>OY284471.1:43250153-44450153 GCA_958336335.1 Dilophus febrilis | reverse complement strand
GCGTTGTTCGCGTTGTAAGACGATTCATAGTTAAATTATAGACCAAACTGAAGATGTTTGACAGTAAAACAAAACACGAAACGTGCGTCAAAAGCTGTTTAAACCGCAGTGTTGCCAAAAAGATAATAGCTAAAAAAATCACCCTTTACTATAATTTTTTTTTTTTTGCTTCGTATTTTAACAAAATATGAGAAATTCTTCATTTAATTCAGACATATATTATATATGACGATGATGACGATGATGTGAGGATGATGAAGATGATAAGATGATATATATAAATAAATATAAAATGATATGATGAAGTTTATTAATCATATTATTATCATCACCATCATCATCATCATCACATAAATATTTTAAATGCCGGTTATATTTATTAAATGATTAATTTTAAAAATAAACAATCTTGTAGAGAAAATGATTATTTTATTATATAATTATTATTATAAACATTTCGATAATGTTATTATTTTTTTTATCTTTTAAAATATATTATGATTATTATTATTATTAGAAAACAAAAGATTCCATCATAATTATTTATAGTTAATTTCATCAAATTGAACAAGAAAAAAAATAAATAAATAAAATATGTTCATATATAACATATAAATAAATAATAAAATAACTTAATATGATGTGATGAGACAAATTGTCTCGTCGTTTTTTTTGCTACTTGATTGCAAAAAAATATTTATATCGCATGCATGTATAACGTATATATACCACCAAACGAAGACGACGACGACGACGACAACGATGATGATAGGCAAACGTGCAAATTCTTTTTATACTATAAATACATCTATTATTTTATTATATGATGAATAATTTATAATATATTTATTTATTTTTTGTATTTTATTAATAGGGAAATATTTATACAGTTGTCATTACAAAACATATTTATACCGAAAAAAAAACAACACAATTTCATTAAAATAATTATAATATAGTCAAAGTTGATGGGGAACAAATAAAAAAAAAACAAACACATCATTGGATCGGCTGATAATATTAATATTTAATTTTTTTTTTTTTTTTATTTATATCACAAAAAATAGGTTAAATATACACATTCATCCATATTATATGTATAGTATAATAAAATAAGTTGAATCAAGAATATGTTACAATACAATAAAGAAGATTAAAATATTTTAAAGATTTTTTAAAAATAAAATAAAAATTCCAACCAATCAAATAAATAGATTTTCTTTTAATCGTCATCTATATTAAAATGGATTGAGATGTACTATGAGGAACCAAATTAAAATATGGTCAATATTTATAAATGGCCATAAATGGTGATGGTCCTCCAAAAAACCAAAAATCAACATTATTTTAGACACAAAAAAAAAATCCCCCTTTACAAATAAATGAAAGAAAGAAATAATCCCTCTTTGGATTGTAAATTCACCTATATTCTTTGTTCGTATGTTTAACAATTATCAAACAACAGAAACTTTTAATAGGGCTCTTCAAAAAAAAACCACAAATAAACAATGTTTATTTTCTATTTGTAATAAAGATACTATTTATATATTAAAAACAAACAACACCCTTCAATATAATATAATGAATTATAAAAGGGTAGTTGTTTTCAATTTAAATCCACTAAACAAATCAACAGAATAAAATACAAAACTATATCAAAAAAAAAACAATTCAAAAAACTACATCTTCTCTTATATTATTTATTATAAATACATTATTTTTTATATCATAAGTTTGGTGTAATAGCTTAACAAAAGAATATATTTTTTTTGTATAAAATAAATTAAATAAAATAGAAAATTTGGTAAATATAAAAAACCCTTAACATATATTATTATTATTTTTAATATATATATACAGTGCGACAATTAATATTCGGGACTCAAACCATAACTCAATAACCAGTGGGACGATCTATTTGATGGAACATCAAGCGTTTTGAAGCTTGATGTTTTCTCTATCGTCTGTCAAATTTCATTGCATTTGGTTGACAAATATAAAAAAGTTATGACATTTCTTGTGAAACAATATTTTAGTTAAAGTAGAAGTTTTAACATATGGAACAAAGAGCAGTGTCATTAAATTCAACACAAAGCTTGGTAAATCTGCAACAGAAACGTCAACAAATCGATGCAGCAAGTTAATGTGACGATAATTGTATGGGTAAGAACACAAGTTTTTGAGTGGTATAAAAGATTTGTGGATGGCAAAAAAAACAAGAAAATCAAGACAACGCTCGTAACATTTTTCGATAGCAATGGAATTATCCATAAAAAACATTCGTTCCAATTGGTCAAACCACTGACTAGTGGCGCATATTATATCGAAATTTTTCAAGCGTTTGATGGACAGGATTCGTTCATATTCGACCTAAATATCGTGAATCAGATAGTTGTTGGTGCTTGTTACACGATAATGGACCAAGTCACACTTCACTTATTGTTCGTGTTCGAGTTTTTGGCTCAAAATCAAGTCTGTGTGTTATCAATCATCCACCGTATTCACCTGATTTAGCATCATGTGACTTCTCCTTGTGTTCCCAAAACTTAATGAAATGAAATTGAAAGGATGTTTTTTTTTGTTTTCAGGATATTGAAACCATTCAAACATCATCTACACGCGCACTGCAGAGGCAATACCACAAAATGAGCTGGAACACGCATTTTAATCATTATTAAATCGATATAAGGCAGTTGTATTGTATCAGGAAGAGAATATTTTGAATAAAAATTTCAAAAATCGTGTTTTTAATGTATTATTGGCCAGGATCAGTCCGGAATATTAATTGTCGCACTGTATATATAATAAAATCCTTAGGCAATGAATGCAAAAAAAAAGATGAAGATAAAAAAAAAAAACAAAACGAATCATTAAAAAAACATATAAACCCTATTGTGAATTCACATTAAACATTAAAATATACGAAAAATAAAAAAAACAAACAAAAATGATTAAAATGACAAATAAAAACATATTTAACCATCCATCTATATAAACTACAATATATATATATATATATATATAAAAAAAGGATATAAATAATGAATGGAAAGATTTAATTGTCCATATACCATAGATAGACGATATAAATAAATCTATATGAATATTGTATATTGTATTGTATATATGCCTTGTATTTTTGGTGGTGGTAGTAGTAATCATTACAAAATATTTCCATACATATTTTTATAGTTATTAAAAGACCATAAAGTTATAAAGGGTGATTTATTTAGCTATTATCTTTTTGGCAACACTGCGGTTTAAACAACTGCCAGCACGTTTCGTGTTTTGTTTTGCTTCACTGTCAAACATCTTCAGTTTGGTCTATAATTTAACCATGATGAAGTCTTACAAACGAAAAACGCTTGTAAATTATTGAATTTTTTATTATCAAAATGCGTGCTCTGTTAAGAAAGTTCATTGCGAAGAAATTGTGTTCAGCGACGACGAGCTCATTTTTGGCTCAATGTGTATACGTAAATAAGCAGAATTGTTGATTTTGGAGTGAATATCAGGCAGAAGCATTGCAACAGCTATCAATATGCATCCAGAAAAAGTCACAGTTTGGTGCGGTTTATGGGCTGGTGGCCCGTACATGGGACCGTACTTCTTCAAAGATGATGCGAATCGTAATGTAACTGTGAATGGTGAGCGCTACCGTGAGATGATATCCAATATTTTTTTTTGCCCAAAATGCAAGAGTTTGACTAACATAACATGTGGTTTCAACAAGACGGCTCCATATGCCACACAGCACGCGCAACAATGGACTTATTGAGAGGCGAGTTCCATGAACATTTTATTTCACGTTCGGGACCGGTCACGTTTGGCCGCCTAGATCGTGCGATTTAACGCAATTTAGACTATTTTTTGTGGGACTATATGTTAAAGCTCATGTGTGTATACAGACATGATCCGGCTTCAATTGACACATTGGAAGACAACGCATTGAAGCATTTATTCGTGAGATACCTCGTGAGAAATGTTCAAAAAAGAGTATGCCAAAATTGGACTCAGCGGATGGACCATTTAAGGCGCAGTCAACATTTGTCAACATTTGCATGAAATAATCTGCTTAAAACATTAAATTATATATGGACCGTACACTCTATCGATTCAAATAAAGATTTCATGCATTTTTCTGAATTTTATGTGTTTTTGTGTTTTTTTTTTGAAAAACTTTCCTATAGCTTTTAAAAAATCACCCTTTATAAAAAGATACCCTATATATATTTATTATTATTATTATTATTATAAAGGATATAAGACCATTTTGTTGTTAAGTAAACGCAAATTGCTTCTTTTTTTTTCTCTTTAATTCGGTATACAATTGTATATAGAATTCATTTGAAATACATTTGATATACAAATTACCAATCCAAATGTTGATGAAACGATGCGTATTTTAGTATGTTACTAATTTTGACTAATTATCTATAAAAAAAACTACCAATTGAACCATTAAACTTTTAAACTAATTATAAAACTATATAGAGAATGAACTTTCATTATAAACATTTTTAATGTGATTTAATGCAATATAATCCATTCAGCCCAAGTATCCATTCAGCCAGAGATGTTAAAATAAACATTTAAATCATTTTATAAAACAATAACATAAGATAATTAAAATCGATTGAAGATTTAAGATATTGATAAAATATTGTAATAGGTTTTTTCTTGGGTGGATTGATTCAGAATTGAGAAATTTTCCAAGATTCAATATTTCAATCCGGGTGTTTAACAAAAAAAAACAGATATACTCATATTCACCTGTAATATATTCATCGTCTTTGTTTTTTTTCAACAGCAGAAAGGAATGTTTGCAATAAATTGCAATGATCCAACACAGCAAATTCATACATGGAAAAATAATCAATAAAATAATAAATCAAAATAAATGTTTATAAAAAAAATATATATAACAAAAATAGTAATAATTTATTATATATATATATATATTTTATTTGAAACTCGCCCATACTGTGAATTTTTATTATTATTATTTAACTAAAATATTTTTTATTCCCAAATTACTTATTTATTTATAGATAAAATGTTTTTCCTTATTTTTTTTTATTATTAACTTCTTTACACAACCAAAAATACTAATAATAATAATTATATTGACATTCATAAAACTACAATAATATAAATAAAAATAATTCGACAACCAACAGAATAAAAATACCCCCTCATCAACAATAGAATAAATTTTTAGCAAATAATACAATGAAAAAAAATAAAAATAAATAAATTACTTTTAAGTATACACAACAACAGCAGAGAGTAGTAAAATTACATATAAAATATGCACTTGTTCAAAAATAATCATAAAAATACCAAAAAAAAACACCAAACAAAAAAAAAATTACATATAAATAAATTAAATTAACAAAAGTAATATAGTAATTTAAAAAAAAAACCTATAATATAGAAAAAAAAACAGGAAAAAAATGAGAAACAAATATAAAAGAAAAAGTATCATAAAATCAAATAAATGAAACCTATAAAAAGAAGACACTTTACTCTATACTCTGACGACTGCCATACAAAAAAAAAACCCAATTTTTTTTATTTATTTTATAACCTTTTTAGCTTTTATTTTTATTTTATTTTTCTGTATTTGTTATATATACAACATTTTTATATATTATATATTGATGGAAGAAAGTTTTTTTTTATTATTTTTTATCTATTGTCATCATCAATCAGTAAAAAAAACTAAATTGCTTCATTTCTTTATAGATTTTTTTTTTTCATTTTATTTATTTCATTCAAAATTCATTTTAATATTATTGATATTGATGATATATAAATTCAATATATAGATTCAATATATTTATAGATTTGCAAACAATTTCATGTAAATTTAACTATTTTATATATATATTAGGTTGTCGAAAAAGTATTGATAATTTTTATAAATAGATGTCATTATATTTGAATATTTCAAGTAGTACTAATCTGATCAGGTAACACTAACATATATGTTCGAAAGATGACATTTAAAAGTTGTAGAGTGCATTAAAGATGAGCGAAATTAGTGAAAAAATTCGATACATTTTACAATTTTATTATGAAAAAGGTGAAAATGCAACGCAGGCACATGAACAAATTTGTGCAGTTTACGGTGAAGGAACTTTATCAAAATTAACAGCCTATAGTTTGGTTTGCTCGATTTCGTTCCGGTAATTTTGATGTCAAAGATGCATCTCGTTCTGGTTGACCAATCACTGAAAAAGTCGATGAAATCATATCAAAAATTGAAGAAAATCGACACGTAAGCAGTCATGATATCGCTAAAGAACTAAACATCCATCACCAAACAGTTTTAAACCATTTGACAAAGGCTGGATACAAGAAAAAGCTCGATGTGTGGGTACCACATGAATTAGCACAAAACAATTTAATGAACCGAATTTCCATTTGCGAAACGCTGTTTAAAAGGAACGAAATCGAGTCATTTTTAAAGCGAATGATTACAGGTGATGAAAAATTGGATCACGTACGATAATAATGTACGAAAAAGATCGTGGTCCAAGAAGGGTGAAGCTCCCAAAAAACAGTAGCAAAACCTGGATTAACACCAATAAGAAAGGTAATGCTGTCTGTTGGTGGGATTGGAAAGGAATCGTTCATTATGAATTACTAGCACCCGGTCAAACCATTGATTCCGATCTCTATTGTCAACAATTAACAAGATTGAAGCACGAGATTAAAAAAAAAACGTCCAGAATTAATCAATCGAAAGGGTGTTGTGTTCCATCATGACAACGCCAGACCACACACATCTTTGATGACTCGGTAGAAACTGAGAGAGTTTGGCTGGAAAGTTTTAATGCATATAGCCCGGACCTTGCACCTTCTGATTATCATTTGTTCCGGTCTCTGCAGAACTCTCTTAATGGTTTATAATTAAATTCCGCAGAGGACTGCAAAATGCACTTGGATCCGTTTTTGCCCAGAAAACACAGAAGTTCTACAGTGATGGGATAATGTCTTTACCAAAAAAATGGCAAAGGGTCATCAATCAAAACGGCGCATATTTGGTTTAATAAAGTTCATTTGAAATATATAAAAAAATCGTTTGAATTTTGTAAAAAAAAAATTATCAATACTTTTTAGACAATCTAATATATATAAATTAAAATAAAAAAACTATTTTAAATATAAGGGATATATCTATATAAATAAAATAGTATATGTTATAGTTAAAGGTCAAAGATTTTATTGAATATATATATATATATATATATATAGAATAAAACCCCGGTATAAATTCCACATTTTCAAAAATAAAACTATTTATTTTTATAGTATTAATTACTATTTATTGATATTTTATTTTATTTTAATGTTTGTTATACTCATTATTATTTGTATATGAAACGATATTTGATATGGACGGTCATTTCATTTCATTTCATTTCAAAATATTAGATTCTAAACTTATTGTGTGTGTATGTTTGGGAAAATTTTCAAATTTATAGAGAGTAATATAAGAGGAAAATTGTAACAGTTTTCGTTTTTTCGTTATATACACAATGCGACAATTAATATTCCGGACTCAAACCATATCTCAATAACCAGTGGGACGAACGATCTATGTGATCGAACAAGCGTTTTGAAGCTTGATATTTGCTCTATCGTCACATAAAAATCATTCATTGAATTTGGTTGACAAATAAAAAAAAGTTATGACATTTCTTGTGAAACAATATTTTAGTTGAAGTATAGAAATTTTAACATGGAACAAAGAGCAGTCAACGCAAAGCTTGGTAAATCTGCAACAGAAACGTCAACAAATCGATGCAGCAAGTTAATGTGGCGATAATTGTATGGGTAGAACACAAGTTTTTCCGAGTGGTATAAATGTTTCGTGCGGGTGGCTAAAAAACAAGAAAAGTTCCATCAAGAAAATCAAGACAACGCTCGTAACATTTTTCGATAGCAATGGAAAATTATCCATAAAAAACATTCGTTCCAACTATGGTCAAACCACTGACTAGTGGCTCATATTATATCGAAATTTTTCAAGCGTTTGATGGGCAGGATTCGTTCATATTCGACCTGAATATCGTGAATCAGATAGTTGTTGGTGCTTGTTACACGATAATGCACCGAATCACACTTCTTCACTTATTGTTCGTCAGTTTTTGACAACAAAGTGCTTATTCTTAAAGTGCATTAAAATACCTTTCTTTTAATGGTCTAATCATAAAGATTGGTTACCTCGTTGGAAAGTTACAGTAATTTGAAAATGCGGAAAATTTCCAATAATTTAACATAAAAAAATATGATTTATTTTTATTTAAAAATGGAAAATCTCGGAAAAGTTTGTATGAAAGCGACTAAAGTGATACAAGAAGACCTTTACTTATTTTTTATGATCTTTTTAAATATGCAATAAAATGTATTCGTCCACTTGGAAAGTGATTGCGAGCATTGACAATTTTTATGAAATAATTGCATTTATCAATGGGATTTATCGAGATCAAGTCTGTGTGTGTTATCAATCATCCACCGTATTCACCTGATTTAGAACTATGTGACTTCTCCTTGTGTTCCCAAAACTTAAAATGAAATTGAAAGGATTTTTTTTTTGTTTTCAGGATATTGAAACCATTCAAACATCATCTACACACGCACTGCAGAGGCAATACCACAAAATGACCTGGAACACGCATTTGAATCATTATCGATAAATCGATGTAACGCAGTTGTATTGAATCAGGAGGAGAATATTTTGAATAAATAAAATAGAAAAATTTTAAGGATAATTTTCTATAAATTCTACAATGAATTGTATCGATAAATTAAACACACTTTTTATTGATAAACGGAACAGTTGTGAAATGTGAAATTATTAAAAATTCCATTATCCATTATTATTTTATGTGTTATATTTTTCATATAGGTGATATTTAACATTGAATTTTTCTTTTAAAAAACAATTACACAACCTGTACACCTGTATTTTACCTGTATTATATTAAGAATTAATGCGGATTTGATATGCACAATTTATTGTTTTTTTTTTTTGCCAGATAATATAACATTTTTTTTATAAAAGAGTATTAAATTCTCATTATATATATATATATTTATATATAGAGGGTGTTTCCATAAAATATGTTCTATGGCTTTTTAAATGACTTTAAATTTATTTTGAGTTCTAACTAAAAAAAAACTTTATAACTTGATAATATCATATTTTATTGGAAAATTCATCAAGAAAATTCTAATTTTACACAAATAA
Source organism: Dilophus febrilis (assembly GCA_958336335.1). Lineage (NCBI taxonomy): Eukaryota > Metazoa > Arthropoda > Insecta > Diptera > Bibionidae > Dilophus > Dilophus febrilis. Next base: position 44,440,891 of record OY284471.1, on the reverse strand, counting down.
TTTCTAATTTTAAAGGTGGAACAAATTTTTAACTTTAAAATTGTTCAAGGAATTACTACGTACTTCTTATAATTTCTATTTGAAACACCTTGTGCAAATAAAAATATATGAAATTTTATACTTAAAAGCAAATCGATATGATATAATGATGACGACAACGATGATTATTATTATATGATGTGATGATGGTGATGATTATGATGAGGAGATGTGCAATAATAAAATGTAATGCAAATGTATATATATATATATAAAAAAAATTTTTTTAAAATAAATATCACATCCAAGGTCGCTTATATGCGGTTTATAATACATTACATAAAATGACACAATACCCCGGTCGCATTTGATATATATATATAATATATATTTATAAATAAATATAGTTATAAAAGTACATAATAAAATGATTACGAATCGTTCGATTATGAAAACCGGCAATACATTTTTTGTATATTATTTTTTAAATATACAAATATAATACAAGATTATATTTTATTTTATTTTTTTTGTAATATTTTTTGGTAATGAACAAAGACTAATTACAACCATTTTTTTTTTTCGTTTTGTACTTTGATTTTCAACTATATTTGAATATATTTAACATATAATACATATATGTAATAATAAGAATAATACCGCAACAAATACAAAAGTGCACCGGAAATTTTGTTTCAGGTGTGGTCCTTATATACAATATTTTTTTTTTTTTTTTATTATTTTAATTACATACAAAAACACACGTTTTTTTTTTTTGTGTATAACATTTTATTAAAAAAAACACACAGTACAAAATGTATGTATAAAATGTAATACAGATGACCGAAAAAACTTTGCATCTTTGCAAGCCAAAGAGAGATATGCGAACGCGGCGGGCGACAATGAAAAAATATATGTACAGAATTTTTTTTTTTTGCTTAATATAGAATTTTTTTTTTTATAAAAGAATAAAATTAAATTAAAAAATTATATAATATATATCACACAATATGTTAAAAAAGAAAAAAAAAGGCAATGCGGAACATTAATAAAAAATCTATTGTTATAATTTCCACCCCCACACAACACACACAAAATTTAATTTTTGTTAAACAAATTCAAAAATAAAAAAACTTGAAATGTTAATATTCATATTATAAATAAATATTTAATAAGAAATACAAAAACCATAATTTATAAATATTAATGGCAACGAGTTTTTAAATGGCCTGTTTTTTTTTTTATTCTTATAAAATTGTTTTTTTTTTGACTATTTTATTAATAATTTATCAGTGGTCACCTTAATGTCCTTTGTATATACTACTCTAACCACTATATAATATCGGGCACCTGCTATGCTCGACTTTGAGATGCCGCCGCGAAAGGACTTTAAACAATAATTTTTTAATCCTTCCAATTTTATTTCATAAAATGATGGTTTTAGTTAAATAATTTCACAGACAGAAGTAAAAAAATCTTTTAAATTCAATTAGTTATGGAATTTAATGCAAAATGATTCAATTTAACAAAAAAAAAAAAATTTGCCCATTATAATATCGGACACTTATATATTATACGCCACTAATCTCCTTTTTTAACGCCTTCTTTGGCCTTTATAATATCATCCATTCTCTTCCAGACGTTGTATTTACTAAATTTTTGCATTCATCCGGTGTTTTTGTATTCATCATTTCAATGATTTTTCCTTGGAATTCTTCACCCCTTCAATTGTAACTTTCATATCGTCTATTTACTTTGTTTTATGTTAATGCCCAGCACGATTCTATTGAACTTAAATCAGGACTTGAAGATGTCCATTTCTAAAAGTGGATTTCTAAACCCATTTCTTTAGCTTCCAACAGTTCTTAGTGGCTTTAGCTTGGTTTGTGGTAGACCAACATCTTATTGAAATGTATATTCGCCGTTTGAATATAATTTAATAGTCGATCGCAAAAGGTATAGTCATTTAATATATTAATGTGTTTTTGGGAGTTAACCGTACACTATAAATGAAATTGAAATTAATAAAATTAAGTAAGTAAATTAAAACAAAGAAGCGACTCCCTTTGAAATGTAAATTATAATAAATGGCTGAAAATTTCACAGTGCGTTTTAAACAATCACGATGGAATGCTTCATTTTCCATGTGTGAATTACTCGACGATTATCGGATTATCACCAACAATAACAAATTTACATTCATCATCATAAATATAATGCTATCCCATTGCCGCAGAACTCAAAATTGTTTATTGTTTTGTTTATTTTTTTGCAAAACAATTGAAACGGACTTTGATTTGTGATAAAATATTAATAAGGATTATTATTAGGAAACAAATATTTTTTTAATAAAATATGTCTGTATTTTTATCTTATATTCATATAGTTCGGTTTATTGCTCATTCATTGCCTTGTCCACTTTCGTGCCTTGTCCACTTTTTGGATTGCTGTTGATCATTTTAGACTTATATCACTCATAACAGTTCTCCGTTTTTCACAGTGGCGTTTATCACGATCAGTAACATTAAATTTTACACCACTTTATATGTGACTCAAATGAATCGGTTAACCATATTTTATTTAAATATCTGATACGGTAGACTTACAATTATTTAGTTACATTAAGTTCTTTAGGAATATTTGGTATTATTCTTATTGATAACAAGATTAAAAGGAGCCATACAGTCCCGATTTAAGTCCAATACAATCATTGTGGACATTAATAAAACAAAGTAAATAGATGATATGAAAGTTACAATTGAAGGAGTGAAGAATTCCAAGGAAAAATCATTGAAATGAGGAATACAAAAACACCGGATGAATGCAAAAACTTAGTAAATACCACGTCTAAGAGAATGGATGGTGTCATATAGGCCAAAGGAGGTGTTACAAAGGAGATTAGTGGCGTATAATATATAAGTGTCCGATATTATAATGGTAAAATTTTTTTTTTTGTGAAATTGATAATCCATAACTAATTGAATTTAAAAGATTTTTTTACTTCTGTCTGCGCAATTATTTAACTAAAACCATCATTTTATGAAATATAATATTGGAAGGATTAAAAAATTATTGTTTAAAGTCCTTTCGCGGCGGCATCTCAAAGTCGAGCATACGAATAAATAAATAGCAGGTGTCCGATATTATAGTGGTTAGAGTAGTATTTATATAAATACAACTTCATTTGGATTAACATAGAAATGGAATTTTATTAAGCAGGTAATTATTGTTATATAAAAGTATAAGTATATTTTCGTCGTAGTTAAATAACCGTTATCCGTGTGTTTTTTTTTTTTTTTAGCGGAGACGAGATATTAAGAATGTTTGGTTAAGTTGATCAAAAAACATACAGAAATTCTGGGGGCAAAAAAAGGTCAGGCTTTCGAATACTATAAACGGATATTAAACAGTTTTTTCCTATAGAAATATTAAAGATTCAATGTCCATATAGAATCTAATGATATTATCAAGGTGGAAAAAACACAAAAATTTTTAATAACCTGAACATATTTTGTATTTAAATAATATCTTTTTATTCAAAATAAAAATATCTTAATGTAACATATAGTTAAAGTATAGTTAAATAGTTAAAAAAAAGAAAGAATATGAAAGCCTACAACACAAACACACACATACACATGCATTCATCCACAATATTTGAACATATAAATGGATAATAAATAAAAATAAAAAAAAAGTTGTAATGTTGTAATAATGATAAAATGTATACGATACGCATATAGCCAAACAAGCAAATAGTCAAACAAAAGATAAAAATAATATTTTGTCTATATCTAAAAGTCCTGCCTTTTGCCTATATTATAAAATATAATATAAATGATAGGTAACCACCACCGGCTACTGTAATTTTCCTATTGTCTAGTTAAAAAAAAAAGTAAAAATCCATCATCAACAACCATTACACCATTTTTTTCTATGGGCTCTTTCCTTTTTTTTTTTTTTTTTTTTTTTTATTTGTTGTTGAATTTTATCATATTACCACACCAACAATAAACCATCAGCCAGAGAGTTGGTACATTGTCATCAACATCATCATCATGGTTATTATATAAAAAAAAATAAAAAAATAATATACAACAAGACAATGGGTAAAAGTAAAAAGAACCAGATGAAAAAAAAAAAAAAAAAATGAATGTATTGTTCATAAATTAGTAGTAGATGATGAAGGTATTTATTTTTTTTTATTTTTTTTTTTTTAGATATAGTAGATATATTTTTTTTTTTGTATATGGTGGTGTTGGGTTTACATTTTCTATTTGTTCTTCAGGTTCTATTTTGTTGGTTTCATTTTTTTTTTTTCAAATATAAATAACCTGTACTTGGTTTTGTTGTGGTACTACACACAGGTAATAATAAGTCTTTTATTTTTTTTTTAAACAAAAACATTAATGATGATCAACATAATAAAATAAATAAAAGAAAATTACATTAAAATATTTTTGGTTTGTTTTTTTTTTTTTTTGGGAAAGATGTTTATCTTTTACACATCCCTTTTTCGTTTTTTCATCATCGTTAGTTTTTCACATGGTTTTTTTTTTTTTTTTGTTATTAAAGGGAATTTAGAATTTCTTTGTCTTGTGTAATTTTTCTTATGTAAATATATACATGGCCCCATATACATCCCTGCTGCACTCACTACATGGTTTATGATAAAATAAAAGGAATATAATATAATGGATATTCTTTTGTGGATAGATACAAAACAGAAACTTGGATTTTGTAAGCAATTTTTATAGGTGAAAACTGAAAAATGAAAGGGATATTTTTTTATTTTCAACTATAACATGTCCGTATAGCCGGATAAAGAAATAATTTCTTGCCGATAAATTAAAGGGACATACTTCAGGTATAGATCAGTATGATTACTATGATTTATAGGGTAATAGCACATAATCCTTACAGTTTAAAACTTTAAATTCAGTCAAAAAAAAAACAAAAAAACATGCACAATAATAAAAAAAAAAATTTTATCTAATAAAATCATTAGAATATCAAAAAAAAAAAATTGAAAAAAGAAAAATTCAAAGGAAAATTTTCACTATACACAACATACTTGCATGCCGTTTAATATTGACGACGATGGTGGTAACAAAAATTGATTGAAGAAAAGTAAAATATATAAATAAATTAAACAAAAAAGAAAAAAACAAAAAAAACCAAGGAAAAAAAAAAGTGAAACCAAAAATTTGAACAATTTTCAACTTGTATAATATATGGAATAATATATATGTACACATAATAAGGAACATATGTTTTCACCAACACACATTCATTAGCATAATATACAACAAACCAGCACGCAATCCAAATTCAACACTCATTCAAATATAATAACCATATATATAAAAAAAATCCACATTCACACACATTCGCAAAATTTATATATATATATATATATATATATGAATATACACGCGTTTTTCAATCTACATGAAAAATAATTGCATAAAAAAAAAACACACACATTAAAATGTACTAGATTTTAAGATACATTTAATCAAAACCACATAGAAAAACTATATTAATTAAGTGAATATTAATTAATTCATTATTGAATTATCAAACGTTTTCCATATATTAAAATTAAAACGTTTTCACCATGCACAAACACACACACACATGCACACACACTCTCTCATTAACATCATCATCATCATCATTATCATCACCATCATCTGGACTGTACAAAACCGCATGTACATGAATTTAAAAGTAATGCATTTTTGTTGGTTAAAAAACACACATTTGTTTACATTTCGATAATCAAAAATTGATGAAAAAAAAAAAAAATCACTACCGCACACAATCGAACACACAAACAGAAAATTCATCGAGGTCATCCAAAAAAAAATGGGTACATATTTTTATTATGATTTGTGTATTATTTTTCTGGTTTTTCTCTTCATATTAGCTATAATGCTATAAAAACTATTAGACAAGGATAAAAAACCGTTCCTTTTTCTATAAAACGTGGTCATTTATCAAGTTATTATTTATCATGGTAATAAAGGGTTAACTCCAAAATGAACACAAATTCACACACACATACACACAACCTCACGCCATCAGGCAAATAATCAAATTCTCATATGTATATATATATATATATATATCTCGCACACATTCACTCAATCAAAGCTTTCATTTGCAGCCACCACCATGCAAACAACACTTTTTTTTCTTTTTTTTAATGATTTTCACGGCAAACCAACGCACTCACACATATCCACCCTTAAAAATCTCGTCAACACATGTTAACACACACTATCGCACAATCGATTTTTTTTTTTATACACACAATTTTACATTCTCGTCGTTTAATACTACACGTTCGACGTTCGACGTTCGACGTACGACCAAATAATTAATTTGTTCATTTTTATTTATACAAAACACACGCAAAAAAAAAACAGGCACAACACACACAAAAAAAAAAAAGATTTAATTGCAAATAATTAAATATAATAATAAAAAAAAAAATTAAATAATCAATATTTACCCCTGTTGTTAATATATAAAATCCTTAAACATTTAAAAGAAAAATCACATGATTGTTGTTTCTGCTGCTGTTGCTGTTGCTGATGATGATTTATTAATGCAAAATGTTTTAGTTGTTGTTGGTTGTTGTTTAGTTTTTTTGTTGAATAATATGAATGTTGCTGCTGCTGCTGCTGCTGCATTTAAATTTAAAACAAACACAACACGGGACGGTAATTAAAATTAATAAAATTAAAAACAAAAAAAAAAAACTAACAAAAGAACGTGTGAATACACAACAAAAAAAAATATGTCAATTAGAATTTTGTTGTATTATTGTTGTCGGTTGTCGTCGCGTAACGTTTGTCGTTTTTCACTAGAGTTTTTTTTCTTTTTTTTTTGATTCAGATAAAATAAATAAAAAAAAAAAAAACACAACACAAACACAAAACTATTATATTTTTATATAAATTAAATTCTTTTCTAATCAATATTAAGAAAAAAAAAACTATGATGATGTACAATTAAAAATCAATCCCCCATAATACAAAATAAAAAAAAAAAATGCAACTTTCATTTATTACGGTTTTGAAATGAAATTAAAGAAGAAAAAGAAATTCTTTTGTCTTTTTTTGTTTAAACAAAAAAAAATTACTTTTTTTTTTTTTTTTTTATTGACGACGAGTTTCGTCGTCGTCGTCGTCGTCCAATATCTAATATAAATAAAATAAATAAAAAAATACACACGTTTTTTTTTTTTTTTTCTTCTTTCTTTTTATTTATGCATATGTAGTTGTGTCATCATCATCGCGTTGAAAAACTAATTCTCGCGTTTTATAAACACACAACACAACACACACACAGTCACACAACACCCTCAAATACACCACATACGCGCACACACACATATGCAATTACCAAGTTTTTTTTTGCTTAATTCACTACACTTTTTTTTTTTTTTTATTATTATTTATATTTTAAATATAATTATTATATTTTCCGCATATATATATATTTTTTTTAATTATATTATATGTTCATCATCGGTTTTATCTATACAGTACCATTCCCCGTCCCGTCGTGTTTTAATTTTAATTATATATTATATGCGGACTGGACTTGTTTCTTAATTAATTAATTGTTATCACACAGCGAATATAGAGAATGTTTCTTTTTTTTTTGCTTATTTATTTAGAAGACTTTTTTTTTTTTTTTCAGTAATGTTTAGTTTTATTTATTTTATTTTCATTTATTATTAGAATATCAATTAATTGATTAAAATTGATTATTGTTTTATAAACTATATTAAAATACACACAATTATACATATTTTTTGTTTTATTTATTTATTCAGAATTTCGGAAAACTAAGAAGAAGAAAGAATAAATAAAAAAAAAAAAAAAAAAAAAAAAACTCTTATTGTTGAAAATGTTTTATAGAAAATTCATTTTTCTTTATTTACGTATACAATACACACCAGATGATGATGAGGAGATATAATAATAACACCAACAACAACAAAAACAACAACAAAACTATACTACAAAATTAAATAATACCACCAAATGTACGAATAGAGAAAGAATTAACCCACAAAAAAATTTTATGGATTAAAAAAAAAAAAATTTAACCATGAACGCTTTGCTGCGTGTTTTTAACCAAAAAAAAAAATATACAAAAAATCACATAATTTAATCACTAAATAATCACAATTAATTGATTATTATTATTATTACAAATATAAAATTAAAAATATAATAATTTACTTTTTGTTTTCACATCATTTTGTTTGCGTTGATTTTTTTATTAGATTTTTTACGACCTTTTTTATTTTAAATATATTTTTTTTTTGCTGATTTGACTACCTCTCTGCCCTGTATCTTGTGGTTGTGATTCTGCCTGCCGCTGTGTAACTACACTTTTTTTTTTTTTTTTTTTTTTTATTCAAACACCTTACGTTCACAATCAAAAGAACTTCACTTTTCAAGACAAGAATATCAATTTCACTTTTCAACATCAAAAAAAAGCTTTCACAATCAAAAGTAATTTTCAATATTTTTTTTTAAACTAACCTCACAATATCTATAATAAATTAAAATTTTTTAATTTAATTTTGTAATTTTGTTTTATGTAAATAAAGTAATAATAATGTGTTGATAATATTGAAATTTTAATAATTATAATTTGTGTTTTTATAATTTGGTATAAAATAATAATATACATAGGAAGAAAAATTATAAAATGGTTTTAATACAATTTATAAAAAATAACAAATATGAACAAAAACAAAGAAAAAAATGAACAAAAATTAAATTTAAACGATTTTAACAGCCAATGAGCTAACACCGCAGTCAAGAATATATAAAAAGAATATCAAAGTTAAAAGTTAGTTAACTTTTTCATGTTGAAAAGTGATATTCTTAAAAAAAATTTTATTGTGAAAGCTTATATACATTTCCATATATTTAACTTTGATATGTTAAATTGAAAAGTGAAGTTCTTTTGATTGTGAACGTAAGGACAATCATCATATAAAAAAATGTCTTAAAAATGAATTATTTTATATAAGTATACGATTTTTTTTTTTTTTATCAACATCACTCACACACTCGCTCACCTACTGGCAAACGTTGTCATCATACAATCGCTTAAAAAACAACACACAACCGCAGCAATTACACCACCTCCATCGCTTATAATAACCGCAAACTTTATTGTAAAAAATGATCCAAAAGTGCTGCTGCTGCTACAGCTACAGCTACTGGTTTTCTATAATAGTTTCTAAGGATAAAATCGGTGGAGCATTATCAACGCTGTCAGTTTTTCTTCGATCGGAGCATTTTACATGGTTTTCGTGACCTAAATTTCACGCAATACTTACATTTCGTTTAATATCTCGGTTCAATGTCAGCAATGAAGCAAAAAACTGAGTTTACGTGTTAAAATGTGTTAGTACGATAAGGTAAAAAAACAAGAATTCTGAATAGAGAATAACTTTTAGGTTACTGGTGGTGTAGTATAATCAATATATAATCCACAGTGCATAATACATAAGACAGACAAACCTATACACCTAGCCGACCTAACATTCAGTTTCATTCAGACAAAACGACAGCACTGAACATCGCATGCGTACTTGCTGCTATATATTGAATTGAATTTTCTGTTGAGTTGATTGATGATGATATCTATTTTCTGCAAGCGGCTCTGCTATTATTATATATATATAGATGATTTGTTAATTTGTGTATATAAAAAAGATGCAAATGTGTATATAAACAAAAAAAAAACAAAATATCGCGTGCGTACGATTGAGCACGTACACCATCATACGACGACATCTCCAAAGCCAAACTCCATCCAACAATTATAGTGCAAATGAAAAATTATTATCATATGAGTTTGAGTTGCGCATGCGTTTTATTATTGTTTAGACAATAATAGGAAAGGAAAATTTAAATTACATCAACAATTATTATAGGAAAATATACATTGTATATATATATATATTTATTTCTTTTTCTATAGTATATGATTTTAATGTTTACTCTTATTTTACTCCTTTGTTCTCATCATCATCATCATCATCATCATATCATAATCATAATCACCGCATTCCCATTAATAATCCCATTCGCCATCATATTCAGAAAAAAAAAAAAAATTACCAAAAGCACGTTTTTTTTTATTCTAATTTTTCCGCAAGCATTTTTTTTTCTATTTAAATGAAATTATATGCACACACACATGCATTTTATAATAATAATAATAATAATATACATTTACATATTTTATAATATATCAAAATAATGTGTATACATAAAAATGAAAAATAGAGAAAACTTATTTTTGCATATACAATTTTTTTGCACAATGGCGTACAGACAATTTAAAATTTATTGTTTAAATTTACATTTATTTATGATATCAGACAGATGAGAAACAAAAAGGCATGCTCTTAAAAGGCACACACGCATAAACACATTATCATTCGCATTGAAAAATTGAAATTCCCAATCCCCAATATGAAGATTTGTTATTACGGGAATTCGTAGGTGTACTCTGCTACAAAAATACAAATTAAAATACAATTTTTTTTTTTTAATTACGATTATTGGTAATTTTAAATAATTGGTTTTATTCATCATTTAATTCAACTGCAATCATCTGCGGAATTTCCTGTTTAACAAATTAATTTTTTTTTTAAATCATCGTCACCGCGCAGGACGTACATTTTTGTTTTATACTGTTTAAAAATATTTACAACCGCATTGGCTTATGGCGTTAACGTATATATTATAATAATAATAATAGTCCTATTAACAATAAAGAAGTTTTTTAAAGTTTTTTTTAATTAATAATATATATATATATATGTGATACTATAAAAATAATAAATCTTTTAGTTAATACATAATTTAAATAATTAATAATTTTGAATGTAACAAAATAATTTATTATAATCTATTTGAAATTGATTGTGGAATTTTGAGACCATGCCATGAGAAGGGAAATGTAAAAAAATTGTGTTTGTTTTTTCAAAATAATTTATTTATTATTCACATCGGCTTAAACAGTTTTTTATTTCACCCGACCAAATATATAGTTGATGATGAATTTCCCTGAAAAGTTGTAACAATAATATAAATCAAATCAATACATAGCGAATTCCGCATCATTATCCTTTTTATTCCTGGATGCGAGGTTTATTTGTTTTTGGTTAAAAAAAGGGAAAAGTTTTGTTGTTGTTATTTAAACGTGCAAGTGTGAAAAATGGTATGTATAATAAGAAAGTTGGGGGGAGTCTTTTTTTTTGAACAGAATACATGACATGATAATGGAAAAAAATACATATATCGCCTTTTTCAATTTTCCGATTAACGATTTTGTAATTTGAATTATTACATAATTAGAAAATATTATTAAAAATAGAAGAATATTCAATAATATGGTTTTTAAAATATATGGAGGACAAACGAAAGAATGATGAGGTAACAAAATGTAATTATAAGTTCTTAATAAAAAGCAATTGTTTTTTTTAGATCAAACTCAGATTATTTGATCGTCTCCCCAATATATATGTGTGGGTTAAAGACTATTATTGTTAGGAATATCATATATTTTTTTGTACGGCGCTTTTAAAATTTCAATATATTTAAAACTTACCTTTTTTTTTTTTTTTTTTACTACTGCAGACACACTTTTGCTAATCATTAATGATATTATAGCTAAAAATGAAATAAAAGTGATAATAATGATGTAATATATAATAAATACCTCTGAAATGTTTTTTTTAGTTTTCTAAAAATAAAAAATCCCTATACCAACATTTATTTTAATAAAAAAACAAAAAAAAAAACAAACAACTTTATTGTTATTTAAATATTATTTTTTGTCGAATAAAAAGATTAATATATATATTGAAATGCAATTAATTATATATATATATATTGATATTCATTTTAACAATTATAAATAAAGATTTATATGATTGAGATATTATATATATAAATATTAAATTATAAAACATTAACAAATTTTTTTTGAAAGCTTAAAATTAAAATGAAATTACAATTTAATATAATTATTAATATATATATATATAGGATTTGATTTACGGATCTATAAATGAGATGCTGATAGACACAATAATAATAAATGCAATCAATGAATATACAATTTACGTTTAAATATATGCTATTTTTACATATTTTAATTTATATATATATATTTTGGTTTATATATATACGTTCTAATATCAATAAATTTTCAAAATACGTTTATATATATATATTTACCAAATGAAAGGTTAAATTTTTATTTATTAAAAATAATGGATTAATAATGGAGTTAATATAAGCTTTTTAACAACAGCAAAAAGAAGTTTTTATTTTGTTAGGCAATGCAAATATATTTATTGATGATAGATTTGTTTGAAAACATAATTAAAAAGAAATATCTTATTATTATGTAAATTATTTCTAAAAAATCAATATCGCAACCATTTATAATAATAATAATAATAATAACATTTATAATTAATAAAAGTATACAATTATATAATTAATTGATCCTTTTTTTTTTATTTAATTAATACATTTTTTAAATACGTCTTATTTTGAATAATATCTAACTGTACTACTGAACATTATACAACTATAACTTCCCCTAATCCCGCCGTCGCCCCTTCTTCTTACTAACTTTTTTATTAATTATATTTTATTTATAATAATAATATACGTACCTCACCCAACCCCTCCCGACCACTATCCTATCCTCCGGCATGAATTTTAGATTCTTTCATTTTACCCAATGCTTTCATTAAATCTGCCATTCCAATTGGGGGTGGTTTTTGTTTTGGTGTTGTTGTTGTTGCTGTTGTTGTTGTTGCTGGTGTAAGAACGGAATTCATACTATCTATTCTGTTTACATATTCACGTACACTATATACGGACGCATGACGACATAGTTCACGTAAATCTGAACCGGAAAATCCTTTGGTTAACGATGCCAAATGTGGTAAATCCACATCATTTCGTACATGTTCATTTTTTAAAACTAAATTGCAAATTTTAAGACGTTGTTCTTCATTTGGTAAACTAACCAAAAATTTTGCAGGCATACGTCGTAATATAGCATTATCTAAATCTTGTGGACGATTTGTTGCTCCTATAAATTTACATATTTATATATATATATAGAATTGGAATAAAAAATTATGTTATATATCATAATAATTATTATATCTACCATGTTTTAAAAAAAATATTTATAGATATAATGTGTCGTCGTGTCTACACAGACATTATAAACAATAATACAGGTCTCACCAGCCCCAATGATAATAATAACAATAATAATAGATTTTGACATACCCATAACAATAACAGTTGAACCTTGTTCAGTACTTAATCCATCCCATAACATCATAAATTGAGTTTTCATCATAGCCGTTGCTTCATGATCATTTGTATTACGTGAACGTAAAAATGAATCAATTTCATCCATAAATACAATACATGGTTGTATTTTTTTCGCCAATGAAAATACAGCGGATGCTAATTTTTGTGATTCACCATACCATTTATCGGTGAGCATTGCAACATCCAAATTAATAAAATGCATACCAGCCTCTTTGGCGGTTGCCTTTGCAATTAATGTTTTACCACAACCGGGTGGACCATGCAATAAAACACCTTTTGGTGCTTCCCACAATTTTGAGTCTTTAAATAGAGCATGATGACGCACCGGCAATACAACACTTTCACGTAATTCTTCAATTATCGATTCCAATCCGGCAATATCATTCCAACTTACGTTTATGTCTTGTGGTACAACCAAATGCGATGCAATTACCAATTCATAATCATTTAATGCCTTTAAATTGATTGGCACACTACTTGATTCCTCTATTCTATGGTTTTTTTTTTTGTCATTATAAAAAAAAATAAATCATTAATATATGTATGTGTGCATGTACTAAACCAATTATAAGAAGAACAAATAATATAAACGTCATCATTTATATTTATTATATTATAAATAAATATACAGTGTGTTATTTTACCTTTTAACTATTAATTCAGCCTCTTTACGTGCAGTTTTCTTTTTTTTATTTGTTGGATCCATTTGTTCGATAACCCATTTTACGGAATAATATGAAACGGCTGATACAATTCCTAAACGAATAAATAATTGAAATAATTCATTACGTGATAATTTTGCAATTTGTGAAAATGTTGACTGTGCCATTGGCGTATGAGCTATCGTCGACTGTGACATTAAATTATTAAATTATCGTTGGATTAATATTTTAATTATTAATAATTTTAATTTTTATTTTAATTTTAATTTATACTTTGCACAAAATTAATTTTTTTAATTATTCTTTATTCACTTCATTTATATTTTTTTTTTATATGATTTTTTTGGCATGCATGCGCTTTCGCTTTGTGCTTTGTGTGGTGTAAAATGTGAATTTGCGAATTTGTGTGGTTATTTATTTGGTGGTTGGATTCGACGATCTCGACGATTTCGGCTATTCTAACAGTTGTACCAACATGTGATTGATAAAAAAAAAAAAATTTTTTGTAATTATTTGAATTAAAAATATACGATAGTTTTTTTTTATTTGTTTTGTTTTTGTTTGCATCGTCAACAAATAAATACAAAATGCAATGTAATTTGGAAGTGATGAAATGTTTTTTTTTTTTTTTTGATGATCCTTGGGATTTTAAGATGAAATGTTTCTTTTTTTTTGTTAAAGAATTGTAATTGGTAATAAATAGATTTCATTTCTATCATTAAAAATGTATGTGTATGGTATAAATTAAAATAAAATTTCAAAAATGTGGCAGAAAACGATATATTTTGTTCGTTCAACATTCGGCAAGGACCAAGGACTAATATTTGGAGATGACGTCGCAGACTCTATGTTATAAAGAAATTTATGATTATCCGGTTGGTTAACAGATTATTAACAGATTAATGTATATACTTTTTTTTTTTTTATTAATATTATTTTTCTTTAGTGTCTTATATCGTTGGAAAACAAAACAAAACAAAAAATGCTAAATCATTTTCAATATATAGATAGATAAAAATGTACTTTGGAAATCTTGTTTTCTTATCTCGTCTTAAAATATAAATAACATTTTTAATTTGTTATAGAAAAACGATAAAGATATACAAATACACATTCATAATTTAATCGAAAAAAAACTTATCAAAAATATTAAAAATTAAAATAGAAAAACAGAGTGAATCAAATAAATAAATGTACATATATATATATAGGAACCCCGCCGAATTTTCAATTGAATCATAAATTTTTTGATGGATGATTTATAAGGACCATATCTTTAAAACCATATATTAACCAAAAATGAACATCATCGCATATTCAATACATTAAATATTTTATCGCTAATCAATAAATACTATAAAAATTTAAATCCCTTATTGATATTATCACGTACACTCTAAATTGTTCCCAAAATCTTTCCCAAAAAACAGTTCCGAATCATTCTGTTATTGAAACAATATTATAATAAAACATTAATTATATTGTATAAATAGAGATTAATAAATTTCAGTCAGTCAGTCAGTCAGTTTGTTATTGTTAAATTCAATTCATTTTGAATTTTGTCTCATCATTAAACATCACATTGTATAATAATTGCGGTAATTCATTTTCTAATTTCAAATATAATAATAGCATATATATTATTGCGTTTGAATTGAAAGTTGTTAATTTAAATTTTTTTTTTCTATCTTTTATTATTTATATATATATATATATATATATGTTCAGAAATATTAGAAAACTAACGGGTACAATGGCAGGAATTAAACCAAAAGTTTATGTAATTGGAGTTGGTATGACTAAGGTATAAGAATTGAATATATATAGGATTAGGTTTTTCGCCTTCAATTGCGATTTTATTTTCAAATCTATATAGCCGTTTTTAATTATCATTTTTGATAAGATTAAGTATAAATTATCATATATAAATAACAATTTTATTGAGATAAATCGCACGGAAATTTAAAGAAAAAAACAAAATGCAATTCATTTACATGAATAATAATATTTAAAAAAACAATCCAAAAATACTTATAAAGATCTTTTTATTTTAAAAATGATTTATTAATTAACATAAAACCGAAAAAAAAATGAACCCATTCATGCATGATAATTATCATTATATAAACCTAAGAATATTTGATAATTTTACCAGCAGTATTTAATCAATTAATCAATTTTTTACAGTTTGAAAAACCTGGTCGTCGTACTGACATTTGCTATCCGGATATGGCCAAAGAAGCTGTTAATAAAGCATTGGCCGATGCAAAAATACATTATAAAGAAATTCAACAGGCTTGTGTCGGTTATGTTTTTGGTTTGTAATAATAAATTTGTACAATTACAAATATCAATTCGCTATATATGTTTTTTTGATAAATAAAAAAATCATTTCAATATATGTATAGGTGATTCAACGTCCGGTCAACGGGCATTGTATACGGTCGGTATGACCGGTATTCCAATTTATAATGTTAATAATAATTGTGCGACCGGTTCAAGTGCATTATTTTTGGCTAAACAATTAATTGAAACGGGACAAAATGATTGTGTATTAGCATTAGGTTTTGAAAAAATGGAACGTGGTTCATTAACGGCAAAGGTAAACTATATATAAATACATCTATATTTATTATGATTATTTGGTAATCATAATTAAATAATTTTATAGTATACCGATCGTACGAATCCCGGTGAAATCCATTTAAAAACAATGATTGAAATAAATGGTTATGACACGAAAAAACCACGTACACCACAATTATTTGGTAATGCTGGCGTTGAGCATATGAAAAAATATGGTACAAAACCGGAACATTTTGCAAAAGTTGCCTATAAAAATCATAAACATTCGGTTAATAATCCATATGCACAATTTCAAATTGAATATACATTAAAGGAAATTATGGATTCACCATCGGTTTATGGTAATTATTTAACAAAATTACAATGTTGTCCGACTAGTGATGGTTCGGGTGCATGTATATTAGCATCTGAATCATTTGTTATACGTCATGGTTTACAGTCACAAGCCGTTGAAATTTTAGGTATGGAAATGGCTACTGATTTTCCGTCAACATTTGATGTAAGTAGTAAAAATTAAGATAATTTAAAGAACACTCTATTGATTTGAATTCTTAATAATTAGGAAAAAAGTATGATGAAAGTTGTCGGTTATGATATGACAAAATCAGCGGCCGCAAAACTATTTGCCAAAACAAATTTAAAACCAAGTGATGTTAATGTTATTGAATTACATGATTGTTTTTCGGCCAATGAATTGATTACGTATGAGGCTTTGGGTATCTGTGAACCGGGTAAAGCCGGTGAATTAATTGATCGTGGTGATAATACATATGGTGGAAAATATGTTATAAATCCAAGTGGTGGTTTAATATCAAAGGGTCATCCGTTGGGCGCCACCGGATTAGCTCAATGTTCTGAATTATGTTGGCAATTACGTGGTCTGGCCGATAAACGTCAAGTGGCCAATTGTAAATTAGCATTACAACATAATTTGGGTTTAGGCGGTGCTGTTGTTGTTGCACTTTATCGTTTAGGATTTCCCAATTCTGTTGGTGGTGGTGGTGGTGGTGGTGGTGGCGGCGTCCAACAACAATCCAAATTATAAATGATGTTGTGATTACAAAAAGAAAGAAAAATTATTAAGGGTATAAAAAAAAAAAATGGGTAAAAAACAAAGAAATTTTATTTTTATATTTAATATATATTTTAATTTCAATAATATTTTGATTATTATTAAATTTTAAATCTTGAAAAGTAGCAGCTCTTTTTTTTTTGTAAAGGTTCTATTGTTTCTTTTGCTTTAGCGATTGAAAAAAATTTGATTGCTACTCAATTTTCCCAGATTGATTTAAATAAAACAATATTCGCCATATAAATTATAGTTTTTATTTTATAATATTCTTTAATTTATGGAATTTTTTTTAGTTTTTTGTGTTGTTTGATCAATTTTCAATAGAAATTTTCAATCTCTTGCGGATAAAATATGATTTAAAAAAAAAAAAAAAGCAATATAATTAATATAAGGGAGGAGGACGACGATGAAAATATATAAAAAAAAAAATGAAATTCATTTAATTTTTATTGTGTGTGTTGTAAAGTTAATTTTTTTATTTAAATTTTGTATATTTCTAAAAAATTATCTATCTGTTGATCGGTTAAATCTAAAACAAACAAAATAGTTAATTCTATTTTATGGGCGCGCGGGGAGTTAATCTTAAACCAATTATGATTATGAAAATCGATCCGGTTTTTCGAACTGCATTTCGCATTATATTTTTTATTTAACTTCCATCCCCCCCACCAATTGTTTAATTCTTTCTTTTCTTTTTGACAATAATTCTAATTAATTAATAATTAAAACAAAATCTATTTTTTCCTTATATAAAAAAAAACAAAAAAAAAAAATGATAAAAAATCGTCCAGATTTTTGTTTTTACAATTCTAAAAATAATAATTTTTTTCTTTTTTTTTTTTTTTTTTCTCAACACAAATAAAAAGGTTTTTAAAAGAAATTGTTTTATAAAAATTTATTTAAATTCCGTGAGATAGGATGCAAATTTTAAAGTTAATCGGAAATAATAATAAAAAAAAAAAATTAATATAAAATAAGCTCCGATCCGGAATAAAAAAAAAAAACGAATACAATATTTTTTAATGAATTTGAATAATTCCCGATTCCAAAAGTTTTTGTATTTTTGTTGCAATCTCTGGATTTTTTAAATGACTAAAGGAAACAAAAAAAAAAATAAAAATACAATACAATAGAAATTATATTATAGTAATTAAATTGATTGGTATTTAAAATAAATAAAAAATGATAATTGGTTGAATTGGTTGAACTTACTCTTGAACAGCTCTCGGATCACTTTGCATTTGTTCCAAAATCATACGCATTGCTGGATCTTTTAATATTTGTTGTACTTCAGGATCGTGCATTGCCTTTTGCCAGATTTCATGGGGATTATTGTGAACGGCCATCGTACACGACCGGAAACCATCAAGTGCTTCCGGATTTTGTGGGTCCAATTCGAGGGCTTTTTGAAAGGCGGTCAATGCCTTCGATTGTTGTTGTAAACCTTGTAAAATTTTACCTTTTCGTATCCAACCCTTTACGAACGTCGGATTCAATGTAATACAATCTTCACAATCTTTTAGGCCCAAATTGAATTCGGCTAATTTTGTATAGCAAGCCGCCCGATTACTATACAATCGTGCATCATCCGGATTCCGTGCAATTGCTTCCGTATAATGTTTAATGGCCGACGAAAAATCACCCCGTTTAAATAGTATATTACCAATGTTTTTCTCCTCTTCCGCCTTATCCGGATTAATGTATTCCTGTCGTTCGATTTCCCTAATCATACGGTCAACTTCGGTCAATGTTGTTTTCAATTCGGGTGTACGATGTTCGGACATTGCCTTTTCGAAATTCACTTTGGCCAATTTCCAATTACCCATTTTTTTATGTACATTACCGATACGGGTAAATGCTCGGGCTATCAATTTATAATCGGCACGATTTGCACGACCAATTTCAATGGCCCGTTCACATTCGGCAATACATTTTTCGTATGCTTTTTGTTCCATATAAACGGCGGCCACATTTGTATAATAAATAATATTCGTTGGATCGCATTCAATTGCTTTGAAATAATTTTTTAATGCATCTGCAAATTCTTTTTTTTTATAGTAATCATTACCCAAATTTTTATATCTAATTGCTTCGGCTACTTTAGCTTCTTGGATTTTTGGGGGATCTTTAGTTTCTTGGGTTTTTGCTGATGGTGGTAGTGGTGGTTTACTTGCCATTTTAAATTAATAAATCGGTATATCGTGTTTTTTTTTTCTTCTTTTTTTTTTTTTTTACCAATAAATTTTCAACACAATTTGTATTTTTTTGTATTTTTTGATAATAAATACTACGGAAGAACTTTCTTTTTTATTTATTATATTATTATTATTATTAATTGAAATAAGTAGTTTTTTTTTTTTAATTGTAGTAAATCTTTTTCTTTTTTTTTATTATTTGGAAAAAAAAAATCCAATTTCAATAATCTCCAGAATGTTCAATTAAAAATGTGGTGTTTTTGTGTGACGAATTGATTGACGATGACGATGAATTGAAAGAAAAGTCGAGAATAAATTTTTTTTTTTATATATATATATATTAAAAAAAAAAAATTATCCATCGCGCGCATGTCCCTAAAATGAAATGTCAAATGTCTAATTATTATATATTTTTTTTTTGTTATTTGAATATTGGTAGCATTGATTTTAGGTTTTTGTTTTTTTTGAGAATTGATTTTTGAATTTTATTTTAGATAGAACAAACATCAATTTGGGAATTATTTTTTGGTATTTCAGGGTGTTTTTTTTATGTTATTAATTAAAGATTAAGGATGGTATTAACGAAGGTTATCATTTAAATTCAATATTTTCTATTTTTATCTTTCCAAATATCTACAAAAGAACTTTATTGTGCAATGATGCCAATAAAAAGAAAATAAAATTAAATAATTTTTGGACAATTTTCATAAATTTTCCCTTTTTCTCCGCTCCAAATTGTCCGCCACAAATATCCCCCATCAAAATAAAAAAAAAAGAAAAATGGCACCTCTGTTCGTTTCTTTTTCTTTTTATTTTTTTAATTCGGTCGGTATTTCGTTGAATTGTTGATGGTCTTTAATTTTTTAGTTTTTTTTTTCTTGATTTAATAAATGTATTTATTAAAATTTATTAATAATTAATTAAAATTTATCGAAATGGCAGAATATCTGGCTTCCATATTTGGAACGGAAAAAGATAAGTAAGTTTACAAATTAATTAGTAAATTTCATTGTAAAAAGAAATTTCCATCGTATTTGATAGAGATTGGGAAGAAAAGATGCCTGATGATTATAAAATTGAGGTTATAAATGTTCATGTTTTTTCGTTTTTCGTTTTATTTTTTTAGAGTTAATTGTTCGTTTTATTTTAAAATTGGTGCCTGTCGACACGGTGATCGTTGTTCACGTATTCATAATAAACCAACATTTTCACAAACGGTACTCCTTCAAAATCTTTATGTAAATCCTCAAAATTCAGCAAAATCGGCCGATGGCAGCCATTGTAAGTATTTTACAAATGTTTATGTTTGTTTATGGTTTCAATGCCAGTCAGTACCCAGTGCAAGTACTATATATAGATATTATTGTCTTTGTTGATGATTTGTATTGATGTTTTGTATTGTTAAATGTTTGTTGTATTATTTGGAAAATTGGAAGAAAGAAAAAAACATTAAAAATTCATTCATTCATGTATAATATAACATATTTATTTATCATAAGGATTTCATTAAACATTTCATTAAAGCAAAAAAAAAAAAAAAAATAACGTACCGAACTAAATCAATCATTTTTCTTTCTTCAATTTTTTTTTTTCATTTTTATTTTTTTTTTTTTTTTTACCAAATGTTTATGTTTGCTTTCACGTTATTGTCCTCTGTTTTTTGGTTTTGTTTTGCATATAATGATCCGGAAATGGGAAAACCACGAAAAACATCGCGACGCCATCCACATCATCAATTACCGCCGCCTTCTACGGTATTTTCAAACAAAGCAGTAGTTGCAAATGTGTCCGATGAGGAAATGCAAGAACATTATGATAATTTCTTTGAAGATGTATTTGTGGAATGCGAAGATAAATATGGGGAAATTGAAGAAATGAATGTATGCGATAATTTGGGTGATCATCTTGTTGGTAATGTATATATTAAGGTACATATATATATAAATATATAAATATATCGTCGTCGTACTAAATATAAACTAAGCTGAATCAAATACGTAAGTACGTTGTTAAAAATATTTGATTGTAATTATAGTTTCGTCGTGAAGAAGATGCGGAAAAAGCGGCAAAAGATTTAAATAATCGTTGGTTTGGTGGCCGTCCAGTTTATGCTGAACTATCACCGGTTACCGATTTTCGTGAAGCTTGTTGTCGTCAATACGAAATGGGTGAATGTACAAGATCTGGTTTTTGTAATTTTATGCATTTAAAACCGATTTCCAGAGAATTACGAAGGTATATTATAGGAATTTCCTTTATAGAGATAATATTACAACTAATAAATAATTAATAATAAATTCCCATATTTTTTTTTTTTAGATATTTATATTCAAGACGACGTGGTCGTAGTTCACGTTCCCGTTCAAAGTCACCGCGACCACGTCAACGTGAACGATCACGTGAACGTGAACGTCCAGCACGTAGTAGAGATCGTGAACGTGGTCGTGATCGACCGGAAAGTGGTCGTGATCGCCCGGAAAATCGTAAAGGAAGATATTAAAAAAAAAACAATCCACAAATTATCACAATTGAAATATATTTTATTTTTTATTATTTCGTGAAACAAACAATTCAAATTTGTTTTAATACTTTTAAAATACACACATTCACTTTAAAAAAAAAATTAATCATTTGTTTTATTTTTAATATTATAATTAAAAAAAAAAAAATAAAAATATTCCAACATTTAATAACATTTGAGAATGTAAAAAAAACGCAAAAATTTATTAAAAAAAAAAATTGCCTTCCCATACCGGGAATCGAACCCGGGCCTCCCGGGTGAGAGCCGGGTATCCTAACCACTAGACAATATGGGAGTCTTTTGGTATATCAACAAATTAAATACACTTTTCTAATTTTTTTTTTTGATGTATTATATAAATAAAACATTTTTTTATTACCAAAACTAATTAATTAATTTAAAACTCTCTAAAATTTTATAATTATTCATAATCTTGTTGTTGTTGTTGTTGTTTCTGTACATCCCGTAATTGTTTTGTTAAATCTATTTGTTTTTGTAAGACAATTGTATTTTCAATTTTACGTCGTTGTTGACGTTCAATATCTTTTAAAACACCTTCATGTAATTTATCTCTATATATATATATTGTTGTTTTTTAATTTATATTAAATTAATAGAAAAAAAAAAACAAATTAATATAATTAATCATTTAATATTATTACAATAATACAATAATTAATTAAAAATTTTTTTTTATACCGATCCAATTGTTGTTTAAAATGTACATAACCAATTATACCAATTGATATACAACAGGCTGTTGTTAATGTTAATTTTGATGTTGTTGACATTATTTTTATTAATTATTTATATTAAAATTTAATATTAATAAACTACAATACAATTAATTTTATATAATTAAATCATAATATTTTGTTCTTTTTTTTTTTTGGTTATTACTATTGTTGTTTTTTGGTGTCGATCAAAAAAAAAAAAAAAAAAACCAATGCATATATTATATTTTATCAATAAAAAACGCCACCTATTAAGAAATTATTTCAACTTTATCTGTCTGACTTTTGGAATGAATTCAAAAAATAAATAAATCCTCCCCACCGATGAACTTAACGATTCAATCAAATGACAGATGAATATTAAAAAAAAAAAAATCAAGTCAACAACAAAACCACTACAAAAATCCCTATATACAGATTACAGAAGAAAAATTTAACAAAAAAAAACAATTAATTAAATTAAAAATTAAATTAAAATATAATTAAAAAAAAAAATGATAAATAGAATTATATTAATTACATTATTATGTATTGTTTTATTTGGTGGTTATAATAATGGTGAAAAAGATATTCCAATGACAAGATTTAGCCAAAATGTTGGAGCTCCCACAATGACTTTTCTTTATTGGTTTGTATAATTAGAATTAATTAAATTATAAAAATTTTTGTTATTTAATTTTCTTCATGAAGTATATACTTAATACTTTACTTAATTGAATAAATTACAAATGGAATTCTTTTCTATTTTTTTTTTTGGAACGTCACAAACAAATTATTAAATACAAGTCTTATCTTTATATATATATATATATATTATAGTCTCAGACCTGCGATCAAATATAAGACAGTCAGTGATTTGAGATAAAAAAAAAAAAAGAAAAAGAAGATATTTAAAACCAATTTAAATGATTTTATCATAATTTAATCACCATATAATAATAATAATAATTTTGTTGTTGTTTTTTTCTATATATATATTTACACACAGTTATTCATGCGGTTATCGTCGAGCATTTGAAGATTATGTGAATTTAATTAATGATAAATATCCAGAGATAATGGTTAATGGTGAAAATTATAGTCCATCTATTTTCCATGTATACTTATCGAAATTAATACTATATGGAAAATTATTATTTATGGTATTGATATTGGCCACCTTTAATATATGGACATATTTTGGAATTGGTGTTCCATCATGGTATCAATGGTGTTGTGACAATAAAATGTATGCCTGTATGATGGTATTTTTCTTGGGTAATACATTGGAACAAACGGTAATATTTGTTTGAAAAATATTTTCTTATCATTTTATCTGTACTACTGAAATTGTTGTAAATTGTTAATGGTTGGGGTTTCTATTGTAAAAACTTTCAAAGTATTGAAGGAAACTTTTGGGATTTTCTGACCCCTTTTATTAACCGATATGTTCTTGTTTTTATATAGGTTTTGGGTTTTTATCAATACCTGTACAGAACATTTAAATCTTTAGGTTACATAATTAATGATTGTAATTTCTTACTACTAATGATTGTGATTCTGTTTTTTTTTTTTTTCTCTTATATTCTTTCTAAACAGTTAGTATCATCGGGTGCCTTTGAAATTTCATTAAATGATGTACCAATTTGGTCAAAATTAGATACAGGACGTATACCAGCACCACCAGAATTATTTCAAATAATCGAAAGTCAATTACAATTTACAAATGATAATTTTCATTAAAAAAAAAAAAACAAAAATTAATTAAAATATATATTAATACAAATAATTGTTAAGAAATGTAAATTGATTGATAAAATGATAATGATAATGATAATGAAAATGATGACTGAAATTGATGATGGATGATTGAATGATTGTTTTGTTAATGTATTTTTGAATTAAAAATGGGATGGGAAATTAACCCACGGCATCTTTATATAATGTAATAAAAGAAAGAAAAAAAAAACGAGTTAAAATTATTTTGATTTAATGAAATATTCATTTGTTTTTTTTTTATTTTTTTGTTTTAATTTAGTTTATTATAGAAAATGAAAACCTTTTTTTTTTATTTTTAAATTATTTTATAATATCACATTGTTCTGTTTTGTAAAAAAAAAAAAGAAGAATTGATTTGTAAAAACAATTCTATATAGAAAAAAGTAATTAAAATAATTAAAAATATAATAATTATATGAATGTTTCGATCCATTTCGAGTAATTGATACATTTTATGCTTTAAAATTACCTTTGAATTTGTTTAATTTTTTATGTTATTATAATTTGATTTGATTAGGATATAGTTTAAATGTTTTTCTATTTTAAAATTTGTTACCAATATAATATTATTATTATTATTATTTCTTTTAAAATCTAATTTTATTGGTGTGATATACAATTTTTTTTTTAGCTCATTATCATCTAATTTATGTATCATATAAGAATTTCAATAGTCCAAAAATTTCTTTTCCATTTATAATATTATTATTTGTTGTAAACATTTTTAAAAATAAAGGAAAAATTATTATTATTCATATAGTTATTTTTATACAAAAATTTATCTCATTTCCTATAATCAATAATCGATAAATCATATAGTATACATGTATATATATGGTTTTAGGACAAATTTTTGTGGAAAGACCGAAACGAAAGGTATGTATAGTCAATGAAAATATAGTTTGTAATAAAAGAAAATTGTTTGTTTTTTATTTTAAATTTCATAATAAAAAACAAAAGAAAATCTTTTTTAAATACCAATAAACAATAAAATATTTTAAGAATTCCATATTTATAGATATATAATAAAAATTCAAAGTGGTTTTTTTTTTGTTTAAAAATGAACTTAAACATGGGATTTTTTAAATATAGCCAGGCATAATACAATATTCAGTTCATTTCCAATCTTAATTGCTTAAGATTGCATCAAAACCCCAAAAATAATATCACAATTTTGTATTTGTGTGTCTTTTCGATTATAAAATTTTATTAACAACAACAACAACAATAAGATATATCCTTTTTTTTTTTTTTTTTATTGACTCTCTGTTGCTGCGACGGCCGTCATCGCATCTTTTCTTTTTACATATATCCTTATATATAATATCTCCCCACAAACATTTCTTATCGCGGGTAGTACTGCAGACGATTCGCCTAGGCGATAAATTTATTGCCAAAGATATCGCATTTTTATCGCGTACGTTACTCCCTACGTATAGAGAATGGGACTCTTCCGCGATACATCTGGAAGATAAATTGACGATATCGCGAGGAAGATAAATTGGCGATACAAATGCGATATCGCGAGGCAGATAAATTGAGACATACGGCAAATTTAAACGATAACCTGAAAATTATAAAAATAAAAAATATAATAATGAAAAATAAATATAAATTTATAATAATGAAATTCAATATTGACATATATAGTATATTACAAAAAAAAACATCGATATATGCGACAAAAAACTTCAAGTTCTTTCGCTGTTCCATTTAAACTGTTATAATTTAATTTTATACTTAATTATTTACATACTTATCGCGAGGAAGACAAAAAGACGATATATTTATCGCGAATTTATCATCAAGAAGATAGACAAGCAATAAATAATAATATATTATAGTCATTTTATCGGCTGGAAGAGAAATAGAAGATAAATGTGGATCTGTATTTTCTTTTTATCGTCAAAGCGTATCGCCATCGTATCGCATTTTTATCTTCCGTACGATATCGCTCAACTGTTAAAACAACGATAAATTGGCGATATAAATATCTTCCTTTTATCTTCCTCGCGATATCGCCGCGATATCGTAATTTATCTTCCAAATGTTTGTCTTCCAATTTATCTTCCAAATGTTTGCGGGGCTAAAACCAAAAAAAAAAAAACTGTACGCATATTCACACATATATTGGCATGTATATATATATAATAAAACAGATTTTCACAACCGCGTATATAGAAAAATAAAGGACATTCGCATTTTCATTATATTCCAAAAGCGAGGGGCTTGCCAATAAATCGTCACACACGTTAAAATTATTTATATAATAATAAAATTTGGGTGAGGTTTTTTTTTTTATTGTGTCCTGTATTTAGTATATAAATATAATTAAAATTTAATTATTGTTTTCATTTATGTTCGTCGATATAATTTCATTTTGTGAAAATCTTTATTACTATTGTGTATTTAAAGACGTTTTTAAATCGTATAATTATAATAATTAATTTAAAAATTGTTTCAAATAAAGAAAAGTTTTTATTCATATATTTGTGCGTTTGTGTTTGATTGGATGAGGAACTTTACTTTAATATTTACTTTAAGAAGTGGGTGTTTTTTTCCTGTTAATAGTTCAATATAATTTAACGGATTTAAAAATAATGAAAATTACCTATAAAAGGGAATTTTCCATTCTATTTATTAACACTTTTTTTAATATCCTATATATTAAAATATCCTATATATTAATAGTAAATTTTCATTTTTAGCGCTTATTCAAATATTATTATTTAAAAATTTTCCATTCAATACAGCAGTGGTGTAATGTGTGTAATAATAATAATTTATAATGTATATAAATAAATAAATAAATCGATTTTTCCTTGATGCGCGCCGCGGCACTGATTTTTTTTTTTTTCGCTTCATTCATAATACAGTAAAAAGGATAATGAAAAATGTTTTATATAATTAACATAAAAATAAGTTGGATAGTTGGATATTGAAGTAGAAGAAAAAGGATCCTAAAGAAGATTTCCCTATAATTTAATTAATTTATATTTATCAGTTCTTATTACAGAAATGAATTTGAATACAGAAGATCAAATAAAAAACCAAAAAGTATTAAAATATAAATGAAAATAATTTTATGTGCGTATAACTCACCGATTGAAAGGGATTTTCAATTGCAAGGTTTTTCCAGGTTTTTTTATTTTTACATTATTTCAGTATAGTATTTTTAACAGTTTTCTATAGTTCAATATTAAAATATAATAGGCTAAAAATTTACGGTTTAAGACTTCAAAGCGTCTTTTAATTATTTCCCCCCAAAGTAATAAAATAACAGTTTAATAATTATATTAATTAATTAAAATATGATTAATTTAGAATAAAAATATTTTAATAAAAAGAATTTTATTTAAAAGTTTAAAGAATGATATGCGAATGTAAATATATTCGTAATAAAATCACCATATTCGGATGCGTATGGGAAATTCCCATTAGTATAAATAAATAATATTACATACCGCGTAATTAATAGATTTAAATGCAATCATATTTTTAAATATACACATCATCGATTTAGATAGATTTAATTAAAACAATATATAATAATAATTATATATATTATATATTCTTGCCCCTGTTTTATGCGTATAATTATAATTATAATTAATATATTTATATATACATTAAAAATAAATATACTCGCATTGTTTTATTATAAATCATATAAAAGTTTATAGAAATTACAATTCAATTCATGTATATATATAGATAGAAAAAATATATTCAATTCATTTTCTATATATATTTTTAAAAATTAAATTTCAATTTAAATCTTAAAAAAAAAAATATAATATGGCGTTAATAAAAACGCATATATATATAGTTAAAAGATTATTAATTCGGGATTTTTTTCAAAACTAATTCAAATTTAAATTCAAGCAGTGCAGAAATTCCAATAATATATCTCTGTCTAGGGAAAATATCACTATATAAAAGGGGATTAAGGATGAAGGTGAATATAAGAATAAGAACGCAAGTAATTAATGAAATCTTTAAGTTGAATTGAGAAAAACAATAACGTTCCTTGCGTACAATATATTTGAAAAAAAAACAAAAAATTATACCTTATCGAATTTTTACTGTACATATTTATAATAAATTGCAATTGTTATTATTATTATTATAATTTTTATTATTATTATTATTATTATTATATTTTATTACTCTAAAAAATGGTCAGTAAAATATAAATATATAAAAAAAAAAAAAATGTATATATTGGGACCCTGCATTAAAAATGTCGATTTTTGTCAGCTTGAAAATGACATTTATTTGTATAAAAAAATGATTTATTTGTATAACAAAATGATTGAACCAATATATTGCCCATCGTTATAGCTATGACTTCCTCCCATCTTTTAAGAATTGTTTGTTGATTCCTCGTTTTAAGAACTCCTCACCCTCATTTTGTCCCAATCCCATTTTATAGAACCATTTTCGCACTTCTTCAGCATACATTCGAAAGCGTACATCTGTCGAGCTGACCTTCATTGATCTGAACAAATATGGTAATATGAGAAGGAGCAAGGTCTGGAGATCAGTACGGGGGGTGCGATCAAGATGATCCCAACCGATCCTCTTTATTTTTTCCTTAATATCGACGTGTTTGCACGCGATGTGGTCTGGCATTGTCATCGTGCCGGTCATCGTGCCGCTTTGTGGTGTCATAGTGCCGCTTTGTGGTGTTTTCCAGCTACCAATGGTCGTTTTTCGTTCAATTTTTTTGCCAATTCGCCATATAGTCTAAGTCTACGAATAGCGATCAGATGTAACCGCGTTTCATTTGGTTTTAACAGCTCATAATACACGACAGTGACACCCTTCTGATCCCACCAAATGCACAGCAATAAGCTTCTGGCAATGAATATCGCGTTTTGATTGTACAGTTGATAGTTGGCCGGCATCAACATCGAATGCTTTATGTTTAAGGTTGTCGTAAAATACACCCAATAATTTTCATCGCCAGTGACGCAATTCGACTAAAAAAACTATGTTTTTTTTTTTGTGCTCGGCAAGATGTTTATGGTATGCATATATTGTTTCGTGCTTTGAGTTGATGTGGGACCCATTTTACTATAGCTTTCTGATCTGATCCCATTGAATGCAAACGTCTAGAAATAGTAGAGGCATCTACTATTTTTTTGTAGCGTTCGACACGAATTTCATTCATCCAACAAATGCCTGCAATTGTTCGTCTTCTAAATTTTTTTGGCGGACCTGCGGCCGTTCTTTATCTTTCACTTCAAAATCACCACTTCTGAAGCGTGCAAACCACGCACCGTTCACAAGTTTTTTGAGTTGGAGCATTGGAGCGTGGAGCATCACCGCATAAGCTTCTACCAACAATATCGATAACTATCAACAGCGGCGGTTTTCTTTATATTAAAGAAAGTTATTAAACTTCTCTGCAAAACAACTTTTTCAAGCATGTGTTTTGACATATTTGAAGCAAAAAAAAACAAATTTCGGTGTTTAAACACTTCAATGAAATGACATATACTGAAATTTATAGAGTAATGAAAGACAATGGGACTGTGCTCCGATGCAAGACACAACGCTATAGTTACGCCGCATATGTTATCTAAATCGACATTTTTAATGCAAGGTCCCAATATTTTCGTAAAGTAAACGTACCGTTCATAAATAATATATATTTGACGATTGTATATGTACGTATTATATAAGTACTTGTTTATTTTCTTCTATTTTATTATTTTATTTTTATTTTTTTTTTAAATCAATTTAAAAACAATCCACTATACAAATACATATTAAAAAAAAAAACAAAAAACCAATCACATTCATTTCTACATTCATAAAATCAACATTCGCATATTCAATCTTTTATTTGAATGTGTGTCCGCCACCATATTTCTGTATAACATATATACAATAAATAATATAATAAATCCACATCCATTCCATATTCCGCATTTCTATACATATTTCTATATTCAAAAACCCCGCATCCATATATAAAAATATATAATAATAATAATGTGATTTTATATATAAATAAATAAATAAATATAGAAGAAAAGTCGCAACAACTATATTTAATAATTTTTTCCATATTCATTCAATTATTATTAATAATAATAATAATAATAAAAATATTAATATTATTATTGTTTGGTTTGTTTGTTAATAAATTATGTTTAGTTCATAAAACGTTATTAAAAGATATAGAAGTTAAAATAAAAAAATAAATATATTTTGCGGTTTTTTTTTACGTATTTTTTATCGTTTTCTTATTGTATTTGGGGAAATTTAAATAAATAATTTTAATAATTATTTATAAGAAGTGAATTTAAACATTGTTTTTTTTTAAACAGGAATCCTATAAACGTTTTTGTCTGTAGTGAGTGACAGGACAGTTTCATAATTAAAGTGTTATTTTTTATTTGTTAATTAATTGATTAAGTGAGAGTTTTTTTGTGTTCTCAAATATATCTATAAATAAAAGGTTTAAAAATCGGATTTTTACCATTTTTTACTCGGGGTTTTTACCACTTTATTAGCAAGACTGTCAATTGTGTTATCACAACCAAAACATTTAACCTAATCGCATTCAAACCGCATATATGGTTTTTTTCATTTCTGCGCTCCATCCAATCAAATAAAAAAAAAAAAAACCAATAACTTCTGCAAAAAAAAAAACCCATTCTGCGAAACAAAAAAAAAATTAGTATAGCTTTAATAACTGTACAAAAATCAATACAATTAAAGACCGACCACAGAGTTTTTTTTTATTTTTGATTTGCGTTTAAAATCGCTATTACCCAGATCAGAAGATCTGTATATAGCGCTTTAGTCTTCTAAGTGTTGGTTAAAAAATCATTTATTAATCTGTTGGCCAGTACAGAAGTTTGGATATGAAATTCTTTTATAATAACTTGTGCCGGATTTTCCCATCTCTTCCTTAACGGAACATATTTGCGTAGGTCGTGTCGTATCGCCTCATTCCACGGAGCGTTGCGACCATATAGCCCTTAGCGTTTTTTGACTGGAATCTTTCTTTCTAGAATTTCTATGTTTTTGATGTGCTTGCTGTACCCCAAATTTATTCTATCCCGTATATAGGTCCAAATTGGTTTTATTATATCGACTTATATAATAAAATCTTGTTTTCTAGTGATAATATTTTGAATTTCGACCAATCAGAGCCAATATACATTTAATTAAGTTTTAACCTTATAGTTGTTTATTTTTGGTATCCATCAATATATGTTTTTTGGCCAACATTTAATTTTTGATCCAGATGTATAGGCCCAAATATTTGACAGAATCCACATTTGTTAATACCGCGTTGTTTATAGTGTTACTTCAGGGCATTTACCCCTCTTGGTATTAAAACGTTATATATATGCATTGATTTATCGTTATATATATGCATTGATTTATCTTCGTTCACCCTGATACGCCATAATGCCCATAAATATTAATAGCAAGTTATCGCGAACCGGGTTTACCTTCGATTTTTGTAATATATGTGGATTAAATTTAAATTTAAATGCAGTAGAAATTTAAAAGCACATATACAATTGTCCAAGATTTAGTGAAACAAAAATTTTAAATGAAACCACCTAAAGTGCAACTTGGACAATTGTTTGAAAACATATGAGTTATTTTTTCTTACTGCTTTTCAGTTTAAGTTTTTTTTCTCTCATATGTTTGCTTTTATTTTCCAAATTTCATAAATTAATCCACATTTAATTAAAGTGTGACCACCCAAAATCACTTAAGTGCATTCAACGCATCATATAGGTTCATCACCTGATTAAGTGATTTCGTTACGGGCTCACAGCAATAGAATTCCGAGGTTTTACGGGCGCTAAACCGATTCTGCTGTAGTAACGAACCAAAAAAAAATACGCCATATGTTTGTAACCATTTTTGAATGCCGTTCAGACCTACCTATGCAGCTTATTAGTTGTTGCCAGTGTTGGTGATACGCTTGAGGTAAAAATTGCAGTATCATCTGCATACGCGTGTGCGCGGCTACCATTATATGTTACCCTTAATATAGGCAAGTCCGCGTCCGTGTATAGATTAAGTATAATATACCGGGAAAATAACACCGGGCCCGGGGGACACCGGATTTAATGTGTAATTTCTGTGAAAATTCATCGCGATATTTTATCATGAATTTCCTGTTTTCCAAGTATATGAATTTTTGACAATAAGTATAGTGATGGTGAGGTAGATGCTGTTTCAATTTATAGAGTAGTCCCTATATGTATCAAATGCTTATGTGATGTCCGCACAGGAAAGCAGCTGTGCAGTATCTTTTATTTTCAAGGTCACTATTAATTTTTATTTATTTGCTATCCTATATGTGTACCTGCTCAATCGTTTTGCGCAGCCGGTGTCGAAATCCAAATTGGTGGATTGGTGAAATAAGATTTCTTTCATTGATGATTGGATTCGCAATCTTTTAATATACAACTTCTCGAAGATCTTTGATAATATTGGTAATTGGTAGTATTTGATGAATGGGTCTGTATGATTGCACAAGATTCGGATCTTTTGGCCCGGTTTTGGTATAGCATTATGATTTCAGACTGCTTCCATTGCTGGGGGAAAAAACCCAATTCTTAAATTTTTAATTCTTAATTTAATTTATTTATATGGGTTATTTTTCTTTACAAAGTTTTTTTTTAATGATAAAAAATAAAACATAAACATAAACATACGATAAAAATTATATCGTTTTATTGCGAATAATAATAAAAAAAATATGTTAAATTTGATAAAAAATTATTCGCATAATCAGTTGAAGAAACTCCGGCCATAGTCACATATACATATATTTATTTTTTTCTTATTTCAATATAAAATAAATAAGAGCGAGTCAGTAAAAGTCTGCACAAGGAATATAATATTGGGATTTGTTTTTACATAATTTAAAAGTTGTTTTTTTTT
This sequence comes from Dilophus febrilis, assembly GCA_958336335.1. NCBI lineage: Eukaryota > Metazoa > Arthropoda > Insecta > Diptera > Bibionidae > Dilophus > Dilophus febrilis. The sequence goes on along the minus strand of OY284471.1, from coordinate 44,407,032 downwards.
TTTATTATTTATTAAATTATTTAAAATATATAATAAATAAATAAATAAAATATATAATATATGAATGATTGAATTATATATGAAAGTTTTTTTATTTTTAATATTTTTAATAATAGCGGAAATGTACATTTTTAATCGTGTATATATAAATAATAAATAAAATCGCATCATTATATTATAATAAAGCATATAATATATAAATGCATATGGAATTAATCATTATAATAATAATTATATGATAAAATAAATAATTAAAATAGTTTAATTGATTTTAAAGAATTTCTTATAATCATAAAACATTTCTTCCTATATATTTTAATAATAATAATAATAATAATTTTTTTTTATATGAAAGTATATGCGCGCAGTGTGAAGAATAAATAAATCAAAAATATAGTTAAAATTATATATTTATTGTGTTGTGTGCCAAAAAAAAAAAAAACAAATAAAAAAAAAATAAATGAATTTAAAATTAAAAATTTCGTGTGTACGTAAAAAAATTTAAAAAAAAAAAATATCAAATAAGTGCGTGAAATATCAAAAAAAAAAAAAAAATTTTTATTTAATTGAAGAATTAAAAAAATTAAATTAAAAACAACATATAAAATTAATTAATCGATAAAATATGATGTCTAAAACGATATTTATATTTTTATTAATTGGTAATTTTATGATTATAATTAAATCATCAACGGCAACAAAACGGTCTGCCGCCATAACAACATCAACATCAACAATAAGTGAATCTTCATCGTCGTCATCGTCGTCATCGTCGTCATCATTATTGAATCAAAATAATAATGATAATTTAAAATTTAATAAAATTAATAATATTGATAATTTTAAAAATAAAGAATATTTATTAATAAATTTTATACCGGATATTTCAATATTGGCAAATAATTTAAAAAATAATAATCGTAATAGTGAAAATAAAAAATATGAACATTTACAAAATATGTTAATGGTTTGGGATGTTCTAAATGATGGAAAATATTTTGTAACAAAAGGTAAAATTAATACTAGCAAAATAAATGATTAAAAAAATTCCCGCAGAGATAAATTTCTAGAAGTTTAAATCTTTATTTATATATATATTATTTATAATTACAAATCAAATATATGTAAAAGAATTTCATAATATAAATCACGTTTGTTTTATTTATATTTATATTATAATTTTTAGACAAATCAAATATTTAATTCAAATCACGTTTTTTTTAATTCTACTATATATTTAATTTTAGTAAATTCATTCATCGCGTATTTATTATTTTTTTTCATTATACAAACGTAAAAAAAATTTTTAACATAATAAAAATAAGTAGGTAAAATATATAATATATTACATAATTTAAAGTTTAAACGCATACAATAAATTGTTAATATATAAAATATTAATTAATGTTTGACCTGTCCCCCCGAAACATTGCGAATCCCATTCGTTCTAATCATTTTATCATTAATGAATTTGATATATGAAAGAAATTTATTATTCATTCATATGATAGGTAAATCGTGCTTATTATTTTATAAAATTCTAAACAGAAATTACTCATTTTGAATCATTAAAAAATATTAAAAAAATCTTTACGCACCTTGACCGTAAAAAATAAATCTAATTGACCTATAAAAAAATGTTTAATATTTTATTTAGATAAATTATTATAGATAAACAAATAAAATCCCTATGGATTTATTGATTTGATAAAAATTAAAGAAACCTCTTTTAAATGGTAATTTTTCTAGGATGTTATTCATCGAAAAATAAAGGGTTTTTTCAGAATAAAATTCAGAAAAATGCATGAAATCTTTATTTGAATCGATATAGTGTACGGTCCATATATAATTTAATGTTTGAAGCAGATTATTTCATGCAAATGTTGACAAATGTTGACTGCACCTCAAATGGTCCATCCGTTTAGTCCAATTTTGGCATACTCTTTTTTGAACATTTCTCACGAGGTATCTCACGAATAAATGCTTCAATGTTCGATGTTCTTCCAATACGTCAATTGAAGGGGGTTCATGTCTGTATAGACATGAGCTTTAACATATAGCCCCCACAAAAAATAGTCTAAATTGCGTTAAATCGCACCATCTAGGCGGCGGCCAATTGACCGGTCCCCGAACGTGAAATAAAATGTTCACCGAACTCGCCTCTCACTATCGCCTCCATTGTTGCGCGTGCTGTGTGGCATGTGGCACCGTCTTGTTGAAACTATACATGTCATGCAAGTCAAGCTTTTGCATTTTGGACAAAAAAAAACAGTTGGATATCATCTCATGGTAGCGCTCACCATTCACAGTTACGTTACGATTCGCATCATATTTGAAGAAGTAGGGTCGCATGATGATGCCACCGCAGCCCATAAACCGTACCAAACCGTGATTTTTTCTGGATGCATATTGTTAGCTGTTGCAATGCTTTTGTCAGATATTCATTCCAAAATCGACAATTCTGCTTATTTACGTACCTATTGAGTCAAAAATGAGCTCGTTTCTTAACAGAGCACGCATTTTGATAATAATAAAATTCAATAATTGTTCGTTCGAGCAAGACGATTCATGGTTAAATTATAGACCAAACTGAAGCGATGTTTGACAGTGAAACAAAACACGAAACGTGCTGGCAGCTGTTTATAAATCAGTGTTGCCAAAAAGATAATAGCTAAATAAATCACCCTTTATATACTAATTATAATTATAACCAAAGTTTGAATTCATGGGGGGGTTTGGGGGTTTTTATCAATTATACCCACCGCGCTGGCTATTGCGTGTTTTGTGAGTGATGGTAGTCCATCTGACTAGGACTTTGCATGCTGCCGTTGTTCCTACTGTTTATGAAATCATCCACCACCACCATGCTAAGGCGTTTATCCCATCCTGATAACGCCTAGCTGTCTCCGGCCCTCTCTACACGTGGCGTTTATATACTACCCGAAGACAGACAGCTCCCCTCATTCGTTTGTTGGCTGACCTATAGATTCCCGCTGGGGGGTTTTCACCCAACCTTCCTCTAGGTTGCAGAGCGTAACGGGAACTATACCACGTGATAAGGTCATGTCAGAGTTGATGTACAGAGGCTATGAAGCATATAATGAGCTATGTATGACGCATGTACACCATTTAGAACCCAGCAGTGAACAAGCTGGATTCAGATCCGGTTTCAGTACAAACAATCATTTACAGGTGATGAGAACCTTGATTGAGAAATGCAACGAATACAAGGTTGGCATAGTTTTGATATATTCATCGACTTCGAGAAAGCTTTCGATTCAGTGGAAATTCAGATGGTCAATATTGGACTCTTTTTGGACGAATGTAGAGTGGACTCGAGGTGAACTCCAATACAATTCGATATGTATATGAAAATGCTAGGTCATGTATGCAAAGCTTCATGAGAACACTGCGAAATTCAAGATCGGTCGGGGGGTAAGACAAGCGTTGACACCATCTCACCGAAGTTATTCACAGCGCAGTTCTCGAGAGTGTTTTTTAAAAAATTAGACTGGAGCAAAATGGGAATTAATATAAATGAAATGTACCTGAGTCATCTTCCGTTTCGCAGATGATATCGATTTTATTGGCAGTTGATCTAGACCAAGCCCAATTCATGTTAAAACAGTTAAATAGTCAAGCAACAAGTAAGAGTCAAGCAAAGCGTTGGTCTCAAGAACAAGAACTTATCGAAGACAAAAATCATGACAAACATCGACGACGACATAGAGACATCAAAATTGGAGATACCACCCCATTGAAAGAGTCGACAGTTATGTGTACCTTGGCCACAAATTGAAATTAGGTCTTGACAACCGCATAAACTGCAGAAGTCAAGCGTAGAATTGGTCTTGGCTGGGCAGCGTTCGGAAAACTTGGACTAATTTAGTCTGAAACGGAAAGTGAATTTGAATCGTGTGTCCTACCACGTGTGCTAACATATGGAGCGGAAACGTTAACATTAACAAAAGCGTCCGAAAACAAGTTGAGAGTGACACAATAAAGAGCCATGGAACGAAGTATTCTTGGAATTATACGCTCAGCGACAAAATGACAAATCAATGGATTAGACAGCAAACGAACAGTCGTTGATGTCATGGAAAGAATAGCGTTTCTAAAGTGGAACTGGGCGAGACATATTGCGAGAATGACGGATGAACGTTGGACCAATGAACTATAATGAACTGGAGACCACCCACAATACGACCTATATGGGCAGACCACCAGAGAGATGGACAAACGGAATCAAGAGCGAACAGCGCAGGCACAAATTGGCAACAAGTGGCAATGGACCGTTCGAAATGGAAGGAGATAGGGGAGGCCTACGTCCAGCAGAGTGGATACTAACGGGCTGAACAAGAAGAAGAAGAAGAAGAAGAAGAAAGTTTGAATCTATATCTCGCAAAAAAAAAAAAAAACATTCTTTGATAGAGACTTTTGGCAGTTTTATAATGGAATGAATTCAACTTTTAAATGCATAAGTCAATAAAAAATTGTTTTTGAGGCAACTTTCGTTTCTATTTTCACGACACGACCGACGCAGGACAAGCCCCCATATATGGATATGGAAAAACTTTCAGATATTTTTGTGTGGCTTGCTGAAAACTGAAACTGCTGAAAACTTTTCTTTTCTTTTCCTTAAGTATTAAAATATAATTATATACTTTTTTTTTGTAATGATCAAAAAAATTTCATATATATAGAAATAATAAATGATGATAATATACATAAAAAAAAATTGCAATTTATTATATACGATTTGAATATCAAACGTAAAACGCAGATTTTTAAATAAAATCCTTGACTCTCGATAGAAATAAGAAGAAAAACGAAAAAAAAAAAACAAAAAAAAATGATTTCTAAATAGAATAAAATATGGAAACATTTCTTTAATTTAATTCAATTAATAATCATTATATTATATATTTGTTATTTAACTATACACTCGCGCTTATATATTTAAATTGATAAACAAAACAAAATATGAAGATTTATGTCGGTAGTAGATCATCACACAATTCTATATATATATATATATAATCACATATTGTTGCATATATCATCTTCATATATCATCAACAACATCAACAATAATAATAATAATATCATTAAATAATTTTTGTATACTTCTTAAACGGAATAAACACTTTTCATTCAAAAAAAAATAAAAAAAATGCCGGACTGTTTATTTTCCATTCATTCAATCAATTATTATTATTTTATTATATTTATATAATATACAAGATAAAAACATTAAATAATCATCCATGTTCATTTTATATAGATTTATCAGCCTTGGATCTCGTGAATTTATTTTACATTAAAGTTTTGAAACTTTAAATTCGTATAATTTCTCTTTTATATTGGTTTCCTATAAAGTAGAATTTCACGTGCGATATTAAAAAAAAAACCAAAACTATTAGAAAACAGAATTAATGTAGAAGAAAAATTATTCTAATTTTTTTCTTATATATATATAGATATACCATTTACAATAATTGTACCGAAAATTGATAGCCAATTGAGAGCAATTGAATCGGAACGACTGAAAGAATTACTATTGGAACATTTAATACCGGGTGAGGCATTCATTACGTTCAACGAAGAGGACATTTATGGTAATTTAAATAAACATGAAATTGTATTTAAACAATTAAATAAAATGAATGAAAGTCAATGGACATTAAATGATATGAAAATATTACGAACATCGGTGCTAAATGAAAAACTATCGGCAATATTCATTGATGGAATGTTGGGCGATCGACGAACACCATTTTCAAAACGTAATATACAAGAAACAAATAGGTATACAATCAAATTAATTATCTTTCTATATTAATTAATAAAATAAATTAATCTATATGTAATAATAATAGATACAATGAACCACAACGTTTGGAAATGAAAAATGTCACAAAAGAATTAGAGATAATGCAATCGATAAAGAAATTGGATACAAGACCAAGTCCATTGATGACCTTCTTAAATGGTATGAAAACGGGAACAAAAGTTTTTCAACATTTTCTATCAAAGAGTAATTTAACACAAGTTCTTGATGGTAATTAAATTATTTTCTGTTATGATCGGAAATTGAATTATATAAAATTAATTATATTCTGTTTTTTTTTTGTTTTTGCAGAAGGTCCATTTACAATTTTAATACCATCGGATAATGCATTTCAACGTTGGCATCCAATTGATTGGGGTTTTTATCCATTTAGTGTTCAAGAATTTACCGAAAATATTTTACGTAATCATTTATTACAATTACGAAAACCGTTGCGAATGAGCGATGTTAAAAGTATGACATATGGACAAAAATATAAAACACTTGGCGGTGAAACGGTTTTATTTAAAAATAATCGTAAGTCTTTGACCGCACTTAACTCTTCCAAATCCAAATACAAAATATCAAATATAGTGTTTAATTATATATTTTTTTCTAGCCGGTCCAACTGTTAATAATATAACAATTTTGGCTGATTTTATGCTATCAAATGGTAATGTTGTATTTTTAATATCCGAAGTGTTATTTATGTCAGAGGCAATTGTAACACGACTTCATCAAATGCATAAAGATAAAGAAACACCACCATTATTGGCCTTTCCATGGTTTGGTGCTCAATTTCTATCACATTCATATTTGGCATTGGAACGGGACAATCGATTTTATCAAATCACAAGGTATAATATAATTTTTGAATAAATTTTAATAATTATATATAACTGTTTTTGTAGATATTTAAATAAAGCTGAAATTGCAAAATATATTTCCGGTTCAAATTATACATTTTTTGTACCGATTGATGATGCCTTTGAACGTTTACATTATGATACATTATCGGATGACGCATTGGCATCGGAAAAGGGTGTTAAAATGTTATTAAATCATTTTGTAAAAGGACGATTATATGATCGTGATTTACGTAATGATGAAGTATTTGAAACAATCGGTGGTGGTAATATTAAAATTCAACGTAAACTTCCGGGTAAAATTAAATTATTAAATTTGTAATTTAATTATTAAATTTGTTCTTGTAAAAAAAAAAAAAAAAACCAATGATTTTATTTTAATATATAGGAAATGTAACGGTAAATCAAGCGAATATCATTGAAACTGAAATATTTGTTTATAATCTTGGTACAATGTACTATATTGATGATATCCTCTATTCGGATATATTAATTGATTACGTGGATCGTACAAAAGAACGACCACAAACAAGTAGTTCAACAACTTCAACAACAACAACAACAACAACAACAACAACCACAACAACATCATCCACATCTACACAAAAATCAGAACAATTTAATCCCGATCATAATTATAAATATTCAACGATACCGGCGACATCAGACATTGTTGATGTTGATGTTGAATCGATACCAAGTGAATTTACCGAACAAAGTGGTACGGACGATGATTATCTATTACAAGATGAATTTATAACACCACGAGCACTTCCAATTCAATCGTTTCAATTATATAATTCACCGAAAAAATAATTTTAAGAGAACAAAACAAACAAAAAACCCATAGAATATGTTTCTTGCATTCACTTTTTGATCCCTATTTTTTGTTTTAATTATTTTAATTAAGAGTATTTCGAAAAAAAAACCCACATATGACGAATATTAAAAGTGTATATTCAATTATATTAGAGATAATAAAAAAAAAAGTACATATCCTTCTTGCGATTGGTAATCATAATTATAATTTTTAATATAAAATTTAAAGGATTTTTCTCGCTGAATATACCTAATATATAATAATTCTTTTTTTTTTATTTATATAATTGTTGTGATTTATTAAAACCGAAATTTTAGTTTTTATTTTAAGAAAAATAAACTAAAATAAAAATATTTACCACCGTTTATTTTTTAAATTTAAATGCGGAAAATAATATTTTATATGTAAATAAAAAATAAAATGAAAAAAATATGAAAAAATCCCATCAATTTTGATATAAAAAAATAGTAATTATAGTTTGAGCGATTATAGAAGAATCAAAAATATATATAATTAAATTAAATGTGTATTTCTTTTATTCTTCTTCTTCTTCTTCTCTTTCTTATATATATATATTAATAATATAAAACTTTTTAATATAGTAAACATTTTAAGTAGAAAAATAAACAAAAAAAAAAAAAAAATGTTTAAAGAATAAAATTTAATTGATGTAAAATTAATATAAATTCATATATAAATAATATAATTTTGGATTTTCAATTTCATTTTATTTCGCAGTCTTATTGAAATTTTTTTTTTTTTTTACAAAATATATAGTAAATATTAAATGCAGTTTTGAAATACCTTGCAAATTAATGAATTTGATGATTAACTTTATCAAAAAGATCTGCTTTATGATCGGTTACATTCGCACGAGCTTCATAATTACAAATTGTAACACCATGATGATGAGCTTGAAACCATTCACCTTTTAATCCAATATAATAAATACGGGTTTTGTCATCACCGAAATTCGATGGAAAATACATTGTTAAATGATGTACAGATGAAAATTGAACAATTCTATAGAATTGGGAAACGATTAAAATAAACATTAGTTTTGATTGAAGAAACTTTAAGAAATTCTTAGGTAATTATAATATAATTAAATCAAAACACTTATTATTACTTTGTAGCATATTCAACCATTCCATTTGCATCAATTTGTAAATCAAATTCAGCATCGGCTTTCAAAGAAACATCATCAAATGTCATATTTGGACGATTTTTATATCTTAAAACAAAATAACAATAACAAATTTTTATATATTAATAAATAAATTCTTACGGAACTTTTAATAAATATTAAAAAAAATAATTACAATTTAACTTTATTTGGATGACTATCATCGGTCGGTCCAACAATACAAAAACCTTTTAATTTAATATTACCTGTAAATGGTATATTAAATAAAAGTTCTTCATCGGCATCACTATCAACAAACTATATGTGTGATTGCGGTGGTGTGTGTGTTTATTAATTAATCAAAGAAAATATTCTTTTTTAAATAATTAAACTATGTAAAAAACCCTGAATACAAAAATACCTTTTCAAAATTTAACCGTTCCTCATACGGTTTGAATACCAAACGACCAGAATTTTCAATTGTTTCATTCAGACATTGTAAATTTTCCATATCAATTTTTTCATATAAACTATATTGAATTCCTAATTCATTTTCATCAATACCCGTACTTTCATGTTCACACTTATGATGATGATTATGATTATGATCAGACATTTTATTAATTTAATTTAATTTAATTTAATTTAATTTAATTTAATTTTAAAATTAATTAAAAAAAAAAAAAAACAACTTTTTTAACTCACAATCAACAACACAAAATCAACAAAACAACTTTTATGATGATATGAAAAATATAAATATAATATTTTTAAAGGTTATGTGATTTGTTTTGATTTTTTTTTTTGTCAAAAAAATATATACATTTTTCTATTGGATTACTGCCATCTTGAGATAAATGGACAAAACTTTAAATAAAATGAACCATAAAAAAACCGGCAAATTGGTGGCCATTTTGATTAAATCGGCGAAGAGCATGAATATTTTTTGACAATTGTCACAAGTTTAAAGTTTTTTTTTTTTCATATATCTCTTTTTAATTTTTACACAATTGAAAAAATGTTGTTTTTTTTTTTGTGTTAAAAATATAAATAAATAATATTAAATTATTATTAATAAAATGATTTTAATTAAATAAATGTGAATATTAAAAACAAATTTAATTAAAGTGAATTAAAACAAAAACATAAAAATATGTATAAAATATTTATACAACAACATAAATATTTTATAAAACACGGTTTTCAATTGAAAAAAAATTTTCCTACAAAAAGATTGGTTAGTTTTAATATTATTATTATTATTTTTTTTTTTAATTATTATTACATAAACACATTGATTTTTTTTTATATAATTTATAATTAAAAATTTTTAGTTTTCAAGTAAATTATCACCAAAACTTATCGAACAAATTGTACAAAAAGAAGAAGAACAAAATGGTAATAAATATCCAGAATCCGTTGCTATTGTATTTGCACCAAATGCGGCTGGTGGAAATGTTTTATCCACTCAGTCATTATCGCCTGTCCAATCCCAGCAATTGATCGATGGAATTGATAATAAACATTTAATTGGAAAAGTTATAAATGAAATTGTAATTAATGATAATGAAACGATTAAAAAGAACAAGAAAGTAAAACCAATTGAATTGGCATGGATGATAACGCCAAGTGATGATTATACCAAATTATTTAAACAATATTTAATGTTATCCAAATTTCGATTAACATGTAAGTATGGAATAAAAACCATTTAGTTTTATAATAAATTGTAGATATGAAATGAAAATCCTTTTTAATACATTTAACTTTACGATAAGGGAATAATAATTTATCAATTTTTTCTCTTTTTTTTTTAGCATTAGTTGTTATAACAACAATGGCTGGTTATGCAATGGCACCGGCCCCATTTGCATTCACATCATTTGTATTGTGTGCTGTTGGTACGGGTTTATGTTCGGCCGCCGCCAATTCAATAAATCAATATCATGAAGTACCATTTGATGCACAAATGTCACGTACAAAAAATCGTGTACTTGTTAAGGGAATGCTAACACCATTGCATGCAATTGGATTTGCCATTGGATCGGCTGGTTTAGGATTGTGTATATTAAATTTTGGTGTTAATGGGTTAACGGCAGCATTGGGTGCTGCTAATCTTCTTCTGTACACATCTGTATATACGCCAATGAAACGTATTAGTATACTGAATACATGGGTTGGATCAATTGTCGGTGCAATTCCACCGGTTATGGGATGGGTCGGTTGTTCGGGTACAATTGATACGGGTGCCTGGATATTAGCCGGTTTATTATATGCATGGCAATTTCCACATTTTAATGCATTATCATGGAATTTACGTCCAGATTATTCACGTGCCGGTTATCGTATGATGTCTGTAACAAATCCGGGTAAATAAAATGTTTTTTTTCATACTGTAGAATAACGTGTAATTGTAATTGTTCCCTTTTTCAATATTCCCAGGATTGTGCAGACGAACGGCATTACGGTATACGGCTGTCATTGGTGGTCTATCAATTGCCGCTCCATTTTTAGACGTTACAAATATGTGGTTTGCCATTGAAACATTACCGTTGAACGGTTATTTTGCCTATTTAGCATGGAAATTCTATAGGAATTCAGACAGTGGAACATCTAGAAAATTATTTCGTTTTTCATTAATACATTTACCAATTTTAATGGTATTATTTTTATTAAATAAAAAACGTTGGATATTTACCGAAACGGAAGCGATAATTGATGGTGGTGCTGTTGGTACTGTTGCTGGTGATACAACAATTGGATCTACTTTAATAGCTGCCGATGATTTAACAACATTACAATCAATGACTAGTGTTCCTGCGTTAACTAAATTAAATAATAATAGTAATAATAATAATAATAATAGTATTATTAATAATAATAGTAATTTATTGACGACAGGAAAAGAAAGTACCAAACAAACAATTACAAAAGAGCTGTGACAATTTTAAATAATAATAATTAACTAAAAATGTTTGTAATTATATATAAATAATTATTTTGTTTTTTTTTTTGATTCCTATGTGCTATTTTATTTATTATTTAAATATATATAGATATATTTAATGATTCTAGAAAATTTAATGAAATAATTAAAAAAAAAAAATTATAAATCACTGCACTTTATAAAGTAATTAGAGCAATTGAGTTGTTATGATTATTAATCATATTATCTCTATATATATGGACGAATATACTTAAATTATTTACAATAAAAAAAAAAAGAAGAAAACAATTAAAATTTCTATTACGTCCTGTGTTTTGTTTTATTAATTGAATTTAATTGATTGATACAATTTTTTTATTTAACATATTTAAGATAAAAATATTATTTCAAATGTATTTAATAAATAAATAAAAACAAAATTATAAATATATAAAGTTAATTTTTATTGTGGTTTGTTTTTGTAAAAATAAAAAAATCCATTAAGAAAGATAATCAAACAACTGAACAAACGGCGATAGTATTTTTTTTTTTTAAATGGATTTATTGATTTTTAATTCATAATAATATATCGTTAGAATGCATACATATATATATATATTAGTTATATAATAGCGTGACTAAATTAATGGGGATATTCATTACACAAAATAATGATTATTATCTTTACTCATTGAATAAATTTTATCCATTGAATAAATTTTAGTCAGAAAATATTTATAAATTATTATATTATTATATATATGCTAAATCATTATTTATTAATCAAAAATTATGACATATGATTTTATTTAAAAACAAAAAAAATCAATTTTAGTGTAAAGAGACTAGAACAACAAACTAAATAGAAATGTACGTACCGAATTGTTTAGTTGGAATTCGAAGTTTCCCGGAAGTGTTTCTATAATAAAATTAATTAAAATTGGAAAATGTACCCATTAATAATAATAAGAAAATTTTGGCACGGAAGCGATAAATATGTATGAGATTCATTAAATTATTTAAATAAAACAATTTCTGATATATTCTTAATGTAAATAAGTTTTTAAAACTAATACAAAAAGTTTGTTAAAAAGTTTATGCTTAAAAAGATTTAATTAAACAACCAAAAGATAATTAATTATTAAAATAAATATCGCATTGACGCGTGATTTCATATTCAAATAATATATATATATATATTAAATTGTGTTCAAGTTGATTTAAAATAATAAAACCACGCGATTTAAAACCTCACGCTACTCTGCGCCTAATCAGTTATATTTTCAAATAATTCAAATATGTAAATTAAAAGTGTTTTTGTTACCAACTATATAGAAACATTATTCGAAATATGGCTTTAATGGATACATTTTTCTTTTGTTGTTCGGTACGTTTAGGTGCAATCATTGCTGGAATATTATCAATTGTAAGTTTAAAACATTCATGTTTCAATATAAATAAATTACCATACCTATATATTATTGTATTTTCCAAATAAATGAATAATAATATAATAGATTCAAGGAATTATTCCAATGTGTATTGCATTAGCTTTTGGTATGGATAAAATTAAAGAATATGCTAAACAATTGGATAATCAAATGGGTCATCAAGAATATGAAACAAATAAATTATATGATGGTTTAATTGATTTTATTGCTGATGGTAGGTTTTTTTTGTGGTTTTTTTTTGTTCTTTGTGGGATTGCTTTTACAATATAATAAAGTATTCGCGCATATATTTTTGATATATATATATATATATAGAAACTGATACATTTTGGAATTGTTTAATGATATCATTAACTATTTATATATTAATGAGTGTATTAGAAATTATTGGAGCATTTAAGGTAATCGCATAAATTTTCTATATTTTAAATCACTATCATAAATTTATTAATATATTAAATAATTCGGAACGCGGGTATGGACAGCTTTATAAATGGTTATTATTACCATATATTATATTGGAATTTATACGTATAATAATATTATTTATGGTCCATATCATTGGTATGATTTTAGCAAAAAATAGTTTAAATTTGGGTGCATTGATAGCGGCTACAGTATTTGGTGGTTTTGGATTATGTACGTATATAAATATAATAAAATAATAATAATAAATAAATTTAAATTTTCCTTTTAATCGCATCTAATAATCTATTCATCATCATCATCTCTATATATATTCACAGTATTATTATTATATATTTGGGGTTGTGTTTTAGCACTATTTCAAATTTGTTTCATTATTCAAACACCAAAATATCAATCATTATATGGAAAAAATCCATTATTAAAACCGTTAAAAAAATTAATGAACGTTAATTATTCAACAGCATCAAATAACGGCGGCGGCGGATCAATTAATCGTCAAAATATTAAAGAATTTTTACCGCCACTAAATGATGCGGATGATGATGCTGATGAGGAACAAATAAAAAATAATAATAATACTAATAATGGACGAATTATGGAAAATATTAAATTATATAAAAAATCACGTAATAAATTTATGAAAATTAATAATAGAAGTAATAATAATACAAATCAATTACAAAACGATATAATTGATCCAATAAATAATAATAAACGAAATATTCAAGTGATTTCAATGAATAATCATCTTAATAATAATAATCCATTAACTGATATTATCTATGATGGTGAAATGTTTGCAAAAGATTTTAATAAATTACAACGTCGTATTAAATTAATGAATGCAACGAAAATTTTTTAAAATTTTAGAAAATTTGTTTGATTTTTTGACAACAAATCCATTCATTATTATAAGCATGATATAATTCCGAAGGGGGTTTTAATTATATTCCTCATTTTAAAGAATTGTATATTTTTGATTAGGATCTCAATTTGAAATCCTTCTTCTTTTTAAATTATAAATGACAATTATATAATTAATGAATAATTTATATAAAATATAAACAATTCTTTTAAAAAAAAATTTTATTAATTAAATACAATAACAATAAAAAGAATTTGCAATTAAATATCTTTCTATCTTCTATAGTTAGCTTTTTTTTTTGTTTTATGGACTATATTTATTCTACAAAATCATATATACTACTCTAACCACTACAATATCGGACACCTGCTATTTTATTCGTATGCTCGACTTTGAGATGCCGCCGCGAAAGGACTTTAAACAATAATTTTTTAATCCTTCCAATTTTATTTCATATTTAATGATGGTTTTAGTTAAATAATTGCGCAGACAGAAGTAAAAAATCTTTTAAATTCAATTAGTTATGGAATTTAATTCAAAATGATTCAATTTAACAAAAAAAAAAATTTTACCATTATAATATCGGAAACTTATATATTATACACCACTAATCTCCTTTGTAACACCTCCTTTGACCTATATATGACACCATCCATTCTCTTAGACGTTGTATTTACTAAATGTTTTGCATTCATCCGGTGTTTTTCTATTCCTCATTTCAATGATTTTTCCTTGGAATTCTTCACCCCTTCAATTATAACTTTCATATCATCTATTTACTTTGTTTTATATTAATGCCCAGCACGATTCTATTGAACTTAAATCAGGACTTGAAGATGTCCATTTCTAAAAGTGGATTTCTTAAACCCATTTCTTTAGCTTCCAACCAGTTCTTAGTTGCTTTAGCTTGGTTTGTGGTAGACCGCAACATCTTATTGAAATGTATATTCGCCGTTTAAATATAATTTAATAGTCGATCGCAAATGGTAGTCATTTAATATATGAATGTGTTTTTGGGAGTTAACCGTACACGTATAAATGGAATGGAAATTAATAAAATTAAGTAAGTAAATTAAAACAAAGAAACGACTCCTTTTGAAATGTAAATTATAATACTGGCTAAAAATTTCACAGTGCGTTTTAAACAATCACGATGGAATGCTTCATTTTCCATGTGTGAATTACTCGACGATTATCGGAATCACCAACAATAACAAATTTATATTCATCATCAAAATATAATGCTATTCCATTGCCGCAGAACTCAAAATTGTTTATTGTTTTGTTTTGTTGCAAAACAATTGAAAAGGACTTTGATTTGTGATAAAATATTAATAAGGATTAATATTAGGAAAAAAATATTGTTTAATAAAATATGTCTGTATTTTTATCTTATATTCATATAGTTCGGTTTATGAATCCATTGCCTTGTCCACTTTCGTGCCTTGTCCACTTTTTGGATTGCTGTTGATCATTTTAGACTTATATCACTCATAACAGTTCTCCTTTTTTTCACAGTTGCATTTATCACGATCAGTAACATTAAATTTTACACCACTTTATGTGACTCAAATGAACCGGTTACACCACATTTTATTTAAATATCTGATACGGTAGACTTACAATTAGTTACATTACAAGTTTATTTAGGAATATTTGGTATTATTGTTATTGATAATAAGATTAAAAGCCGGAGCCATACAGTCCCGATTTAAGTCCAATAGAATCGATGTGGGCAATAATATAAAACAAAGTAAATAGATGATATGAAAGTTAGAATTGAAGGGATGAAGAATTCCAAGGAAAAATCATTGAAATGAGGAATAGAAAAACACCGGATGAATGCAAAAATTTAGTCTAAGAGAATGGATGACATTATAAAGGCCAAAGGAGGTGTTACAAAGGAGATTAGTGGCGTATAATATATAAGTGTCCGATATTATAATGGTAAAATTTTTTTTTTGTGAAATTGAATCATTTTGAATTAAATTCCATAACTAATATTGAATTTAAAAGATTTTTTACTTCTGTCTGCGCAATTATTTAACTAAAACCATCATTTTATGAAATAAAATTGAAAGCATTAAAAAATTATTGTTTAAAGTCCTTTTTTGGCATCTCAAAATCGAGCATTCGAATAAAATAGCAGGTGTCCGATATTATATAGTGGTTAGAGTAGTATACTATATTTCATATCTCGGGCATCTATACACTTTTGAAGAATTTTAAATATATAATAAAAAATAAACATTAAAACTATATATATATATAGTCAATAAAAGGCGTACAATATATCGCAATAATATAAATATATAATAATAAAATATAGTAAAATTTTCATAAATTTAAAAACTGCATTTAATTGCATTAAAAAAAAATTGCATAATTATAAATATATATAAATTCGCTAAACTGATATATACTAAACTATGCGAAGATATATTTTTTAGATATGTATGTAATAAAAAAAGGTAAAAAAAAAAAATGTGATAATAAAAAAATAAATTTTAAATTTATATAGATAATAAAAAGTAGAGTATTTTAAAAAAAAAAATGTGTTTTATGCGATTTTTTGATATGTAAATTTTGTTGTATATACAAAAGAAAAAATTGTTTACGGTCGCTTAAATTAACCAAATATGCAAATAAACAAAGAATAAACAATATAATATAAATGCAATATATATACATAGTGCGACAATTAATATTCCGGACTCAAACCATATATCTCAATAACCAGTCGGACGATCTATTTGATGGAACATATGCAAGCTTGATGTTTTCTCTATATCGTCTGTAAAAATTTCATTGCATTTGGTTGCCAAATAAAAAAGTTATATGGCATTTCTTGTGAAACAATATTTTAGTTGAAGTATAGAAATTTTAACATGGAACAAAGAGCAGTGTCATTAAATTCAACGCAAAGCTTGGTAAATCTGCAACAGAAACGTCAACAAATCGATGCAGCAAGCAGTTAATGTGACGATAATTGTATGGGTAGAACATAAGTTTTTCGAGTGGTATAAACGATTTTTGGATGGCTAAAACACAGACTAAAAAACAAGAAAAGTTTCAAGACAATGCTCGTAACATTTTTCGATAGCAATATGGAATTATCCATAAAAAACATTCGTTCCAACTGGTCAAACAGTCGCATATTATATCGAAGTTTTGAAGCGTTTGATGGGTTCAGGATTCGTTCATATTCGACCTGAAAATCGTGAATCAGATAGTTGTTGATGCTTATTACACGATAATGGACCAATAAGTCACACTTCTTCACTTATTGTTCGTCAGTTTTTGGCTCGAAATCAAATCTGCGTGTGTTAAATTATCCACCGTATTCACCTGATTTAGCACCATATGTGACTTCTACTTATTGTTCACAAAACTTAAAATGAAATTGAAAAGATGTTTTTTTTTGAGGATATTGAAACCATTCAAACAGCAACTATACACGCGCACTGCATAGGCAATACCACAAAATGAGCTGGAACACGCATTATTGAATCATTATCGATAAATCGATGTAACTCAGTTGTATTCAGGAATCAGGAAGAGAATATTTTGAATTATGATTAAAAAAATAAATTTCAAAAATCGTGTTTTATTTAAAATGTATTATATTGCCCATATAGGACCAGTCCGGAATATTAATTGTCGCACTGTCTATGTATATATTGTGAAAAATATGCATTTATATAAAAATAATTTATATTCATTAAAAATTTATGATCAATATATAAATTTGATTGTCTATACAAGTGAATGAAAATAAAACTTTTATATATATATATATTTATGATTATTTTAATTACTATATTCTTATATTGCGGGGGGTGAACAAAAAATGCATGGATTTCTTTTTTTTTATATCAAAAAGAATCTTTTGTAAAAATATACATATAATTTTATTTATTCAATTATTCAATTATTAATTCAAAATCAGGATTCTGTCAACAAAAAAAAAAAAACGTAGATTAAATAAAATCTTTATCGGTGTATGATTTATTATCAAATATATATAAAAGGATATTTATTTTTAGTATATTTATTTATTCAAATTAATCAAGATTTTCTGAATGAATCATTGAAAATGTTTCTTATTCTTTTACCCCGTATAATAAAAATCTACTTAATAATGATTTAGATTTTAACCAATTCGCTTTTCTTTTTTTTTATATAAAATTAATCAAAACTCTAAAAAAAATCCTATATTCGCACTTCAAGAAGCGCAAGAAAAAGGCGGCCATTCCATATATTAATATAGGTAAAAATTTATTTAATTTTATTTTTATTGCAATTTATATTTAAATAAATAAAAATAAAAACATGTATATTTTAATATAATAAAGCAAAGTAGCAAAAACTATAAATTCATATATATTGAAATATATAAAAAAATAAATAAAAAAAACGAAACTCTCTACTATGATGAATATATCTCAATAATTAAATATGGATAAATATAAAAAAAAAAACCATTTTAATTTATAACAATCATTAAAATCATCTCATGAATTAAAATATATAGTGAAATATATATATCTATAAATATTTAAAGTTTAATAAGTGAATTGAAAAAAACAAATTTATATATTTATATTTAATAGCAAAAATAATATTATATATTTATTTATATTATATAGAAAATAAAAGTGCATCATTTCGAATATAATGCAATATTTTCTATAATAATAATAATTCAACCTAATAAAAATTAAAATAAATAAAGAGATTGGCTAATTGCCAAATATAAATATATATATTTTCTACAATTATTAATATTATTTCGTATATATTTTTTGTTTTTTATTATTAATTTTTGTATTATAAGTTGTTTGAAAATTTCATTCGGAATATATATATATATGTTATAATAAATATTACAAACATTTTTAAATTCAATTTCTTTCAGTGCTTTTTATTTAGTACTTTAAATTTTATATTCAAAATTTGCAAGACACTTAGAAAATGTTGTAGACCTATATATGCATTAAGAATTTATTTGATATCGTTTATTTTAAGATCATTTAGAAGACTTCGCTGGTTAATTTTTAAAATTATATTGAACTTACATTGATGGATATAAACGGTTTTAAAGACTTTAAAACATTCAAACTTTTTTGCACTCTCTCTATCTAGTGTATTTTTATAATATAAAATGTTGATCTATATAATTTTTTAATATTATATTCTATTCGACTTTTCTTTTTTCTTTTTTTTTGGCACACTCGCTTTAGCAGGAAATATCACATATGTATATCTCAATCAATCATCTTCAATTATAATAAGTATATACGCAATTTTCAAATTAATCACATCTTCATTATGTATTATTATTTTTATAAATAAAAATTAATTATCCCATATATTTTTTTTTTGTTCCATTTTTTTTTAAAATTGAAATTGTAAATAATAATAAAGGGTGATTTTTTAGCTATTATCTTTTTGGCAACACTGGTTTAAACAGCTGACGCACGTTTCATGTTTTATTTCACTGTCAAACATCTTCAGTTTGCAAATTATTGAATTTTATTATCAAAATGCGTGCACGCGCGTAAGAAAGTTCATCGCGACGAAATTGTGTTCAGCGACGACGAGCTCATTTTTGGCTCAATTTTGGCGTACGTAAATAAGCAGAATTGTCGATTTTGGAGTGAATATCAGTCAGAAGCATTGCAACAGCTACGAATAATGCATCCAGAAAAAGTCACAGTTTGGTGTGGTTTATGGGCTGGTGGCATCATCATGCGACCGTACTTCTTCAAATATGATGCGAATCGTAACGTAACTGTGAATGGTGATGAGCGCTACCGTGAGATGATATCCAATATTTTTTTTTGCCCAAAATGCAAGAGCTTGACATGAATGACATGTGGTTTCAACAAGACGGTGCTACATGCAACAATGGACTTATTTTAGAGGCGAGTTCGGTGAACATTTTATTTCACGTTCGGGACCGGTCACGTTTGGCCGCCTAGATCGTGCGATTTAACGCAATTTAGACTATTTTTTGTGGGGGCTATATGTTAAAGTTCATGTGTGTATACAGACAAGCCCGCGCTTCAATTGACGCATTGGAAGACAACGCATTGAAGCATTTATTCGTGAGATACCTCGTGAAAAATGTTGGAAAGAGTATGCCAAAATTGGAAATTGAAGCGGATGGACCATTTGAGGCGCAGTCAACATTTGTCAACATTTGCATGAAATAATCTGCTTCAAACATTAAATTATATATGGACCGTATACTATCGATTCAAATAAAGATTTCATGCATTTTTCTGAATTTTATGTGTTTTTTTTTTTTGAAAAAAACTTTCCTATAGCTTTTAAAAAATCACCCTTTATATTTCATCTTAACAAAACAAATAAATTCTTTTATACAAACCGAGGATAATTATGCAAATATTTTCATGAATATTGCACGAACTCGTTATTTTAAAGTTTATTAACGACAGTATTTTTTGGCAAATTTTTCACCGGACTATCTCTCTATTATTCAAATGGTTCTACAACAGCCCAAAAAATCTCTATAGAATTTTCTAAAAAGAATTACGCAAAATTCTAATGCAAAAAAGTTTTAAACAAAAAAGTTATCTACATATAAAACCAGCATAACAATTATATTATTATATTTGTTAATTATATTTCGGGTGTGTAAAGGGGGATGAGAGCGGTGAATATACGTATGTTAGTGAACGGGGGTGTTCCGTGATTGATTTGGTTTTGATAAGTAGGGATATTGTGGATTGGTTAAGAGGTTTGAGGGTTTTGGAGAGTGTTGGGTCGGATCACATGCCAGTGGAGGTAGTAGTGGGGAGGCCGGTGGATGAGGTTGTTAGGGCAGTGGGAAACAAAGTGCTATGGAGATGGAGGGAGTGTGAAAAGGAACTGTATATTGCAAGAGTAGAGGATAAGATAAAAGAATATGAAGGGCAGGAAAGTAGTTTGGATAGGATGGTTAAAATATGTATGGGGGTAGCAGAGGGGTTAGGGTGGAATGTGGGGTCGAAGAAAGGGAATTGGAAACAGGAATGGTATGACTGGACGTGTGAGAAAAAGAAGAAGGAAGTAATAAAAAGATTGAGAAAGTGGAAAAAAGTGCGTGGTAAAGAGGAGAGGGTGGGATATGTCAGGTGTAGAAATGAGTATAAGAGATGGTGTGGAAGAAAGAAAATTGAATATGAGAAGGATATGATAAGGAAGGTAAATGAGTGCAGAAATGGGAGTGAATTTTGGAAGTTGGTTGGGGCGTTTAAGAAAAAGAGAAGTGGAGGAGAGGTGTATGGGATTGAGGAGAGGGTGTGGATTGAACATTTCAGGGAACAATATAATAGGGTGGATACGAGTGGGAGGTTAGAGTTTGTGGAGCCGAATGTGGTAAATGAATGGATGGATAGAGACTTTGGATTGGAGGAGGTAGCATGGGTGGTTGGCAAACTGGGTAAAAATAAGGCACCGGGGCAGGATGGGATGCCGGGAGAGTATTTGAGGACGTTGGGGGAATCAGCAATGAGGTGGATGGTGAAAGGGATAAATGAATTGTGGAACGAAAAGAAGGATTTGCCGGAGGGGTTTAAGAGAGCGGTAGTGTACCCGTTGTTTAAAAGGGGGGATAGGAAGAGTGTAGAAAACTATAGAGGTATAGTATTTCTGGATGCAATGGAGAAGGTGTTGGCAGGTGTGTTGAATGGGAGAATGGTGGAATGGTTGGAGGAAGAAAGGATATTAAGTGAAAGTCAGGTGGGTTTTAGAAGGGGGTATTCGGCGATGGAGCATATAAGCAGTTTAAAGGGGATTGTGGAATTGAAGATGAAGGCAAAGGGGGCGAGGGTGTATGCGTTTTTTGTTGATTTGAAAGCGGCGTTCGATAGTGTTGACAGATGGTTATTGTGGTGTAAGTTGTATGGTAGTGGAGTCTCGAGTAAAATGGTGAGGATGATAAGGAAAATGTATGAGGATGTGGAGGCGTGTGTATGGGGAATTGGTGGGAATTCGGGATATTTTAAGTGTGAAGGAGGTGTGAGGCAGGGGTGTGCATTGAGCCCAACATTATTTAATATATTTATGAATGATTTGTATGAGGAAATTGGAGGTGGATTAAGGATTGCGGGAGGAAACATAAGAATTTTGGCGTATGCGGACGATGTTGTGTGCTTGGCGGAAAATGTGAGGGCAATGCAGGGAATGATGGAGAGATTAAATAGTTATTGTAAGAGATGGAAATTAGAAGTAAATTTAAGTAAGTCAAAAATGATGGTGTTTAGGAATGGAGGTAGAGTAAGGAAGGATGAAGTGTGGAAAATGGATGGAAAGATAGTGGAGGTGGTCGGGAGATATAAGTACTTAGGGGTGGAAATGACGGATGGAGGGTCATGGAGTACGCATGTAAAAAATAAGGTGTTGGAGGCAAAAGCGGGTGTGATGCAGGTGTGGGGTGGTATGATGACAAGGACGGATGTGGGAATAGAAGCGAAGTTAAGAGTGTTGGATGGGGTGATAAGGAGTGTTTTAGGATATGGGTGCCAGGTATGGGGAGTGAAGAGATATGAAGAGGTTGATAGGTTCGAGAGGTATGTGTTGAAAAGAATGTTATGGTTGAATAGGTCGGTTAGGGAATGTGTGATTTATATGGAATTGGGGAGGGTGCCGTTGTGGGTGCATTGTTTCAGACTGCACGTGAGATTTGTGGTTCGGATGTTGGATAAGGGAGACACAAGGTTGGTGAGAAATATTTTATGGGAAATGGTGGAAAAGAATGTGGGTTGGATAACGGAATGGAAGAAGTGGGCGGAGGTAGTGGAAATGCAATGGAATTGGGAATCAAGGGATGTGGAGTATTGGAGATTAAGGGCGGAGCTGTTGGTAAGGAAGGTAGAGGATAAGTGTATAAAGGAGTTGACAAGCGAGGGAAGGAG
Organism: Dilophus febrilis; assembly: GCA_958336335.1. Lineage (NCBI taxonomy): Eukaryota > Metazoa > Arthropoda > Insecta > Diptera > Bibionidae > Dilophus > Dilophus febrilis. The sequence goes on along the minus strand of OY284471.1, from coordinate 44,383,795 downwards.
ACGCAAGGAAGATTGGGTGTATCCGGGGCTAAAATGGGGAGAAGGTGTGCAGGGGTATTTTAAGGGAAATTTGAGATTTGAGGAGCTAAGAGTGATAATGAGAGTGAGGGGAGATGCGATGGGATTGAATGCCAGAGGATGGGGGAGTGAGCAAAGGTGGGTGTGCTCAATGTGCAATATGGGGGTTAATGAGACGGGTTGGCATTTTGTTGGGGAGTGTCCGGTGTTGGGAGGAGTGCGGATGAAATGGATCGGGGTAAGAAGTTTGTTAAGGGATGAGGTGAAGAAGTTGTTGGAAGGGGAGTGGATGAAAGAAAATGGTGAGGTGTTTGGGTGGAAGGGTGTTGCGGGCGTGTTATTGGAGATGGAGAGATATAGGGAAGGTTTGGTTAAGGAGTATAATGGATAGGTGATGGATATAATAAATAAAAAAAAAAAAAAAACGAGACTCGGGGCTACGGTCAATAGACCAGGCCGCTTGGTCGAGGTCGTTTATTTTCTTCTTTTTTTTTTTCTGTTTATTTTTTGATTTTTGTTAGGTTAGTATTTTTGATTGTATGTTTGAAAATGTAAATGTAATAGAAAAAATGTAATGTTATATAAAAAAAAAAAAAAAAAAGAAATAAATGAATTAGATTATTAAAAAAAAAAAAAAATTATATTTCTTTAAAAATAAATTATTAAAAATTCATTATATTATATATTTTTCAATATACATATGATGAGTATATATTTTTAAGTGCACAATTTATAATAATATTATATATACGTACCGCTCGCGTAAAATAATTGTGTACAATACATTTTTATTATCATTATTGTAAATTTTTGCGTTTTTTGTTTTTGGAAATGCCCAAATAAAATCCACTTTAAACATTTCAATGATTATGTTATATATGACAGTATATATATATAATTGATTAAAAAACAAAATAACATAAAATTTTAGCAAATATATAAATAATAATTTTGTATATTTTTTAAAATTACAATTTGATTTGTTATAGTATTATTGTTTGTTTAAGATTTATTATTTAAAAGATATATTTATAGTATGTAAACAAATAAATAATTATTGTTTTTTTTTGATAAGTTATTATAATAATACAGATATAATAATAATGTTAAAAACAAAATAAGATGTGTTAAAAATGTCTTTATATATTTTCGTTGTTCTATAACTTAAACGATTATAGAGACCATACTCAATGCAAATCTCATAATCAAAAGAGGAATATTTATTTTAATATATACTATAATGTAAAATGTAAAAATAAAGTAAAATGGGAGGTTTCCGAAGCGATTTTAAATAATGCTATAGTGTCTTTAAATAACGCTATAACGACTTTAAATTTTTAGTATATTATATAGCTTAATAAAGTGAAAATTTCTGACAATTTCTTATACCTTTCAATTCCCGCTGCTGTTTGATAATTCTATATCCGCGTTAACATTTTCTAGATATATTCCCAAATAATCCTTTTTCTAATCCGATAAATATAACATCTGGGTTATTTTTCATTGATAATCACATCTTAAAACATATAAGTTCATAACTTACAACTCAGTATTATAAATCGATTGATAATCAATTTCTACCCCGATTTATTAAGTATCTGATGAACATCATCATGAAGCCTTGTCCAGATCCTTAAGAATAAAATATATACCTTTAAAATAACAAAAAAAATTTACATTCAACACAGAGTTAATTAATTTATTATATACATATATATATATATACATAAATTTAAATTTAAAATACGGTTAAGATGGACACAATAAAGGTGACAAATTTATTTAACACACCGCGTACAGTACATTAACCATATTTAAAAATTAAAAATATATTATTACAAACACAAAAAAGAAAAAATAAAGGTTTTATGAAAGAATGTTATAACTTTTTTTTTTTTATATGCATATATCTTCGCAACATATTATATTCTTTTTAGTATAAATATAATACAAACGCCTAAAAAATAATAAAAAAAATTATGTGTTTAATTTTTTTTGGTTCGTGCCATTTGCCATATATTATATATAAATAAATATATATTTGTGACTTTAAAAAACAAAACAAGGTAATGCTCAATATATTATATTGTATTTAAAAATATTAAAAATATATAATACAGACTTTCCGTATAGAATTTTGTTAAACCCCATTCAAATTTTCTGACAAAATGTTAAAGGTCCTGCCATGATTCCGTTCGAGTTCTATAAATAAATATATACAAAAAACATATTGAAATCCTTTATCATAACATATTTAGGGACATCATATCATATATCGTTTTTCCAAGAGAATTTTATAGAATAACTTCTCGCGATCGGGAAATTGTTCATTATAATTTTATAAGTTCTATGTTCTATTCTATTCTATTGTTAAAATAACCCATACGATTATGTGATTCACTGTTTAAAACAAAAAGTGATTTATTATTATTATTATTATATATAATAAAAAACTTACGCGATTCAAATAATTTATATAATATTCAAATTGGTCAGTTTTTTAACACACTTTTAAAAAATACAAATATACAATTTTTTATTCACAATTTTATACGCAGTAACGGCTTTTATATTTTATTAAATAAAATATGTATAATTATCAAAAAAAAGAAAAAAGAAAAGGATGATTAAAAGGTATAATTTTGGCACATTCTTTATAATATATAATAATAAAAAATAATGAATAAAAAATTCTGTTTAATTTTCTAAATAAAAAAAAAAATATGTATGTTGTATATACAGAATTTTAATTAATATATATATATTTAATTTTATATAATAAATTTTTTAAAGAGCACTTATATGTATATTTATTTATTTATGTATAAAATAAAGTATGTTTTTTTTTGTCATCACCTTTATTTTTACCTTTTTATATATAATCGCATATCGCGGTATCATACATATGAATACAGTGAAATATGCCTATAAAGAGTTTTAAGACAATATAATGCGAATATAGTCTCTGAAATATTTTATATTATTTTCGATTGATATGTTTTGATCATCACGATATAGATTTACTTGAGCCCGTGTTTTGGAATCAATTTTATTATTGATATTCTTCAATATTTTATACCTTTATCCATTATTATAGAAAAATTTAATAAGGTTTCACCGTACCGTACGTAATTATTGAATTAACGAAAAGAACAAAAAAAGTATTTATTTATTTAGGCTCACACCTTAAAAAAAATTAATTTCACATTATAAATAAAGAGCACGTGTGTATTTTTTAATTTATTATTATTTGTTTCATCAAAAACATTCATTATCAATTATATATATACAGATATAGAAATATTTTATTTTTTCGTATATAACTGAAAAAAAAACATTACTTATTATAATTTATATTAATATAATTATATATATATATAATAATAATAATTGTACTGTTTTTTTTTGTGATTAATTGTAATTGATTTCAGTATATATAAACATTAAAGATATTTAAGTAAAAATATATATAGTTGTTATACGAATTGTGATATTCAAATTAAAATATTTATAATGACATTCTTTTAAATTTATAAAAAGTTTAATTATAATTATTATAATATATGGGGACGATCAAAATGGAACGCAATATAAACATGATTATTTTTAATAAAAATTAAATAAAAAAATTATTAAATATAATGTTCGCATATATTGTCCGCATTATATAATTATATATATAAAGAAATAATTTCTTTTGTTAAAATATATATTTTTTTAGTTCAAAAATTTTGTATTCCATTTGAATATTATATTTATAAAAAATATATGATTAAAAAAATACTTCCACATAAAAATAAAAAAGGTATTTAGGCTCATATATCGCTTATATATAAATATTAAAAATGAAAATAGTTTCATTTTACATTTATTTTATACGCATATATATTTATAAAAAGTTTTATTATTGATAAATAGAAAAAAACATGTAATGTACGCATAGTTATTTTAAAAATTTATAATTGTATTATTTTTTTTATTACTAATAATTATTATTAAAAAAAAAAAATATGAGCGCGTATTTTTACTATATACACAGAAAACAAAATTAATATTAAATATTTTCATAGATAATATATAGATAACGAATTGAAATGGATATGTATATATATTGTTTATTATTTAAAATATGTAATTTATTTATATTTATAAAAATTACATGTTAAAATGTTCATTTTAATGGCAAAAATCATTTAAATTTGATTAAAATATCTGCGGAGATTCAACTAATATTCATTAAAATAATTGACAATTTTAAATCCTTTTTTATAGTATATATATTTTGAGAGATTTCCTTAAGAAAATTATACAGAATTTCCTTAAGAAAATTATACAGCGAATTTCCTTAAGAAAATTATACAGCGAATTTCCTTAAGAAAATTATACAGCAAATTTCCTTAAGAAAATGATACAGAATTTCCTTAAGAAAATTATATACAGAATTTCCTTAAGAAAATTCCTACAGAGAGTTGCCTTAAGAAAAGTTATACAGAATTTCCTGAAGAAAATTATACAGAATTTCCTTAAGAAAATTCCTACAGTGAGTTGCCTTAAGAAAATTATATACAGAATTTCCTTAAGAAAATTATACAGAATTTCCTTAAGAAAATTATACAGAATTTCCTTAAGAAAATTATACAGAATGTCCTTAAGAAAATTATACAGAATTTCCTGAAGAAAATTAAACAGAATTTCCTGAAGAAAATTAAACAGAATTTCCTGAAGAAAATTTAACAGAATTTCCTGAAGAAAATTATATACAGAATTTCCTTAAGAAAATTATATACAGAATTTCCTTAAGAAAATTATATACAGAATTTCCTTAAGAAAATGATACAGAATTTCCTTAAGAAAATTATACAGCGAATTTCCTTAAGAAAATTATACAGAATTTCCTTAAGAAAATTCCTACAGAGAGTTGCCTTAAGAAAATTATATACAGAATTTCCTTAAGAAAATTATATACAGAATTTCCTTAAGAAAATTATATACAGAATTTCCTTAAGAAAATTATATACAGAATTTCCTTAAGAAAATGATACAGAATTTCCTTAAGAAAATTATACAGCGAATTTCCTTAAGAAAATTATATACAGAATTTCCTTAAGAAAATTATATACAGAATTTCCTTAAGAAAATTATATACAGAATTTCCTTAAGAAAATTATATACAGAATTTCCTTAAGAAAATTATATACAGAATTTCCTTAAGAAAATTATATACAGAATTTCCTTAAGAAAATTATATACAGAATTTCCTTAAGAAAATTATATACAGAATTTCCTTAAGAAAATGATACAGAATTTCCTTAAGAAAATTATACAGCGAATTTCCTTAAGAAAATTATATACAGAATTTCCTTAAGAAAATTATATACAGAATTTCCTTAAGAAAATTATATACAGAATTTCCTTAAGAAAATTATATACAGAATTTCCTTAAGAAAATTATATACAGAATTTCCTTAAGAAAATTATATACAGAATTTCCTTAAGAAAATTATATACAGAATTTCCTTAAGAAAATTATATACAGAATTTCCTTAAGAAAATTATATACAGAATTTCCTTAAGAAAATTATATGCAGAATTTCCTTTAAAAATTATACGCAATTTCCTTAAGAAAATTATATAAAGAATTTCCTTAAGAAAATTATATAAAGAATTTCCTTAAGAAAATTATATAAAGAATTTCCTTAAGAAAATTATATAAAGAATTTCCTTAAGAAAATTATATAAAGAATTTCCTTAAGAAAATTATATAAAGAATTTCCTTAAGAAAATTCCTACAGAGAGTTGCCTTAAGAAAATTATATACAGAATTTCCTTAAGAAAATTATATACAGAATTTCCTTAAGAAAATTCCTACAGAGAGTTGCCTTAAGAAAATTCCTACAGAGAGTTGCCTTAAGAAAGTTATACAGAATTTCCTGAAGAAAATTATACAGAATTTCCTTAAGAAAATGATTAAGAACTCTCGCGTCCTTGCTGTATATATTTCAATCGCGTATTTCAATTTATACAGATAATAAAATATGAAATTTATCTTAATGTCAATAAAATAATGTTAAATTTTATTATATTATCACTACCGCAGATAATCTATTTAATATTTATAATATGTTATTATGTATATATACAATAAAAAAAATAAAAAATAATATAACTTCTGTTTAGAAATTTATATATCTGCATATATTATTTATTCGACGTCAGAATATTTTATTTATTTAAATTTATATTGTAATATATACATTGTAATATATAAATAAATTTTTATGAATAAGTAATAATAAGTAAAAATTGATAATTCCTTATACATTTTTTACTATTTATTTATTATATTTTATTTGTAATAATATTCATATGCATGAAACATATTTTGAATATATAAAAGAGACTTAATTATTATTTTTATATACACATAATAATAATAATAATATTAATTTTATTATCATATAAAATCTTTTTTTATATAATAATGGAATAGAGAATGAATAATTTTATGTTAAGATCCACTATATAGTTATATTGTGGATTTTAAAAAAAAAATATTAATAATATATATAATAATTCAAGTTTTTTTTATTATTATTATTATTATTATAATCAATATTTTATACAAATTTTTATATATATATTCAATCAATCAGTAAGTATTTTATTATTATTGTTATTAAAAAATATAGAGGTGTGTGACATGAATTTTAAATTTATTTTAAATAAATATATAGTCTCTATCTTTATCTCTATATGGATAAATAAAAGGATAATGTTTAAATGATCAGAAATCACTTTGTATATATGTTTATAATATATTGATATATTAGAAGACAAATATAAGAATAATAAAAAGTTGGAATAATTGTGCGATATTATATATTTATTTCATTTGACTAGACATATATTACAAAAATATATTTCTTATATTTATTTAAAAAAATTATTCATCACGTATAATAAAAAATAAAAAGGATTAATATTCTATTATTTATATATTTTATAAAGTACTTTAAAACATTTTTAACGAATTTTCGATTTTCATTTCTATTGTGTCGTGTATTTTCTTTTATTGTTTCAAAACCGCGTTTAAAATGATTTGAATATATTTATTATATTATATATTCTTGTACAATAACACAACAAAAAAAAAAAAACAATATTATAGAATAATCTATCGCGGTTATATTTCATACATAATAATTTTTTTTTAAATGGATATATATAATATAATAAAGAATCAAATATATAGAATATAATAATAAATATATATACAATACATATATTTAATAAAATATGTACATGTCGTACTTTTTATAACGCATAAAATTAAAGGTAAATAAATTCATGTGTGGTATAATTTAACAATAAAAGAAATATTTAAAAATAAGTTTGATAATTCTACAAAATTTATTCCTTATATTAACAATATTTTTTTAATTAAATTAAATTATTAAATAAACAAATTAATAGCGAACACCAAAAATAATCAATCGTAATACATATATAGTTAAATTATCAATTATTTGTGTCCATCACCGTCATAATAATATATAATATAAAAATTAAATGATAAAAATTCATTATTCATTTTCATATAACTTTTTTATATTTGATTATTTTCTGTATTCAAATTGAAATACCTCAAACATGCAACAAGTCACAAACAAAACACAAACAAACATCATCATCAATCACCATCACCATCATCATCATCTTAAAAAAGTAAAATCAACTAAAAATCAACACACATAAAAATAAAAATGTTGATTAATGATTTGAGATAATTCAAGTTTGTTGTTCAACACAAATGAATAATAATTTTCATGAAAATATATAAAAAAATATAAACTCTTTATTTGAGAGGTATTTAGAAAAAAAAAAACGTACGTCGTACGTTCTCGTACGTACGTCGTTTTCCTTACTCACAGCAACTGCAACAGAAACAGAAACAGTGCAGCAACAACCAACAACATTCACCACTCAGTTTGAATTTATCGACGTTACGAATTGGTTTCCCTCGGAAGTTTATATATTTATTTATTATTTTTTTCTGATTTCTGTATATTCAAAATAAAATAAATTAAATAAAATAAAAATAATAATCATATTTTTTTATATATACAATTATAAAACGGTATATAATTATTAATAATAAACAAAAAAAAAAAAAACTATTTCATAATAATAAAAATTTAATTATATATATATATGATTTTGTGTAAAGAACAAACAATAACAAAATGTAATTTATTATAATTAATCATTAAAATTTTTAATTATTTTCTCTAATAATAATTTAGAGAATTAATACGAACGATATAGATTCGATTTTTTTTCGTTTGTATTATCATTTATTGATTTCGTGTTGATTGAAAAATTGAAAAGACAGTGCAAAGTTAATAAAAATTATTGGAATATTGGTATAAAACAAAAAAAAAAAAGCGATAACGGTATATTATAATTCTTTTTTTTTTTTTTTTTTTTGTTGCATTTTTGTGTCGTATTTGTGCTTTTTTTTTGGTGATGGATCGATTTGATTTATATTATTGGTTTTTTTTCTCTCTTCTAAATATAGTTAAATATTTTTGAATTCATTATAATAGAAATATTAATATAAAAAATAAAATTAAACATAATAATATGTAAAAAAAAAAGAAGAAAAAAAAGAAGGTGCAATTAAAAACAATAATATTATTTTTTTTAATATATGATATAAAGACAAAAAATTAAAAAGTATGTCATTGCACTTATTTTTATCTACATAAAAAATTTATGGAAATTTTTCTATATTAAAAATAATAATATTATTATTAAATGGATAAATATATAATAACTTTAAAAAAATTAAATTTTCCATTATAAATAATTAAAATATTTCACTATAATTTGTATTTTTTTTTTTGATAAATATATATACACACATATATTTTAAAATATGAATATAATAATAAATTGTTTGATGGTGTTTGGTTTTTTATTTTTTGAAACAAAATCATGGTATTTTGGAAAAGAAATGGAAAATAAATTTTAATTGTTTCTGGTTATTTTAAATAATTTTTTTTTTTTTTTTCTTTTGCGATAAGATAAAATTTCGATTAATGTTTTAAAACAACAACAACATAAAATTGTGTTTATATATTATCTAATATATAATATATAAAAATATACAAAATAATAAAATATAATATCATTCATTCATTTTAAAAGCGCATTTAGTAAAACAAAAAAAAAAAAATAAATAAATATAATTATGCGCAATTTTTGTGTGATCGCGTGTTTTTGATGTACATTTATCTTAAAAATTAAATTAAATATTTAAAAAAAAAAAAAAAACATGTACAAAAGAAAAATGTTTTTAATTGTAGGGTGCGTGTCGTAAAATTTCGTTTTTTTTTTATATTGTTATTTCAATTAATAATTATTTAATTAAAAATAAAAAGGAAGAATCGTGAAATAATTAATATATATAATAATAAGAAATTTAAAAAATCAGGAATTCGCATAGCGTAATTCAATTATTTTATTGAAATTAGTTTTATATTATCAAAAAAAAAAAAATGAGTGCTACAAAATTATTAACAGTTACATCATCACAACAACAATCCTCGATTGTTGGCGGAGGAAATATTACTGGTGGTGGTGGTGGATTAGCTACAAATAGTAATCATACAATGATGATGGGATCTTCCCAATCACCGGCAATTACCGGATCATCACCAATGATACAACGGACCATTGCCGATTGTCGTAAATTTTCACCGAATATTTTTCATAAAAGTAAATGTAGTCATTGTTTTCGTCAACGTGAAGAACATAGTGCTGCAGCATTGGAATGTAATCGGGTGAGTTTTTATTTTTTTTTATTTTGTTTATTAATAAATATATATATATACGTTTTATTTTGCTTATAAAAATAATAATAATGATATTCCATTCGGTTAATAAAAACAAATCCGTATGTATATAAAAAAAAATGTAGTATATAGCGATATATATTTAAAATAGAGAATTCTTTCGTACAGACAACTTTATATATTTAAAAAAAAAAAAAAAAAGTATAGATTTATCTTGTAGGTTTTTTTTTTTTATTTGGAATATAATTCTCACATCTCAAGTATATGATTTTGTTTGTATATTGTAGTTGTGTTCTTGATATTTACCTGTGTGTTGTTAATTTAATATACGCATATTACAGGTATATATATATATAATATACACGTTATTATTTCATCTTATTTTTTCTGTGTTATTATCTTCATCGCATATTTGAATGTTTATAATTATTATTTATTATTAAGTTGTATTTTTTTTTTGTTTACTTTTTAATATATGCTTTGATTTCGTGCATTATTGCTTTGATATAGAATTTTTAATATATATATATTTTAAACCAGAATATATCTTATTTTATACTATCTTTATAATAACCAAAAATTTTTGATATGAGTTTTCAAAAAGTTCATGTATTTTTTTATGAATATTAACACAATTTTTCTTTTAATCTAATAATTTTGACAAAAATAATAAATTAAAATATGATATTATTGAACACCTCATTCCTATATATATATATATACACATTTCTGCTTTTGTAAAAAATTAATTCCAATTTATTCGCTCTGTTATATATTCATTCCATATATACATTTGTTACTATATGAATGATATGCGATGCGTTTTTTGATGTTGGTTTGGTATATATATATTCAGAAGAAAACAAAAACCAGGCAAAACTAATAAAACAAAAACAAAATAAAAACCAAGTTGTATAAATAAATATATACCTACATATAAAAAAAAAATATATATCCAATATACATAATTTATTTTAATTTTTCTGTATATGTGTTTTGTGTGTGTTGTTCTGTGTGTTGCGAGATTCATTTTTTTTTTTTTTTGACTTGGTTTGGTTCGTTTTTTATAAATCTATAATAAAAAAAAAAAACGAAAAAGATTTCTTAACTTTTCAGTTTGTGTATAGATGTATTTATTTCATCTGTGCTTATTTTTATATCAGATATTTCTCCATTCATATATATATATATATTTATTTAACATACTTCTTTTATATATATATTTTTTTTTATTTACGTACTTTTACACCTATATATATAAATTTTTTAAAAGAAAAATTCCATATGATAAATTATTATTATGATTATTGTTATTATACCATATGTATATGTATTTATAGTGAATCATATGGGAGATTATATAGGTACTATTTTTGTTTTTTTTTTATAGACCTTTTATATGTACAGTGAACTGTTTATACACATATAGAATAAATATATTGATGTGGATTGATTTTTATATAGATTGGGAAGATTAACTAAACAAATGTTGTGAATTTTGGTAACCAATTTTAGTTTGTATTAGTTCTACCGGAAAACTTTCTGTAATCATATCATTTCCACACCTTCAGAGTACTATTTTTCAACCCAAACTAAACTTCAATAAACAAACATAAGTTCATCCTCTAAATACCTATTTATTTTGAAATATTGTATCATTTTCTTAAAATAATTCCGTTTAACTTATTCTTACAATAATTATCTGTCCCCCTGACAATAATCATCATTACTGAATAATTACTTCAAATCTTAATTTAATTTAATTTAATTTAATTTTACATTTTTCATCCTTGTGAATATAAAGATATTTCTTTTAATTGTAAATTCATAATATATATAAATATATATTGTAAATTCTATCGATAAATTCTAAATTGGAAATATTATATTGGTTTTTTTTTTTTTTTAATAACTTAACATTCCAAAAATAAAAAAAAAATCGTTTATATATGAGGGTTAAGGTTATAAATACACCTTTATCTATTTATATATATACATAATTACATTTCTATTATATAATTCATAAAAAAAATTCAAAAAAATCATATGTGTATTTATTCCAAGGCGTCTCGTCTATATATGTTATGTAATTTTTTCTGTATATATATTAAAATTAAAACAATTAAAACATATTTTTATTACATATATTACAATATTATTGTAATTTAAGTAGTTGATGGCAATGCACAATATAAATATCACAAGTTTTTTTTTTAAAGATTTATTAAAAGACACAGAGATTTTGATGACGTTTTTCCTTACGAATTACGAAGGAATTTTCAAGATATATGTTCATGTAAAGTAAATTTAAATCCCATAATTCAATATTTTACAAAGAGAAATCACCTTTAATACATACAAATCTTTAATCAGATAAAATGTTTAATGTTTATTCAGATAAAATGTTTCAAAAACGAATGAATTTTCTATATTTAAGTATTATTATTTTCCCATTCAAATTAATTCTGTAAAATTAATATTGAATGACAGAATTAATTGTAAAAAAAAAAAAAGAAGTTATTTATTACAACTCGCATTTCCATTTTAGACTTTATTTTTTTTTGTTTTACTTGAATGTCAATTTATAATTTTATTTTTTCTATAAAAACATAATAATTATTATTGTTATTATTATTATTATTATATGTTTTAAAAGTATTTGATGATATATACAATTAAAAATAATTGTTATTGTTCTTTTGTCTGTTGTTTTTTTTTTTTTTGTTTTAACTTAAAAATATAAAATATTGTCTTACTATGCTGCTATACGATAAATTGTTCAGATAATAAATAAGTAATAATTATATATATATAGCAATATTAAAGTAAAGTGTCATCGGTCTTCGGTTGCACGGTATATCAATTTATACTCGCTGTCTATATATAATAATATAATTAACTTAAATTAATTTATAAAAAAAAATTTCATAAAACAATTCTTTTTTTTTTTTTAAATATCATTTGTTTCCATTTAAAATAATGAAAAAAAAAATGTTAAATTATCTTTATATAATAATAATAATAATAATTCAAAGTCAATTTAAACACAAAAAAGTAAAAATAAATGCATTATTATTGCTTATATAATTCACATTATATTTTACATTTGTCATCGTTAAAAATTGGTGCTTTAAATACACGTTAATAATCTGGTAAATTTTTAAGAAATAAAAAAAATATTTCTTTCTACCATTTTTATACTTTTATTAATTTATTCAAATTTATTTGATTGATTTTTGTGTTTTGTTTGACATTGAATTTTTGGAATCAAGTCTTATTTATCATAATATATATATAAAAAAAAGTTCAATGTAAGAAATTTTATAATTTAATTAAATTTGTATCCTTTAACTTTTTTTTTTTTTTATACCGGCGCCCCCACACACTTGAAATGATTTCAATAAAGAAATTACTATATAGTTTTTTTTTTCTACATATATAACCTTTTCAGATAATTAAAAATAATATAATTTATATAAGAAACTTGCAATTAAAGGATGAATAATTTTGTAATCATTTTTTTTTAAATAGAAATATCAATCAAATGGTATGTGTGCATATCCATTTCATTTTATTATATCATTGAATATTGTTTTTTTTAATTTATTTATGACAAATTCAATGTGTGGGTATAATAAAAAAAATGTAAAATCATACTATATTATTATTATTTCCTATATATATCATCTATACGCATTGATCATATTCGTACAACAATATAAAACATAACAAAAAAATTAAACCATCGAAGTTATAAAATAATCTAAATTCAATATCGCACAATAAGTTGTTCAATGATGATTTTATAATAAATTATTATATATAAAAATAATTAAATCCAATATCAATGTTTATTTAATATTTTATTGTATATATATATATATATATATATATACCAAACCAATCAATATAATAAATTAAAAAAAAAATAAAATTGGATTAAATATGATATGTCATCGTTAATAACAAATCATATATTTTTTATATAAATATTTGTTTGGTTTTTTTTTTTTTTTTTTTTTATAAATTCATCCTTTGATATTAAATTATAATAATAATATGCATTTAAATAAAAAAAAAAAACAAATGATACACAGAAATTGTTTACTCATCCCATCAAATAGAATTTTTTTTCTTTTTTATAAACGTACGTGTGCTCTAAATAATATATCATAAATAATAATAAGAATAATAATGAAAAGTTTGATATGTCTTTTTTTTTATTTTTATGATATGATACATGCACTTTGAATTGTGGTTAATTTATAAATATATATATATATATGTGTTTGTTTGTTCGGTATATAGTAAGATTTATAAGATAAGAATTGTATAAAATATATTTATTTATTATTTTAATAATAATAATAATAATAATATTTATATTTGGATTAAATTACTTATAAGAATTTATATATATATGCAATTAATTAACTATATATTTATTTATTTCCATAAATCCATAGAAATAATTATTTATTTAAGTTTAAATGTTTATACAAATATAAATATTTTTATTAATATTTCATATACCATATATATTAAAGACAGGGGTGGCATTATGGGAGTCGATACCATCGTCTATCGCCTATCGTCTAAAATTACGATACTCAATTATTTTGATATTATGGTAGTCTATTTTGTGGGTATCGATATTATTTGTATATCGTCTCCGTGGATATTGTTGTGGCAAATGATTTTCATATAGAAATAATACAAAAAGTTTATTATTTCTATGAGAATGTCGAGATTGAAAGTATTATTTTTATGAGAATTGCTTTTGTATGAATATTAAAATTGAATAAATGAACAAAAACAAAAGAAAGCAATACAAACGACAATCGTAACGATAGCTACTACCTTATCGTCAAAAATTATCGTTATCGTAAACCGATATCGTCTGCCATAATTGAAAAAATGAAAAAATCGTATGTTTGACGACAATCGTCTATCGTAATCTAATGCGATAATTCCACATCAGGGTTTTACTACAGATAATTATTGATAATTCGTATAGAATTGAAAAAAAAAAAAAAAAACAACACATTCCAGAGATTGAAGTATAATCATAATAATAAAACGTTTAGGATATCACACGTCTGACGTCGGGGAACTTTTGATCGTTTAGTCAATACATGATAATTTCTTAAATTTAAATCTATATATGCGATTTAGAATTTAATTTTAAATACATCAAATTTAGATTATTACAATTATTTAAAATATGTAGACCTGTCTATATATAGTACAAACAACGATAATATAATTATTTAAAGATACGAAAATTAACAAATTATGCTTCGTAAATTTCAAATCAGAGCTTTGAGCTTTCTGATTGAAATGAAAAGAGATGGTAACAATCATTTTAATTTATTTATTTATATAGCTATCGCATGCATCACAATATCATTTGGATATTACGTTTTTTTTTGTTTTGTGCTTTTTTTGTTGGTGTTTTCTATTTTTTCGTATATATTAAATACATTATATTTAAAATACGATCCATTTGTAGTCAGGGCCGCCACAACATACAAGATATTGGTACGAACGAACCACACGCCGTTGCCTAGGGGCGCTGAAAACGATCAGATATTTTAAATAATAAAGCAAATTCTTAGAGTTCTAGAGAAAATTTCTGGAACAAAGAACTACGGACAGAGAACTGATAAATTAAACTTATGCTTGCCAGATTTTCCTAGAGCTCCTTGTGGGACATACCTTATGTTTTGATTTTGAAGCGCAAAAAATAAATTAATAGGTTTTTCTTGTCATATTTCAGGGCGCTTTATTTTAATAATTCAGCCAGGCGCATAAATGGTCTAAAACTGCCCTGTTTGTAGTACAAATTAAATTTTATTTTTCTTTTTGTATATAAATATATTATTATAAATATATTAAAATATTATGTATGCATGTACCAGGTTGATTTTTTTTTATATTCTTATTCTTAGATATGCTTCATTGTTGTTATAATTTTTGTATTTTGTTATATTTTTTGTTATTCTGTTTTGGTTTTATTTGTTGTTGTTGTTGTCTTATTTTTAGCCAATAAAATAACTACTTATAAACGATATATATATATATATACAACAAATATTATATATACACCAAAATTATTGTTGGTTTTTTGGTATATATAAAATAGAAGATAGAAAAGTAAAAATTATTTTGTTAATAAAAATCAAATAATGTTTTTTTTTTGTTTTCTGGTTTTTTTGTTGTCTATTTTTAGATCGTCGACTTATTTTTTCGTATATAACTTTAAAATAAAAATACAATCCATTTTTATAGCAAAATTAAATATTTCTTTTCTTTTTGGATATAAATATAAAATCTATTTGATATATATACAGATAACCCTTCATTGAACGAGCTGTGTATTACATGACTTTTTAATTTTTTTTATTTACAAAAACGATTTTTTGTATTTTTTCATTCCCTTGAAAAATCTGAAAATAAAGTGTTAACTGTATATCATATTTACTTACATCGCAACACTTATTTTGCTATTATTTTGTTTTATTTTTTGTTATTCAGTTTTATTTATTGTATTTTATTTGTTGCTTTTATTTTTCATTTTTTGTCTTGGCATTTGGTTTTTGTTTTTGTTTTTTGATATATATAAAAATATCCAATATAAAAAAGATCTAATCTTGTATATTTGAAACGATAACAGCTACGAATACTGGCCTTTGAAAATTGGATTAACAATAACACATTTCAAGACGTTTGAAATGTTCATACATTTTTTTTCGTTACATGGAAAAAATTTACGTTCCTTTTTTAATTTAGCATAAATTTATTAAAGGAAATTAAATATTGATGATAATAATATTAATATCAATAATGTTTATAATGCTAATAATGAGAATAACACTATAATAAGAATAATAATAATAATTCATCCTGTTATAAATTAGATTGCAAAAAAAAAAATCATTCAATATGGTATTAAAATCGGCTAAATAATATTTGTAAATGATGGAGTATATTTTCACAATCATATTTCATATAGATCCTCATAAAAGGAAATATTTAATTTGTTTAGTTACATATGTGTATATAAAATTTATTAAAAAAAAATATCCAGAAGAAAAAATCATATATTGCGTATCATGATAACTGTATAACATGAAAAAAAAACATTTGATTTATCATACCAAAATAGTTTTTACTTTTCTATATATCAAAAAACCAACAATAATTTTGGTGTATATATAATATTTGTTGTATATATAAATATTTTGTTTTTTTTAGGTGATTTATAAGTAGTTATTTTATTAGCTAAAAATAAGACAACAGCAACAACAACAAATAAAGCCAAAACAGAATAATAAAAAATATAACTAAATAAAAAAATTATAAGAGCAATGAATAATATATATATATATACATACATAATATTTTATATTTATATAGAAAAAGAAAAAAAAATTATTGAAAAAAAATACAAATGGATCGTATTTTAAATATAAGGTGTATATACGAATATATACGAAATAAAAACACCAACAAAAAAAGCAGAAAATAAAAAAAAAACATAATTTGATATTTCATACCAATATAGTTTTTACTTTTCTATATACCAAAAAACCAACAATAATTTTGCTATATATATAAATATCACATTTTATATATATATCGTTTATAAGTAGTTATTTTATTGGCTAAAAATAGCCAACAACAAATGAAACCAAAACAGAATAACAAAAAATAAAACAAAATAATAGCAAAATAAGTGTTGCGATGTAAGTAAATATGATATACAGTTAACACTTTATTTTCAGATTTTTCAAGGAATGAAAAAATACAAAAAATCGTTGAAAAAGGTTGTTTCCTATATAAAAAAATTAAAAAGTCATGTAATACACAGCTCGTTCAATGAAGGGTTATCTGTATATATATCAAATAGATTTTATATTTATATCCAAAAAGAAAAGAAATATTTAATTTTGCTAGAAAAATGGATTGTATTTTTATTTTAAAGTTATATACGAAAAAATAAGTCGACGATCTAAAAATAGACAACAAAAAAACCAGAAAACAAAAAAAAAAACATTATTTGAATTTTATTACCAAAATAATTTTTAGTTTTCTATCTTCTATTTTATATATACCAAAAAAACCAACAATAATTTTGGTGTATATATAATATTTGTTGTATATATAAATATCACAGTTTATCTATATATCGTTTATAAGTAGTTATTTTATTGGCTAAAAATAAGACAAGTTATATATATATATATATATATATATATATATATATATATATATGCATACATAATATTTTATAGATAAAAAGAAAAAAAAAATAATTTTGCTCAACAAATGGATCGTATTTTAAATATAATGTATTTATACGAAAAAATAGAAAACACCAACAAAAAAAGCACAAAACAAAAAAAAACGTAACATCCAAATGATATTCGATAGCTATATAAATAAATAAATTAAAATGATTGTTACCATCTCTTTTCATTACAATCAGAAATCTCAAAGCTCTGATTTTAGATTTACGAAGCATAGTGTTTGAATTTTCCTATCTTCGTATAATTATATTATCGTTGGTACAAATATCAAATAAATATATACTATAAAAAATATACCTCGTATTTAACAAAATATTGAACATTGAATTTATGATTTTTCAAGGAATTTCTCATATAAATATTTTCATTTAGTTATAAAATATAATTTAATCTTTATTTTGTATTATAAGTTAAATATTAATCGCTATATAATTTCTGTAAAAATAATATTAATATGTTATATTCCATTGAATGTGTACACATTATATTTCAACGAAATCCTCTTGATGTGATTTATATATTAAATATTTTTATTTTATTATATAGATATTATACATATATATAAATATAATTTTATATTTTGCTTCTGTAAAGTGCAAATATACAAGAAACTGAAAAAAAAAACTGTATTTATTTATCTATTGAATCATGTTTACCTATATAGATAAAATTTAACAGTCGCCACCCTCACCATAAATGCATAAATGCCGTAAAATAAAACTCAGCAAAGTTGTATTTAACAAAAAAAAAATGTTTTTTTTTTTTTTCTAAACATTGCCCTTAAAAAACTATATATGAAAATAGTTTATTTATTTATATTTACATCATTTTTATGTTTATCACAAACAAACAAATAAAAACTAATCTTCGCACAGGTACAAAGAATTTATTTCGGTATATTTACCTGACGACGCTGAAGTTTTCGGATTTAAAATGAATTTTTTGCTTAAAATATAATAAAACTAAATTGATGATTAAAATCAACAAATGAAAAACATTGAAATTGAAAAGAAATTGATATCTTAATTTTTAAAATTAATTAAATCTTCAATTTGTGAAAATTTGATAAATTATTCATTAAATATATATCTTCTTAAAGACATTTTAGACATTTAACTCATTTAAGTTCATATACAAAAAACATACCTTTCATTTAAGATAAACTAATTTGTTGTTTACAGCAAAAAAAACCAATCCAATCCAATAGTTATATATAAAAAAATCAAATATATATATATAGATCAATAAATAGACCTTTTTTTTTTGGTATTTTTAGTTATAACATATATATATATATACAATCGATTATTTTTTTTCCAATAATACATTTGTTATATAATAAATTAACAAAACAGAAAACACGTTTATTTGTTGAAAAATGACAACATAAAAAGAAGTTCAAAATATACTAAAATAATTTATTTATTTATTTGAATGCAGTTGAACAGGTGTTTTTCTTTTACATATAAATTAATCGAATGTTGTGTTGTGTTTGGGGATGACAAAGAAAATTAAGATTTATTGAAAATGTGTTTTTTTTTTATATAAAATGTGTATTAGTTGAATTTAAAGTCGTTATATGATTTGATTTATGTTGAGAGTTTAAACTATCAAAAAAAAATGGAATATAATATTGAAAGAAAGAAAAAAAAATGAATCGTTATTTAAATATCCTGCACCAGGATATAACTTTATTTTGATGTATTTGACTAAAAGCAAAAGCAAAAAAAAAAAAACAAGTTTATGTTATATAGAAAAATAAAGGATCATTTTACTTATGTTAGTTCTATATTATTCTTAACCCTTAAGTAAAATATTTAACAAAAAAAAAAAAAAAAAAACTAAATACGCGGGTGTGAAGACTTTCTTTCATATTTTATTTATATACAGCATTTTTTTTTTTTTTATCTTTGATATAATTTAAAAAAAAACATTAAAATATCTTGTTAACGCTTTGTAATTTAACCAAAAATTAAAATCTTGTTTATTTTCCATAAAATGATTTATTGTTTATATAAATTTATTTATATTCGTCTGTATAAATAAATATAGAAATGTCTAATATTTTAACTTTTTCTTAACACATCTTTTATCCTATATACTATAGTAAAAAATATTATGATTTGTTAGGGTTATAATTATTTGATGTATAGAGTTTGATTTTATCCATAAGCGATTGTGGAATTTTAAATATATGTATAAATAAAACATAAAAATATACGCGTAATACTATATATATATATATATTGAGATTAGAATCTTTTATTTTGAATTTTTATTTTAAAAATAATTTATCCTAATAACATATAATAAAAAAAGATTTGATCCTCATCATATTTATGTTTTTATTTTTTTTTTTTTTCAATCTTTATTTTAATATGAAGGGCAAAATAATACATAACGATATATGGAGGATTTATTATTATTAGTATTTCTAATAAATAAATAAATTTGTAATGTCGAAATTTATTTTATTTTTTTTTCTGTGGTGGTTGTTTATTATATATTGATATGTATTTGAAACATAAGAAGGATAATAATAAAATAGTTTATAGGGATTTAAAATATATAAATTACAAATTGAAAAATATCAAAATTTGTTAAAGAATTTTAGTATTATTATTATTCGACTGCCTGCTGATTATATATACAATATATGTTTATTTTGTTCTTTCGCATAATATTTTATATAGATTTTGATTGTAAATTAATATATTATTTTGTTAGGTTTTTTGAATTAATAATGTGGGAGGAGGAATTTATTCCTTTAAAAAAAAACACATATATAGTAGTAATGGATATTATGTTTAAAATATACAAAGGGATTAACAAATAAAAAAAAAATATGCGATATTTATGATTTAGCTTATTTTGTAAAATAATATATTTCATAATACTAAGAATATAATGTTCATTGTTTCTAAAGAATGATGATCACAAAAGATAAGTAAAGTTACATATATCATTTTATAAGGATTTAATGAATTTCAATGATCAACAAAAATACGATATTGTGATTGTTAAGAAATAATAATAAATATTCTTTTAATTCTCATATTGTTGTAGCTCTACAAAATGTTCTTTATACAAATATTTTATTATAATGCATTTATTTTTGGGTTTGTGATGCAAGAATGCGCAATAAATATTATAATTAGCACGTTCGTAACAATTCTGCGGTGCCAGGTTTAATTTTATAATACTTCATCACGTTAAATTTTTATAGTAATTTCTACATCACCCAAGGCAATTCCACAAGAAAAAAGTTACGTAAACGATTACCAATTTTTTCCAATTGTATCTGTAACACTGTGAGCACCGTTTGGTTTTATTTTATGCAATTTTTGAACAATTTTCTTTAGAACCCTCATTGCTCTATAGACTAGAAAAATAAAAAAAATTGTGTG
This sequence comes from Dilophus febrilis, assembly GCA_958336335.1. NCBI lineage: Eukaryota > Metazoa > Arthropoda > Insecta > Diptera > Bibionidae > Dilophus > Dilophus febrilis. The sequence continues at coordinate 44,362,201 of OY284471.1, read as the reverse complement.
TGATTGTGCTGAGTTACTATAAATATATAAGATATTTTAATCACTCTTTTTTTTTTTTTTTTATTTTCAAAATAACAAAAATAGAAAATTAAAATAAATCTTTGTCTGTATGTGTTATTTTGGGTCTTATGTTAAATAATTTAAATGAATTCACGTTTATTTTTTTCGTTTTTCGTTTTAAAATATTCTAAAAATATACATTTTTTCATTTTGGTATATTTATTTTATTATACACTGCTTACATATGTAACATTAATAAACATAAATCTTCTCTCATCATTTTCTGTTTTTCTGTGTTGGTATCTAAAATGTTTTAACCAAAAAAAAATGCATGTGTTGAAGGAAATATATAAAAATTAAAAAAATTCTATGCATTTAAATGTTGAAATAAAAACAAATAAATGTTTTTTGAGTCTCATTAAAATTTTCAATGTATATATATAGATTTATAGTACATATATATACAATGTATAAATTATTTGTTATGTCATCGTATCGAATCGAACTTTTATACATATAATACCTTCAGTAAAATCTTCAGTATAATAAAATGGCAATATATATACAAATATGTGTAATTTATCCATCCATACCACAAAACATATCACAGAATTGGTATTTAAATAGTATTATATATAGGTATATACATTATTATTACGTCAATTTATGTTAATTTCTTTGCATGTTGAATATCAATAAATATGCAGCAAATAATATTAAGAAATCTGTTTTTTTTTATATTTATTGATTGCTTGTATATTTTGTATATACATCAATTGAAGAATATCTTCTTTATACTATATATATTAATAGTGCAAGGAAACATTTTTATTTGGTAATTTTTATTGTAAATGCAAGATCATTTGATGTTTTTTTGGATTAATTTTTAATTAAACACAAACAAAATTATTAGATGGTGGGTGGATTTTATTATGTTTTGTTTATAACCTTTTTAAATATTAATTATAACAATTGTTAATTAAATTAAACCAACTCGTAAAACAAAAATAAAACTATATGAAAACTATATAAGATTTCAGCGAAAATTATCATATTTCTGTTGTTAATCAATTTTGCAAAATACCCAAAATGCTGTTGCTATAATCACGAAAATATTTTGTTAAAATTTTAGAGAAATTCAAAATCACCGTTTCAATATGAAATCTTTCAAATAATATTATAATTAATTAACATACTTTTTTTTTCTTGTTTTTGTGTGAATTTATTTTATTTTTAACTAACAAAATGAATTTTTTTTATAAAAAACCATCTCTATATAAATTATCTATATTAATGCGTTGTAAAAGAAATAATAAAATATTTATAGTTTAAATTGCAAAATTCTAAAAGTCTTTTTTTGTTTTCTCCCAATATGCGCGTAAATATATAATAAATAGATTTTTAAATTATATATAAAATTTGGAATTAATTTTCTATTCATTCATTGTGTTAATCTTATAAATATTATCTCTTTTCCAATAATATATCTCAAGCTAAATAAAAAAAAAAAATGCTTTCAATTAATCATCATAATTATAATTTATTTATCAAAATTTAAATAATTTATTTAAAATATACGATTTAATATTTTATTATTATAAAATAAATAAATAAATAAATTTATTGAATAATCGCAAGGTCATTAAATTAAATTAAATTAAATTATACGTGTTTAATTTATAAATATTTATATTATGTATGTATATATAAGAATTGTTTTATATATGTAATATTTGGGTAACCAACCAATAATAGTATTATATATTCATTTTCATTTGTGGACAGTTCTTTAGAAATCCTTAATCACTCTTACAGTTTATGGAAGAAATTCAATTGAAAGGTAGTTTGTTTATTCTCGTTTGGTTCAAATTTTTTTAGAGTAAAATTTGCAATTTATACTTAAATCGCACACAATTAAATTGTTTTTCTTTTATGCGAATCCACGAATCCACGTGGGATTCCCTATATAAAACTTTGGTATTCCTAATAAATTCCAATATAAATAGATATAAATAAAATAATTTTTTTTTTTTCATTAATATATTTTAAACCGCAAAAGACATTGTGTAAATATTATTTGATTTTATTTTTCCGTAAATATGTTAATTTTTTTTTTCTTTTTTATTTCTTTAGAAATATTATTATTATTTAGTTGTTTATCAGATTTACATATAATTAAATTATTATAAATTTGTTTTATTTAGCTTGTGTGCGCTTAAGTTTAAAGTTATATTTTTTTTTTCTCTTTCGTATTCAAAACAATAACGTAAAAACTGTATGAAATTGCTATATACTATATACTATGAAATATACTATGAAATATACTATGAAATGAAATTGGTTAGTTATTAAAACAAATTATTATATCGATATTTTTAATAAAATAAAATACAAAAAAAATTTTATTTTGTTTAGATTTTATGTTATTGTAAAGTTTAGTTTTTATTTATATGATATGTATAATACGGTAATACCAAAATGAAATATTATATTTATTTTGTTGTGTGGTTTATTGTTCAAAAATTTATTACAAAATGACGAAGTTCGTTGTCATTTGAACTTTATAATAAAATATTTAATTTGATAATATTATATACATATATATATATGCAATGTCTCGATCATTCGATTTTGAATAAATTAATTAAATTATTGCAATATATATTTTCTTTTTCAAATACATTGTAAAATGTGTATATATAGACAAGAAGGATCCTGCGGGGTGGTATTATGGGAGTCGATACCATCGTCTATCGCCTATCCTCCTCTAAAATTACGATACTCAATTATTTTGATATTATGGTAGTCGATTTTGTGGGTATCGATATTATTTGTATATCGTCTCCGTGGATATTGTTGTGGCAAATGATTTTCATATAGAAATAATACAAAAAGTTTAAGATTGAAAGTATTATTTTTATGAGAATTGCTTTTGTACTTTTTATGAATATTAAAATTGAATAAATGAACAAAAACAAAAGAAAGCAATACAAACGACGACAATCGTAACGATAGCTACTACCCTATCGTCAAAAATTATCGTCTTAAACCGACGATATCGTCTGTCATAATTGCAAAAATGAAAAAAATCGTATGTTTGACGACAATCGTCTATCGTAATCGAATGCGATAATTCCACCTCTGACTATTTTACTGTATATATTAAAAATAAAATTTAATTTTTATGATCAATGCAAAATATATCTATATTAAAAGAAAAACTTGTTCAGAGAATCTTTTGAATTGAATGGTGGTCCTAAAGAAAGGTGAAATGACACAAAAATTCGTTCAAGTTCACTTTTGGTGGTCCCATCGTATTAAAAAAAAATGGGTAATGACTATGAAATGACTGTAAAAATTTACCGGATCCCAATAATATAAATAAAATTAAACCGATCACCAGAATTGTTATCAGAACTGCCCTGCTTGAATTATTATTCCGTTTTTATATATATATATATATTTATATACTGAAGGTGGTCTATAAACAGCAATCAATAATAATAAATAATAATAATAGCATTATCATCAACAATAATGTTCAAGACTTCAAGTGTATATAACTATAATACATCTAAATATTAAAAGAAATACAATATTTTTATAATAATATATACTATGTAAAATTATTATTATTTGCATTTTTACATATATTAATTTTTATGTAATATTTTATGCATTCGTCTATCGATCAATATACAGATAACGGTATGCTGAATTGATGCAATTTTCATTTACATTTACCTGGTCAAATGTATTGCAAACACCTCAAAAAAAAAAATGGATTCTAAAAATCTGTTTTTGTATAAAAACAATTGAATTCTAATGCAAAAAAAAATACAAAAACAATTCGTTTCGATTCGATTATATTTTATTGTTATGAGATTTTCAAGTTAGAATATAGCAAAAAATGTTTGAATTGATTTTTTTTTTTTTTTGAATCTACCTGCATTGGACGATGCATTTCTATATATACAGACATTCTACAATAAATATTTATATAATAATATGCAATTTTGTTATACGCGTCGTTGTTTTTTTTTTGCTGCGATGGATTTTATTAATTTTTTTTTTATAAATAAAATACAACACGTAATATGAATATTTTACATATGTTTTTTTTTCATTTATTTATTTGTTTTTATAATAAAATAAAAAAATTATTTGCGTTATTCTGTATAATATTAAAATGATTAAATTTATTTAAATAAATTATAATATATATAGAAAAAAAAATTAATTTTATATTTAAAAGAATAAAAAAAAAAATAATTGTAATCATGAAATGCTTTTGTGTGGTATACAAAAAAATATATATATTATATATCATGACCACACAAACTCATCATCATATAATTTTTTTTTTATTTTTGGCAGAATAGAAACGATAAAATTATACTACTACTATATATAGTATAAATAAACGATCATAGAGATTTTTCATCTTATATTTTCTTAGAAAATAATATCATATCATGTTTTTATTTTATTTTATCTTTTTTTTTTTTCATTTTTGTTCGTTAAACATGCAATAAAAATAAATCCATAATGATGATAATAATAATAATAATAATAATATAGTAATAATAATAATTTAAATAATAATATATGTTTGTTTTTATAGTAAAATAACTTTAATATATAGGAATGATGTTTTAATATATTTAATAAAGGTTTTTATTTATTATGAATATAAAAAACAAAATAATAGTTTAGTTGAAAAACACTTTAATTTCACATGAAAAATATATATATAGATAACAATTTAAAACTCTTAACGATATGATTGATTGATACATAAATACATATATATTTGACATGATTTAATTTTAAATTGTGTTTTTCTGAGATTTTTAAATTAAACTATTTTTTATCTTTTTGTGAGCAAAATTAATTTTTTATCGGGGAATCTATATATAAGTATAGAATCACAAAGATCTAAAAAAAAAAAAGGATTAAAAATGGGATTTGAATAGAAAAGAAAAAAACGCTATAAATGAAAATTATTTATTCAAGTTTTTTTTTCCCAGTACAATGAAATTTTGTAGTGCGTGTGTTCATGAGTTATATATCGATATATAATTTGACCACTCGAACATGTATTAAATATATATTACATTATATTATAAATAAAATCCGCACATTTACAATAATTTTTCTCCCACTTTATATTATTATTATTATTATTATATAATCAAATCATTTTAAACTTTATAACCTTTTTGCAAAAAAAAATAAAAAAATGTATTTCAACATATGAATTTTAATTCTATATATAAGAAATATTATTTTATATGTATATAGAAAAAAATTGTTACACATAAATTTCTTCTTGTTTTAAATGTGTCCATCCACATACAAAACAATATATTGGAATATACGTACATTATATATATATATATAAAATTTATTATATGTTTAAATCTCATTTCATAATGTTTTTTTTTTTTTATTTCATTTATATATAATAATGTAATAATATAAAACCATTGAATTTATTTGCACATTCAATTTTAAACTTTGTATATATATATATGTATAGAAAAATGTAATCAATAACAAAATGCAATTATAAATGCAATAAATTTCTATCAATAAATTTTAATTGTATATATTTCTATCTATATATATATATATATATATATATATATACTTATATATAGAAATTGTTTAACATTTATATTATAGTTCTCTATGTATGTTTATGTATGTATATATAAAAAATAATTTATGTAGGAAGTTTTTCGATTTGGCAACATGTGAATATATAAAAATTTTTGAAAATAGAAATATATTTTCACATAAATATATCCAATTCTCAAAGTGATATAAATTTTATTTGCGTTGACAATTTCTTTTTTTATTTATATATATATATATATTTGAAAATAAGATGTATTTGAATATTAGAGGTGTTATAGTTGAATATTAATTTATTTAAATTAAAGAAATTGTTAAATTAAACCTCATCATCATCAATATATCCTAAAATAAAATTGAATAATGATATTGTAATTTGTTAAAGAATTTGTTAAAGAATTTGTTTTTCAATTTTCAATTAAAAAAGCGTGTCACTGCTTGTCATTGTTTAATAATATTTAGCGAAGCCCAATTATATAATAATATGATGACTATTTCCGACAAAAAAACATTTTTTTTTGTATAAATTCCAATTTTAAATATACATATATATAAAAAAAAACTTAAATAATTGGGCGCCACTCATATACAATATTGGTATTTATATGAAAAATAAATTGTTTTTTATTTGTTTGGAATAAATTTTGTTTTTTGTATTATATATCTTATAATTATTATATATTATTACTCATTGTAATTTCATTGAAATTATATACTAAATATTTATATTGTTTTGTAAATATTATTTGGAATTTTTTTTTTGGTTATTAAATTTGTTAATCGATATATGTTTATTCGTTTATTATACCAAAAAAAATAATATTACAAATTCACCTAAATACATATATATGTATAGAAAAATTATCATCATATAATACTATATAAAATACCTGCAGTGTTTTCAATTTTTAATTGTGTAAATTTCTGATTAATTAATATCATTTATCACGTATTTTTCTGTGTATTGTATATATATATATATAGACAATTAAAAAATATATAAAATTCTTGTGAAAGAGAAGAAATTTGCAAATATATATTTTGTTATTCATATTCAGTATATATATATATATTTAAAAATGTTATAAATTATTACAATAAAAAAAAAAAATAAAACGTCTTTCAATGTCGCAATTATTATATTATTGGTATATATAGAAAATAATAATATTTTTTGATATGATGAATAATGAAAAATCAATAATATAAAACTTTTATTTTTATTTTTTATGTTGCAATTGGGTACTTGCGTTATAATGATTTATTTAATTATTGTTTGTATTTCATATATACATATGGTTGGTATAATATATATATATATATATATATATATATATATAAAAAAAAGATGTATATTAAAAATAAAATGAGTGCAAATCGATAATAAAATAATCATAATAATGCTAATAATAAGGAACAATAACAAAAATTCAAAATCATAAAAAAATTATTATTATTATTAATATTGGAATGTGATAATATTGTAATTTATACAGAGTGGTTTTCTGATTCTCTGATGTTCAATTCATCAACAATGGGTGATTTATTTTGATCGATTTTAAATTCAAAGGGTTTTGAAAGACACACAGGTTTTGAAAGACACAAAAGGTTTTGTGTTTGAATTCTCAATAAAAATAAAAATCGATTTCTTTGTTAAACGCCTTAAAATTTCTTTCAACATCTCAGATAGATCTCAGATGCAGACAATTTTTAATTAAAATTGAAGTACAAATCACTTCATAATGTACTATCACCCATCCTGTATCCTGTATATAATATATTAATTTTTTTCTTCATATTGATTAGATGGCATGCTGCTAACTATATATAGTATATATATTTATAACTTGGTATTGATATACAAAATTACAATTGCTTATATATAAGTAAGTATATATACGCTATACGAATATATATATTAATATATTATACCTGGCTGAGGTATATAATAACGAACCACAAGGTAAACAATAAGTTTTAAGTGTTTGGTAATAAATTTGAGTGCGATGCGAGTTGTCGAAAGCTCGAGTCGTCGACAATTGAGAAGAGCGAAATTAAAAAGAAAATGTATGGAAAATATATGGAAAATTGACGAAAAAACCCAATTGAGAGAATTAACAATGATTCTAAAAATATAAAAAAAAAACAAAGGTAATTTGCATTATTAAATTCACCAACCTTATTTGGTGAATACTTTGTTTTGTTTTGTTTAAAAATTTTCCTTTTAAAAATATATTTTATTTAATTATTTATTAGTTTTAGCATTCGATTAGAAATAATTTTTAAAAGGAAAATTCCTTTTTCCTCATAAAATTCACAAAAAACAAAAGTTATCTCAGATAATTTTCTTATTATTTTATAGTAAATAAAATAATAAGAAAATTCTTCTATAAAATAGGCATTTTTTATGATAAAAAATCCAAACGATGTTTTACTATTAAACTTATAGTAAATAAAATAATAAAAAACCATTGTAGAAAATTCCTCTTGAAAACTACTTTTCTATGGAAAAATATCACAACAATAATTTACCATCAAAACTGATAACAGATCGATTGATAAAAAATATTGAAGAAAATAAATTATTGTAATAAAAAAAAATATTTAAAAAAAAACGTAAACAAAACAAAACCAATATGTAAATCAGGTTGGTGAATTTAATAATGCAATTATCTAATTCATCAACCATTGTTTTTTTTAAATTGTGCCAAACTATAATAAATGTTTTAATTTTCTTTTCTCTCTCATGAGAATTGTCGATAACTCGAGTTGTCGTTACGTCGTGTTGCTCCGATAAATTTAATGTAAAATATATTATATTATAGTAGTAGTATATACAGAAGAAAAAACAAAAAATTACAAATTTAACGCACAGGTACATTTATTTACATATTGCAACGCATATATTAGTTTTTATGAGTGTTTTTATATATATATATATACATTTCATTTCAAAATGTATTTATAGTTTTTAAAGACATAATCTTTTTTGTTTTTTTTATTTTTTGCTGTTTCTTATACCAATTTATATATGATAATAAGTGGTGCGTCGAGCAGTTGTCGTATAATAATACAAAAAAATTAAAAAATATAAATGAAAAACGAACAGGTGATTTAAAATATTGGCACAAAAAAAATATATATTGTATATATGAGGAGTTATTTGTTAATAATATATCGATCAATAATATTTAAAAATATATTCATATATCACCGCATTTTTTTTTTATATATATAATAAATATTTTATGCAAATTATTTTTGGTTTTTCTTGGTTTTGTATTTTTTGCTCACTATATATACAATAATATACGTTTATGTATGTCATAATATATATATATATATATATATATGCATATAATATTTTTGTTTTATGAGGTAAATTTTTTAATATAATAAATAATAATCTAATAAATATACAAATAGCTTAAACTTCTTCAAATTTTTTTTTGTATAATCAATTGTAAAATGAAAAACATATACAAGAAAAATTTACAATAAAAATTAATGATCTATTTCGAAATGTTAAAAAATATATGAAATGAAATGAGTAAAGTTTACTTTTAACAAATCTAGTGATTTTATTTTTTTTTTTTCATTAGTAGATCATAAATTTATATATTCTGCTTCTTATATATACAATATAACATACATATGTATATATATATATTCATAATACAAATAAGAACACCCTTTATAATATAATTATATAGTTCGTGTTATTTTATTATTTATTTATTTTATTATAATTGTTGTTGTCGAAGAATTCTTTTTAGTATTTCAGATATATATATATATATTGAAGATCATACTCCATGTGTATATAATGATATAATGTAATGATATATACATACATCATATGCGATCATAGTTATTTCTTCTTATTTATCTATACATATAATAATAATAAGATATACAAATGAAAAATTACATGTTCGTTTTATTCTCATTTATAACGATAACATTCAAATTATAATCTTTACGATGTGCATATTACATTTATGTATCTCTATATATATATAAACTCATTCACTTTACAATATTCAATATACAATTTTGTAAAATAAGAAGAAAAAAAAACACCTTTCAGAACTATGTATATATATAATAAATATATATTTAGTTGGTATATCAATAAATATATATATATATAGTATATAAAGGATCATGATACAGAAGAGTTTTAAATTAAATATTATATATATTTATGTTTTCTTCTTCGTTTATATGTGTATCTATCCATATAATTCTATATATATAAATGTATATGTGGTTTATGATTTATTAAGTTCGCTTTACAAGTAAAATTTAATTAACAAACACTAATATTTATTTATTTTTCATGTTTTTTCTTTTTTGTTTTTTACTTATATAATATATTTACTTTTTTTTTTACTATTTTGTTACTATAATACAATTTTATATACAATATAATAAGTTATGTGTATAAAATAAAATCTATAAAGAAGAGTCTCTTTTTTATATATATATATATATAGATACATATATTTAGTTAGATTTATATATACAAATATATTTATGATGAAGAGGAAATAATTATGAAATATTTGCGGTTTAAATGGTGGTTAAATTTTCCTATTAAAATTTATTTATGATTTTTCACATTCAATATCTTCTTTATAAATATATATTTAAATATTCATTTATTGTAAAATGTGTAATAAGTTATTTATCTTATCGAAGTTAAAAAGATAGTTACATAATAATAATAATAATAATAATATTATTAGTTTAGAAAATTATATACTAGTTATGGTTTGTTTTTTTTTTTTTGCTTTTCTTGTTAAGTATATATTAAATAAGTTAAATGAAGGTAGAGAATATATAGAAAAAAAATATTATTATTTTTATTCATATATACATATATATAAATTTTCTATTTAAAATTAGTTTGTATAATGCATGTGCGTTTTTGTCTTTTTTGCATATATGAATGCATTTAGAAATTTACAATATATATATATATATTAATAATTATTTATGGTTAATAATTTTTCAATTTTCTATACTCATATTAATATACATATATATAATATATAATATCAGTATAATAGATTATGAAGTTTTTACTATTTTTAATATATTAGGTGTTCGAAAAAGTATTGATAATTTTTTTTACAAAATTCAAACGATTTTTTTATATATATCAAATGAACTTTATTAAACCAAATATGCACCGTTTTGATCGATGACCCTTTGTCATTTTTCTGGTAAAGACATTATCCCATCACTGTAGAACTTCTGTGTTTTCTGGGCAAAAAACTGATCCAAGTGCATTTTGCAGTCCCCTGATTAATTTAATTTTAAACCATTAAGGGAGTTCTGCAGAGACCGGAACAAATGATAATCTGAAGGTGCAAGGTCCGGGCTATATGTTGGATGCATTAAAACTTCCCAGCCAAACTCTCTCAGTTTCTGCCGAGTGATCAAAGATGTGTGTGGTCTGGCGTTGTCATGATGGAACACAACACCCTTTCGATTGATTAATTCTGGACGTTTTTTTTTTTAATCTCGTGCTTCAATCTTGTTAATTGTTGACAATAGAGATCGGAATCAATGGTTTGACCGGGTGCTAGTAATTCATAATGAACGATTCCTTTCCAATCCCACCAAACAGACAGCATTACCTTTCTTGGTGTTAATCCGCAGGTTTTGCTACTGTTTTTTCGGAGCTTCACCCTTCTTGGACCACGATCTTTTTCGTACATTATTATCGTATGTGATCCATTTTTCATCACCTGTAATCATTCGCTTTAAAAATGACTCGATTTCGTTCCTTTTAAACAGCGTTTCGCAAATGGAAATTCGGTTCATTAAATTGTTTTGTGTTAATTCATGTGGTATCCAAACATCGAGGTTTTTCTTGTATCCGCAGCCTTTGTCAAATGGTTTAAAACTGTTTGGTGATGGATGTTTAGTTCTTTAGCGATATCGCATGACTGCTTACGTGTCGATTTTCTTCAATTTTTGATATGATTTCATTGACTTTTTCAGTGATTGGTCGACCAGAACGAGGTGCATCTTTGACAATCAAAATTACCGGAACGAAATCGAGCAAACCATCTATAGGTTGTTAATTTTGATAAAGTTCCTTCACCGTAAACTGCACAAATTTGTTCATGTGCCAACGCAGGCACCATTTTCATCATTTTCACCTTTTTCATAATAAAATTGTAAAATGTATCGAATTTTTTCACTAATTTCGCTCATCTTTAATGCACTCTACAACTTTTAAATGACTAAACAAATTTAATTTGTTTTTTTTATCTACGAAATGTCATCTTTCGAACATATGTTAGTGTTACCTGATCAGATTAGTACTACTTGAAATTTTCAATTATAATGACATCTATTTATAAAAATTATCAATACTTTTTCGACAACCTAATATATGATTTTATTTTTAGAGTTATTATTTAATATATACATGTACATAAATTTAAATACGGAAAAACTATTACTATGAAAACTGTGTAAAAACTGTGTAAAAGTTTCATTTTATGATTTTTCATATTAATATATATAATACATCATAAATAAATTGGTATATATAATTAACAATAAAAAGGTAAATAAATACATGGCGATAACGGTTTAAGTATAATGTTTTAACAGATATACAAATAACAAACTAATCAACATCTTATTATATGATTTACCATCAAGAGATGAAAATTCTTTAATTATTTTCTAATGTCAATTGGATTTTTTTTTTGTATTTATTGCAAAAATTATCTATAAATAATTTTTCTTTTATAGATTTTATAATTTTCTATTTCTATTACAATTACCTTATTCTTGAATTCAATTCTAAAATTCTACACTTCTTATCTACACTTTTCTACAATATTGATCCTCGTATTGTACTGAGCTAAATCTGCACATATTCATTTATCTCCAAAATCCCTTGCATATCCGGAATCAAAAACCTCTAAATCATAAAATGAAATGTTCTTTAATAGAAAACAAACTGATTTATAAACATTTTATTAATAATATTTTTAATTTATATAATATAACGTTCTGTGTTGAATATATTTCAATAACAACAAAAAGAAGGAAAAAAAAAACGTTAATATTTTACAGAAAAACAATTAATAATCTACTATTGTTATATAAATTATTTATTTGCTTATTTTATTTTATATCTGTATAAAAATAAGAGAATATATCGAATTGAAAAATAAACGTTCAACAAATTAAATTTTATATAATACAATATATAAATAAATGGCAAAATAATAAAAAAAAGCAATTTATTATCAATTAATTTTTTTTTTTATTTATTTACATTTTTTTTATTTTTATCCTATATTTGACCTATACCTTAATTATTATTATAAATATATATATATATATATATATGATGTGTATATGCACAAAATAATAAATAATAAATAAAAAAATACATTTTATATAATCATATCGACAATTGTATTTTAAATAATAATATTATTTTTTTTATCTGCGAACGGATTTGTTTGTTTGTTTATTCTTTTTATTAATAAATTTTGTATAATCGACGATGACGATGAACGCTTGCGATAACATTGAAATATTATAAAGGTGAAATTATTATAATATACACAACACTAAAAAAAAAAAACTAATAATAATAATAACAACATAATGAATGTATGAATATATATATATATAATCGAAGGTCACCATCATCTAAACAACTAAACGGTTTGGTATGTGGTGATTTTTTAGTATATAATATTTATTTGCCATAAAGTTATGCGATTATATATTTTCCTTATGTATATTAATTTTTTTTTTTTATTTATATAGAAAATATTATATAAATTATTATTAATCGAACTCGAATCGATTGGCAAATATTACGCAGCATATTTTTTTTTTCATTCGTTTATAATAATAATTGTAATGTTGACCAAAAAAGGGAAAAAAATTATTGTTATTATTATTACAATAAGACAGACATATATTGATCTGAAAAAATCAAGCATCTGTATATTATATTAATTTATTTTACATAATAGAATTATAGATACAATTGAATATAACAAAACAACTATATAAATAACCGTGAGATATATTCTATAAGATATGCGTTTATATTGTTTTTATTGAATGTAAATATTATTGTTATATATTAATAAAATATATAGAGTATTTATAATAGACGAATATATATAACAACATATATTTGACGTAATATCTTTGTAGGAGTAGAATAAACCAAAAATTAATTTTTTATTATACTAATACCATCTCGTCGTATAAATAAAATTCTATATATTATTATAATAGCAGTATACAAAGAAACGGAAATTATTTATATTAACCGCGAACAAAAAAAAATAAAATACTGAACAATAGAAAATAATTTTTCTATATATACATACACAATAGAATAGAATAGAATAGAATTTAATCAAAATAAAAAAAAAAATAAATAAATTCATAGCATTATTTTAATTATTATCAAAGAAATGAAAAAAAAAACCTATAATTTTCATTTAAAAATATTTAGAAAAATAAAAACGGATATATAAAACGAAAAAAAAAAAAAAAACGCTATATAGAATGTTTAATCACGCAAGAATTTCTATATACATATACCTTTTTTTTTACTTTGGTTCAATTCTATTCCATATATTATATATTCGTTAGAAAATAGATATGATTATATATATATATTAAATTTTATACACAGACGATAATTTATCTCTTTTTTTAGAACTTAACAAAAAAAAACAAAATATTAAGAAACCATTGAAATAAATTTTACCGGGTGCGATTTTATAAAGATATCATCTTTATATATAATCCTTTATATAATTATATAGTTAAAAGGATACATTTTTTTTTTTTGCCATGATTTAGAGATAATTTTAATGAGAATTAATTCAAAAAAAGGTAAAGTTGCCTATTCAAGATCGTTTTTATTTTTCTGTTCAAATGTAAAAAGTTATAAAACTTTTTGAGATGTTTTTGGAATTTTAAATTCATCCATCCATCGAACTTTTAGTGCGAATTTTCAATAATAATCTTGGGAAAATTCTCAAAATTCTAATTCTTTACCGAATTCTCAAGATATTATTTTCGATGATTTAGAAAATGAATAGAAAATTTATTTTTAATATACAGAAATACCAAAAGTTTCAAATAATATAAAGAAATAATTACCTTGAAAATAAATATAATTATATATATATATACGTATTTGGTTCTATATTTTGTTGTACTCCCTAAAATTGTTTTTTTTTTTTTTCTCTAAATATATATAAATAAAATTCTATTTCACTTATTATCTTCTTATATATATAAATACCACACGAGACGAGTGTATATATATATATATATATATTTAAATCGTTTTTAAGAACTATATTCGTTTATATTATTATTATAATTTTTTCGTTATGTTCATTTTTTTTTTTTTACAAATAAATATACCTAATATATATATAGTTCATCAAATTGAAAATAATTATAATACCTTTACCTATATATTATTTTTAGATGAATAAAAAAAAAAATTATTCAAACTATAAGAATAACAATTTAATAATATAACAAAAAAAAAACAAAAAGACGTGTATTTCTAGAGGCTAATAATATATATGTATATATAGATGATATGCTAACACTGTCTCGATGTACATATAGCGTGATATAACATATATACTGTATGTATATATATATATATATTTATAAATAAATACCTATAACCATACATAGAATTGATGTAAAAAAAAAAAAAAAAAATTCTATTTAGACATAACACAACAATTCAAAAAAAAAGCGTAGTATTTTTTTTTTTTTTTTTTTTTAAATAAACCACGAAATAACAAATTCTTCTTTTATATATTATAGATTTATTCTTATATATGATCATTTTGTTTTTCCTTGTTTCACCAATCATCATAACAAAAAAAAAAACACAAAAATAAAATCCGACAAAAGAATTTTATTATATACTGAACACTGACTGACTATATATTATTTAATATAAAGTTTGATGAAAAATGAAAAATAAAAAAAAAAATTAAATTCAAATGCGGTAGGAATTATTTTTTTATTTTTAATTTTTCATCAAACTTTATATTAAATAATATATAGTCAGTCAGTGTTCAGTATATAATAAAATTTTATTTTTAATTTTATTATATTATAACAATTTATTATATTATTATGATTCGATGTTGTTGTTTTTTTTTTATTTGTATATGTGTGTTATGATTATTATTATTATTAATATTTGTATATATATATATTTATATTTAGAATCGTACGTATTATTAGAATCTATCATGAAATTACTCTCTTTCTATATATATATATATATATGATCTATAACTATTTAGATTGTAGAACATAAATAATAATAAAAAAAAGTAATTCAATTCAATTCATATTAACATTAACGCATTTTTTGTTTTTTTTGGTTTGTACCACAGATTAAATTGTATCTTGAATATTTAATAAAAAAAAAAATTACAATCAAATTCTTTTCTTTTTTATTATTCCTTTTTAAATAAATTCTGTATATTATATATATATATATATATATATATAAACAATTTGTTTATGAATAATTTAAAAATAATAAAAAAGCAAATGAATTTATATTGTTATATTCATCATAAATAAATATTTTTCCTATATATGATATAAATTTATATATATATATCCATATAGCACATTGACCTGATTTTTAATTTGATTTTGATCAATTTATTTAATTTTTAATTTATCGTTTTTTTATTATTTTTTCCATATAATAGATATTTATGTGAGAGTTGGGATTTAAGTTGGGTTTTTAAATAAAATTTATTATTGTATTTTATTTTCTATATATATATACATAATTTATAATTGATTCATTTTATTGATTTAAATTGAAATATTAATAATAATAATAAATTTATGTCAGTTAATATTTTTGATATATTTATAAATAAATATATTAATTTATTTATATATATAGGCGCCGCCATAAAAACATTTTATTATTTATATTTTATTTTTTAATCAAATATTTTTTTTATGTTTATTTAAAAATTCATGTATTTTATTTTTGCCCATAACTTATATTAAATATGTTGAGGGTTTTGATAACCTTTTCGTGACTTTTGTTTTTAATTATATATATTTAAAAAAAAAAAAAATGATAATGACATTGAATATATATATAAAAAGCGCATAAAAATTATTATTTTATACAAAACAAAACTTATTTCTATTAAAAATAAAAAATCCTTAATAGTGGAAATTAAATTAATTTCCAATAAAATAAAATATGTAAATTTGTTTTGATGTTTTTTTTTTGCTGTATTCACTTGTATCGTCTCTATAAATAAACAACAAATTTTAGCGATTTGTATAAATTAATAAAATTAAAAAACTGTTAAAGGTAAAGATATGGAAAAAAATATGTTTTTTTTTTCAAATCATTATATATAGGTAAATAAATATTTATTTTAAATGATTTTTTTTTTAATTAATTTTGTTTTTATACGATTTTGAGAATTTTTGTTGTTACAATGACAAATCAAAAAAAAAACATGCGAAAAACGTGATTTTAGGTTTTTTGTTATTGTTGATAGTTTAATTTTTGTATTTATAAATTTGTTATAACATTGGATGACGTAAAAATCCCGGTGTCGGCATTCTTTTTTTTTTGTTAAATTATAATAATAAAAAATTAATTTATTATATTATAATATGCTCATGTCTATATCATTATTTTATTGATTGAAAAAAGTGTGTAGGTGTTTTTGTAATTTATATTATAATAAACCACGATACCACGATGCGGTAGTGTATATACATTTTTATAATTAATTTAACAGCGATTTTTTTTTATTGTTATTATTATTAATATTAATATTATTATTATATAAATATTTTTGGAGGTATTCCAACATTTTTTGTAATTAAAATTACATGATTTTTTAGTGTATATTAAAATGACACCCAAAAAATAAATAGATCCGTAAACAATAAAAGAATTTCTGTAATAAAATTAATTCTAATTATCATTATAATAAAAAAAAAAAAGAAAATAGTATTCAATATCCATAGCACAAGGTAGAAGTGAACATAAAAAATTATAATAAAATTATTTTGGGACCACTTTTTTGATGTGGATAATCAAAAATTATTTCATTGTTTTTACGCGATATGATCATAATATATTTTATGATTATTTAGACTTATCTATTTTATCTATGTATATTATTTATTATTAAATGTTATTTTATCAAGATAATAAAATTCTAAACCAAAAATGTTTATCTTATCCTATGCCTAGAATATAAATAATACAACAACATTTCTATATAAATGTTTATCTTTATTGTATATATATATAGATATAGGAAAAATTTCTTTTTAAAATAGTTTAAAATAGAAATTCTATATTAATATATATATATATATATATAGAAATATGGAGAGTAAGTACAATTTAAATATACATGGATGTATGTATATAGAAAAAGGTATAAATATTTCTATATATATGGTACAAGAAGAACAACCAAGTAAAAATTTATATAAAATACATAAATCTAAAAAAATAACATGAAATAAAAACGTAAAGAATTAAAATTATTATTTTATTTTTGGTTATAGTTAACCGCACCACAAATGCTAATGCTATAATGCATTCATATACATATATACAGTATAGTTTTTGTTTCCGTAATCGTGGCGTCACATTGATGATTAACCTACAGGAAGTTAGCACCCCATTTGTCGATTTTTTTAATTTTGAAAGTTGTTCCAGGTTGTTCTAGATTTGTTCTAAACTGTTCCGTATTTTTTTTTTTGATACCCCCAAAAATGGGACCACAAATCGGAAAAGATAAATTTGGAAGCCAGCACCCCATTTTTGGAATTTCCCAATTTTTAAAGTTGTTCCAAATTGTTCTAGTTGTTCTGAACATTGTTCCGTAATTTTTTTTTTGGTATCCCCAAAAATGACCCCACAAATTGGAAAAAACTGTTTTTCGCCAGCACCCCATTTTTGGAATTTTCCAATTTTTAAAGTTGTTCCAAATTGTTCTAGTTGTTCTGAACATTGTTCCGTAATTTTTTTTTTGGTATCCCCAAAAATGACCCCACAAATTGGAAAAAACTGTTTTTCGCCAGCACCCCATTTTTGGAATTTTCCAATTTTTAAAGTTGTTCCAAATTGTTCTAGTTGTTCTGAACATTGTTCCGTAATTTTTTTTTTGGTATCCCCAAAAATGACCCCACAAATCAGAAAATATTACTTTTTATTATCTATTTGAAATTTATCTATTTGAAATTTATCTATTTCATTGTAGAATGGCTTTTTTGTGGTGCAATTAAATTTTTTTAATATTAAAATCAGTTTTTCCGATTTGTGCCCCCCCCCCTCACCCCATTTTTGGGTACACTGAAAAAAAAAATTATGAAGCAATGTTCAGAACAAATCTATAACAAATTAACAAATTTCAAAATTTTTTTTTTAATATCGAAAACAGTTTTTTCCCATTTGTGGTCCCATTTTTGGGAATATCGAAAAAAAAATTACGGAACAGTTTAGAACAAATTTAGAACAACCCGGAACAACTTTCAAAATTAAAAAATTTCAAAAATGGGGTGCTAACTTCCATTTATTTTTTTAATATCGAAAACAGTTTTTTCCCATTTGTGGCGCCATTTTTGGGAATATCGAAAAAAAAATTACGGAACAGTTTAGAACAAATTTAGAACAACCCGGAACAACTTTCAAAATTAAAAAATTTCAAAAATGGGGTGCTAATTTCCATTTATTTTTTTAATATCGAAAACAGTTTTTTCCCATTTGTGGCGCCATTTTTGGGAATATCGAAAAAAAAATTACGGAACAGTTTAGAACAAATTTAGAACAACCCGGAACAACTTTCAAAATTAAAAAATTTCAAAAATGGGGTGCTAATTTCCATTTATTTTTTTAATATCGAAAACAGTTTTTTCCCATTTGTGGCGCCATTTTTGGGAATATCGAAAAAAAAATACGGAACAGTTTAGAACAAATCTAGAACAACCTGGAACAACTTTCAAAATTAAAAAAATCGACAAATGGGGTGCTAACTTCCTGTAGGTTGATGATTATCATTTTATAATAATATTTGTATATATGTATATTATAAATGCAACTATTTTCTAATATATATATATTGTACGATAATCTAATGTTACATTTATATAAAATAATATATACATACTATATATATATATATTTTCTATACATCTCCTTTCTATCCGCTCAGTTCAGAAATAAAATAAATACAGAATGTTTATGATATCATATGACTATATGTATATCTTTTAGAAAAAATTAAAGAAATTATATAAATTAATTTGAATAAATATAATTAAATGAAACTCTACATGCCAGATTATAATTGGTTGTCTCCTTACAGAATTCATTTCTTTATTATATATTATTTTATGATATATACACTGCACTATAAAATAAAATATTCTTACACCCTGTATCGTAAGGTATATAGAGGAGATGAATCTATATATATGTGGTGCACTTATAACTATATATATTTATTATATATACAATTATTTTTTTTTTTAATTTATAGCATTTTAAGTACATTTATAACATTATATACATATATATTTGTGTAATAAATAAAATAGAAATGTAATGTACGTATGTATGTAGAAAATTATTTATTTAGATATGTAAATATCTAATGCTATCAAAAACAACACACAACAAAAAACACATATATGATAATATATTAATAATAAAAATATATTATATATGTTTGTTTATAAACCAAATACCAATTGAATAAATATATAGGGTATATATAATGAAAAATATATCAAATAATTGTGGTAGTTTTATATATTCAATTAAATTGTAAAACATATTATATATATTAATAAATCGTAGAAAATATATATAAATAAATATAATTATTAAATATCAGAATATGTTGTTGATGTATTAATTTACAATTTATATATTATGGTGAAAATAATATATATATATTATTATATATGATCTAATTTATTTTTTCTATTATTATTATTATTATTATTCAATTTTTTTTTTTTTGCTCTTCATTTTAAATTACATATCACCGCACATTTAAAATAGCAAAAAAAAAATAAAAATAATAAATTTTATATTAATGTAACCAAGCGAAACATTTTATAATAAATATAATTTTCTCTTTAATAAAATTTCTTTCCCACATACCTACCTCAAATTAGACTATATATAATAATATTCATATAGATTACATTTTCCAATATATAGTGAGTGAATGTATTTTCTATATATCAACTTGCATTTCCTAAATATATAATTTATTATTAAATTAAAAAAAAATAAAAAATAGAAACCAGAAGAAAAATTAATATTTGATATATACAATATTATATGTTCAACAGCGCGGCGAACATATAAACAAATAATTTATTTATAACATATTTATCATCAAATACCTCTGATGCACTCTTGTTATTTTTAACATTTTATAAAATTAAATAGATTTTCTAAAATAAATAAGAAACAAAAAAAAAAAACAAAATTACCTGTGTACTCTATATTAAATATTTAAAAAACATTAAATTGTATTATAATTATAAGCTCTAAATGTGCAATATAATTAAACAATTTAATTATAATATATCTATCCGCATAACACACACACATATGATCATTAATTTTTAATATAAAAATATCTAAAAGTATATATTGAAAAGTGTACAACAAGTTTTTTTTATATATATATAAAATTAATGAATATATATATATATATTTTTTATATATAATTGGTGTTTTTGAGAGTAGAAAAAAATAATGGAATAACAAAAAAACAAACCACATTTTAAATGATATGTTTTTATTTTTCATATAAAAATATTTAATTTATTTATAATTATATGTATATATATATATATAAATGGATTCTTCTATATAATATATATATATATTATAAATAAAATAAAAATAAATGTGTACATATTTGCCAATAATTAAACATGCAGAGTTTACATGATCATGTATTAAATTATAATATATTTTTACTTTAAACTATATGTGAATGCTGTGCTCTATATACGATATGTTAACTTGAACAGTAACTTTGGATCTTAAAAATGTTTATTATAAATAAAGATGATTATTTTTAATTAATTTTTTTAAAATTGCGGTGTCGTTACGTTATAATTAAATTTTTTTTTTTAATAATATTAACATCGATTAACTATGTTTTTAGAGTGTATATATATTTTTTAATATAATATAGAAATAATTTATTATATTATGCGATTTAAAATAAATTTTCCACACGGAATTTATATAGTGAAAAATATTAAATTAAAATAATCTTCTAATGTGGGACATGTATATTTTATCAGAAGTTCAAACTTATTAAATAAATTTTTTAATAGGAAATTCTTTTTTTTTTTTTGTCTACTTTGACTCAACCTGCGTGAAATTTATTGCTAAAGTTAAGTGATTTTATTTCATTTTTCTTTATTTGGACAATGTTTCCTTATTATTTATTTCTTTTTTGGTTTTTTTCTAATTTCTCATAGTACAAATACATATATTAATATTATAAAATAAATCAAAAGTTCTATATGCAAATTTCCTTAATAATAATTCAGAAATTAGAATTTTTATTTTTACCGAAAACTTGATACGGAAATTTCTCATTCATTCATAAAAAACCAACCTTAAACAATTAATTTTTAAATTCGCACATTTATGAATTTCCCTGAGATATTTCAATTTAAACAATTTTTTTTTTTACAATTTTTCACATCAAATTATATATTATATAAAATAAATAAATTTTGCAACAAAATTGTACCTAAATAAGATACAGCCGTATTTTTTTATATTATACAATCAATAAAACGGTATATGTTTATAAAGTTTTATAAAAAAATCATGTATTTCTTGATTGAAGATTATCTATATATACCTTTAATATATACCTTTAATATACCGATTACAATACAATATAACTAATTGGGGGTAAATTATATAATGATTTTTTTTTTTTTCTGTTTACTTCATCATTTTTGTTTTTTTTTTATTGTCGATATATTCACATTCACCACAATTTAAGATTATCGAAATGGGTACCTATATTTTAATTCTTAAAAGGTTACAATCATCACACAAAATGTTTTATACATTTTTATAATATATATTTATCCCATACAAGAAAATGATGTTTATAAAATATATACGAGAAAGGTTAAAAATGTCCGTGGTTTTTGTATTATTATTATTATTATTATTATATAAAACTTTATATATATATACGTATTTTATAAAATATTTAACTTTATATACATTATTATTATGTTTTCTATATATATATATATATACGTTTATTATAAGTATATATATTTATTAATAAATGTAAATATACATTCACTGAACATAACTTAATATATAGTAAAAGACAAACTCATATATGTATGTATGTATATATACAAAATATATATAGATAGATAGTTTTAATAGGATAGGTATATTTTAATTTTAATAAAATATTATTTCAAAATTAACATGTAAATTTTGTATATATATACAAAGCTTGTTATTTTTTTTCTTTATACATACACAAAACTTATATTTATCATCATCATCATAATAAACCAAAGGTATACTCTTAATTTAACTGGAAAATAATTGCTAAATATACATAGTGTGTTAATAAATAACTTTTAAGATAAAAAGATAAGTTAACATATTTTTGAAATAAAAAAAAATATTAAACTTTATTTTAATCGAAAATTCTTTTGTGTTATTGATACTTTTAAATATATTTTATTTGGTTCTATTTATTTATAGCAAAGTTCTATAATATTGACCTTATAACAGAAAAAAAATTTTATAACTAATCACAATTTAGATATAAGAATAACTGATCAATTTATGTCATAAAGAATGGTATTTTTTGTTTATCTCCACAAAACAATCAAAAAATAATTTGCTCGTTTAAAATTATAGTCTATTTTAAATTTAATTGAATTAATTTTAATATAAATTGAAATGGGCGCAATAAAAAAAAAACAAAAAAAATTTAAAGCACACGTTTCTTATCGAAATGAACAGAGTAAACCATTAAAAAAAAAAAAAATTACACACATTAATTAGTCCTTGATTATTATTTTTAATTTTGATTTTTATACTTTTAACCGCACGATTTTATTAAAGCATGTTTCGGTTTATATTGTGTATGTGTGTGGTCAATCGCATATACCAGGAAAAATCACATTCAATTAAATAATAATTAATTATTGTTTATATAAATGACATTATCCCATTGTCATCTAAATTCTCTATATATATATTATTTTTAACAATTTTTTTTCATATTATATACGATTGTTTTGTGTTTTTTTTTTATATATACTATTTTTAAATTTAACAGTAGGGTTTTTATAATACATGAATATTTAATATAGATTATTTAAAAGATATCACACAGTAATATAATTTTATTATTATTTATAGACTTTTTTTTTTATGTATATACGAAACAAATCAAAAATGTATTGTTATGAAAAGTATTTTTGCAAACAAACAAACAAACAAACTATAAAACAATTGTAATATTTAAAATAAAAATAAAATAAAATAAATATAGAAATTTTTATAAAATATAAAAATTAATATAAATAATAAAATTGAAAATTCCCTGTTTTTTTTTTAATAATTTTATTATTATTACATATAAATAAATGAATATTGCAGGTGAATGATTTTTTTTTTAATAATAATAAAAACAAAAAATAAGTGAAAGGAAAAAAAAAAGAAGCTTTTTTCATATATAAAAAATTTTTTTTTTTTAATAATAGCATTTCAATTTAATTTACTATTTTATATAGGAATATGAATGAATAATTTTTTTTTTTAATTATACTTATTATTATTTTTATGATTTGTATTATTATTTAAAAACAATCTAAAAAAAAAAAAAACAATTATATACATTTTTCCCTCTATACATTATTTAAATAATAATTGATTTAACCATGAAAAATAATTGTAGATATTTTAATAAATATAAAATATAGATATTTATTTATTTCTTTTTTATTTTATTTTTAAAAAAGACAGATTATAATCTTTTTGTTAATATTTAAAATATCGATATTATCGGTAGAGTGTCAATAAAAAAAAAAACATGATTATTATTTACAATAAAAAAAAATTTTACTGATGATATTTGTAATGAAATGATGAATTGAATATATGTATATGATTTGAGAATTGAAATCCTTATTAATATTTCATACACATTCATGGGAATTAAATCTTCTGAATTTAATTTTAAAGTAACTTTATTTGTAAATAAATTTGAAAAATTGTTTATATAAGAATGTTTACAAAAACCATTAAATTCAATCCATCTTTATAACAAACATTTTTTTTGTTCTATCGTCTATTCTATCGTCTTTATAAGATGAATTTTTTTAAGAGTGTGAATTGTAAAGTAACGAAATAGATATCTATTTTTTTTTATGATAAATACTTAACAGAATTCTATTTATATATACTTCAAAAAATGTTTAATTATTTATTTATGTATTTATGTCAACAATTAAAAAAATAGAATACAAACGATGGAAAAAAAAACATATTTAAATAAAGTCAAAAAAGTATATATAATATAATATTTGTGAGCACCAATAAACAAAAACGTGTTCATTTATTTAAAATAAATAAATTTTAAAATAATTAAAATAAATTAAACAAATAAAAATATAATAATATTAACAACAACTGTTCAAAGTTACTTAAAAAAAAAATTATATATGTATATATATTTTTTTTTTTATAAAATAATCATATTTATTTATTTATATATATATATTGAAACAAAAGAAGAAGAAAAAAAAAATAACAATATATGAATATATTGTAAAACAATGTAACAAACAACAATTTTTTTTACAAGAGAGCTCTTCTGAATAAAATGCAATGTACAGTATATATAAAGTAACGTGTAATATATAAATTAAATGCGTAAATAAGTTAGTAAGAGTTTTAAAGAATTAAAAAAAAAAATGAAAAAAAAGAATCTTGAATACAAGCAAGTTTATATACTTATACAATTTTTGTAATTCATTTATTTTGTGCGTATATATATGTTACAATACATAATATATTTATTTAGCTCAATCTGTCCCTGATTATGTACTTACTTAGATGTTTATAAATACTTCTTTACTTACCTATTTTTATACCATATTTTACTTACAAATAAACAAGGTCAATTTATTTGTTTTTTTAATATATTTACATTTCCCATCATATATATATATAGAGTTAAATCTTATAAGTGCACATACACTCTAAATAGATACAAAAAGAATATTATTATATAAATTTACCACATATTTATATATTATATTAAAAAATTAGAAACAATAAAGTGTAGTGTAGAGATATAGAGATTAGAAGAAGAGGCGTTTAAAAAATAAAAATAAAATACAATACAATTTTAAATAATTCATGTAATTTTACATAGACCATGAATATATACAAAAACTATTCTATATAATTCATTATGTTAAGCAAAAAATAAAAATGTAATATACAAGGAAATGATCCAAAAAGTATTGACAATAAAAA
The DNA here is from genome assembly GCA_958336335.1 of Dilophus febrilis. Lineage (NCBI taxonomy): Eukaryota > Metazoa > Arthropoda > Insecta > Diptera > Bibionidae > Dilophus > Dilophus febrilis. Next base: position 44,335,917 of record OY284471.1, on the reverse strand, counting down.
TAAATCTATATCACTTTTATTTTAATTAAATAAAAGTTTATTTTTACCACACACACATAACAAAAAAATACATCATCTATACATAATAAAATAAAATTAATTCTTTTTTTTATAAATAAATTAATAATAAAAAAACAAAAACTATACATACAACAAATGAAGCTTAAGTTTTATTATTATGTTACAAATAATTTTATATATATATATATAATTATTATGCAGATATAAAATGAATTATAATTGCTAATAATAACTTGTTTTTATCCTTTATTATTGTTATTAATATTATTATTATTATTTGCTCATCATCATCGCATCGCACGGATCGAGATCAATTTTTTTTATCTTTTTTGCATTGAATGTTTATATTATATAGTTTATAATATTATATTTAGATATGGATGCGGAATGAATATGATATATGAAAAGAATTTGATACTTGTAAAATATTTTATAAAAATATCATAAACGAATATAAAACAAGACATTAACATTATCACTATTTTACTTTTTTGCTTTTTATTTGTTGTGTTTTGTTAATAAATGTGTTGAATTATTCATATAAGTATACATATATATATATAAAGAGATATTATAATATGCGACAGGTAAATATAACTTAAATGAATGCGTATATATATAGTTTTGCGGTGGATTTCCAATGAGGATAATTTATTTATATTTATATATATGTATGTATAAGAACTTACATGGAATTTTACATGCGAATAAATTGTTTATTTAATATCCTTTATGAATGATGTTCCATGTTGTATAAATGTATCACGGTTATTCAACCTTTTTCTTATAAATTGAATGTCATCCACTTTTTTTTTTTTTATTATTATATATTTTATAGTAAATGATCTTTTAATAATCCTTAATAATATAACAAAAATAAAGTGAATCCTTTTCTTTTAATTTGGAGATTATATATTTATTGAAATTTATTCAAACATTTTTTCTTGTATTTTTGATATCTCTTTGTGAAGAACAAAATATTGCGAAATTTCAATTACCTTTATTTTTATATATACAATTTTTTAAATAATTTATATTAATAATTATAATTTTTTTTTATTTCCTTTACAGGTAAGTCTATCATTTAACAATAATAAATTGAAATGGAAATTATTTCGGTAAATAAACACAATCACAATCTATATATATTTAAATTTAAACTTATAAGTATTTTAATAATACACATTGTGATACCTTACACAAGAATCACAAAAATAAATAATGCAAAAAAAAAACACTTTAAATTGCAATAAAACAAATCATAAATCATTTAGCAAATATATATTATGAACAAAAAACTAAAATGCAATCTTATATGTAGAAAATCACACCGCCACGCTAAACATATATCGAATATCGATCTATATACAAATACCCATATAAAGTTCCATCATCTGCATGATATGGATAACGAATCATAAATAAAAAAAAAACTCTATATGTATTTTTAATAGAATTCAATTTAAAGCCATTTTTCGATAGGAATTTTTCTGTTTTTAGAAACAAAAATCCCCCAAATAATAACGATTCATTTATATACTTTTTTAAATATAATACATAACATGAATTAACTTATCTCCCGATATATAAAAAATTAACAAAATAATTGCTCGTCAAAATATATATATAATGGTTTAATAAATTAAAAAAGGTTTTTTTTTTTCCATTTTCAACAAATCAATTTAACAAGAAAATTCTAAAAATATTACCATTAATTTCTTAAGGCTAAATATATCGAATTTAACAAAATTCACTCTTTTACAAAAAAACCAAGCGCATAATCAAATTGTTAAAAAAAAGCCAAAAGATAAAAGCCAAAAGATAAGCGATCGGTATTTACAATCAAAGTGATTTATTTATTCTTTTTTTATTATAATATAAAATATAATAAATAATATATATTCTAAAAGAATTTGATTAGATTTTAAATTATTTTTTATGATATTCTTATACAAAAAAATTACAATAAAATGCATTTTGATTTATTCAAATATTCTTTTATTTTTCAATTTAATTTTCATTTATTTTTATTACGATATACAACAATAATTATAATAACCATAAATATATATTGAGAATTTTTTTAATTTTTTTCACAAAAATATATCGAAAAAGTTTTTACCGACTAAATTTAAATTTTTATATTAATTTTTTTTTCTTTTTTTTTTTTTATTATTCCTTTAATATAATCTAAAAATAAAAGTAAAGTTATGTATAAAATATTTCGTTAGTTAGTTGTTTATATATTTTTAGTTAATATTAATATTAATTTTTGAGAATAAAAAGAGGAAAATTTCCAGTTTTTTATAAAAAAGAAACAACAGAAAAAATCATTTTTTATTATTACAAGTTTATCTGGTTTTTTTTTTTTTTTTTTTGATTTTATATATTCTTTTTTCTTATAATTTTTTTTTAAATATTAAAAATATTTATATAGTTTTTTATTTTCTATATATCTCTATATATCTGTATGTATAAACTCGTTGTGATGATTGGATTTTGGTTTTAATCAATTAATATTATTTTATATAGTATATATATATATATATATGTTATGTATAATATAATAAGAAGCAACGGTTATGAGAAATCAAAATTAAGAAAAATTTCTGATAGGTTAAAAAAAAAAATAAAAAAGAAGAAGATAGATTTTTTTTTTATTGTTATGTGAAATCGATAGAATAAATTTTTGGTTTTTTGTTTATAGTGTCATAGTGTTTATTGAATACAAAAAAAAATGGTTTAAGTTGATTAAAAAAACAAACTAAATTGTGTATAAGAAATGATTCGATAAAGACAAAAATATGAAAAATAGAAATTTTATGTGTAATTTATGTTTTTTTTTTCATTATTCGATGAAAGTTTTTTTTTTTTTCTTCTAATATTCATTACTAATAAAATATATTCTACAGTTTATTAGCTATATATATAATGAAGAGTTCATATACTTTTCATAATTTTTTTATTAGTTATCTAAGAGAAACTGCATAAAAAGATATATTCTTATTAGAAATATTAAAAAATTCTAAACAGAAGTTCTAATTTTAAAAATAATATCCTTAGAATTTTACATTCAACTGACTTTCTATATCATGATTGGATCTTTAGGTTTTAAATTTTATCCCATTATGCATAACTGAAGTAATATTCTTCAATTCTATATATATATATATATTAATTTTAAAATAATTTATGTCAATTATTTATTTAAAAACTATATTCTTATTTATATACGTGTATACATATATACTAATCAACTAACAATAACAATAATTATGATGCATAAATTCTATATATGTATTTACAAAGATTAAAATAACAATATATAAATTACAAAAAAAAAAAGAAAAAGTATATCATTTATATTTTGACCTTGTTACTTTATGCCTTTATGGAATATATATTTCATAATAAATAACAATATAATAAAGATGCATTTCGTTCAAGTTTATATATATTTTTTTAATCTATATATGTACAATATACATATATAGATATTTAGAAAAATGAATAATTATACATAATTGGGTTGCGTGTGCGTGCTCATATATTATTATTAATATTTATTTATTTATTTTAGTTTTTTTTTCGTTAGTATAGATATATGTAAATTGTGTAAATGCACTTCGTTTTTTTTTGTGTGTATTTTTCAACAAAAAATAAATATTTACCCACATCATATATATTCTACTCTATATCATTTAAAATTATTAAAACATTGTTAAAATGCGGTTATCACAACGTATATATAATAATAATAATGTATATGGAAAAAATGAATATTTATTTATATATATCTACACAGATATATAGTATATATATGAATTATTCATTTAGCAATGGTATATATACACTACACTTAAGTATATCATTTATATTTACTTTGTTAAACAAAAAAAAAATAAATAAAATATCCTTTATATAATGAATGTGTATATTTTACCTTATTGAATATATAAATGCTGCGTATTATATCGCTATGTATTTTATAATACATATAAAACAATGTGCTATGGGAAAATTTTATTTTTTAAAATTATAAGTTTTTTTTTTTTTAATATAGATTTCTTTATAAATATATATTATACGCGCAAACGGAACATGTATATTTATATATGTCTATCCTTAAAAGTCTCTCTATATATATACATATGTATATAAAGAAAATAGATTACAAAAAAAAAATTATATAAAATACGAAAAACTTTTATATATAGTATACGCAGAAAAGATTCTCGTTATATATACGTTATAAAGTAAAAACTATCATTAAATATATATTAACATATTAAATAGCATTAAAATTCCTTTTTAAGAAAATACAAGTATTATTCAAAAAGCATCTCATTTTGTTTGCTTCTTGTACCTTATAGATAGATAGATATATATATATATTGAATATCTTTAAATATACATATGTGTTTATATTGTAAATGTCGCGATATACTCGCAATTTTTTCTTATAAAAATGTATTATACGATATTGTGTTATGTGTTATATATATATATAGATATACATATATCGTAATGTGTATGGATATAAATTCCATATATATACATATATAGTGTTCTATATGTATATATTATATATAAACTGTATATTTTTAGATAGAAGAATCACAGAATATTTTTATGAACCTATTTTATACATATATAGCATATATACATTCATATATAAAGATAGTTCTCGCATATATAAGTTATTTTCACATTAAATGTATATCGTTTTTTATTTTATTTTTTTCATGTGTGTTTAATACTCCTATGGCTGTGATTTCAATTCGCGTTGTGTATATATAGTTGTTTGAATATACATAAATAAAACATCCATATACTTATAGGGTACGTTACAATAACGTAAAACGTATTTCAATATATATAAATTTTCTATTCGTTTTGCTTCTTCTCTGCGTATATATATATATATATATATATATATGTTATTTATGTCTAATATGTACATATATTAAAAGTATAAAAAAAAAAATAATAAAATAAGGAAAATATTTCTTTTATACTTATATACAATTTCATTTAATCATCAAAATGCTCTACAATTGAAGAACAAAAAAAAATTGCAACAAAAATATATAGGATTTGCAAAAAAAACAACATACTTATAAACATTAAACCACATAACATACTGTCTACCATGGTTATGTAGTATACATTTTTTTTTATTTATATATGGTTGGTTATAATTTATTTAGATATGGGATATGATGCTGTTGTATATTTGTATTAAGAAAAATCTTTTCACCATCTATTCTTTCTTTCTTTTTTTTTTTTAAATTGTATAAATAAATAAATGTAGATATATATATATATATAAATGTGTGTATATGCGTTGCAATATGCAATTTAAAAATCTCATATTGATCGTGCAATTTAAAATCTCATACTACATATATTGTGTGGTTGATTTTTTTTTTTTAGTGCATTTTTTATTTTAATATAGAAGATGTGACTTTGAAATTATTATAACAATCAATATTTTATCAACTATAAGATGTTATCCAAAGTTTTGTGTTATATATTTTTTGGACATTGATCATATAGGGAAGTAATTGATTTAATTAAATTGTAGTAAATTTTCTATATAACATAAATTGTCGATCATCTTTTAAATCTAAATTATATAAATGACCGAAAAAAGCCTGTAAAATAAATAAAATAAATGATGAAATAAATAATGCACTTTAACATGTTATTGCATAATGTTATATGTTATTATATGTATATGGTTGATGTATAATATAAAAGAAAACAGTATTTAGATCTGTTCAATATTACCATATTACATTTCATTTCTGCATATATTGTATTTTATTTTATGGATCTGTATATATGATACATGATACCTCTGCCTATATAGATATGTACATATATTATATATGCAATGTATGTGTCGGTAATTTAATTGTAATATACGTTTTTCAAATACCCGGTGTGTATCCGTAAATTTATATGATCTTTTTTTAAAAATATACTTAAAGTACTTAATTCAAAATAAAATCATCGCTCTAACTACACAGTTTTCTCGTATATCTGGCGATTCCACAGTTCGTCCCTTGATCCAAAAAACAATGAGTATATCTATATATGCTTTTGAACTCCGATGAATATTTTAAATTCGCTTTTTTTGGCTTTTTTTTTTTAATTGCCTATCCCCTTAAATGGAAAACAAATCTTTGGACAAATCTGATCATAGTTCATATGATTTGAACGAATAGATTTGTTCACAAAGTACAATGTACATCTGGTATATATAAACAGTTTAAGTATTTTTATATATGACTAGAATAATATTGTGAGGTGTATGTATACGGAGAATATATGTATTATAAAAATTGAAAAATTTTCATATAAAAAAATAAATATAAAACAAATTATATACAAAATCTAGATTTATGTTTTTCCTGAACACAAGTGTCCGTCTGTCTGTTTGCATATAATAATACAAATATTTTTTATATAAATTTATTTATTTATATATACGGAGAGTTTTTTTTATTTTTTTTTTGTACAATTGCATATGTACGTACATTATTCATACAACATATATAATATATCTCTAAATGTCTGTTTGCTGTCTCTATAATATACACAGTATATATACTATAATATATGTTTGTTTTTCTATATATAATTTATATATAATAATATTATTATTAATAATTTAATTATTGGGGTTTTGATTATAATAAATCAAAAAAAAAAAAATAAAAAAAAACATACAATAAAATGTTTTTTGTTATTTTAATTTATTATTATATATTGCGGGTATATATTGCAGGAAAAAAAATTGTATAGTATATAATATATACACATTAAATACTCCACCCATATAGAAATGTTTAATTATTGACTGACCGAGTTTTTATTAAAAATAAATATATAAATTATATTTCAGTACATGGGAAATAAAATTATGTGCGTAATTCGTTGAATTATTTAAGATTAAAGAAATCAGTAGTTTATATGCCAATATTTGGATGCTTAACTTTAACATAGAATAAAATCCTTCTAATTCAGTTGTCCATATACTGACGATAGTCTTCAGTATCAAAAAAATTAGATTAAAAAAATGTACACATTCTTCATAATCTATTATTATATATAAATATTTTAATGTTTAAGCCATATTATGAAATCATAAAACATTGATGGGTTATGACAAGGCTATAAAAGCATACGGATCATTATACTCTTATATGCACGACATATTAAATGAATATTATTATAATAATATTATATAAAAGATATATTTCTATATATAAATTCCTATATCTATATGCATTTATTGGAAAAAATTATATTTCTGATATTACAATATATGCGATTCGCGTCACAGAGATGACTCACAAAATGCAAATTGGTTATATTATGGTATTTTATCCGGATATCTCTTATATATATATATATGAATATATTAATCCTGATGCAAGCGGGTATAAATAAATATATAAAGTATATTTTCTTTTTCTGGTTGGTTTGGATTGGGATCAATAGGGTAGGCACTGACTGGTCGCTGACCCAGTGTTGCAACTGTTGAGTTCCTGATCAAGTGCTTACTTTACCTCCACGTGGTAACCAACGGTAACTGAATGATACAATCCGTATCATTCAGGCTAAAATTGTAAGTGCGAATCCCATGCGGTTGGTCGTACGGCTAATTACCGACACCGTAAAAACAACAAATTATGAAACCAGCAACAGTGCCTCGGACAGGACAGGAAAAACGGCAACGACTCAGGCAATGGAACAAGGACAATGATTTAAAACTGGCGTCATGGAACGTGAGGACAATACTGCGCGCGGGCGGTTTAAAAACTTTGACTGATTGCTTAAAGAAAGCTAAACTGGACATAACAGCGGTCCAGGAAACACGGTGGCCTGGAAAGAACATCTTATCCAGTAAAGAATACAAATTCTACTATAGCGGTAGAAATAAAACAGGGTTATTCGGCACCGGCTTTATTGTAATGGGTAAAGCGAAAGAATCAGTCATTGGTTTCAACCCCATTGACGAAAAATTTTGTACGTTACGAATAAAGGGAAAATTTTTTAATGTAACCTTTATTAACGTACACGCCCCAACAGAAAACAAAGATGCAGACACGAAGGATATGTTTTACGAAAAGCTCAACCGTATTTACAATCAAGCTCCTAGTCGTGACATTAAAATCGTGCTTGGCGATTTTAATGCACAGGTTGGTAGGGAAATTGTATATCGACCGGCAATTGGTCAACATAGCCTTCATACACACTGCAATAATAACGGCGAGCGTTTAGTCGATTTCACAATATCAAACAATATGATAGTAGCCAGCACACGTTTCCCACATAAGAACATACACAAAGGAACATGGTGTTCGCCCGATACTAAAACAACAAACCAAATAGACCACGTACTCATTGACAGTCGTCATGCGTCCGACATACTGGATGTAAGGAGCTGTAGGGGACCTAACATTGATTCTGATCATTATCTCGTAAGAGCTTTGTTCAGATATCGTGTTAGTGCAAACCGCCAAAAAGTCATTGCGAGAGGATTCAATTTGGAAAATCTCAAAAATGACCAAGTAAAACAACAGTACGAAGATAAATTGGTGGAGTTAATTGTTCGAACAGATGTGGATCAACAGCAAAACACGTGTAATGATATGTGGAATCGATTACGTAATTGCATGAAAATGGCGGCAGAGGAGACGGTAAAGTTGAAACCTGGCGTGGTCAGAAATGGTTGGTTTGATGACGCATGTAAAACGGCTCATGAAGAAAAGAACCAAGCGCGTTTAAAATATCTTCAGCGCGCCACACGAACTGCCATGGATGACTACAGAACCAAAAGATCCATTGAACGCAAATTATTCCGAAACAAGAAAATGCGTCATGAGCAGGATATTTTGCGGGATATAGACACGCTGTCCAGCATGAATGACAGTAAAAATTTGTACAGGAGAATAAGATCTGTAACTAGCGGATTTATACAACAACCCCTTCTTTGTAAGGATACCAGCGGTGAAATTTTGGCGGATGAAGAAAGAGCCATCGCGAGATGGGCGGAGTATTTTAAAGATCTACTTACAGCAAGCAACCCAATTGGTATAAATGCAGAAAACGAACTTCCGTACCAAACAGCACAACCACTAATTTCGGAACCAACATATGAGGAAACCAGAGAAGCCATTCTGAAGCTCAAGAATGGAAAGGCGGCTGGATCTGACGGCGTACCTGGTGAACTCTTAAAATGTGGAGGGGATGTATTGTGGAATAGTATACACGAGCTAATTGTGCATGTTTGGAACTATGAGGTTATACCACAGGAGTGGAAGCTTGCTGTAATTGTGCCAATACACAAGAAGGGAGACAGGATGGAGTGTTCCAACTATCGGGGAATATCTTTGCTGAATGCAACATATAAGGTACTCGCTTATGTGTTGCATAAGCGCCTATTACCATATGCGGAGGAAGTCATTGGTGAATACCAATGTGGATTCCGTAATGATCGCTCAACAACTGATCAACTGTTCGTCATACGACAGATAATGGAAAAGTGTAGGGAGTTCAACGTAGTAACACACCATCTATTTGTTGATTTTAAGGCCGCATACGATAGTGTTATTAGGGAAAAATTATGGCGCACGATGGAGGAATTTGGATTCCCACAAAAATTGATAGCCATGTCGAAACTAACACTGACGCAAGTTACATCTCAGGTACAAATAAGGGGGATCAAATCGGATGCATTTGAAACCATTGACGGAGTACGGCAAGGGGACCCTTTGGCTACATTGTTTTTCAATGTTATATTGGAAAAATGTATAAGAAGGACGACCATTAACACCAGCAGCACTATTTTTACGTCATCTGTTCAATTACTCGGCTATGCCGATGACATTGACGTGGTGGGTAGAAGTATGGGTGCCGTTAAAGAAGCGTTCTTACTGTTGGAACGTGAAGCTTCGGAAATGGGATTAAGGGTAAACGAGGAGAAAACCAAGTATATGATCGCACCAACGAACAGTAGGTTTATGGCACAACATCAAAGCGTATCAATTGGTCAGAACAAATTTGAAACGGCGGACAGGTTTAGCTACCTTGGAAGCAGCATAAACAGCGAAAACGATATAGCGGAGGAAGTTCAATCCCGGATTGCTTCGGGAAACAAGGCCTTTTACGGTTTGCGAAAGATGTTCTTCTCGAAGACATTGAGTAAAACATTGAAACTAAAGCTATATCAAACACTGATTCGACCAATTGTGACCTACGGTTCTGAAACGTGGTGCATGACACAGGCCACCGAACGGCGACTTGGAGGGTTCGAAAAGAAAATACTACGCCTCATCTTTGGACCGACAAAGGAAAGGGGATGGTGGCGTAGGCGGTTCGATTTCGAGCTATATAAATTATATACCGAACCTGACATCGTTCGGTTCATTAAGATCGGTCGCCTGAGGTGGTTTGGTCATGTGGTACGAATGGATGGCGATCGTATACCGTCAAAAATGCTGGACAGTAAGCCGGGCGGATCTAGGAGTGTAGGAAGACCGCGGGGTAGGTGGAAAGACGAAGTAGAAGTGGACCTTCGGGCCCTCGGCGTTTCCGGCTGGCGGACGTTGGCGGTAAATAGGTCCGGTTGGAGAAGGCTGTTAATGGACGCCAAAACCAATTGTAGGTTGTAGGCGCGCAGAAGTAAGAAGTAAGTATATTTTCTAAAATAAATATATTTTTATATACAGAATATTCGTGTTATTATTTTAATTTTATTTTTTCTGTATTTTTGTTATATAGTATACTACTGATGCTGCTTAATAAAAAAAAAATTCTTTTTGTATATCACCATATCATCAGCGAAGGCGCGTATATATTTTGTTTTTTTATCTTCTTTTTTATTTTTTGCAACCCGGTTTATTTTTTTTTATTATTCGCTTAAGTCAATATTAACATCATATTCATTTTTTTTTTTTTTTTGCGTTATAACCAACGTATATTTTATTACGAAAGATAACCAATTTTCTATATAGTATAATTGTATATATATATATACATATTCTTGTCCACCGCCATATATACTATATACATATATATTTTTGTATATTTTATATATAGACATTTTTTTTTTTTATTAAATTCATTTTAAACATTACACATTTTCACTTTTATATAAAATGAAATAATGTATTTATTAAGTTGTATATATCGTCGCATAAAATGGCAACGTACATTTTCAAAAAAAATTTATAAAAATTTATATATATACGCATAAAAAGATCAATCGATCGATTGATGGAATCGATCTCACTATAAATGCGGTATATATAAATATAATATTTATATATATATATATGTATAATATGAGCTGTGAATCTTAAAAATACCAATTGTGTATGATAAAATATTTAGTAAATTATATTTTATTTTTTTAATCATTGCGCCTTTTTTGTTTTTGTTCACTTAAAAGAATCCAAAAAAAAAAAAAAAAAGGTGGCAATTGTTATATATATATATATAAATAATAATATGTATATGATGATGAAGATGATAATTATATCTTTAAATTGTGAAATTTTTTTTTTTTCTTCATCATATATATAAATTTATTTTATTATATGTTGTTGGTTGGTTGGTTGATACATTATTACAGTATAAAGTAATCGTTTTAATTGTTAATATTGCGGCAATTTATTTTATTTTATATTTCTGAAACAATGTAACCGAAAATAAATTGTGTATTATGTTTACATATATATCTTCTTATATAAGTATTATTGACAACATTTTATAATCGTGAATTGACTTTATTTTCGTAATCATTATTATTGTTATTATATGAGAATGTTATACTGTTGCTATATATTATATATATATATATTTATGTGTATACCAAACAACTCAACAGAAGAATGATTGAAATATATAGATAACCTTTTAAAATGAATATATATAGAAAAATATATAATACATTTGTTAGAATAGAAGTAACATTTTTTTTTTGTTTTTGCTGTTGTTTTGGTTTGTTCCTTATGAATAATTTTACAATATATTATACACTTATATACCTCTATTGAAAAATAATTGTATGGATTCCAATAATAATAATGTCGCACATTCAATTTTTTTTTTTGTATATGTGTATTATAGATATATACAAAATCATCTTATATAGAGAAATTTGTATATACACTAATTCTTATATAAGTACTAATTTAATTCACAGTTACCGAGAGCTGTTTGAATAAATTATAAATTAAACTCTAATATACAATACAACAAAAAAAAAAAAAAAAAAAAGAAGATCATCAACGTGTATGTATGTATATACTATTACTACAAATATAATTGTGATAAGTGGTAATTGGAATATAGTGTATATATTTTATTTTCTTTTACAAAGTTTTTCTTCTTTTTTTTTTTTTTACTATTCATCACCTAAACCAATTATTACCTTTCTTATTTTAAAATTTTTTTTTACCATATCCATTACATGATAAATTATTATTGTTATATACATATTCAAATAATAATTTATTTTATGAGTTGTGTGTTGTTGTGTAGATATATATGGTCTATTGATTTTACATCTCTATATACATTTTTTTTTCTGATTTATTTTCATCTTCATCATCATCGTAATCATCATCATAATCATATAATCTTCTTCTTCTTCTTCTTGTGATTTTTACTGTAAAATTTATTTATATTTTTATTTTTATTTGGTTTAGATTAATTTAAAATTTTTTTTGTTTTTTTTTTTGATATAAATTATAATAATTAATACATTATTGAGTGTGTGTGCACACCAAAAAATATTTATCATGATTAAATTTATTTATATGATAATCGATTAATATTTTTATTTATTATAAAGCATGAGATTATTTAATATGTGATGAAAAGTATATTGAAATATTGCAATGATGTATTACTACTTTCTTTCTATGTTCATTTTTCTGCATATATTTTGAGTTAACTAAAAATTATTTATTATAATGTATTGATTTTGTTTTATATGGATAAATTCTGCGATGACAGATTAAAATTGTTTTTGAGGTTGTTTATTAAGATATTTTTTGTTTATTTACAATACTTTTTTATTTAACAGAATTATCTTTAAAGTTATATATATTGTTGAATAAATAAATTTTTTTCTATAGGATAATTAGCACAAAAAAAAAAAATTTTATATACTTTATTTTACATAAAAATCTATCATAAATATCTTCTAATAATAATTATCTATCCAGTTATTATATTATTATTACTAAATTCCAAATATTTAATGTTTTACACATGTTTTTCCAATTTTTTTTGCATTATTATTACTATTATATTCTCTTTTTATTATAATTTTTATGTATTCATACTTTTATGATATATATACAATTATACATATAGTTATATAGATTCATATGCAGACGCGGTGCGGTCATAACCAATCGCTCATAAACAACCAAAGTCATTTCCATATCATCAATTTTACTTGGACTATAGAAATACGATTTATTGCTATCCGCTGTCCGCTCCAAAGTTCAAATTCTTAACAAAACATAAGCTTAAAATAAAATTAAGAGATTGAAATTCTGTATACAATTTTCTAAAGAATGTACTGGGAACTTTTTTTTTTATTGTACAACATCCGTTAGGACATATGTAATTCTATGTACAAGTACAGTACTATTTGATAAAATTTCTATACATTTATATTTGTAATAAAATTATGCATATATATATATGAATATTTTATATCGCGTGCATTTATATGTACATAGAATATTTAATAATATAACAATAAATTAGCGATGTACTTCAACAATAAATAATCATAATAAATTATTTTTTGTATCTCTAATATGCAATTTATTATATTGTTGTATATATATATATAATATAATAGAAATGTATATACCTATATATATTTGAATGCATCATCAGGGATTATTATAATATTTTTTTTAATATTCATGAATTTTCTAAATGAAAATTTTCTATTTTATATATGATTTTCCCATGCAAATGTTCTAAAAAGAAAAATGTCTTTCCATTCGATCTAAAAATAGAAAGTTGTCTAATACTTTTTTACTGGGTTTTTAGCAGGCATTCTTTTTAAGTAGAATCATAAAGAAATTTTCTAAATAAAACAAATCTTGATTTTGAACAATTTCCCGATGAAAATATTGAAATTTAATTGAATTTACTCAATTTGTTTCGATTGTTATTAGACCTGATAATGTTACACAATCCGGTGACCATCGAAACAATCTTTACAACCGCTGATTCACTATAAAAGCATTCAAGATCTTCAAGACCCCCTTTACATGTAATGCATACATTTTTTATATATATAACTTCAATTATATATGGATCAACAAATAAAATTGAATTTTCAATAGAAATTTGTTTTGTTCATATATAGTTAACTCTTCATATATAATAAAATAATTCATATTTATATAAATAAAATGAAATTAATTTAATATTTTATGGATAATCAAAATTATCGCGCAGCTGTTGGAATGTTCATTTAAATATATATATATAAATATTATTATATTGTGTTTTGTTTTCTTGTATATATATAAATATGCATATCTATATATCTATATAAAACGAAGTACTGATATTTCTATATTCATAAATACTTATTTATTTTTTTTTGTCTGTACATTGAAATAAAATATAATTTTTTATTTGCATCTTCTATAATATAAAATATCCACACTATTATTATTATTATTTCTAATTTCTATATATATAATGATAATATTCACTTCTTTTTTTTTATTGTACATTATTTATACCTATATATATATGATATCGTATATAATAAATAAATTTATATTAGTCATATTCATTTGTTGTTATTAATATATTATATTAATTTTTGTATATATTATAGAAGAATTTTGTATATAAATAAATTAATAAAAGAGAGAAAATCTTCTTTTTTTTTGTTGGTTTTTGTTTTTAATAAAAGTAGTAAATGGAAAAGAAATTTTCTTTCACTTTTTTTCCTCATTTATATAGATATATATATATATATATATAAACAAATTAAAATTATGGAATTCAAATATATATATTTATATATATTTATAATTATAATAATTATTTATTTTTAATTAATAGTATATAGTGAATCTGTAGGTATATAAAGTTACCTTTTATTTTTTTTTTTAATAAATATAATATTTTATTTTCTTTCTATGATTATA
The DNA here is from genome assembly GCA_958336335.1 of Dilophus febrilis. Taxonomy (NCBI): domain Eukaryota; kingdom Metazoa; phylum Arthropoda; class Insecta; order Diptera; family Bibionidae; genus Dilophus; species Dilophus febrilis. Next base: position 44,320,678 of record OY284471.1, on the reverse strand, counting down.
CATATATAAAAAACTTGTCCGTATATTATTATTATTATTATTATTCAATTTAATATATAAATACTATATATATTTAAAATTATTTATATTATAAAAAAAAATAAAATAAATACCTGTATAGATAAAATCTATTAAATAATTTTTATATAAAATGTAAATATTTACTGAAATTTTTCATTAAAAGAAAGTTTTTCTTTTTTTTTAATTGTCAAATGATTAGAAAAACAAAATTTTTTTTTTATAATAACATTTTATTATATACATATATAAGCTATACAAAAAAGGGTATCTATATCCTTTTACAATTGTTTTGTTAGTTCATCTTTTTTTATGTTTTATTATCAAATAAAAGATCTTCTTACATATTAAGTAAATAGATGTCAATCGCAATATCAATTAAATAAATGATATGGTATAGAAAAAATTAAGAAAACACCTGAAATAATATTAAAAAAAAAATAAAAATATACAGTTTTCTAAAATGTTATCTAAATACATATATCTATATCTGTATATATCTATAGAAGAGAGAGTGTGTCATCGTCGTGTCGTCGTTTTGTGTCAAAAACAAGTTCAACAAAAACAAAAATTACAATATAATATATGTAATAATAAGGTTTTATTACCATATATGATATTAAAAATATATACGCAGCATAATAACCTTTAATAAACCATAAAATTTTTTTTTTTTTTTAATATTATGGGGTGTTAAAATAAAATATATAAATATGTATATTGGTATATGTATAAAGAAAGAAGAAGAATTTATCTTAAAAGTGTCATATATAAAAAATATAAAAAATAAATAAAATTATCTTAATATTACATTTTATTATATTTAATTTGTATTTTATTTTATTTTACTTTATTTTTTATCATCTCATAAACTCATGACTTTATTTATTTTATTAAACACGAGTATATATATATTCAAATTGTATATACCCATCTATTTTTTTTTTATCTCATATACGTATAGCAATATAATAAATTTTACCATTTTACCTATATATATATATAAATAGAGATATGCTGTATTTAATTTACAACATACATTGTCATAAAAACCAAATTTATTATTTTTAATTTGCTTATATTTTGTAATAATATACATATATATACAAATGTGTATATATTAATTTTTTATTTCGGCTTTTTTTTTTTTGTTTTTAGAAAATATATATACAAAAACAAAAAAAAAAAAATTAAAATAAATAAATATGTATTTAATATACGTCAAACACAAAAAATTATTGTATTATATATTAAAAAACATTTGTATAATCACTTTTTTTTTTTCTTTTTTTTTATTATTTTATTGTACATATTCCTCATCGTGTAAATTGTTTACCTTTATATATATGTATACCTACGTTTACGTACGTATGATTCTATTCTTATTTATTTATAAATATATATATATGGATAGCCAAATTGTATATATATAGATTCAAATTGTATTTTCATAAATATACTATATGTATACAGGTACAGGTACATATTGCGTGTATAGCAAGAACAAATTAATGGTAAAAAAAAAACAAAAAATATTTAGATTTTTTTCTTCAGTTTTATTTTCTAGAGATATATATATTTAATTCAAGGTTAATTATTTAGTCTTGGTAGTTTTTTTTTTCTGTTCAGTTTATTTTGTTTATTTTGTTTTTCATTATCTATTGTGTCTCCATGTGGTTTATTTTTGTGTTATTTAAACAGAGTGTTTAATATCGCACAATATATTAAATTGATCCGTATCAATGTCATCTCCATATCATATCATTTGAATTAGATTATGTTTTTTATGAGGAATTTTCGCAAGTAAATTCTGTATGATTTTTTAAATTGGAATTCTTTATGCTTTTCTAAAGGGAATTCGGTATGCTTGCGTAGATTTCAAAACTATTTTACTCCATATTTCTCAACAAAAAATAACTTTAAAAAAACACCTTTCCAATTTGAGATTGTATAAGAAGCGGTGGTCCAAATGTGAATACTCTGCCCGGTGTTTTTTTCTGTTTTTATGTCATTGCAACCAACGTTACCAAGTAACGTTTATTATTGTATAAACCATTAACAATCTATATATTTATTTTTTAATGTTTTGTATATTTATATTTTATTATTATTGTTTGATTAAAATTTATTAAATATATATAAAATTAAAACAAAAAAACGAAACTATCCAGCATTGATCGTGTCTAAATTTTTACTTTTTATATTATTGTATAATAAAATAGAATATATTTTTTGGTTAATGATTTTCTTCTATATATAAATATTTTATTATTTATTATCTCTGTATAAATAGGAAGGGACTGTATTGAGAAAAAAACTTGAATGTTTACCGACAGTCAAAAAATTATATATATATAATATAAAAATTTATACGAAACATAAATGAATAAATAAAAAAAAAAAATATATACTTAAAAATTATGGATCATCATTCATCATTTTCAATGTCTGTTCCGTCTGATTTCGGTTTTTTTTTTTTTTTTGTATATTGTATAGGATTTTTAATCATTTAATATATTTTTAATTTAATTTTTATTTAAAATATCCATACATAGAGTTTATTGCATGCGTTTTCCTATATTTTTTTTTTTTTGACATGACTGTATATTATATATGATTTTTATTTTTTTAAATGTTAATTATGATGAGGGATGATTATGTTAATAATATAAATATATGGAAAAAAAAGAAATTCAGAAAATAAAAGTTCTTCTCATATGCATTTTATTCAGATATATCAAAATGATTGCATTTTTTTTAAGCATAACAATTTAAATAATTGAACTTTAATGAAATGAAACTTTTGTATATAAATATAATTTGTATGTATATGCGTGTTAAATTATGCATCTATCTCTATATATATATATATATAGGGATAATTTATATAAAATAATAATAATAATAATGAGTTCTTGCTGGGGTTCTTATATATCATAATTTTTAATGATGATATAATTATTGAATATGTATAATTTTAATAAATATAATGATTAATTTTATTCATTATAATTATACTATAATTATATATCGATATAAGAGAAATGCAATTAACATTTTTTTTTTTTTTATTTTGATTTGAGCATTGTTTTAAAAATACCAATTATCTTTCTATTTTCTATATATAACATAAATATTTCATTGAAACAACAAACGCAACAAAAAAAATAAAAAAGTACAAGTGTGTAAATTAAAAATATAATTATAAAAAAAATTTCTCTTATCACATATAGCAAAAAAAAAAAAAATATTACAAATAATTGGTTGTTACATAACAAAATAAATGTGTATATACTTAAAGTGAAATTGAATTATATATTATTGTAGTATATAAAAAAAAAAAAAAACAAAATGAAATTAAAAATAATATATTATAGAAAAGTAATAAATAATTTCTAAACAAATATGTAAGTAATGAAAAATAAAAATAAATAAAATAACTATATACATATTGTAGAAATGATTAACACTATATTTATTTATTTATAAATTAATACACACACGTTGGTTATATAGATACGATATTTTTCATCTCATCTATTCGTTTATTTTATTATTATTATTATATATATTTTATGCAATACAACAGAGATTTCATGTTGTTGTTTTTGTTGTGCAGCAAAAGAAATTTATTTACCTATCCGAGGTTTTTGTTTTTATTTTATAATTTGTTTTTTTTTTTGAAAAATATGTAATTTTTTCTATTTCTTGTAATTTTTTTACTTTATGTTGCTTATAATTTATATAATAAACAATTTTCTATAATTATATAAAAGTTTAGATAGATACAAAAACAAAATCCTTATATATCTGTTTTGTATATATATATATATGTGTGAATAATAATAATTATTAACTAAAAAAAAAAAATAAAAATTATTTACATTTACACCTTATAAAATACATATTTTATGTGGAAATTTTACTAAACTCATAGTATCCATGCATTATATATTATATATCCACCACTATCATCTTCCACTCATCCAAATCATCTCGTCGTTGTGCGGTTTGCATATACATACATTACACATATATATATATATATATATATTCATTTTGTTGATATACATAAATTCCATTAACTTGTATAAAATTATGCATTATATAAATTATATATATGAAGAAATAGATGAATATATATATATATATAATAATAATTTAAAATGATATACACACAACTATATATATATTTATGTTATGTACTGTGTGGAATGTGCTGCTGCTGTTTTTTTTTTCTTTTTTGTTATTCACTTCATCTTATTGCATATTTTCTTATAAAATTTAACTATACTATATATATATTAATTCTATAGTTATATATACGTGAATGTAATTATTTATTATTTAAAAAATTTATAATATTCTATATATGTATATAATAATATATAATTTTAATATATTATTAAAATAAATGAACACAAAAAAAAAATTAACATAAAATATATATGGATAGAAAACAAATTTTATATATGAAATGCATATAAACCTTTTGAAATAAAATCATTCTGTAATATCATATATAATTTTTTTACTGTAATAATTATATTAATATATATATTTATATATTCAGATTTTCACACTGATTGAGTATAGATTTTGTTTTTTATTCAGATATATACAGAAAAAAATTCTACATAAACTAATTATTAAATCAATATTTATTAATAAAAACAATTTTTTTTTTTTTTATATAAAATATATATTAAATTAATTATTTATTTAAATGCTCGTGTGATACCCACCCTTGCCTTGTGGACATAAATTAATTTATATATTGTATATATTGAATTCTAAAAGTTGTGGTAGAAAAAATCATTATGAATTTTTCTGGTTTTTCATTGCTTTTCAAAAAAAAAAAAAAAAAATAATAATAACACACCTTTCAAGATAAAAAAAAAAAAAAGCAAATTCTTATACATAAATTTATGAAAATGGTAATCGTTTACATTATACATATATAAATATGCAATAATGTGGGACAAAATAATACTAATAATTATTATTATTATTATTTTTATTAATATTTATGAAAATATATATTTAATATATTATAAAAAATAAATGTTCTTAACCATATAGTCGATATATACCTTATGGTAGGTATATCATGTACTATATATATATAGAAGAAAAATATTTGAAAATAAAAATATTATTATTATTATTATTTGAATTACAGTGCAAATACGCGAGATACTTACGTTGCATTTACATATATACATATATAAAATATTATTTTATCTTCATACAGCGTGTAAAATTTATGAATCGTGTATATGGGGAGACAATATTGTAAAGGGTCATATCGTTAATGGAATTTTTGCAGCATTTGCAATCTAAACTTTGTCATATTAAGACATTTTCTATTTGGGATCTTTCCAAAAATAGCCGATGATAAGAAATTTCAACATTGTAATTAACAAATGTTTACTATACTTATAATACCTATACTAAATTGTAATTACAATTATAGTAGAACATCCTGTGTTTAATGTAAACAAAACGATTCAAATACATATTTAATATTTATGTATATATATATATATATATATATATATATTATTGTAATTATTTCAATATTATTAATATAAACTGTTGCTATTCTTGACCCGATTTTTTGCTTGTCGCATAAACTATTTTGTATATATGGAATAAATAGTTTTTATGTTTGTATACGTACATACATGTATGTATATATGGTATAGATAAAAAATAAACATATACATATGTTTAAAATATAATAATAATAATAATAATAATAGTAAATATATGGATATATGTTTGTAATAAAATTAATTTATCTTTAAATAACTTTAAAAAAATATTATTGTAAATATAAATATAGTATTAAAATTGTATAAGAATATTTTTGTAGTTTAGTACATACATTTTTAAAGTTATGAAGTGAATATACACACACATAGAAAAAAAAAATGTTTAAATATATTATATTATCTACTTGTCGTGTCTAAAAATGTATATATATTATATACATACATACATATAAATTATTCGAATCGATATATTATATTTAAAAATTATAATTTAAAGTTAAACCTGAAATATTTTGTAAGAAAAATAATAAATAAATAAATATATAAATACATTGATTGATTTAATGATTTATTTATTGACAATTTGTATTTACATATATATATATATATATATTTACGATTCATTTAACATAACATTTTGAAATCTCGTATTATTATAATATATATAAGAACCGCGCGCTCAGGATATAAACGTGTTTAAACTGCAGTTTTTAAAAATATACATTATATAGTTGATTTATTTATTTATTTTTTTTTTTTTCGTATATTTTATTATTAAATATCTTTATTATTTCAATAAATCGAAATTATACGCGGTGTATTGTATGGTGTATGGTAAACAATAAAAAGGAAAGGGTCAATTTGATAAATCACTTTACACTTCTTTTGAAATTGTTGTTCACGTAGCAAATGCGACATCAAGAACTTCCGCTCCATTAATAAAAATTCCAAAAAAAAAAAAAAAAACATCATAATAATATTTATGTATTAAAATTCGATTAACTATAAGAATATTGCAATTTATGTGTCTCTATTTATAAGTAAAGTAATCACCAAAAAAATAGACTAAATATTTGACCGGTTTTCTTGAATTATTCAAAGAAAAAAAAAAAAATATAAAAATAAATACAATATAATTGAATTAATGTCAAAAAAAAAAAAAAATGATATTTATATTGTAAATAATCCTATATGTTAATTATTTTTATGAGATAGAAAATACAAGTGTTTTTGTTATTTTTTTTTTAAGTATTATAGTAAAATACCTGTATATATATAAAAATTCATATAAATATAATAATTAATATAATGTCAATATTTTTTTTTTTCTTATTTAATATTGTTAATTTATTAATCACAACCTGTTTTTTTTTTTTTTTTTGCTTATATGCGTCTAAAGTTGCCTTACGAAACAAAAATTTTATCTTTATTTCTTATACTTTATATTCAAACACATTCGTTTGGTGTATGTAAATTTAAAAGTTCGTATATCCTCATTTATATATTTATAATCTTTATAATTGTACAGATATAATAATAATAATTTTATTTTGTTGTTAAATTAATAATAATGATAAAATTAAAAAAAATATTGTGTAAATGGCAGTGAAAATTAACCTTTATTGTATATATGTATATTTATATAAAATGCGATTTCTTAAATCTTAAATTACTCAAATAATAATAATAATAACGATTATTATTATTATAAAATCAATATATTTATACAATTTATATTTATACTTATTTATATTATATACAATTTTTTTTTTTTAACAAACATTCTCCTATATATATATATATATACAGGTTGTGACCAAAAATTACCGGTCGTTGGGGTCTGATTCCCCCAAAAAATAGTTTATATGAGCCTTTATTTTTTTTTTTGATTAATTTCTTTCGTATCTTCTAAAGTGTAAAGATAAATTTTGATGAAACTTCCATATATATATTTATTACAAAATAGAAATTCATTTTAATTTAATATAATTTTTGTACATCAGATTCCCCTATATACGTTGCATATATATCTTTTGCAATATCTATATATATATATAGTTTTAATAATGTGTATATGAATATATTTATAAAAGCGCAATGATTATATGAATAAATAATTCCTATATAATATAATATAGATACATACCTTTATATTTAGAAATATAATAATAATAATAATATTCACCATCTTTAGCAATGGAATTTAATTATCAAATTATTACTTATATATTTATTGACTCTTATATACCATATGTATATATATATATATATATATATAATAAATACACAGGTAAAACCATTAAAGTTGTATTATATATAATATATAGATAGATAGGTAGATAGTCATTTGGTATAAAAATAACTTATCCAATATATATAAAGATACCAAATAAAACCTATATACATATATTCATTTATAAACTTACTTCCATATACAATTTTTTTTTTTTTATTTCGTTTTTATTTTTTATATATTTATTCATTTTTTGCTGCCGTTTTTGTATTTGTTGTGCTACATTCTTATAATTTTATATTTTATTATATATTCATATATACTATATAGTATAAAGTATTTATAATAACGTGATACTGAGGTTTCGTAATATTTATATATATATATATGTATATAGGATAAATGAGGGCACAGGTACATGAAAAAGACATTGTTTTATTACTGCTGTTTATTTGGTTGTAATATTAATATTATTATTATTATTATTGGTGCTTGTTTTGTTTTACTATGATTTTTTTTTATTGATTTCTGTTTTACTTACATTATTACAATGTAAGTTTAAGTATATATAATATATAGCTATATAGAGAGATAGTTATAGACAATATCGATGTTGTATATACTATCTGATTAATAAGTATATATATATATATATGTACAAAGTACAATATTTTTTCATTATATATTGATTGTCGTAATAATAATACAATTGATTGTACAAAATGATATTCAATTAGAGAGAAATTATGAAATTACGTGCATAAATTATTGATATTTTCTTTATTTTATACCATATATATATCGTCGGATAGTTAGTTGATGATGATGATATTTTGTCATCGTCAAATATATATATATATATTAATTTGTAAAAATATGTCAAATACTTTTCTTTTAAATTGAATGAGGGATTTTAGTTGAAACCATTACGTTTGATTGATATTATAACATATTGAATAAATTTATATGGAATAAATAATATAAGTTTTATCATTAAGACAGTATTTTTCAGTATAATTTTGATTATTTTTTTTTAAAAGTTTTAATTATTTGTAATTAAATAAGACAGTATTTTTCTGCGGAAATTTAATTGATCATCAACAATTACTCTACATTAGAATATTACCAAAATAACACAATAATATTTTTTATAATTACGAAATATTTCAAATATTTGTTATATATAAAACAGTTTTCAATAAAATCATATTTTACATGGAAAATCGATTTGTTTTATAAAAAAATATATAGCATAAGTAAATATTAACATAGATTTAAAATATATATATATATATATATATGTATTTGAATTGCCAATTAATTGAGTATATAAATTAATACCAATTAAATTTTTCACATAACCATATCTTCAAAATTTGTATATAATTTAAATAACAAAATACTCTTAAATAAATAAATTAAAGCGGATTAAATAAATAAAATTAAAACAAATTCTTTTAAGCAAAGCGTCAAATCTAAGATAAAAAAATGACAGTTATTTTTATTCCATTATACATTATTATTATTATTATTATTATATTAAAATATACAAATAATTTTGCATATCTCATCATAATAGTATTTTTTATTTTTTTGACAAAATTATAAAATCATTTATCTCTATGCTGCTGCATACAGGGAGTTCATAAAAATGTATCAATTATAGAGGCATGAAGACGATTTTAATTTCAAATACTTATCTACTTATCACAAACCGAAATTATTTTTTATAGAATTTATCGGTTTTGTTTAGTAATTGTATATTAAGAGGATCATTACAAAAAACTGAATGTCCTGGATTCCAACTTATAGACACTCTATCATACCATATATAGAATTACTACCGGGTTCTATGACTGCCTGGTACATTTATTTTTACCACTCCCTGTATAACTATAAATAAATAAAATAAAAAATATAGAATAACAAAACAATTCTCATAAAAATAACAAAATGTTGGAAAAAAAATATCGATTTAATTATATACGTATATATATATGATTTTGAGATGAGAATAAATAATAGATTTTACGGTTTTTCTTATCAATCTTTTTTTGTTTTTTTTTTTATTTATTATTTTTCATTAATTCTCAACCGCAAAATATAATACAATATTCCATATATTCGTATTTATTTAATTAAAAACAAAAATATATACTATTAATACTTTTAATCCGTATATAGTATTTTAGTTTTTTTTTTTTTTTTGCAAATATAGTAAAAAGAATATAGACATTTTTAACTGAAATATTTATGCAAATTAAAGAAAAAAAATAGCGAAATAGAAAACATGTTTTTTTTTTATTTATTTATTCATCATCATCATCTTTTATAATCTAAATAAATTATATTTTTTATTTATTAAAAGAATTTACACCTAAATATAAGATAAAAACGTCTTCTGTATATATATTTAGTTTATATGCGAATAAGAGAAAGAATAAATGATATCAATTTAATTTTTATTTTTAACAAATTAATTTTATAATTTTTTTTTTATACATTTATATATAGGATAGGTTTTTAGTATATTTTTAATATAGTAATATAATAAAGTAATAATGTTATAAAATTTTAACTATAACAAATAGAGATAGGTGCGTTCATTTTGATGATAATTTATAAGATATATCTTCTTCTATATATGTACATATATATCGATAATGCTCGTTGTCACTATGTATTTATTATGTTGTCTATATATATATATATATATATATATATATATATATATATATATATGTATATATTAATTTCGCAAACATATTCATGTGTTTTTCTATTATTTTAATATACATTTTTACTTGGGTGGTAATATTTAATAATATTTATAAAAATTTAACGTATATATTTAAAAAATATAAAATCATTTTAATATATAAAATATTCAGGGTGTTTCGTTCAGCTTTGGCGGATGAATAATGATTAACTATAAAGAAAATTTATCATAATTAATTATATACCATCATTCATTCAACACAACCATAGTAGTTAAACACAATCACTTTATCATCGATATATAAATGCGAATCAATCTGTATATATTATATATATATATATAAAAAAATTAGAAGGTTTTAAATTTCACAATGAAGACACTCACTTAATATAATACTAAAAATTATACGCGTGCTTTTATTTATTATAAAAATATATCTACACTTATACCAAACCTTAAAATTATTTTCATTTTAAATATCATCTCATCTCAAATATAATAATAATAAAAAAAAAATGAATATACCTTTTTTATTAATTAAGCAATCTATTGTGTGTCTATTTTTGTCATTTTATTTTATACCACGATTTTATAGAAATATTTTCAAAAAAACAAAAAAAAATATTAGTTTCTAATAAATAAAAAAACTAAAAAAAACAGAAAAAAGGAAAATAACAAATTAACTACCCACATTTTCTTTTAGTTTTCTAAATAAAAAAAAAAAAAGTAATTTATAAATAGATTTATATTTATAATAATTTGTATCTCTTCATTTTTGCCACAACCATACATTCATTATTCATTATATATATATATATATAATATGTATTTGGTTTGAAGATATTAATAATGACGTACCTAAAAAATCTTCGGCTGATTCATAAAATTATTTTGCATTAATAATAAATACCGGTGTTGTTTTTTTTTGACAAAAGATACAATGTGACGTAATATTTAAGAATTCTTCTTTTTTTTTTTTAATTTTATCATCACCTAAATGAGCTCTAAATAAATAATCATTGTGAGTCATGGATGCGAGGATCACAAAAAAAAAATTAAAATAAACATATGATAAAATTGGTAAATATTATACAAAATTATCTATTTTTCAATAGACAAATTTTTTTTTTATTTATATATAAATATATTTAAATTGTTTTATAAATAAAAACAAATGAATAAGTCACATTGAATGAAAATTTATCTCATTATACATATATATTTTTTATATTTACCCAATTAGATAGATACAGGATTTATTTTTAACATTCTATATATGAATAATTGTATATTGTATAAATTTTAATACTTATATTTTAAATAACTTTTATTGATTTTTTTTTTATATGCGTTCAAACAAATAGAATAAAAGATTATAACAAATTATTAATAGACAGACAGACAGACACACACACAAACATAATATACTTGCTATATATTTAATAAAATGATTAATAATTATTTATGATTATAAAATAGTTATAAAAATATATTAATCGATTATTAATAGTAATAATTTATATATATATATATATATATATATATATATATGGTATAAACATATGTATATATTTTATTAACAAATAGCTAAATAATAGAATTTGAAAAATATTATTATAATACCGTCTAATATATACTGTGTATATATATAATATAATGTACTGTTGATTGTTGTTCATTTATTTTTTGGTGTATACATTAACAAAACACAAACAATATCTCTCTATATGAATTATTACAAAAAAAACTGAATATAAAAAGGCTTATATAAATTAGAGATTTATGTGATCATATTATAAGATTTATATGTTATTACATCATTCACACCCGCACCTTAATTTATTCACATACACGAGTACATTTAATAATGTTAGATTCAAATAAATTTATTAATAAATAAATTATTATTATTATTATTATTATATAAATATATTATTTGATATTCTTGTCGTGTGAATATTAAAATAAATTGTAAAATTTTATCGGATTTACTGGTTTTTATTTTTGTCTTCTTAATTTAAAAGCGTATAGATATATACGTATATTAAATTGTAATATTTCTTCATAAAATTGGTAATTATTCATTAATATATATATATATTTAAGAAGCGCATACAAAATATTATGTGAAATATTTGTATATAATTTTTTGTCGTGTTTATTTCATCCATTATTATATATAGAATTAATGACATTTTTATTATTTTGAATTTCAAATCAATCATCATTTAAAAAAGAAAAAAATGTTCAATGAATTTTATTTTTATAATATTTGAATAAAGTTTTGGATCTTCTTTTTTGGTACGTTATTTTTTGTTTTTGCAATCATTTTATATTTTACTATAAATACATCATTCTAATTCTTGTTCACCTTCTTTTTGTATAACCGGAAATAATATCGAATATGGAGTAAAATACGATAAGAGGGATTTCTTAATCAATGAAATATTAAATTTCGTGTTAAAGTTTTTCGTGTTTCGTGTTAAAGCAAGTCATCGTTAAGAAAAATTGATTTGGTAAAATTTTATCGTTGAAATCTTGAAAGATTCACAATTAGAATCAATTATGCCAAGAAAACCTAGTTCCTATATTTGATTGCGATCATCTTGAATCAATTATGAATATTTGGCAAAATTTTCAAAACGATTGGTTAACTAATACATTTCAAAATTCGTATCAGAAATTGATTTGGTGACATTTTTACGTATATTTTTACCTTATTATATAACTTATAAACGATTCTCTATAAATATATTTGTTATATAATATATTATATAAATTAAATAATTTTTTAAATATAAAAAGAAAAAACATTCTTCATTTTGTTATCTAAATGGTGATACCGTTAAATTTATGCAAATAAATTGTCTTTATACAAGTGATTGTATGGTAACAAAATATATATGCGTATGTGAATGAATGTATATAATAAAACTATAGGAATTTTTTTTTATTTTTTTACTTTTCCATTTAAACAATATATACAAATTTATTTTAGATATACATTATTTTATTTCACGGAATATATATAACCAATGCATATATTATACATAGCGCGATATCTTATTATAATACATGCCGTACACGTAATAATGTTAAAGATAATCGCATAACTATGCAGTATTTATGTATATAGACGCGAACGCTATATATATATATATAAGGTTAGAAAAATGTTTTAAATTCTAATTTGAAAGATCTATTCATGTGTCAAACTTCCTTAATATTCATTTTGTGTTTGTATGTTTGTACACTCTATATGTACAAATATATATATATATATATAATATTCTGAATGCATATGCATATACATTTAATAGTTTAAAAAAAGACGCGCGTATTAATATACATTTACTTGATGTTATTTTCATTATATATATATTATATGTATATGTATATATAATTCTATAGATCGTCGTATCGCATATATAATAGTTTACGCGTTTTTTAGATAAATAAAACTATATAAATATATTGTAAACATCGCATCTATATATTTATATAGACACATTTTTTTGTTTTGTTTTTTTTTTTTTATAGAAAATAAAAATTGAACGCGCGTAAACTAAATAGACAGTTGATAGATCATGTCATTGGGTTCAACGATTTATTTGTTTATATTTAAATATATTTTTTTCTTTTATATGATAAAAAAAAAATTGTATTTATATATTACAAACGTTTTTTTTGGTATATATATATATATATGAGTTTGTTTATGTAATAATTAAATTTTTTACACATATACAAATATTTCAGAGTAATTAAAAAAAATTTATTCCTCATATTATCCATCAGAAACATAAACGTAAATGTACTAATATAAGAAAAAAAAGCACCATATTAAATTACATCATTGTAATAAATTAAATGGGAGGAAAATAAATATTTCCCTGCGGTTTTTATATATATATGAATTTTTACAATACAATGCAATTATCTAATTCATTTATAAAATATATTAATTAATATAAAATGACATAATTTATAATTAAAAAAGAAAAAAAAGTAATAATTGCATTTTTTTTATCCTATATAACATTAACATCTATATAAATAATTAATAAAACACTGCATCGCTATACCAAAATTTCTACATACAAATTAGTTAAATTAATAAAATTATTATGTATTGTATAATATAGTAAAAATAAAATTAATTTTAAATATTGTATATATTTTGATCTTTCGCATAATACAAAAAAAAAAATAAAAATAAAACATCTATCTTTTATATAAACATTTATAAAACATTTAATAAAAAAAATGAATATATAGACAACCATACAACAGATATAAGAAAACGTGTGTTCATATCAATATTCAATTCAATACGACCAGTAATAAAAACGATGTGTATCGTGAATACGTGTATTTCTATATATATATATAAAAAAATATACAAAAGGTGCATTGAACCAACAATTGAGAGTTTGGTTAATATGCGTGCACATGTACTTTTTTTTTTCATCAATTTAAAGTTTAAGATTTTGTTTCAACAACTGTATATTTATATTTATATTTTTAAATACTCTGCAGAGATATAATTTTGTAAAATATTATAATTAAAATTAAAAATAAAAATTATTATCAAAGGTACTATTATACAACTGTTTTTGTGTGTAAATTTACAAACATTTATAAAAATAAAAATAAAAATTAATTATTTGAAAAGACAAAAAAAAAAAATGCAAATGATCTTTAATATGTTGAAAATCTTTGTGTTTATAATATAATTTATATATCATAAAACAAAAAAAAAACATTCATGTACATTTAGATAACATATAAATACTTTATAATTATAATTTAATTGCTTTTTAAATTAAAGAGTCAACATGTATATATTATTATACAATATACTATATATATATATAGATAGATATTATAATAATCAAGAAAATTATTACAAAAATATATACCTAGCGATATAAGTATTATATACAGATAGATGAATATATTATATTGTGTATAAAGATGTTAACACATACAATTTATATAGATATATATATATAAAATATTTATGCTTGAACATTTTATAAATATTTTAAATTATTATAGTCTTTTTTTTTTTTTTTGCTTCTTATATACATATATACATAACATAACACATCGTTTAAGATTATAAAATGAAATGAAAACACAAAAAGTAATTATAACGAATAGATAAAATATTGCTAAAATTTTAACATACGTACATTTTTATAAATATACGCGTTGCTACAATTTTATAATCAAAATTTTTGATAATGGGATCATCATATTCATATCATGTAACACACATACGTGTGTACATCATCATATATATATTGTAAAATATTTATTTATCTATATAACCATTTTACAGTTTCTAATTTGAGAAAAATTTCATCATTTATCAGATCATTTTCTATATATAATAATAATAATAATAATAATTAATTATATTAATTAAAATATATATATATATATATATATATATATATATAGATTCCTAATATACTGTATATATAATTTTTGTTATTAAGGTCAATAGGGTAATGGATTTCGATTATTTTTGTATATCAAATATACGGATTTTGAAAATATGATTATAAAAAGTTATATTTTTAAGCGGATAATTTTAATATTTTTTTTGAATGTTGTATAATCATACAATTTATGATAAGATTTTTCCAAGTTTTTAACGAAAAAAAAAAATACCATTCTTTTACTGCTTTTAAAAAAAAAACAAAACTTTATAAATTATATTCAAAAATGAATTTTGACCATAAAAGAATTTATATATCAGATTGCAATATATTTATTTTTAAAAAAATAAAAATGCATTTAATATGTGTATTTATAAAAACATTCATGTCATCAGAAAAATTTCCATTTTAACTTTCATCACTAATAACCATATATATAATGATATCCATCCATCCATCCATCCATCCATCACCATCCATCATATAATCTCTTTTAAAATTTTATGCTTTTTACCACACCCATATATACTATATATTTAAATATTAAATTAAATTTTTATTATCCTATATATAATATTATACATAAAATTCTTCAATTTAAAAAAAAAAAAAAAATTAAATTAATTTCATATAAACAAAAGAAAAAAAAACATTTTTTTTTTATTATATTTCAATTAATTAATTATGATTTTTATGACTTTTATATTGTATGCTTTTAAATAATTCATGTGTGTCTTATTACATGTATTATTATTATTATTATTATTAATGTAATAAAAATTATCAGAGGAAATTTTTTGTTTTTAATTTTATATTTTGCCAAAAAAAAAAAAAAATTCATCAAATTGTGTCAGCATAAACATATATTATATATAAAAAAACATGACATTTTAATTAATTAATAAAAATTTGGTTTTTTTTTTTCATTTTTATTTTTATTCGCAATGAATTCCGTACAGTATATTTCTGACTGACAGATTGATGGAATGGAATGAAAAAAAAACAAAAAAAAAAACAATGTTAAAATATATTATTTTATTTTTTGTTTTTAAATGAATAATATATATACATAAGATAAGATATTTAAATTGCGTGTATATAAATAATTTTATTTATTTTTTGTTTTTTGTAATTGGAATTGGAATGCCATAGATTGTTAACCAAAAAAATGTTGTATATACTGAAAAGTTAATTGTTATCAATAATAATAATGGGATATAATTCACGATTAAATAAAATAATATTATTTATGATATTTTTTTATAGATGAAGTATTTGCGGTTTTCCCAAATAATATCAATATCTAATATTATTTTTTGTTTTCATTTCAAAACCTTACGCAATTCAATTTATTGTTTATATGCGCATTGTTAAGGTATTCTTTCAAACGTCGACAAAAGATATGGTATATTTTAGCTCGTGCTATTATTTTATATTTTTATTTTTTTTTGATAATCACATTCCATTCATGAAAATATTTTCGTATATGTTTATCATATAAATAATCAGAGTGAGTACTAACTAATACACAATTATAATGTCATAAAACCATTTAACAAATAACATTCAATCAATATATTTTTTTAAATATACTAAAATTTCCACTATGACAAAAACAATCTATTTTTTTTTTTTTTTAAATTTTAATGATAATAAAAACCATTTGTTCTTATCGTAAAAAAATAATTAATAAGGTATAAAAAGCCTTTGTAAGTTAAAATTTTAAAATTATCGAAATGAAAAACAAAAAATCATACATACATTTTATATCATCATGTGGGATTTAATCTTATCTTAGTATATACATAATATTTCATAAAATATTTTAAAATGAAATACATATTATGAAATTATATATATATAGTTCAAAAAGAATATTAAATCATATAAATCATAAATATAAATAACTATATAAATATATATATAAAAAATACATCTCATATATAATAAATAAATATAAAATTTATATACATATATACTTAATATTCAATTAATTTAGATTTCATAAATCATATAGTATTTTTTATATATATACATTTACATTTATTAAATTCATAACTCTATATATATATATTATAATAAAACGATTTACAAATCACAATTATATACATATATATATACAAAAAACCAATTCACTTTTTGGTATTGTATAGTTAATATATACACAATTTATTTATCTATAAAACATTTCATAATTAAAAATATTTTATCAATGTAAACAATTCCAATTTTAATTTATTAGAAGAAATAAATATATAAATATAAATAAAAGAAAAAAAAAATCAACATTCACTTTACGAAACATCGAGTATATTAACTACTGCTTATACGATATTATAAAAAAAACATAAATATGTAGGTATATATATATTTATGTAAAAAATAATATAAAATATTGACTATATAGTAAATATAACATATATTATTGTGTAAATGCATTTTGGTTTTATTTTTTGAAAAAAAAAAAAAAATAAATAATATTCTCGTGATTTACAAACATTCTCGTTTGTAAATAGAAAAACTAATTCAGAAATCAAGGAGATCATTAATTAGTATTTATATATATATCAGATATACTGACTGCAAATATTTATAGAGAATTTTGGTAACCAAATATTCTAAAAAAATGTATCATATAATTTAATATATAGTATTTTTATTTGAATATCAATTCAATTATATTAATTAAAATATCTTCTATATATAATTACAAAATTCATTTATAATTGCATTTAATTATATTGAATCGTGTCATCATCATATAATATGTGTTTTATGATTGTTTTATGCAAAAAATTAAAATCAATTAAAACCACATTTTTTATAAATTATAATATATTTTTATTATTTTGTCAATTATTTAATTAATTTTATTATTTTTTTCTTCCATTTTTTTTTTTTTGTAGGTAAGTTCAAATAATATTTTTGACTGGAACTGATGTATGTTTGCATATATGCGGTGTATGAATTTTAATGTTTATATACATGTGTTTAGTTCACCTTGACGGTAATTATACATTAAAGACAATTATTTAATATACATATAAGTAATTTAATAATAATAACAATAAAAATAAAAGTTTTATTAAAAAATAATAAATGATATTTATTAAAATAAAATAAAAAAATCATATATATGGACTATTTAGATTACATCATCGCATAATGTTAAAATAATTGTAATTTTTTTATTTTTTATATTAATAATATAATAATATTTAACCGCATATAAATGCTTTTTATTTTTTTTTTATATAATGTTTATTGTCATGCATATGTTTTTGAATATAAATGTAAAAATTTATTTAAAATTACTAATTTTATTTTAAATTCAATTTATTAAATAAAGTAATTGTTATAATAATAATAATAATAATAATAATAAAAATAATAATGACAGAATAATTTTTTAATAACAACCGCATTCAGAGTGATCATAAAACATATACCCACATATTTTGTTTTTCTCTATATTCTATATATATATATATCCTATTATTGTTATAGAAATATATTTTGTATAGATTTTTAGCGACTTCCTTTTTCGATGCGATGCATAGCGGATACTTAAAAATATCAAAAATAAAGTATTTCGTTCTATGAACAATTTTAGTAAACAGTACCGTAGTCGATCCGATCAAAAGAATAGACAAAAAACAGGAAAAAAAAAACTGTATTAATAATTAATAAATAAACAGCAAAAATTTTCCGGAAAATTTTGATTAATTTCCAATTTTCCGACTGTAATATGTATATGTAATGAAAAATTCTAAATTTTACTAAATTCAATTGCTGTATATTTTTCTACCGTAGATTATGATGATGAATTTCAAATCTACTATATAATCGTTAAATTTGATTTATTATATATAGAGATATATTTATATAATATAGAAATGTAATCAAAACCATCAATAATTTAATAGCAATATGTCCTATAAATTGATTGGTTTTACGATGTTATTTCTATATATTTATGAAAAAACATATCGTGATATATTGACAATAATAAAATTAATGAATATAAATAAATTGTTTATATTAGGATTTACCTTTTTTTTTTTATTAAATTCTCATTTCTTAATGTTGCCATGATCAAAAAGAAAAATCATATTATAAATTGCCGGAAATCATTTGTTATATTTGCTATTTGCTATATTTAATAATAATAATATATGTCATTTGTTTATAGACAGTTTATCTTCTAAATATTAACAATACCAATAATATAATAGTGCGTTTCAGAAAGCTATATTTGTCTATATATTTATATATATATATTTTGTAAAAATCCATTCATTCATATATCAATTATTATTATACAGCAGATATATATATATATATATAAATGTTATATAAATAAAAATTGTTGATCTGTTTTTTTTTTTCAAATGTGCTTATATATTTTTATTATTATATATATATACTTATATGTGTTTAATCAATCGAGTTTTTGATATTATTTATCAGAAATAATAGCAAAAAAAAAAAAAAAACAAAAACAAAAAGATAAATAAAACCATTGCGATGTGTATAAAAGAAAATGTATTGACTTTGTTTTTTATTGTACATAACATATATACTGATATGTATTTGTATATAGTCATATTGTGTGATACTGATATTATATAAAATTATGGAGGGTCGCCATCGCTTCGACAATCATAGTTTGGTTTGGCGATTTTGGCGGCGGTTTGTTATATATTACAGAAGATTTATGATGTACATTAGAGTTCTTCCATTATTTTGCCTTAGTGCTTTCGGTCTAGGGTTTACATTATATCCATTCAGACAGAATTAGCCATTGCAAATGTTTCCCCTGTTTTCATGGCCATGATATTACAATATTCCGGTCTTATCTGAACAACTCTGTATAAGAAGACCGTATAGTAGTAAAATACTATATAAAGATTTGTTTATTATACAATATATTAATAATAATAATAATAATATAGTAAATAATAAAAGCAATTGATATGTATTTGTACTATTTTTTTTTGTACTATTTTTTTAAATATGGTATAATAATCATATTACCATTCCATCATATAGTCATATAATAATAATAATACAATACATGTATGAATACGATATTATTATATCATATCATTTACTATTTATATATATTTTTTGTAAATTTCTTAGTATATAGTTTACATTCGATGAATATTTTATATGATAAAATGCAGTTATATGTAATTTTTTTCCATTAAATTTTCTTTGAAAATCCATATATATGAAGTTAGTTTTTTTTACTTTATTTATTGTATATGCGACGACATAATACATTTTCTATTTATATTCCATGCAATATATGGTTTTTTTTATATTGTTTTCTAACAATATATTTAAATATATAACTAAATATATTTATTTATGTATGAAATGAACTATATATTAATTTTTTTATGTCATATATATATTTAAATATATTCACATGCAAGTATAATAATAATAATAATAATAATAATAATAATATGATGATCGATGTGAATTATGTGTGTATATATAAAAGACAATAATAATAATAATATTAATAAAAAAAAAATAGTCAAAAGAATTGTCATCGTTATAATTTTTGTGTGTACAAATATTATTGATATTTACGTGACATGCATTCAAATTTTATGACTATACACTTTATTATTAATATATATATATATATATATATGCATAAATAATATATAATTTTCAGACGTGTCAAGTCAACCAGATATATCATTTGTTATATATAGTATATCATAATAAATTTAAATTTTCTAATCTATAAATGAGTTAATTTTTCTGAAACATATATTTTCTATTTAAATCATGCACAGTTTATATTGTTGTCTGTTATGAATAAACTTAATTATACGTTTACAGATATTAAAAATATTAAAAATAACATCGTCGGTCACTTGTGCTCAGAAAACAGCAACTTCAAAGTGCAAAAGTTCTTATAAAAGAATTAAAAATCTTTTCCGATTTTTTTTTGGATTTAAAAAACATTTCATTATAAAAAAAAATAATTTTAATGATCTTCAAGATATAAATAAGCCCAATGGATTTATTCTTTCATGTCCATACAGCTTTTTTTGTTTTTTTAAATTTAAATGCCCTTTTACATATAGAATATTTGAACTTAAATTCTTGTACGTATTGGAGATTAAAAATTATGTTTTCATTAATCATTTGAATGCAAATACAAAAAAAATTATTCTCTTTTATGTACACATTTTTTTTTTTTTTGGTTGTTGAATGCAGTAGCAAAAATTGCAATTTTTCACAGAATACGAAAATGATGAATGCATTTATTTTTATTTTTTTTTCAAAATAAATATAAGAAAAATATACATTCCTTAAATTACATATATGAAAAAAAAAAATAAACATTTATTTTATTTATTTTTTTAAATAAAATATAAATGAATAATGATGGGTTATTTATTTTGTATATATATATACAAATACGAAAAAAGAATTATCAAATTTTTACCGAAATAAATAACCAAAAGAACAAAAAATAAAAAAAAACAATCTTATTAAATATTTTAAGTTATATTTATTCGCCGAATCATACGAGTAATAATATATTAACTTACAAATAAAGAAATTGTTTCGTGATTTCTGACCATTATTGGTAAAAAAAAAAAAAATTGTATATAATTTTAATTTAATATACCACCAACTGAGAGGGAGTATAAATTTCGTACATATATATACATAAGATGAAATATGATCTAAAAAAAAATAAATGATTTTTGTTTTATTAATATATATATATAGATATATATGCGAAGGTGGTTGTACTTTACTTGTCAGCGTATATAACAACTAAACAAAAAAAAATAAATATTAGCTGATGCATGCAATGAAATGCAGTTTTATCTTTTCCTTATATTTGGATTTGGAATATAAATGAAGAAATAAAAAAAAAAATATGATTTAATAATATTTTTTTCTTTCTTTATATTATAAATATACTTACATGCAATGCGAGTTTTGGCAATCAAATAATTGCACATTCATTATATTTATTTTATTTTTTCTATATATATATATATATAAAGAGCCAGACCAAATGACGTAATTCAACTCATGCAAAAAATAATTATCCGCATAATAATAATGATTTTTTTGGTTTGAATATATATTACGATATTACATAAACGAAAAAAAAAATCCAATTAATTATTATATGATATTTTAATTGTTATAAATATATATTTATAAGACTATCATAACATAAAGAATTTTTTCGGGTAAAAACCATTTATATTGCATTGAATAAATCATTTATCATTTATTTATGTATAAAATATTTTCCACAAATTTTCTATATATATGAACAGACAACAAATTAATGAAAATTGTATTAATATTTCCAAGGTATACATAGAACATATATAGAACGAATTGAATGATTTAATTATATCTATATTTCATACGATAAGAATCATATATGTGCTAAAAAAAAAAACATATTAATTTTTTTGTTCTCAAAATAATCCTATATATGTATAAGAAAAAAAAAACTAATTATTTTAATATACACAAATGTAATTAAAAAAAAAATAATAAAATAAAGTGAATGTTAAAGATTTATTTGTGTCAATCAAAACATAATTATCTATATATTATTATACTATATATATATATCAAAACATATGTGAGTGTTTATTTCACAATTCACACCTTGTACTATTAACCACACATACGCACACACACACACACAAAACATTTAATTCTAGGTATTAAAATGTAAAACGAAGAAAAAAAAAATAATATATTAATTATATAACAAGTGCTTTATTTTTTTTTTCTTTTTGTATTTCAAATATACCTATTACATGAAATTGTGTTATTTTAATAGTTCTATTAAGTTTCGAAATAATGATTATTATTTATTTATTTTTTTTTTGTGCCATAAATTGCAATATGGATATATGTATATATATTTTTTGTTGTTTTTGAATTAATAATTACAATGTTTTTTTTTTTTTTTTAATAATATATATTTAAGCACAGGTTTAGCGTGTAATAATATGTCAATGTGTATTAAATGAAAAAAATCAATTTATAATTTATAGAGAATTATGGGGAAAACAAAAAATGCATGTATATATTTCTATATAAGTGTATTTTAAACAAAACTTGTTTTTTTTTTTTTTTTTTTAATATCTCATCGAATTCAAAATTAAATTAATAGATCTATTTTATTATATTAAATAATGTACACGTATCTCTCTCTTTATATAGATATATAGAAAATTCACTTGAATATATATAAATATGGTATAGTTATCGGAAATATTGCTTAAGAATATTGTCACAGGAATTTTATTGGCAAAACATTTGATTTTATAATACAAATAAATAAGGGATAATTTAAAAAAACCCATATAGAGTTTTTTTTTGAAATACATCTGCCTACTCTCGGTTATATATATATGTATATAAATTGATATATGGTTTTTATTTTTTCCATGAATTCAAATGCATTATTGTCATTTCAATTTCATTATTGTATATATATGTTTATACGAATAAGTTCATCATAATGTTCGTTCATTATATACATTATATAATGCAATACTTGCGATTAAAATAAAAAAAAATAAATAAATATATAACTATCGCATATGATCTATGCGGAGAAGAAAAAGTATAAAATTGTAATAATAATGATTGTATATCAGAAATAACAAAAAAAAAAATACCATCTGGATATATTATTATTATTATTATCGGTATACAAATACATAATATATGTATATAGAATTATATCTATATAAATATATTAAATAATAATAAATGCGCGTATTTATTTTCTCTATATGCGTTCTTAAACTTGCATTGCAATTGACTTATTTATGTTTATGACCAAAAAAAAAAAAAACAAACTATATGCATACATATGCATATAGTGAATGGTCAAGAAAAGTATCAAATGTTGAAACCAGTACTACCTGTCCTCATCATTTCATATGTAATATTTTTTTTTATATATATACATAGTAAATAACCTAATGTATTTACGTTTGATTATATTCCATATACTATATTATTTTATTTTTTTTCTTTTCTTATTTATATATTTAATTTACCTTAAACTGGTCTTTTGAGACATCAATGAGTATACATATGTAGGTATTACCATCTATTTTATATATATGACTATTGTTATTTGCACTTATTTGGAATTTTTTTTTTTCTCCAACAAATATCTAATATAGCAAATGTAAGAATTATATAAATATATCTATATGGTATATATGACAAATATATAGTTTTTTTTATGTATATATAGTTGAATAAGAAATAATTTATATATAAAAGTTTACAATTTTATTGCATATTTTACCTATTTTTTTATTCTGATTTTTCTGATTTTAGTCATGTGTATCTCTGTAACAGTATGATTCCATCCATATACAAAATATACAAAAAAATTATTTAATATATATAATTTCTTAGAGTTGATTTGTTTATCCTTTTAAAGTTAAAGCGTGATCTTGAAAATATACGTTGACCGCAATCGATTCGATTTGATTTATATAATTCAGTGAATTCCTGTTCTAGTTAGAATACAGAATACCTGAATATTCTACTTTTAATTATTTTTAATGACTGCGCTTAAACTTTTAGGGGAAAAATTCCCTTAAAAAAACCAACTCACATTTTATACAGGAATAATTTAAATTCAATTATTAATACTAATGGATCATCTTGTATTTATTTGAAAATATTTTCGATATAATATGCGTATATTTTCTATATACATATATATAATAAAATAATAAATAAGGTAGAAAATATAAATGTCTATCAACTGCACAAATAAATAATATATACACAAAAATGTACTAAAACTTATATAGCTGCGATATATAGCGAATGAATGATAATATTTCTAAGAAGGTTTTTTTTATTCCTTCTTATATATTTATATTTGTTGTTTTTTTTTTTTTGTTTTTAGAATTTATTAACCAAAATAGGGAATTTTCGTATAAAAAAATAAATATTATATTCGTATATATACAAGAATCTCATTGCAATTTATGCTGTGCAATCTATATAACATATATTATTGATATATAGTAAATTATATACATACGCATATATAGATGGATGAAGAATACGCGAATAATAGTTTTTTTGCTCTGTATATAAAATATGTATATAAAATAAATTTTTTTTTGCTATTCTTATTTTATAAAGAAGGTTTATTCGATTCTATATATATATACAAAATATAGATTACATATACTAATTGAATAAAACAGAAAAAAAGATTTCGATTTAAAAACAATTAAAAATATCATAAATATCGATTTGTGGGAATTGAAAATTAAATTTAATTATTCTGTTGTATAAAATTTATATAATTTGCATTAGCACCTTGGTGGTCAATTAAAATCGCTACAATAAAAAATTACCTAAATCCTTCATAATGACAATTGTATATATAAAAATTCTATATCTATTTCTATATTAAATTTTATTTATAGTCATCTTTTAATATTCTCATTGATCAAACTAATATATATACAATATTACTTTGCGGTTAATTTCTAAAATATAATAAAATTAATTACTTATCAATGGATATATATGTATAATTGTATACCATATAAATAAATATATACATTTATAATTTTAATAATATATAGACTCTCATAATAATAAAGTTACTATATAATTATGAAAAATTATAAATGACAATTATACTTAATAAATTAATAATTATTTTTTAATATTCATATATTGGTATACATATATAAATATATTTTGCAATTGCAATTTATTTTCAATTTTCTCTATATATTATAAAATTATAAAATACATCATAATTATCTCGATATAAATGTATAAATACTCTACATAAACATATATATATATATGTATATATATATAGTGATGGTGAATTTATTTCTCATGATAGATAATTGCATTTATAATTTAATACATTCATTTTATAAAAATTTAAAACAATAATAATTAACTTAATAAATATATAATATATGATTTTCAATATATGTATGGATACATATGAATATATATAGAGAAAATTAAAGTTTTATTGCATTTTTAAATAGTGTATATGGTAAAGTAAATATATTATAATTTCCTTCCTTTTCTTTATATATATATATTCACTTGAACAGATATTATTTTAAAGTGAAATTTTTCTTATATATATATTGGCCGTATGTAAAATATATTTATATAATTTTAAATGTGTGTTTGTACTTAAAAAAATGTATATGTGCATTCATTATAATAATATAATAATACCATACATTCATATATATGCTTTATTATTATTATAAATATATATATATATGCACATAAAATGCAAAATTAAAAATATATTTAATAGAAATATTTTACATTGCAATGTATTATTCGTATATGTATATATGCATTATATATTCAACTCATATAAAGCATATATATATATAGATTATTTCTACATATGTTGACCTAATTATTTCCTCGCATATATGTACATAACAAACATTGAAAAAAAAAAAAAAAAATGTTTAAAATAAGAAAAACATATGTATTTTATAATATAATAAACATTTCATATATTATATATTATAAAATTAAAATAAATAAAATCAAAATAAAAAACAATAAAATATTTAATTTAATTATTTTAATTATTGTGTTGTATTTGTTTGTATTTTGTATATAAAATAAACTTTTATTGTTGTACGTACACTCTATTATATTATTATTATTATTATATAGGTATATTGTTGTGTGCATTTAATTTTTTAATTATGTGAAGAAAATGTGTTACATACCGCGCCGATCTCCTATATAATAATTATTATTTATAAAATACACCATCATTAATGTAATGTTACTATATATTATATAGTTTTCCAATATGTATAGAAATTTTTCATGTAATTTGATTTGGAAACTCTTTTTTTGTATAGTATATACAAAATAATACATATAAAAACCACAACTGTTTTTGCGTGTCTTTTTAATCTATTATTTATACACACATATAGAAAATGTGCGGGTGTATTTTATTGTAATTATATACATAGGTCAATTTGAAATGATAAAAAAAAAATTTGTTTAAACCGGATTCAGATAAATTAAATATTCTGTGTCAGAGGAAATAGAATTTGTTGTGTATATAATTAAATAAATAATGTTTTGTTGTTTCACAAATATTTAGAGTTTTTTTTTTTTTGCAAATAAACTATTATCAAATTTCACCTGAGCAGTAGTGATAGCTAAAACGTTTTTTTCATCCAACTATTCATATTTGTTTTCATTCGACTATACAAAAATTGAATATGTTTCCACCATCATTATTGGAAAAATATACCTATTATTTTATTATTACATTCATTAATTTATTTTCTGTTTCATATATTATATATAAATAACTTACTGTATATACATAAGTAAAAATATATGTTATAAACATATGTTGTTATGTTAAAAGTGCATATATTAATATTATTATTATTTGTATGATTGTACAACAATTATTTTTATTGTAATTTAAAAAATAATATACTCAATTTAACAATGAAAAAAAAAAAAAAATGTAAAAAGAAAATTCTATATATGAACTTAAATTCAAAAAACTAAAATATAAATAAAAATATTGAATGTTAATACGCTAATTTTGTTGATATATAAATAAATAAATTATACATATAGAAGGTATATAAACAATGCACATATCAACGGAATACATAATATTTTTACAAAAAAAAAAAAGAAGAAAATAAACACATGCACATGCATTGTTTTCATGGAAAAATTACTTTTTTTACTTTCTTAATCGCATTGTGAACAAAAATTTCTTTATACATTCAATATAAGATAAATTATCATATATATGTATAATGATATATATATATATGAAGAATTATCGCATTGAATTTGAAAATCCAAACCATATAACAAACCAAACCATATAAGAAATCATGATAATTTTAAACTTTTTAATAATATTAATAATAATAATGTATATATGATTATAAATACCATATAATAATACTTTCAAATATAAATAAAATTATAACGTTTTGTCATATATGAAAACAAAAAAAAAAATTAAAAACAATTGCACATATGAAATCATTTTATTATAAAACTTCTACTTTCAACTTTAAAATAAATTCAAAAAATAGATTAAATATGAACCAAAAATATATGCATGATGATGGAAAAAAAAAAAACAAACAATAACTAAATCTATTTTTAATTTTATTTATTGTGTGTTCTATTAATTTTCTATGATATTATATATAAAAATGAATTGAATGGTTATAGAGACGAACAAAACGAAATAAATTATACATAATAATATAACTCTGTGGTGTAAATGTTAAAAATGCCAACCAAAAATTCTAACGGAATTTTGGGGTCGTGGGTTCGAATCCTACTGAATGCATAAAATATGTTTTGTGTTTTCGGTTATTTTTCGAATCTGAATTTTAACGCAGAGTTGTATATTCCGCTTGCGGTTGGTCGTACGGCTAATTACCGACACCGTAAAAGACACAAATTAAGAAACTAACAACAGAAGGCTGTTGTTGGACGCTAAAACCAGATTATTGGTTGTATAGCGAAAAATTTATTTATTTTTTTAATATTTATATTATTGACATTCATGTTTTTTTTTTAAAAAATGAATTGGTTATAATAATTTTATTATTTTTGTTTTTGCTTATATAAAAGTATAATTATGTTTTATGCATTCACATAAATATAGATAAAATATAATTGTACTATAATTTTTCGGCTCTAATTAATAATAAATCATAAATTTTTTTTTTATCTCATCTTATATTTCAATCATAATATATTCTATAAATAATATTATTTTTTTTTAATAAATTTATATATATAGAGCATATAAAATAAATATTATATATATATATATCATGCACGAAAATAGGAAGGCATAGATGGACGTTCAACGTTAAGCTGTAATTTGATTTTCCTGGCCTTTTTACTAGTTTTTAGTAACTTGTTGGTATTTATTACATTTGTTATAAGAAACAATTTTTAACAGATAGTTGATAGAAAAAATACTTATATTGGTGTATGTTTCGTTCTGATGGAACAATGCGATGTAAACATTTAGCATGTGTAACAAATTATCAGGTCATAGCTACACAAAACTCGTGTTAACATATTGTACATAAATTTTCAATTTTCTTATATATTTGAAAAGAGGTAAATATGTTTCGTATAACAAATGTAATAAATATTATGTACTACTTACAATTAGTGTTTTCAGTGTTCTTTAAATAATAGAAATCAATTCGTAATTTTAGAAACATTATTTATAAACCAATTCCATTTTTCGAGTTGTTTTAACGAATTCGTCTATGACCGCTTTGTGGAATTGTGGCTTAGATTTTAAATATTTCAATATTCAAAATGAAAATTGAAGTAATAACTTAAAAGATAAAAAAAGCTAATAAAATATGATTTTAGTATAGGACGAGCGACGATAATTAATTATGAAACTAAAAAATAAAATACGTCTAACAATAAATGAATAAATGTAAATAGAATTTTTTATTCAACACTATATTTTTAATTTTGCATAAAAAAATCACATCATCTGTTTGAATGAATAGAATAGAAAGAATGAATTTGGAGGAGAAATGAAATAAATAATAATGTTGTTCAAATAAAATTTGAACAATACCGGCCCATATATCGCGCTTATATACCTCCATATATTCGCATTTTCTGCGCTATATATGAAAGTATATAATCAGCGACACTACGATGATTGTTCAAGCAATTCATTTAACACAAATTATAGTACATAGTAGATTAGTAGACGAAAGACGACACAGTGAAAGGGGAATTGTTGACGATTTTTTTTTATGCTGAATGCGAGTGTAGTACATAATGAAACCAAATATAAATATAAACAGTCAGGCAGTCAAGCACGCATATAGAAGTGTTGTTCAAGCAAATTTATGAACATCGGCACAGTATATATAAATACATATGATTTGGTATTTTAAATGTATTTAAAATCTAAAAAAAAAATATTTCCGTCTTCTATTTTTAATTCTAATGGTTTAAAGGAGAATTTTTACATATTATATTGTTCATTGTGTTACTTGAACATCAGAGTATTCAATTGTATATTCTCAAATATTTGCTATATATCTATACAGTATGCCGAGAAAATGCATGTTCACTTTTAATATTTTTATTGAATGGATGAATTAATAATTTAATTAAAATGTTAGGATATTATAGATATTATTAGATATTATTAGGATGTTTTGGACGTTATTCTTGAGATTTCTAGGGCGTTCTAGAACACTTTGAACAATACTAGGAATCGTCCTTGATATATATACAAAACAACATAATAATTACATTAAATTATATACAATTATTCTATTATTTTTTTATTTTTTTTTTTTGTTTTTCACATATTTATTTATTTATAGATCTATTTTCTATAATATAGATATAATTTAATATAATTAAAATTGAATAATAAAAATATAATATATATATATATATTATATTATATTATTATAATTATATTTTAATATACTTTGTATTGAAAAAACGATAAAATTTATTGATTTATTTTATGTATATACAATTGGAAAATTGAAAATAAATAAATTGTGTTTATGTGCGTATAATTGAAGTGTATATATATTTACGGGGAAATTATAAATATATATTAAATAATATATAATAGTAGGAAAGAAAAAAATCATAAATAATTTGTCGTGTCCATATATCTTATAATATATAAAATGTTTTGTTTTTAATCATTTACAATTTTTTTTTTTTATTAAATTTAATATATAATTTCGTTGAATTTTTATTAGCAATTTATTGGAAATTGCAAAATATTGAAAAAAGCAATGATATGTTTTCTTAAGTTCTGTTGTCCGATAAAAAAAACTATTGTAGGAATGAGATTATTTGATAAAGAATTCGATTAGATTAAAATATATATGGAAGAAAAGCAGCCATAAAAGATTAATACAAAATTTTGTTAAGAATTACGAATAGTGAATATATATAACATATATTATAAAAAAATGTTGTTTTTTTCATCCTCATCATTTAAAATTGAGGAAGATTATATATGTCTTATAAAAACATATGTACACATAAGTTTTTTACACATAAAACATGAATTTTATTTTAACAATTTTATTCAAACAATCTTTATTGAAATATAATTTCCCGTTTATATAACAAAAATTTGCCAAGGTTGAGGTGTTTATATTTATACATTTACAAGATTTTTAATTTGTATATTTTAATTTTTATTGTTAAGTGATTGGTTTTGATAAATGATTAATTATCATTTTGCTATTGTTAAAGAAATGTATCTATATATATATATATAATTTAAAATATTTTTGATTGATTATTGATTTTTTTTTTTTAAGGAAATTAAATATAAAAAAAAAAACAATTTTTGAATTATAATTAATTAATAATTTCTTACATATATTATATATTTATTTATCTGTATCTGTATATGTCCACATAGTAAAATAAAAACTATTATATATATTTTATACCACCATCATCGTAAATACCATACTTATAAACCATTCAAAACTTATAATAATATATAATATACAATTATTGTTATTTTATTTATTAATAAATCACGTGAGAATATCTTATTTTTATTACAAATCCATCTCACGTTTATATTTTGTTTTTAACACACACAATATACATCTATATAGAGGCTATATATATATATATATATATATATATATAGTATATGCTATTAGTGGTATATATACAAATATCTTTTCATATATTATTATTATATATTATATATATAGTAATGTTGTAATTTTTATTTTTATTTTATGCAAAAAAAAAATAAAAACATTATGGCATTCTCATATATACAAATTCATTTTATTTTATTGTAATATTATTATAAGTAAATAAACACACGTTTATATACTATCCACTATCCATATATATTTATTTTATTAACTATATATATATGAGGACAAGCATCATATAAAATTAACTTCCATATCTATACATTTATATATGTTTTTTTTTTTTCATATGAATATTTTATATATATTATACAGAATACTATTATTTTACTTATATATCATTTGCATACATTTTCTGTTTAAAATGAACATGAATGTAATGTTAATAATGTATATACAAATGAATATAAATATATACATATTATAAGCGCAACTATGAACTTGAATTGCTTTTCTTTTTTTTTACTTTATTTTATTGTAAAATTTTCATATATAATAATCATCGCATCGCATACAAACAGTTATTTTTAATGAAATGCTAATGGATACACTTTAAAAAAACACTTTTTATTTTTTATGTATAAGGTATAAGGAATATTATTATTACATAACACATATTTTCTTTTCACTATATATATATATATATAGATAAGAAAAGAAATCATTGGCGATGCTCTTCTCTGTGTATAGAATAAGATCCTTAAAAGTATCATTTCTTAACATAAATAAATACCAATTTTCTTGAATGATTGTTTTAGATAATAGATAATAGATAATTTATTAAATCTTCAAATAAATAAATCAATAAAGAATTTTGATTTATTAAATTATTTTCGTGTATATATAAATTAATTTGATACAGATAAGTTTTATTCTTGTTATACCTGTAAAAATAAATTACTTTATTATTATATAAAAATTCTTTAATATTTGTATATATACGCGGATAAAATAAAGTATATGTTTACAATTTTTTTTTTTTTGTTACATAACAGTTATTAAACATATGTAGTTATATGATCTTATAATATGATTATTCATCATATTTTAACTCTTTATTTTATTTATCTGCATTCATTTTTATTCCTCACATACCTTCCATTTCCATTTCCATTTCCATTCATATATATTAATCTCTTTTGATGGTGTGTTTTGTTTATAGGTTTTTTTATTTGATTTATTTTTTATTTTTTTTTTTTTTACCTGTAATATATGAGCAAGGTATTCGCACATGTTTACAGATGATGTTTAAAAAAAAAAAAATAAAATAACACTTGAAACAGTTATTGAATATAATATTTTCTTTCATTCCATTCGTATATAAATATAAATTCTTCCAAAATATGATTTGTCATTCAAAATTTTTAAAAATTACCTTTATATATTTCACCTTTATACATACACTGCGTGAAATATATGTACATTATTAAATAATATTTATATTTAATTATATAAATTTTGGTTTTTTATTTTTTTAAAATACATAAATAATCTTTAAATGACCTATCAAAGTTCAATTAAATTTAATTTTATTTCAATAATTTTTTTTTTTTTTTAATATTACAACATTACTATTTTGTAAGTGTATATATAATATAAATAAACATACGTAACGCAGCTCTAAAATATAAATGTATGAAATGTATGCTGTTATTGTTATTATTATTGAATGATCATATGGTGCTATATATATATATATATATAAAATACTTTTGAATAGTGAATGCTTATCGTATATATTTTAAAGTAACGTTTCGCTTATTGTCTTTATAAATATATATATATATATATATATATATATAAATAGTATAATAATATAATGAATATATAGTAGAAAAAATAAAACTATATAGAATTGAATAAGTTGAATGAACGGGAACTAGGCGACATTCCTTTTTGTTTTGAAAATATTATAAATTGTGCTTCATTCCATCGTAGAATACAAAATTGTTTATCTTAAATGTATATATGTATATAATATATTGAAAATACACTTACACTCTTTTTGTATATATATCTTAAAATGTTTTTTTTTTATATAAATATATACTAAATAACAAAATGTATAGTATAGAATTTATGCGACACATCGATCTTGTTTGTTTATTTTTTTTTAATTTATATATACATATATATATGTTATATATGTCTAAAGATTTTTAGAAAATAAATATTATTAAATGATTTATAAAAAAAAAAATCTTAAATAAAACATATGTTTTAACAGTATATATATATATTTATGGATGGTGGTAAAAAATTAATATGTGGGATTAAGGAAATTCCTTTAAATCACACACAGCTCATTAATATATAGAAATAAAAATTATAATTATAATTTGTTGTTGAGTGAGTTTTATCTTGTTTTAAAAATCACAACATAACAACATAATTAGATTATAACATTTATGAAACGAGATCAATTAAGATTTTCTATTCTATATTTTAATTAACCTGCTTCATATTTTTGACAATTCATTTTAAATTCAAAACGATGTGGTTTGGTTTAAACGGGATGTCTATCCACCGAAGGCGTATAATATAGCCTTTCGAAAAATTAACTTATATATATTCTAAAGAAAATTCTGTATACTTTTCTACAGGAAATTCTTTATAATTTTCTCAGGTTAACAAATTAACAAATCTCTTGAAGACCTGTAATTCATAACAATAAAATTAACATTAAACAATCGTAATTGTATCCTGAAGTTACCAATGCGATATTTAAATGTATATACTATAGATTTTATCATATAAACAGAAGAAAAATTTTTATAGGTATAAATTAAAAATTTATTTTTTTCAAGAATTATCATTATAATGTTCTTTATATCATAATATATAAAATATATAGTTTATCATAAGCACATAAAATAAAAATATACATTGTATATACAATTTAAAATTAGTATTACTATTATTATGATTATTTTTTATTATTATTATTATTATTATTGTTGTTGATAAAATGCTTATATTTAATTTAATAAATTTATTACAAATTGCATCGCTCTATAATATATATATAATCAAAGAATATATATATATATAAGTAGTAAAATACAATGTATGTATATAGAATCTGTACGCAGATATAAGGGTATTATAATTTTCCAATTACAAATATCATAAAATATAATTTTTATTAATCCATCTATATATATATTCTCATCTGTATATAGATATATAACGCGATATATATTTATCTGCATGAATATATACGAATGTAATTTTTTTTTACCTTTACTCTTCATTAATCTATTATATTTATACAAATATATACAAAAAGGAAAACAAAATGAAAATGAATTTAAAATTTAGTTGACATTTTTTATATAAAAAAAGAATAAGAAAAATATGAAGATAAATTAAAACGATTATAGAATAATATTAATTAAAAGAAATTAATATTTTTATATTTCCTATATTTATTTTAACAATGTTTTCCTATTTCTATTCTATATAAATTTTTGATCATCACTAAAACTTTGACTGACTCTAAAACCGTCTCTGCCGCATATATGTTTACTTTTAAATGTGTAAATATATAGTTTTTAAATTAAAAAGTGTTGATATATTTTTTTTTTTACATCAATACGTGTACATTTTTGTACTTTTATAGTACTGCGTGTTCTGTGGAAGTGATTTAAAGTAAAGAAAAAAAAATTGTTTATTAATCTTTTTCTTTCATTTATATACATATATTGTATAAGAAATTGTTATTTAACCACTATATATATATAGAATATAGATAGAGGCTATTTGCTCCAAATAGATCTATGCCTATTGCTTATAGTTATTATAATATACGTCAAAATAAATAAGTTTATTATATTAACATATAAATAGCAATATTTTTCATTTTATAATAATATTACATATATTATATTGTATGTATATTCTCGCAGTCAGATATGATTTGATATTTATTTATTCTATATAAATATAG
Organism: Dilophus febrilis; assembly: GCA_958336335.1. Classification (NCBI taxonomy): domain Eukaryota; kingdom Metazoa; phylum Arthropoda; class Insecta; order Diptera; family Bibionidae; genus Dilophus; species Dilophus febrilis. The sequence continues at coordinate 44,283,967 of OY284471.1, read as the reverse complement.
TTCTTTTTATGAAAAAAATAAATACTATACTAATATATATGATGATCAACGTAAACGACATAAACAGACATCAACAGATACATATTATATATTCTCTATATAAAGAAAAGGTAATTCAACAAAAAAAAAAAAAAACGTATATACAAAATAAAATGGATAAAACTTGCTGCACTAGTAGTACTCATATATATAATTACAATATATGTATCATTTTACTTCCCGGTCATCTATATTATATATGCATATACCTTTAATAAATGCAATCGTGGACTCATCGTATATATATATATATTATAATCACACAACCTACACACAAACATTTTTTAATTAATATTTTTTTTTTTTATATATAATTTTTATATTAATATTCTAATGTTGTATATTATTATTATTATTATTATTTACTTACATTATTTTGTTTTCAAACATGTTTTTTTTTACATCAACAAAAAAAAAATACCTTTTACTATATATTATATTGATGAGAGTAATTTAATATATATATATATTATAAAAACTTCTATATATAAATTTAATATGTAATGGATGACTTGGTCTAACCCCATCACAATATTAAATTCATTTATCTATATCCATTTGTATATATGGATAAAATATATATATAATATAAAACTGTGAAATCTACTTTCATATGGACAAAGTTTTAGTTTTTGATATACCTACACTCAAACTAAATTATATATGCACAAACAAAAAAAAAATAAGCGGTAATATTTGATATTATGATATTAATTACGTGTAAAAATAAAATGCACACGGTAAAAATAAACAAATTTCTTTTCAAAAATCTTCCTATATCAAAATATATTTGACATTCAAAATTTTTAATTAAAAAAAAAAATCTATATTTTTACTTAATATATCGATTACCATCGCGGTTTATTATTGATTTCAGATTGATGATGATTGGTTTTTAATGTCCGATAATAAAAAAAAAAACCAAACAAACAAATCTATTTAATAATTTATAACTATATATTTTTTTAAATTTTATTTAAGCTCCATATAGCAATTGCATTGCTAAAACGATAAATTTATTTATATATATATAAGGATATAATATAAGGAAAGTTATATTTTTATATATATTTAAATCACAATTAAAAAATGTTCATTTATTATTGTACTTATATATACTCTTTAGAAGAATATTATTAAACTTTTGTTTTTAATGTATAAGTATATAAAATGTATATATGATTGTTTTTATTTATCCTTTTTTTTTTTTAATGAACGCATAGACAATTTTTATTTTAATTTACACATTTAAATAAAATTTTAATTTACACATTTAAATAAAATTTTTATTCATATATATATTATATTACATTTAAAAGCATCATAAAACATTTTATTATACATAAAATTTATATCTTTATATATATATATATATATATATATATATATAGTAGATATAAAACTAATGAGAACCTCTTCAACAACATATATAGATTTTTTTTCCCTTTAGTTTGTTTACTTTTCGTTCATTAATTTTTGTTTTAATATAAAATGTATTTATGGATAAATTATATGTATAGTTTTTTAATTTTTTATTCAGGATCGTCAGCGTCAAGTTAAATTAAATAAAAAAATATACAAAAGAATATTTATATGTTATAATAACAATAAACTTTGTGATTTTATTAACGTGTTGATAAAAATCAAAATAAGTTATTTAAAATGTTTAAGTAAACTAAAAATTTACTTTTAATTTTATTGCAGTTATTTGAATTATGGTTAAGATTTAAAAATGTACAGAAATTCTTTTAGGAGAATAAAAAAGAACAAAATTATTTAAAATTTTTTCGCGTTTATAGATTTTTACTATAGAATTTGTTCTATAACCCCATTTGATCGGTAAGGGAATAATTTAGACAATTTAATTAACTATCGAATAAATATCTGAACTTTATTCTAACTCAACGGGTTCTCAGGTTATACTGTTTTTACTACAACCCTTATGTAAAATTATAAACAATATCCGATTAATATATCCATTATTAATATCCGTATACATAGTAAATTATTCGCACGTTCATGTTATGTTGTATAAAATTATACAATTTATTTATAATTTCAATTTTTAAAATTAATTTTTATTTTCTTTATTATGCATACATTTTTTTTTATTGTTTTTAAAAGTATATATATATATATACTTATATAATGCGATTTTATATGAATATTTCATAACAAAATAAATGAATTTTAATTTCATATACATCTAAAATATAAAATATAAAATATGATAATGAGAGGCGTATTGTTATTTATTTTTTTTTCAGTCTTTCTTTATATAGATATAGAATCTATAAAATAAAAAGTTTTAATTTTTTTTTTTGTGTTTACTGAATTATTATAATACAAAATTAAAATAAAAGAAAAGTTTTTTTATAATGTAAAGAAATTAAAAAATCTCATATTAGCAATTGCTAATTTTCTTTCATTATTTATAGCAGCAACAAATTATATTCATCTTTTTGTTTTGATTTTATTATTTTGTTATTTGATAGTATATCCGAACAACAACGCGTTTATTATTGTAAAATAAAATTGCATTATTTCATTGCATAAATAAATATTTAAATATAAAATTCATATGACGACGACATTTTTTACAACTTATTTATTTATTTATATATACCTTTATTTTGTTTACTTCTATAATAGTTTAAGTTTGTGCGACATGCTCATTTATGAAAAATGAATGAATGAAGGTGTGCCAAGTCATATATAAATATAAATATGCTATTAATAACTAATAATAATAATAAGTCGTTATTTATACCTTTTTTTTTAAAAAATAATTAATATTAGAGATGGCTGTATATATTAATATAACAATAATATAAAAGGTAATGATCATTATAATAATAATAATATAATAAGAAAATATGGTAAATACGAAATTGAACAATGAATGTGTGCGGTTATAATTTTTGAATATATATTTAAAAATAATTGTATAAACAATAAAAAGTTAATGTTTAAAAATGAGAAAATAATATATTATCTATTTTCATTAAATATTATAAAGAGAAAAACAATTTTTGTTAATAAGCTATATATATCTATTAAATAACAAAATAAAAAGAAGACACCCAGCATTTATAATAACAATAAGTCTTTTAAACATACGTCTATATGACGAAATTATTACAACAAACAAAAGTATATATAGTTAAAATTGAACATAAAATCTATTTATAGTATTTAAAAAATATTGAAAACATTATAAATATTTTCTATATCAGATCCGTGCGAGTTCAAAATCGTGAATATCTTTGATAAGTTCTCAATTATTAATTAATTCCCGTCTGTATATGAAATGCATTTATATTATGAAATTGTTATTGAAAATTCGATTTAGTAATCCAATTTTAATATTCAATTTCCGCATAAAATAAACATTATCTATATTGTACAGAGAAACCCCCTAAATTAATTGTCAACACAATAGATAAATCTATCAAATATAATTGTATTAATAATAATAATAAATTGCCTATATTCAAATAAATAAAAACATTTAAAACTTGTATAACACAATCGATAAAATAATAATGAAAAATAAAAGTATAATTGTAAAAAAAACTAAATTATATGATAGTTTTGTTATAAAGAAAGAATATATATATATAATCATTTACTATAAACAGAAAAAACAATATTGAGATCGTAACTTTAAAAAACAAAAATTAAATATATAAATTAAATAGAACACAAATGGGACGACGACGACGACGACGACGATACAAAATATAAATGCTTTTGAAAAATAAAAATAAAAAATAGTACAACATTGTTGAAAAATATACATTGTATATATATATATTTAGAAGATTTATATATATAGATAAACTCTAATTGAGAAGTCATGTCAACTTATTTTATACAACAATACCTTTATAACAATAAATATAGTTATATATATATATATAGTAAACTATATCTTTATTGGATATATTACTTAACTCTAAACCATATATATTTTCATTCTAGATTCATTCATTCAACGTTTTCAAAATGAAATGATTAAAAATACAAACTATACGCATATATTGAATATAAATCTATATAGTAGAAGAAATACAAAGTGCATGTAAAAAAAAAAACAAAAAATTCATTAATTTAATTACAAAAGAAAAAAAAAAACATAAATGGATTTTTTTTTTGGAACTTGTTTTTATTTCCAAATCAATTTTCTATATCAGTATATATTTTTAAATAAAAGAATTTACAAGTTTTACTTTATTTATTTGATATCTATAATCGATTTTTAATTCCTTCTTTAGTTTTAGATTTATTATTTTTTTTTTCTTTTTAAATATGGTTCATAACACAAATCACACTTGACTCGCTGTATATATTTTGTAAATTATTTATTCGTTTATTTATATATATACATATGTATATAAAGTTAAAGTAGAGATTTCTTCCATTTATGAATGAAATAAAATAATATATTATATAAGTTTTGTGTTTAATCATTAAATTGAAATCAATGAATGAATGAATGCGAGTGGATTATAAAAAACAAATATATTTGTACATCATCGCATGGTATTAATATTATACATAAATATTATATATATAAATATATATATATATAGGAAGAAAAAGTTTAATAAAATAAGGTGATATCTTATCAATAATATATCAATTTTTGTTTTGTTTGATATACCAAAAATAGAAAAAACTATATAAAACTACTAAATGGAATTATAAAGCAACGCAAATATTACATTCCATGCTATTTCTATATATATTATTTGTATGCGTTTCTATAAAATAAAATGTAATAATAATAATAGTTATATGTATATATATAAAATATGGGTATCTATTTCAAAACAAAATATATAAAAAATAACAACATAAAATTAAAAGCAGGAAGTCTTACAAATATTTATATTTCACCTGTTTTTTTTTTTGTTGAAGTTGTACTTATTTACCTCGCAGGTATATTTATAGAAATTTTATAATCCTTACCAGAAATAAATTTTTATATACACTTTATAATAACAAATATTTTCCGTTTATATACAATAAAAATTGAAAATTTTCATTTATATGTTTCTTTTAATATGTATATCGAAATGTTGTGTTGTCATCGTTCACATAAAACACAAAAATAAATATTATAAGTTATCTATTTTTATAAAAAAAATGTTCATTGATGAAGAAATGTATTATTATGTATAGTTATTTTATTTTATTTCCCTGTATTTATGGTCATAAAACAAATTATATTATTTCCCTTATATTATTATTATTGAACTTATTATATATAGTTTTACTTTAAAACCATATGTTCTATATATATAAAAATATATTATTTATATTTAGAATTTTTTATATGGTTTCTATATTTATAAATTTCATTATAATTGAATATAGTATTATAAAAAAAATGTTTAGGTATAATAGAGTATAGGTAAAAATTATAGTTGAAAATATTATTTGCGGTAATAAAACAAATTTTCTATCTTGAATGCCTAAAATACATATACTCCTATAAACTGAAAATACGAAACTGAAGTTTTCACCGATAGAAGTCGGTGAAAAAACTGAACAAATTATAAGAAGGATTTTATTGAATTTGAACATTGAATCGAATCGGTGATGTTATATTGTATAAAACATTATAAAAATTTATACAGGAAATATATCTTTTTTTTTAAATAAAATAAATACAAATTAAATATACTTATTTATAATTTATTGTATACTTTATATACGGAAAAAATTATACAATAATATAATTAGATATTTTTTTGTTGTATACATTAAAAGGTTTCATTTATATACTATACATAATATAATAATATAAAAAAACAAAATACATAGATTAAAAAAAAATATTTATTTATAAACAAATCGTCATTGAATCATTTTTATTTTGCGCGCCTATAACTACGAAGGTATCATTTCACATAATCGCATTTGAATAATCATGCACTACTTAAATATATGTTGCGGTGATGATCATCATTATTATGATATATATATACAATATATAATAACTGATCTAATTCCATTTCTCAAAAGAAAAAAAAATAATATAATAATCAATTCGCAAAATATATAAAACAAAAATGGTAGAATTCGCATAGTGTGAACTAATAATTGACAACTATCACTAAAATATCTATAGTATATATATATAGAGTATAAAATAAATAAATAATAATATCAATTTATATATAATAAAAATATTCCAATTATAAAATTTTATAATAATTTTAAATAATTATAAAACAACTTTCTTTAAATATGATTCTATCTTTTTAATTTGAAATAAAAAAAAAAAAAAGAAAGAAAAAAAAATTAGCGAAAGCTTTTTATTTATTATTAAAATACACCAAACCATAATATAATAGAATGAATTATAAAAATATTTTTCAATTTAATTTAAATTTTATTTTTAATATGTACATTTACATTCTATCCATTTACAAATTTCTAGTTATATATAATGGATGACAACGATGAATAACATTTAATTAATCTATAACATTTTACTATATATAATATAATTTTTTTATATATATATATATATTAATATGTCGCCGGTTGTATTATCATCATTATATTCATTTATATAAAAAAAAACAAACCATAACTAGGTCAAATTGACAACGACGGCACAAAATGACGATGATTCTTAATTCATTTTCAGTTTCGAAATATTAATATAATAAAATATTATACCTCCTATATTTTTATTTATAGTATATGATGATAAAAATATAATAAAAACAATTTTTAGTAGAGAAGATCACGATGAGATGAAAGAATATTATATTCATATTACAGGTTTATCTTTTAAGTTTTGATACTATATTTGAATGTATCGTATAGCATATATATTTATAAGAATATGACCATACATCTTTGTTTATTTTTTTTAGATATAGTGTCTAAAATAAATACACATACGACAGAAAAAAAACATAATTATAATAAAATAAAAAATAAATAAAATATATTTTTTTTTTACATATACAACAAATTGGGGTTAAAGACGATAATTATTTTTATTAGCTTAAAGGCATTTTTTTTTGATAAATATAATTTATTTATATATACCATATATACATTGATATCATATGAGATAGCTTCGCATATGATGATATATTAACATAATAATAATTATATCTATATATATATACATATATATTGAATAAAAGACATATAAATATGGAAATTATATAAAAATTTGTGTTAAAAGATGTTTATTTTTATTTACTTTTTTTTTTTTTTTTTTAATATGTTAATTGGTTTGTTTGTTGTGTGTACTGAATCGTCTATATACATTTATATGAATAAAATCAAAACAAGAATATTTAAATAGGTGCAATGTATGCATAAATGTATATATATCAATATATCGATGTCATTTTTGTGTCAACGCCATATCCTTTTATATTTCTATCAACACAACATTTTTTTTTATAATAATCATAATAATATATATATCAGATCAGTATTCATGAGAAAAATTACTCATATATAGAAATATAAAAATATATATTAGATTGAATTTATTCGATTTTCTATATTAATAAAAATTGATTTTTATTTCATAAAATAAATGTTGAAATCAACAGGTAATTTTTATAGATTTGATCGACAAAACTTTACAAATAAATCAATGAAATATTCGGTTAAGAAATAATTAATTTGCCAGAAAGATTAAGGAGTTAAGTGCCAAAGGAATACTGTGGTGATATATTTATCAAATATCTGTATAGTTGTATAGTAACAATTATGTATCAAATACCAAACCAAAACACAACTGTTTAACAAATTCTACATCATATCCGTTTAACTTTTTCATTATACGATCCAATATATTCCAATGACGAACAATATAACAAAACGTTAACAAAAAAAAAAAAAAAAAGTAAAAATGGTAATGAACTCTAAGTTATTTCATAGTTTATAACAATAATAATAATAAACCAAAACCAAATAACCAAAAAATAAACCAAAACCAAATAACCAAAAATATATATGGTTATAAATATAAAGAAAAGCGACACAGCGAGAAAAAAACAAAATCTGTATATAGCGATATATATCGAAAATAAAATCAAAATCTATATTATATTTAACAACAAACCAAAAAAAAAAAAAAAAACAATGAAAATATTTTTAAATTTTAAAAAGTATATAAACCAAAACATCCAATCAATCTAATAAAAACAAAACGCCCACCAAAAAATCAGAAGAATAAATTTGTACGTGCAGAGATCTTGAAATACATTTTTCAATTCATTATATTATATGTGTATATATAACTTTTTTGTTGATCGTTTTTATATATATATGGTACTTCTACTTACATATGCGATTGCCGCTTGCTGGTACTTAAAAATATATATTTTAATGCTTTTCTTTTTGTTTTATTTAAAATTTATTCATTTTCGTTTTTGATCTTTGTTAATTTATATTATTAATATTATTATAAATTCATTTATTAATATAATTTAATATACCCTTCAATATATAATGATTGTATACAAATACAGAACAGAACAACAAACCATTTCTTGATCCACATAAATCATTTTTATATTACATATATATATATTATGATTGCCGCCTGATATATAAAAACAATATGTATTTAATAACAAAAGTAAATATTTCGTTTAAATTTAAATTAATATCATATACATATATATATTAATATATATAATTCAGAGAAAAATCAAATCCAAATTTATAAGACAATACATTGTTTACATTTAAATTTCTATGCAATGTCGGTGGCTTTAACGAAGGTTATAATGGCACCAGACATTCTTAAATAGTTGGAGTGCTCCTTAATCATTTGACTTGAATTCAAAATCTAAAGGATTTGTTTGCCGAAATTATACAGCGAATTTCAGTTAGATAATGATACTGAATTACCTTTAGGAAAATTATACAAAATTTCCTGAAGAAAATTATAAAGAATTTTCTTTAGAAAATGTGTCTATGGTTGCTATAATACAAAATTATTAAACCAGTCACCATAATGGTTGCGATCGACTCTGTATAATTATAAACACGCATAAATATATAATAAAATCATATATTTATATAAACTATACGGTATATATATATAGACATAATTTGATTTTATTTAAAACAGATGAATGATCTTTATTTATATTTATATTAATCTTAATTTTTTTCTATTGTATAGTATATATAAGTGTACAATAACAAGAGACAAAGTATATCAAAAAATAAATATATAAACCACCAAAGTGAAGGTCATATTATGAATAATAATATGTACAATAAAATTTTATTATAAAATACAGAGTACATAAAATATAAACTAGGTTGCAATTCAGAAAATTTATACAAAAATTATACAGAAAACTAAATCATATTTCATCATTTGAATTTCATTTTAAATAACCTTTAATCTCTATTATCAAAATTCAATTATTAGTTATAAGAGAATTGTTGATAATGAATTGTATTTTAAAAACTTCAAATGCAAAATGTTATAACAAAAAAATTGACCTTTACTGAATCAAATCAAATTTGTTATAAATTAAATCACCCTGTTAATAATTAAAAGAGCAAGAAAATCAAATTATTGTTTAGGCGTTTATTAATCGCAGTTGATTTTTTCTATAAATTGTATATTTATACTATATAATATAAATTTTATTTTATTTTAATATTAATATTATTTTTATTGTTTTTTTTTTTTTTTAAATAACTTTATTATTGGAACTATGTAAATTTAATATATTTTTAATATATATATATATAAGGCATCAATGTTTGTTTTCCTTTATGATTGAGTCAATGTCAAAGTATAATATTTTTTTTTTTAAATAATAACAAAATGAAATATAAAATTAATTGAATTTAACCTTATTTGTAAATATACCCGCGAGAATATGCTAATTTTTGGGGTATTTGAGCTGAAGAAAAATGTTCCTTTACGATCAGTATTTATAGAATAAATTAATTGTATAAAGAAATATTTATATATATATATAGATTAGTATTTTGAAAAACTAAATGATTTTAAATATGATTATTTGAATAGAAGTTTCAAAATTATAATAAGCAAAAAAAAAAAAAAAACTTTAAAATTAATTTATTTCCATTACCATGCAATTCTCAGTACAACCACCAATATTCTAAATATACATAACTGAATATTATTTTTTTTTATTTAAGAATCTAATATATTCATCAGAATTTTTCGATTTAAATACATATATGTGTTAATCTTATCGACATCACTCTTATATAATAGAACTTAAATAAAACATCTCTTAAAAAATAAAAACATTTTCTTTCGATTCAATCTTAATAAAAAGCACTTTAGAGCATCAACCGTACTACAAACTGCGCGATAATTGATGATAAACAAATTATTCACACAAACTGTCAATACAAAATTAATTTTTTTTTTTATTTTTAAAACATATATTATGTACCATGTACGTATATATACATAAAAATTTCAAACCAAAAAAATAAGAAAATTAAAAAAAACCCGACAATGTATAAAATTTATTATAATATAGAGATTGTAAGTACAAATATACAAATCATTTTTATAATAAAATAATGAAATAAAACATATGTGAAATGTGAATATTCGATATCGAAAAAAAACAAAAAAACAAACAACAACATCGAATAGAAATACATAATAACAATAAAAAAAAAAAATTATCATTATATTTATTCTTCATCTCATATAAATCCATGTATAAATATATAAAAATATAATAACATTCATATCTACAAATAGTATATATATATATAGACAATATACATATATAATTTTTTAAGTGCAAAAAATGCTAATTATACATCAACATCAAAAACATACATACATACATTCATATATGTAAAATATATACAAATATAGAAAAAATATATTACATAAAAGATTGCTTCTTGATGGTAATGTTTACCATCTATAAGTCGAAGAATTAGCATTTTAAAACAGAATCAGAAGCAATATACATATATATTCTTGTATAAGAACGTAAAAAAAAAATATACCTTATAGAGAAGAAGACAAAAACGCAACAACAACAACAACTAGGAATCAAGAAACATATGTGTCCGTATAAATTTACTATATATATATATATATATATATTTTCCTATAATATGAAAGAACATATACAATTTGCACAATTCAACACTCAACAGCTCATAGCAATATGTATATTTATAAATAAATAAATATTCTATATGAATAAATATAAAGTTTTTTTTTTTTTTTTATATATACTCATATAAATAAATAAATAAATAAACGTGTGTATAGATTAATGTATTTAAATGCGCGTTATATACTTCCTCTTAGACTGTTGTTATATAGCAAAAAAAATAAAACATAAGAAAAATTTCCATATTGCGAAAATACAAATATAATTCTTCTATGGAATGTTAACATATTGCTAAAAAAAATGTTTTTACCTGATGCATACACACACAAATAAATTTATTTTGTATGGGAACGCGGAAAAAACTAAAGAAAATTATTATTATATATTCATTTGATCGCATAATAATAAAATAATACGAATATCAGAATCGAATATAGAATCTTTATAGAAAATAAAATAAAAAAAAAAAAAAAAACAATTTCATAATATTATATAAAAGGAATTTTTTTCTTTTTTTGATATTATATAATATATAGTAATTCTCATAAAATTATATATACAATAATTGTACATAGATACATAGGTAATATATATTTATAATAAAAGGTTCTTCTTCTTCTTATATTCAACAGTATCTCTCTCAACCGCAGTTATAATCTTTGATAAAATATAAACAATATGCAAAAAAGAAAATTAAAATAAAATTCCCAGATTACATAAAATATATTCTTCAATTCTAGTTAATGCGCTTTGGTCGTCGAATGAATATCGACATTATTTCTTTGGATTACGGAGCGATGATTTGATTTAATTGAGGATTTTAATTTGTGTTTTTGTCATTCGAGGGAAAACGTTGTAAATTATTGTTACTTAAATACACTTTTGCAATATTTGTTATCAGGGATATTAAAGATTTTTTTACTATTATGCAAATTATATCGTATATTTTCAATATTCTGCAAAAAAAAAAAACCTTATATCAATTGTCGTATTGTATATATTAAATTTATATAGTAATGATTGTACCAAAAAAAAAAATCTTTACTATAGATATGCGAAATCAAACAAATTGTTTTAAAATACTTTGTTAAAATGGAATTAAATGGAAATGAAAATTCTCATTGAATTGAATTTTTCTATATTAATTAAACCATAATATATATAAATGAAATACAGATAATAATTCATAAAAATAACTATTTAAGTCTAATGAGTGTGGCAAATTTACAAATTATCACGTAAGATCTGTAAACATAAATATATAAAAATAACCATTCATTTTTTGGATACTGAACACTTTTTATAAGGAATACCCATTTTTGGGTTTAAATCTAAATAAACAGACAGACATATAAACAAAAAAAAAGGGTATCTTATATTGTTATATATATTGTTTGTCCCATCGTGTATGAAAAATATTTATTATAGATATACAATACAATAAAAGAAGTAAATATGGTATATCTATATAGAGATGCAACTAAGCATAACATCGTTTTGTCGTGCACAATTTCAATATGTATATTTTATGATATTATTTTTTTTTTACTTTTATATTGTGACACAAAATGCTCTATATATATATACATTAATATATATTGTTTTTCAACTCTTATTAATTTCCCTTTTTTTTTTTTTATTTGTTTGTATGTTTTTTTTTTATACGCTATATCTTTTTTTTTTTTGAATAAAAATATAATATTATCTCATATTAAAAAAAACAATTCCGGAAAATATGTATTATTATAATATTATTTTTAAGATTCTATCACATTGATATAGTTTTTTTTTTTTTTTGTTTTATATATATGCACAATTGTTGTTAATTTTGATATTCACATATATTGTTTGTATACTATAACAGGAAGAGAATTTTTACTATATACATTAATGTATATTATTATAGGTATATATATAGAGATATATATATATAGATAGATGCATATATAATGTCGTATATCATTATCGCGATTTATTTAAAAAAAAAAAAAAAAAAAATTACCATTATAGGTTATATGATCGTATATATTCAGAAATAATTTGTAATAAAAATCATTATTATTATGTTATTATTATTATTATGAGGTATATATACACGATTTATTTCCTATATTTATTATAATGTAATTATATATAGAAAAATATATAGATGCGCTTCTTGAATATATATACTAAACCTATATATACTGATAATCTTTTTTGTTACATAACGTTAATATTGGAAGGAGATTCACTTATTCTGTGCGGTATTTGATGTAGTTTTTGTTTAATAAAAACAAAAAATTATATGTTTTCTATAATAAATAATATAATTTAAAGTTAAAAGATGACTGATGATGATATATTAATAGAAAATTTATTTATTATTCATTATATAATATAGTTATATATAGTTATTATAGATGATCTGAACTATTAGATGATATAAGGTTATTTATTTATATTTATATATAGATAGATTAAACTTTAATTTAATTTAAAAGTTTCCATATCAGATGACATTACAGTGCATTTTTTATTGATCTTGTCTACTATAATATATATACAATAAAATCATCTTCATATTTGGAAAATCCACAAAAATGTTTTTCATTACCATAATTACCTTATAAGCCACCACCCTCAAATAATAATAATAATAATAATAATTGTTTATTAAATATAAAGAGATGGAATTAAATTGAAATTTTTTTTAATTCAAAAATATATATAAGCGCAGTTAAAATCATGGTATAACACACGGATATTTTTAAAAATTACATTGTATTATATACAATACCTATATTGTTGAATATGTACCTATATATAAATAAAAATAATACAGGAAGAAAGATATACGCACTCAATATACTCAATATATTTAATACCAACCGAATAAACCAACTATTAATGAAAAAGAAAATTTAACCATGATGTAAAATAATATATACTAAATCACATTTATTGAAGAAGTAAAAAAAAAAAAAAGTATCATATATTAGATACATAGTTTTAATAATGTAAAAAAAGTAAAAAAAAAATTGTTTTTTGTCTTTTTTTTTTTTAATTTCATGCTCGATCGAATAACAATATATTAAAAAAAAGAAAAAGAAAAAAGAAGTTGCGATGATATATTAAATATATAACATAATAAATAAATATTTAAGTATATACATAAATTATATAAAAAGTAAATCCTATTTATATATATTACAATTTTTTTTAAATTAATGTATCTTCAATCGATATATGTATATTGTATATATATATAAGAAGATAATCAACCATATAGGTATTTTTTTTCTTCATTTATTTCTATATATATATTTACCATAAAATATCATGATCATCATTACATTACCAATATATAAATCTATATTATTGTTGATCTTTTTTTTTTTTAAAGTATTAAAACGTTTCTTTTCCATATTATTATTATATAGATAGATCTAATCACAATTTGTTTTTTGTTTTATTTTTTACAAAAATTTAATTTAAAATCCTTGTTTAATAAAAATTTTCAATTAATTTTTTTTTTTTAATTCAAATTTATTTATTCCATAGCATTTTCAATAATATTATTTATTCTTTCTATTTTTGATATACTGTTTTGTTTAAATAAACTATAAATAAAGTTTTATGACTTTTATACTTTTATGTATATATATCACAAATATTTGTTGATTTTACAGAATTTATAATAAAAAATAAATAATTCACGAAAGAATATTTATAATTTGTTTTCATATAAAAGATATAGACAATAACACTTTTTGATTTTATTCGGATTCACAGCTGTTAAATGCGTTTTAATGATTAATTTCCTTTTGGGAGATTTTGAGGAAATTATTCGATTTACTATAATGTGATTGTTTAATGATTGAAAGATTGAATGATTGGACTGAATTATACTTAATGACTGAATGCGTTTGAATGTTTATTTATTTATTAAAAATTGTGTTTAATCTTTTTTTTATTTCATAAACTTTTACTAATAAAATTTTTGTTTTTTTTTCTTCTATCATTACAGGTAAGAGAATTTATTTAATTTATTTAATGGGATTTTCAATTGAAATTGAATGAATGCTGACCCGAATACCTCTGTGATATCTATATATATATGATGATAATATATAATTTGGTATGATAAAATAATAATTTATATAACATTTTATTGGTATATATAAAATAAAATGTTTAATCAACAGAACTCCTTTTTAGATAATAAGATTATTCTTATATCATCACGCACAGATTTCGTCTTTTATATATGTATATATATAGTATATGTACATATAGTTACACACACAATATATAAGTATATATATATATATATTTTTTTAATATAAATACATAAAATTGTTCAAAATTTATTCCCTTATTCTTGCATATATATTAAAAATTATAAGATAGTTTATCGTTTCGAATGTATTATATATATATAAAAAAAGTGCTTATTTATGATTTTTATGACTTTACATAAATTGTATACATTTTTTATTATATGCATATACATATATAATTTATATCTAGATTAATCAATTTTATGACTTATGTGCAAGTTATAACCATCATAAAATATTATAAGGTTATTATACCGCATATATATTTCTATATATATATTATGGAATAAATTTATTGGTATTTATATTAATATTATTAATATTATTATTATTTTAATGATGACTGTAAAAATAATCAGATGATGTGAGGTTGGGTTATATCGTTCGTTATATATTGATAGACTATTTATTTATTTATATATATGTATAAAAAAAAAATAATTGTGTTGTTTTGCAAGAAGAAGGGAATTTTTCAAACAAACACATTTTTATTTTATAAGTCTATAATCTAAAAAAAAATTGATTTTTTTTTTTTATTTTAAACATAAAGCCATATATATGAAGAGAAAAAATGTAATTGTTATACAAATAGAAATATGTAAATTATCATATAATCGTCGTCGTCGTCGTCGTCGTCGTTATTGTCATTTTTTTCCTCATCATCATATCAAATCCATTTAAAATGTCATATATACATTTATTATTATGATTATTATACATACATATGGATATAAAAAAATGATTAATTTTTTATGAAGAATCTTATTTGATCTAAATATTTTGTATTATTATTTATAAATAAATAATATTCAATTGATTGTAATAATAATAATAATAATAATAGTAATACATTGAGGGATTATTTAAATTGTCTTTTGTTTATTATTGATTTAGATACATTCATTTTATATTAATAAATAATAATAGTATATATATAAGTTTATAATAATGGTAATATATGGGCTTGGTATATCAGATTTTTTTTTTGTATGCCAATAATCTTTCTCTGTGCGCGATTATATAAATATATTAATAACAATAATATTTTATTTTGTATATATACATATATTTATGAAGCGCGCGATGCCAGTCATCTATAAAAGACATCATTTATATAAAGCATATATACAAAGTGATATACAGATATTGATGAATATATGTCTCGAATATATGCGACAACATATTTTCAAATAAATAGTATACAATTATATTTATTTTTCAATTGACTATATATTATAATCAATAGACTGTTTTTTTTATCTATATTATATATAATATGTATTAATTCAATCCATAAAGGAAGTTAATCGAGATTAATTGTTTGTGTGTGTGTTCATATGTATAATTTTATGCATTGGTATCAACTATATTATTATTTATCGATCCATAGTAAAAAAAAATGTATCTATACATGTATTTTAACAACTGGTGTGGTCGTAAATAATTACTAATACCGATTTTTTTATTTTAAAATTATTATATAAATAAATAAAATCGAAATGAAATCAATAAATGTAAAGCTTTCAGTAAACGATCGTGGAGTGTTTAAATTAAAAAATTTATTCATGATAAATGCTTATCTATCAGTAAAGCAAAACATATCAAATTCAAATATGTATTTTGCAGGTATAGATATCCTTAAATCCTTATTATCGATTTCTTTATACGATTCTTAGTCTATATTCCAAATATGGATATTATAATGAAAAACATCATTATAATTGCATTCTCATTAAACTGAAATTGAAATTAACAAATCGCACTTGTATATATTTAAACAAATCATTAATTAATTGTGTGTACAAGTACGCAATTAATTAATACGCGCAAATATGAATTATTTATAAATTTTACAAAAAAAAAAGGATAGTAATTTTTTTTCTACTACACTTTACCTAAACGATTATGAATAAAATAAAAACTAGTTGACATTCATATAATTATTTTTAATAATTGATTAATATATATATGTAATTTATATATATATATATATATAAAAATACTCATTAAATTGTTTTGTTATTATTTATATTTTTGTATAAATTTTACTTCCCCCTTTAAAATTATCCAATAATCAATAACAATAATAATAATAATAATTGGCACCTACATTCAATTATTTATTTTTTAATTGATAAATGACGTGTGAATTTTAAACATTTTATTATTGATGTTTGTTTTTTTTTTTTTTTTTTTCATAATAGTTTTTCCATAAATTTTCCTATATGTCTATTTTTATATTAAAATTTAATAATATATTGAATTATTGTTTTGTATTGAAGAACAACAAAATAAAAAAAAAATTCAATTGAATAGAAATTGATTGGGCGCCATTCAATAATTTTATATGCTAATGTTAAATCGTTTAATTAGTAAAAAAAAAAATAACAAAATAACAAAACAAAAATTTAATGTTTAAATAATAATAATAATGATATAGGCAAATTATACACATTATTGTTTTTTTTTTTTATTTTTCTTATTATTTTTGGCGGTTGTATTCCTTTTGTATATCCATTTTTGATGAAAATTACAATAAAATGATCTTGTAAACACAAAGTTTTTTTTTTGTATATTTTAAAATACAATATATATGATTCATAATGTAATTATAGTATTTATTTATAAAAATAAAAAAACATTACACCTACTTTTCTATATATAAATATGGTACGGTGTAAATAATATAAATTTGAATAATTTTTGTGTTGAAAAATTATTTCTATATATGAGATTTTCCAACTCTTCCATATATAATACATCATAGATTTATTATAAAGTTCAACGTTTTTCTTTGTATTATATATAGAAAATGTTTCATGGTAAAATTGTTCTATTCTATTCATATACATATATGCAAATTTAATTAAATACAAAACACAAAACGATATATTTATTTATATGGTGTGTGTATATATGAAATACACAAAAAGTAAATAAATATTAAAAGTTTTGTTTATGTCTACATTATATACATTTTGTTATACATTATTTGTGCATTTTTGCACAATTTAATATCTTTTTATGGTGGTTAATAGCTTTTTGTATTATATATACAAAACAAAAAAAAATAATATTCATCTCTAAATATATATGGCTAAAATTTAATTTTTTGAATTTATATTATTTGTTTTGGTTTTTTTTTTTCTTTTTTATATTTAATATTTAATAAAAAATAATTCTAAAATAATAAAAGAATTGCCGACACTATAATGAATTTTGTAAATAATTTGTTATATATATTGTATGTACAATACAATTTTTTTCTATATGTATTTCGAGTAGAGTTACAATTTTAATAATGTTATTTTAATCGCGCAAATATATAAGTATAAATATTTATATACAAATTTAATTTTATTATATGTTGATTCATTTTTGTTTTAAATAAATATTTATATATATTTTAAGTACATTTTAAGAAATATTCATATTTTTAACGATTTAACGATTATTTTACATGAATTTTTACACGTCTGCTTGTGAGCTTGTATTTATTAATGGAAATGTAATTAAACGAATATAAATAATACGATGTTTTATCTTCAACTATATAAGATTCAGTTAAATTGATCTGTTTATTTAATAATTTTTATATATTCTATTGATTCTATATAATTATAGTATGATACTTTAATCATTCTGATAGTTCAATGTCTTAATAATCAATAGCGAATATATATTATATATATATTTCATCGAAATGTGAATAAATATTGTAAATATCATCCGATCGTTATTTATCAATTACTATATGTATAAAAACATCCACATAGAAAAATTAATTTTTCCTCTCCATATGATCG
Source organism: Dilophus febrilis (assembly GCA_958336335.1). Taxonomy (NCBI): domain Eukaryota; kingdom Metazoa; phylum Arthropoda; class Insecta; order Diptera; family Bibionidae; genus Dilophus; species Dilophus febrilis. The sequence continues at coordinate 44,264,665 of OY284471.1, read as the reverse complement.
CCACCACCATCATGTTCATTATATAAAATTTATTTGCATATATATAAATCTTAACGGCATCAGTAAATTTAATTTTTTGTAATACTATAAAAAACATATATATATATATGTAAATTTTAATAAAATATAATTATAATACCCATAGGCCCATCCGTACGCGTATGTATATAATGTATGTATGATACATTTCTATATTTCATTTATAAAATGTAAACAAAATAAAAAGTTATTAAATTCTATATATATATAATAAATAAATCTATTGAGCAAAAAATTCAAAAAATTGAATGAATAAATTATTATAAATATTCAAATCCAATAAAATGTTTTATTAACTTACATTATTCATTTATATATAACCATATAACTAACTTTTTTCTATATAACTTTTTATAATATACTTATTACTAAAAGACAAACAAAAACAAAATTAATTTTTAAAATGTATATAAACAAATATACATACAGGTATTGATAGATATAAAAAAAAAAAAAAAGATATAGATAAATATTAATTCAATACAAAACAAAAAAAAAATAAACAAGTTCATCGGCATATACAAGCAATAATAATAATAATAAAAATATAACAGTCAATATTTTCTCTGATCTCGTATATTCAATATATATATATATAGATATATATAGTATATGTATATTAAGTGCTAGAATGGATGAGGTGAATTTATTGTATATATATACCGCATGTATAAAATTATATATATATAGATCAATATATTATAATATACATATAATATGTGTTTATTTATATATGATGTGTGTGTTTAATAACGAAAAACAAAAAAAAACTAACGATTGAATATATAAATATAGTTAGCTATACAATACGAAATATATAATAATCTATTGACAAATTCATATAATATAATATCTTTTTTTGTATAAGTACATATATATATATATATATAGAAAAACAACAGGAAAATGGGAAAGTATTATTATTACGATAATTATATTTCTAAATAGGTGTATATAATATAAATATAAACATATTTCTTTTTTTTATATATATTCATATGCTTTTTGATTAATATATATTTATATATGTATATACATATATGTTATAATGTCCATTAATCTCATTGCTCTATATGTCTATTTAAAATATATATCTACGTATATACATACATATAAAGAAAAAGTAAAATGTATCTTATATCAATTTTATTATTATTATTTTTTGTTAAATACAATTAAATTTTATAGGAACTTGTTACGATTGGAAAACATTTCCTAAAGGGCAATTTTCTATATCCATATATATATATATATATACAGATATGCAATTAAAAGTATATTTATAAGTAAACGCATGCAGCTCTCCTCCGATACATTATAAATATATTTATTTATTGTCATTAAAAAATAAATATACGCAATTTTAAAAGTAAAATAAATTTATATATTGAGGTCGTTGTCGTCGTCATCGTCGCATTTAATTGGATTTATTAAATTATTAAATTTATTAAAAAAAAATTGTTTAATTAATTTTTTCTCTATATATAGCAGCAATTATACTATTTCTATATATTTGTTTAGTTTTAATTAAATAAATTCTAAATAGTATTTATGCGGTGACATAAAAAACGCACCCGCTATAGTATTTTTTTAGTTCATGTAAACAATTAAGATATGGAATTGAATAAGTGACATGCAAAATGAATTCTATATATATATGGGTTTTAATGAATTTATTATTTATTATAGAAAAAACCATTTATTTCATTCACACTATTGTCCATTTCATAAATAAGTTAAGATGTTAAATATTATATGAGGAATATATTCTACTGAAAACTCTTCTTCTTTTAATTGTATTAAATTGATTGTTTACTTCTTCTTACTTCTGCGCGCCTACAACCTACAATTGGTTTTGGCGTCCATTAACAGCCTCCTCCAACCGGACCTATTTACCGCCAACGTCCCCCAGCCGGAAACCCCGAGGGCCCGAAGGTCCACTTCTACTTCATCTTTCCACGTACCCCCCGCGGTCTTCCTACACTCCTAGATCCGCCCGGCTTATTGTCCAGCATTTTTGACGTTATACGACGGTATTTAAACAATTGATTGTTTAAAATGACTTATTTCTATGTATTTATATACTATGTATATGTAAATTCTATAAAGAAAATATCGACTTTGTAGGCGAGTAAATCTGCTGCGCGTATTTTTACTGTTCTCCAATATATGGTATATAGAAAATCTCTGTTATATTTATTTATCTAAATACCAATAATACCTGCTGATGTTTATATCGTATTTGTATATTAAATTTCAATGCGCTACTAAAGAGACCATATGCACAAATCAATATATACACGTATATGGTGCAATATATATATTAAATAACATGTATCAAAAGTATATACATATATATAAAAATAGTTTTATAAATGGTATTTAGAAAATGCGGCAATAATCATGCGATAATTGTTCTATTTTTTTATTATATATTTCGAACTTTTATATCTGCAATCTCATTCAAAAAGAAAAACAATAGTGTTATATATATATATATATATATATATATTGAGAAAAAAAAGAAGATGTTTTATTGTTACTTATAATAAGCATCCACATAAAAAGTTGGATATTATTATATAGACTACCGTAGTTTTATATATACATGTACCTTTATAATATATATATATATATGGTAGATATATGTATAATTATAATATGTATATAACAAAACAAAAAATGTATATAGATATATATATATAGGTATATATTTTTTAATACTTTAATAGTGCGATCTCTGCGCGTATACAAAGCGGTTTTTTTCCTTTGATTTTGATTTTCAAAAGGATGTAAAATATAACTATATATATATATGTATATGCGGATGAATGGAAAACGACGCGCAGTCAATGCATTTAACTGTATTATTATATATATGTATATTATTACTTTTGGGGTAAATGTTTCAGTGTAAGACAATTAATTCTAATATTTATGGGGAATGACGACTTTAAGGTATTTTTGTAATCAAATATAGAAATGTATTTTTTGCAAAAAATACCACCAAAAACCTCTTTTAAACTAGTCATGCAAACTCATTCATCCCACGATTTTCTTTTCGTAGATTCGTAGATAAATTAATTTTCCAAACCGAACAGAACCAAATTATAATTTAAATCGTCAACCAACCGCATTTTTACCCTGTAAATTATTGGTATATATTTGTAATGAAATGACTGTATATATATATGATACCATTAACCATTATGCACAAAAATACCTCTTCTGTTTCAAATGCGAAAATTCCATTTATATATTTGCTCAGATACATATATAAATATATATTGTATATATAAGAATTGAATGTGGTGAAATCCATAAGTGCTGTTAAAAATAGTTTATATACTTAATGTGTTTATATATATGTATAAAATACATCACTATATTTTATATAAGCATATTTTTCTTTTCATATTGATTGTTGTTATATAGATGTTTTACTTTGTTTATACATTATACAGATATAATTTAAACAACATATATATATATAATGAAATATAATATAATGATAATAATAATAATAATATCCATATACGTATATATGTATACTTTAAATATACATTACAGCTTTAGGTCTATATCAATAAATATCGTTAAGAAAACGTAAAGAAATTGATATTGATATTGTGTTGATTTTTTAAATTCTATTTTTACATAATAATAATAATAATAATAATAGTTAATGTATGTCTATAAAGACTTTTTTTTTATACTAAATATATAAATAAATATACCTATTGAATGACGACGAAGACGACGACGACGACGACGACGATTACATCGTTATAATATAAGGAAAATAAGTAAACAATAAAATACATTATTTTATCATATATAATACAATACGTTTTGTGTATATATATATATATATATATATAAGAAGTTACATATGTCTCTATATATTTATACTATATATACATTTATATATATATAAATAATGAACGAGAGTGACATTATGAGGTATTTTATTTCTATTTTCAAAAAAAAAAATTCATTCTTCAGGATAAAAATCGTATATTTTATGAAAATAATTAATTAATTCATATGTGTAATTATAGAGTATATATATATATATATATATATATATATATATATATATATTTAAAATTCGCAGACACTAAACATTTTTTAATTTTTTTTTTTTTCAGTGCGATTAATTTTATTTATATATATGGTTTAGTTTATATGCATTGCATTCTATTTATTCTTATAAATACATTTTACACATTGATTATAAAGATTTTAATATCATCATATAGTATAATTAAAATAATAATTGCATTTTCTTATTTAAAAAATAAATATATATATATAGAGAATTTAGCAAAATGTCAAAGGGAATTTAGCAAAATTTATATATTGCAATGGGGATTATTGATATATATATGTATATATATATATTTAACAATTTCAAAGATCAAGATAATATTTTAAAATTAAATATATACACAGATTATTGCATTCTCATGAACAACTATTTTTATTTACATAAAATATTATACTATATTTATATGTGCGCTTTTGCCAAGAATTCTTTTTCATACTTATATGTATAGGCCTGGTAAATTTTCATAGTGTTTAAATCACAGTATATATAATTTTAAGTAGTGGTTTATTTTAACATTGAATCTATCCCATAAACTATAATACAATAAAAAATACTATGGGATACGATCCTTAAGATTATTTCTAAAGGAAAATTCTGCATAATTTTTTAAATTAAAATTCTATATAACTTTCTAAAAGGAAATTTCTGTTTAATTAAACGATCATATGTTATTAAATTATATATCCTTTAGGTGAATTATACAGATTGAATTTATTAACGATAAGCACTTAACAATAATGTATGTCTAATCCGGAATCTGTGTCATATATATATATATATATATATATATGGCTAGTAAAAACCCAGATATAATATAAAAATCAATAAAATTTTGTATGCCAATTAAATTAAAATTTATATCATATCATGTATATATATACAATATATATAAATAATATTTTCTAATATTTTATTCACATATTAAGATATTATAAAATATTAATCCAATTTTTTTTTTTTTTTTGTGTAAATATATATCAAATCGCGCAAACTTAATTGATTAAATGAAAGCATTAAGAAACATTGTTTTTTTTTTTTTTGGATCTATATATTTTTATATATATAAAGCTCGCCAATCTACCTATATAAGCTATCTATATACATATTTAAATTTATATATCTTTATACATAAAATTTTAACTATAAATTTGATACAAAAGTAATATTAATATATATGGATATGATTTACAATTTCATTTATATTTTCAACATAATCTATTTATCATGCAAGATTCGATTTATTTATTTATTATTTTTTTTTATTAAAACTCTATATACCTATTCCAATATATATTTAGATATATGATTGTTGTTAAAATATTATATGAGCATAAATTTTATAATAAGCGGCATATCACCTTTTAAATTTATTTTTACAATAATAAATATATATAGTATATCTATAGATTAAATAGAGCAACACGAATTTTAAAAATTAAATGTTATTTATATATATGATGTTGTTACACTCTCAATTTATATTATATATATATATATATAAAATCGAGTATATAAATAAATAAATAAATAAATTAAAGATAAAAAAAAAAATAAAATAAAGGTAAATGTATATGGAGAAAGTAAAAATGTGAAAATTATTTAGCAATTTATCAATAAAATTCATTGTTTTCGTTTTTCTTCATTCATATATAATTTTTTAACGTACTCATATGATAAAATAAATAAAAAACAAAATGTTTATAATTGATTTATGATTGACAGTTTTGTATATATAGTATATAGACGTGCTGTACATGTTTTTTTCTATATATTTATATATGAAATACATCAGATAATAAATAAAAATTGAAAATTTCTTAATATAATATGCGGTTAAGATAAAATAAAAATGTTTATAACGATTTAAATATCCTTTTTGTTTTTCTTTTTACTTTGCGAGTGATGATGATTTTCTAATTTCTTTTTAATTTTTCCCATAAATATAATATGCGATAATCTCGAAAAAGCGAATATTTTAAAATTATTATATCAATTGAATTTGATCAATGTTTTTTTTTTTTTTTTCACATATAATATAATATTTTGATGTATATTTTTTTTTGTTTTTGAAACCCTATGGATAAAGTTATGAATAATGTTTATGTATTTCTTAAGTCATCTTATACCGAAAAAATATTTATTTTATATCAAATTTCCCATTTATATAAAAAATTATATGAATATTTAATAAACAAAAAAAAAACATACACAAATTACTTGATGATAATTACATTACAATACATTCTCAATTTCATCTATACATCTGATTTAAAAAATTATAAATTATATATAAAATTTAATTTATTTATGTGAAAAATTAAAATTAAAAAAAAAAATTCACTTTTTATTATTGGAAAACAGGTAGATGATAATTTTATTTTTTTTTTCATTTATAAAATACTTGTAACTTTTATTTATATACAATATTATTTATGCTGGTTTTATATAAGAAAATAAATTATAAATATATTCAAAACAATGATAAATTTAAGAATTCACATCAAATGGCACGATCAAAATTTTTTTACTGTATAAATATAATAATAATTTATATATATATATAGTTAATGTTATATTAAAGAGAGAAAAAAAAAAATTTATATAATATATTAAAAATAAAAAACAAAAAGTGAAGACCTTTAACTTTAAACATAATTCAAATTTTATAAAGTGATATCGTATATTTAAAAAAATAATAATAATATTTATATATAAATAAAATATATCGTTTATTTATATTTATTTTTATTTTTTAGTAATATTATATATTGTTATACTGTATAAATATTTATAATATACATATATATGAATGGATATATACCTACATAAAAATTGGAAAAACTTTCATTTAATAATCAGATATCTCTCATTCCATTAAGTGTATATTTATTATATATATACATGTATTTGATTGCCATATAGTCTAAGCCGCCATTTAGCCACCATATATGATATATTATTGACTGACTTGATATGTATTTAATTTTTTTTTTCTTTTTAATTTCTATATATTACATATATACAGTATATATATATATATAGTATATAGATACATGAGAAATGTTATAATAAGTTGAATGAATGAATGAAAAATAAAATTACAGAAACTCTTCATAATTTACAACATTATTTTTTTTTTTATTATTATTATTATTTATATATTTTTAATATGTAATAATAATAATAATAATAATAATAATAATGAAATAAATAAAAAAAATCCATTCAATTGACGTTAAAAGTCACATTGCTGTCACACTATTTTTTTTTTTTTTTTATAAATATATATAAAATAATATCTATTATATTTATATAGAGAAGTTATTACACGCAGAAGTGATTGAAAATGAAAATGTTATAAGATGGATTGTTCCATTTTGTTGATGAAATAAATTTATATCAATTTTTATTTGTGGAATTTAATTATTTACAATCGTTTTTTTTATAATAAATTATAACTTTTTATTGTAATAAATGGACAAGATTCTAAAGATTTGCTAGGATACCATATAGATATAAAAAAACATTGAAAGATTTTATTTTAATTTTATTATCTATTTCATGCTAAAAAATATTTTATTTTAAACAGTTTTTTTTTTTTAAAAAATAATTTGCCTTTAGCGATGACATTACCAAAATTATAATAAAACACTATTTTATTTTTTTTAAATTAAATTTTCCATATAAATTGAATATTCATTTAATTTAATTTTTTTTTGTATTGTTGAAATTTTCCATTTATATGTAGAATATATATATTATATATATATAAGAGAAAATATATGTTATTTCATAATATTTATATATTACATTACATATAGACTTCTTACGATATAAATTATATAAAAATAAAGTTATATATTTTATGGTATGATCTTGTATATGTATAATCGGATATATAACATATATAATAAGTATAATGAAAATGTTTTGTGTATAGATTTAAAATGATGATAAGCGATTTCAAAATATTTTATATATACATATATACACTATCTATATACTATCTATATATATATATATAATATAAATAAATGTAAAATTTTATATATACAATTTGATATATTGAACAATATCAATATCCTCTTCTATACAATACATATATACATTCAATATCTTTTTTTACTTTTTTTTTTATACTATATATTGTATAGATATCTATATATATAATAAATGCAAAAGAGATATTTCAATTTACAGGATTTTTATACCATAGATATATTATATATAAAATAAATAATTAAGATGCATTTACATATAAATGTTTTTGTATACTTATTTTATAGTGTAATGTATATATTTGCTGCATTTCATTCAAATTCAGACTTTTAACAATATTATTATTATTATTATTATACTTTTAACACCACTATATATTTATGAATATATAAATTCTGTGTGCGGCGGTAAATATATCTAAATTGTATATATTTATAATAATAATAATAATAATAAACGTATTTATTTACATAGACGAAAAAAATAAAAATAAATAAATATATGTAAAGTTATAAAAACAACCATCATCGCATCTTACATATATTTAATAATGTAAATATTTGCAAATGAATATGAAATAGAAGTAAAATATTAAATAAATAAAGATCATATTTATTATGTATACGTCTATTATTATTATTATACAGTACAATAACATTATTGTTTAATCATTCTTTATTTCTGATAAACGTATAGGGAAAAATTCAAACGATTTTTGTCATTTTCGATTTAACCGAGCTGTTTCTTTATATTATCGTAAACTTTTTTGGTCATGTACTAGAAATATATAATACTAATTTGTATATATTTTCAAAAACAAAATAATTAATTACATAATCTTTTCCCGCATCACAATTAAAATTATACATTAATAAAAAAACAAAATTTGACATAGATTTTCTTTATATATATATAAAGAAATGAAATTCTTTATTTGATATAATACAAATAAGGAAAAATTCTATATATACTAAACAATTTATTTTCTTAATATATATATATATATATGATATTTTATTTATATGTGATTCTGCCATATACGTATATATATAAATAAATGAGTACATATATTTTTACTTACTGCTTAGATGTAGGTAAATTTTATTATATTACTATATATATGATTTTATATAGGTATATAATATAAAGAATGATATATATGAGCTCATATATTGTATATATATATATAATAGTTATAATTTATATGAGATACATGTACAAATGAGATAGTGAGGTGTATATATTAAAAGTACAATCAAATTTTAATCATATAAACTGAGTAAATATGTCATATTTTGCCTCCCTACTGTGAACAGATGTACTTAAGATAAATATATGCAATTTACTTAATATGACTTAAAAGATTCTTTATATACAATATTGAATGAATAAATAAATAAATATGGTTGTTTTTTTTTTTTTTTTTTTAGAAAAATACACAATATGAATGACCATCTTTTTTGTCTTTTGCATATTTAAATATATATATATATATATATACCTACCTTACCTATAAATAAACAAACAAAAAAGTACCATCATCAAGATATATATGATATATATAATAATATAGTACATATACGGGTTGCAAAATGCTTTCTTATATATATGGTATGGTATATATTAATATATATATATATATAGATTTAAGAATAATAATCTATAAATTATATATATATTTATATGAGGTATTACACATTTATTTTATATAAAATGAAATACGTGTTTAACTGATTTATTTGTTAAACACATTTATAACACACATAATATTCTATGCCTAACCTATCTATGATGATGATCGTATATTATATTATACATATTATAATGATGAAATACACATATTATGTCTTTTATAAAATACTTATTATTAATTTAAAAAAACAAAGATATATCCATATATTTTTTGTGGTATATATTTAACAATATAAATTTATATAAATGAAAAAGGTTTTTTTTTTTTATGATGAAATCATTATAAAAAATTTTGCGTGGATGCAAACATAACATATGATGTATTATATAGAGTTAAAAATCAACTTGCATTTTAAAACAAAACGAAAACGATGCGCGATCACTTAACTTATTATTATACCATATACACTTTGTTACAAAACTATATTATAGATATATAGATCCAATCTAAAAAAACTAAATATTTATTATTGGAATACAAAATAAATTAATTTCTTACCAGATATTTATTAGATATTTTTTATAAATGATTGAGAATATTTAGGATAAAGTTTCCTTGTACGAACTATTTGTTAGAATTCTGAATGTTCGCAAGACATTCACTATTTTTCTTTAAAACCTCAAAAGGTTCTATAATAATTTTGATTCTAATAAAAGGTTGTTTTGTTTTAAATGAATTTATATCTTTGTAACAAAGTGTTATATATTTTATATATATTAGAAATTTTCTAAATTATATAAAAAATGTATTTTTATTGTGGATGTTTTTTAAAAACACAAAATGATTTTTGCTTCTTCATTTATTTGCAAATAAAATATAGAAATATAAATATATAAAAAGAAGAAATTGTACTTGTATATAGATATTTTTTTATATTATTATTTTAACATTATTATTATTATTATTACTATATTATTACTATTCTATATTATATGTGCGATTATTAAATATATCATCTATCGCTTATATAAGAAATAATGCACGCATATATGAACATAAATACTATTTAATTCTATTATACATATCCATTTAGAATATAAAATAAAATTTATATATTAAATTCACTACCCACTAATTATTTACAAACATATACTATAACTCATATAATAAAATTGTAATTTGTTGTATATCATTTCATTTCATTTCATTTCATTTGAAAAAAAAAAATAAAACATTCTACAACTATATATATATATATATATAAATTATGTATGATAATTATATATTATCACATCTTATACACAACAAAGATTTATATATTTATTTACGTAAATGATTGAATGATGTATATATAACAACAAAACATATTAATTTATATATGTATAATAAATTTTTTTTAATATATATCTATATAGCAATTGCAATATAAATTTCTTTTTTGTAAATTACTATATATATAGTTAACTATAGATAAATATATATATAAATATAGAATTCATTCATTTAGAGATATAAAAATAATGATCATATACCTCTTTAGGTATGTACGCAATCTTTATTTTAATGTATCCATATGCTATATATAATAAAAAATAATTTTATTACAATATGTTCTAATTCTATTCTATATCTATCTATATCTATAAAATTACATTTAAATGTTATGTTTGATTGGTATTTATTTACATATATGTAAAAAATTAAATAGAATGTGTGTTCATATTAAAATTAATCAAAGATTGAATCAAGGAAGAGGAAGTTAAATAAAGTAGTTTTTTCTTGAATTGATTTATATATATAAAATAGTTAAATATATATATATATATATATATATATATGTATAATTTAAAATGATTATTATTATTTTATGTGCGAAGAGAAGATATGTGTTATAATTTTTGCAATAATTTTTATTAGAACATTACATTTTTATATTTATATATATTAGAGACATACATGCAATAGATGATAATCCATTTATGGATGAGATGAATTTCAATATGTGATGTTAAAAATGTTTTATACAATTATTATTAATATGTAATAAATATAATACATAATTTGTGTAGGTATATACATTAAATATTTCTATTCATTTGTGTGAGCATCACTCAGCAATTTACCATAATATACCATTTTTATATAACCGCAATTACTATACTATACATGAAAATGATTTAAAAGTGTTGTATGATCCAATGCACCCATTTTAAAATTCTGACAAGGTTATTTTTATTCAAATCTTAAGTCAGAAAGAAGCTTTAGAAATATTTTTTCTGTTAAATTTAGATCAAAATTCAACTCAAAGTTAATTGTTGCGGAACTATAAAAGCCAATTTATTCAGCTATCAACAGAGTTATTGTACATTCTACAGTGTTATTCTACATAAAACCAATCGTCGGTTGTAAAGTGCGAATATCTTTTTTTAAATACATATATATATATATTCATACAGATAGTTATTAACAATGTATAATATGCATATAGAAAAAAAGTTGATTTACAAACATTAATCAGTGTGCAATATATGAATAATGATAAATTTACATATTATAAGATACATTTTTTTTTATATATACAATATTTACAGCTTATATGTCATTTATATTGTAGATATATTGAAAAATATTGTATAAATTGTATAAAAGACAGATAATTACATTTGTCATTCAAAGTTTATCCATATATAAATAAATGTAAATAAAATGAATATACATATATTGTATAATGTATAAAAATTAATTGGTAGATTAGAATTATTTGACATGTTTATTTTATTACAATTTTTATTTTAATATATATTCTAGTATTAAATCAAATATATTCAAGCATTACAATAATATTGTAATCTACTTTGTTAATTGAATAAAAAAAAAATAACTGAACTAGAATTAACCATTATTCAGTGCAACATTAACATGTATAACAATGTTTCAATTAACAACATTATAATTTAGATAGATATATAGAAATATCATTAATATAATATATGAATATGAATTTTGCATTATTATAATGCAATTTATAACATAAACTTAATTGAAAAATCATAAACATATATGCGTTACGTGGGATGTGATTTCTTTTTTTTATATATCATGTCACTTTTTAGATGTTCTTGAAACAATTTTGTCATTACGATCGGATTAGAAAAAAATTTTAATTTCGTTAATATATACTATAATTTTAATGAATGAATTGCCATAATCAAAAATTATTGTTTAATTCATGATAAAATACTATATATAATTTCTAATGATCTAACAATCAATACATAAAAAAAAAACTCCTAAAAATCTATAAAATTACGTGCATTTATAATATTATTAAATTTTTTTTCATTCTATATATTACCAATGAATAAATGTTACAGCACATCACAAATTCGATAATTGAATTTTTATTTTTATTTAGTATTTTTTTTTTTTTTTTTGCTCACCTATAAATCACGCGATTATAAACACACGATTTAAAAAATTTTGTATATATTAATCATAATAAATAATCTGCCAGCCAAATAATAATAATAATAATAAAAAATTAATTATAAAATATACGCGATATACAAATTATTTATCATAATAAGTAACAGCTTCGTAATGAAAATAATACGAAACATTATAAAAATTAAACCATTCAATGTTACATTCATGAATATATACAAAAAAAAAAATAAAAAATTCGTATTAATATTTAAAAGAAATTTTTTTTTTTTATCTATTTTAAATAACATGAACAAAATATAATAAATACAATACAATTTATTTTTTCATCTATAAAGTATCTGTGTATCTGTCTCTCTATATATATATACTATGGATATTTTTATTTTTCATATTATACTGTGTATGAATGAATTTATTATTATATTGAAAATATAAATACTAAACTGATGGATGTTTAAAATAAAAAAATTATAAACGTATATTTATTTGGAAAACAGAATGAAAATAAGACATATATTAGGAAGAAAGTCATGAAATTTTTGCTATATATTATTTTGTTATATACACAACCACAGTCAAATTAATTTTTCTTTTTTATAAATGAATGGTTTTTTTTTGTTCGTTTTATACAAAAATTGTTGTATTTTGTGATAGTAATAAAACAAAAAAAAACAAAATTATATATAAACGAGATAACAAAAAAAATATCAATAGAAATGCAAGTAAATAATAATAATAATAATAGTAATAAAATAATAAATGGAATAAACATCAGAGATTTAATAATAATAATGAAAGAAAATAAAAAACATATAAACATGTAACACACATATAAGGAATCACAAATCGAGATAATCATAGCGCATATAGATAGTATATATATAGCATAAAAAATATCGTGACTTAAACGACATTTCAATAGATTTGCGTCACTTTCCGACAGTCACCACTTGGTCTCGCGTGTATTAGCTTCTTAAAATATATTTGTACATTATATATACAGTGCTGCACGTTTTTTTTTGTTCTTCTTCTTAAACGAATGTTTTTTGCCTATATCTGAATTGGAATTTATGTATATAAGAAAAACAGTTGAATGAAAATACTGGTCTATTTTATACTAGTTGTACAATGTTTTTTTTTTTTCATTCTGAAATCTTTCCAAGTCATTCATTTCCTATATAGAACTATTTCAACTGAATCTGTATGTCCAAATATTGTAAAGATATATATTACATTTTTAATCAACAAAAATGCTTGTTTTTTTTTACAGCTTATATTACATTTTTTCACAAAATTTTCACTGATCAAATGTGATCAATATGTATGTACCTTTTTATAAATATACATATATATGTATAGAAAAAAGATACCTTATAGTATAGTTGATATACTATATACTATACTATATCGAAAGGTATATAATTAACGTATATAGAGATATACTGTAAGATATAATATTAACGTATTACATATGTAAGATATATTTTTTTTATTTTTATTCATATAATACCTGTTTGTTTATATAAATACAAAAATAAAAAAAAGTATCGCATAAGAAAGTAAATTTAATCGGTGCAAAAGTTGAATGACATTTTTCTTTTTATAATATTATATGTTTATATTTTTTTTTTTTTTCATCATTTTACTGAAATATTTATTCATATTAAAAAAAATTAAAATATGGATATTTTTTTACCCTTTAATTATATAAAAAAACACAAAAAGAAATTGTTTAAATGAATAAAATGAATTTTATTATTATAATTTGTGATGCGATAATTTTTTGTTATCATTTTTCTTATCAATAAAATATATATATGTAAATGTAAAATTTAGATATACTAAAAGTTTGGCAGGTGAGTTTAATTTATGAAAATAAAATACAATTTTCATATACATTAAGATAACATTTAGATTATAGCCAAACAAAAATAAAATCAGATTCGACTATGATATCAATTTAATTTACTATATAATTACATTTTTTATATACGCATAATTATAGATTTTGAAATATTTCATACTGAATCTGAATGGGCGAATTGTAACAGAATAAAATAATTGTTGAATGGCGTGGATACGTGAATTTTTTATAAATAATTTAATTCAATTCTTTTTTTCTTTCAACTTGAATGTTTTTATTTGAAGGTGTACAATCACAAAAAAAAAAAAAAAACAAAAATATTAAACATATAATTTTATTTTATACTATAAATATTTCAACACTTTGGTACAGAAATAAAAACTCACGATTATAATAAATATAATAATATTAATAGTATATATATACTTACTTAATATAAAGTATGGCTTGCAAAGTTTATCACCCACTAGTAATTCTGAGGACATTTTGTCAATTTAATGATGAAATGAGTAACGATCAAGCATGAAATACATATAAGTAATTAAATCTGGATCTGTTCCTAAGAATATGTGACGATATTACTGATTTTGAGACGCACTGTATACATATAAACATATATATTTAAAAAGAAATGAAGCAAATTTTGTTCAAGTGAATAAAAACATAACAAAATTGATAATTATATTTTATATTACCGTAAGAATAATAATAATAAAATAATCATAAAAAAAAAGAATCAATTGATTTTAAGAGATTCATAAACCTTTTTACATATATATATACAATATATAAATATTGCTGGTTCATCATATCATTTATTATTTATATACACCGCATTTCATTTCTTATAAATATAAATATTTTATTTTATTTATATTAAAATATGAATAAAAAAAGATTATTTTTTGTTTTGATTAAATTAAGTGATGACAGCCGCGCAATTTATATTTATTTTATGAAATTTTTTTTTTTATAATCTCTTATTTTATTTATTTTTTGTATATGACATAAACAAAAAAACCATATAAAAGGTTATCTTAATTATATTTATATATATATATATAAGAATTTAAGAATTTTTGCATGTGGTATTAAAAATTTTATATTGTAATTTTTATTTTTGTTTGTTTGCGATAAACATTCAATCGTTATGTGTACGTACTCTGTTATCGTTATTTTTTTTTTGTTGTTTAATTTGTTATATTTTTGATAATTAGTAAAAATATTTATATTTAATACTTTGTTAATCGCACAACATTTATTATTATAATTTGAATCATATTTTTTTTATCACTATATTTTGATTGAAAGATTTTAAGTTTATTTTCTATATAGTTTATACATAGATTAATTAAGTTTTTAAAGACTTTTTGACGACGTTTTACGAAACTAGACAATTTTTTATCGGTTTTAAATGGAATAACTATTTTTTTTATATGAAAAAGCATAGCAAATCCATATAAATAAATACTAACTATATAACAAACATTTAATATTAATAATTCATTAAATAAAAAAACTCAACAATTCTAATGAATTTTTAATTACATCTGTTTAGATGAGATTTTTGTATAATTTCATAACTAAAAAGTCAATTAGATACATGGTCATATAATAAATATTTATGATTATTATAAATGTATTCGATTAATTCAAAAGAAAAAATAAATATGTAGGAATATATGTGGTAAATTAATATATAAACGCTTTAATGATTTTTTTTTTCTTTAAATGAATCAACACAATAATTAATTCTCTTAATTCATAGTCCATCTATACTATTATTAATTAAAATTGAAAACCATATACGATGATATATATGGTAAAATTTGATTCAATCATTAATGGATATTTAAAAGCCAAAAAAAAAAAAAAAATTAGTAGGACAATTTTTATTGTTGCGTATATTCGTTTACCACTCACTCAGATATATAACACAATTGAAAAACATTCTGAATTGTTATAGATTTTTTTTGGTTTGTATAATTGTGTATGTAATAATTTTTAACAAAATTTACATATGAAAAGATATTTATTTTTATTTTTAATTAACTCTTTTATAACTATATACATGATGTGATGGAATAATATAACATATATGGAATAAAATGCATATATATATATATAGAGAAAAAAAACATTGAAGAAGATAAAATCATATATGTATAGATACTATATGTATTAGCATATATAGGAAACGCATTGTTTATTCATTCATATATTGACAATAAATACTTTATTATTTGTCTATTTCATATATATATATATATATGATGGTATATATATATATATATATATATAAAGGTGTGTTTCCATTTGTTAAGATTTTTTTGTTTTACCCATATATATTTTTAACTGTTCAATTGATTTAATCTTTTTAATCTAAACAAATTACAAATTAAATATAAAGATTATTATTACGTTATATATATTCATTCTTATGATTGTTCGTTTACTTAACTCTATTTTATATATATATATACTTATTACCATTTACATGATCTAATTTCGATATGTGTGTATATATGGAAACAATAAAAGGCCTAGTGGGTGTGTTATATTTAAGATTATGAAAATGAAAATATCATTTTGTGTCTTTATGATATATAAAAATATCTTCTTAAGGATCATCATAACAAAATCATTCCAAGTTACGATTCACACTTCATTTTGTACTTTATTAAATCATTCTATATATGCGGATGCGGATTCATTCGAACACACCTAAAATAATGATTTTGAAAATAATATTCTAAAATAACAAATTCATTTAACATTTTGTTACCTTGTTACAAAACATTTATTTAAATATATATGTATAACACAAAACACTTATATAATTACATCTAAATATATATACCATTAACATTTTTGGTTGAACATCACATCTCGCAATTGTATACATATACATTATTATGTTTAATATTTTTATATAGTGTCCATGATGAATATATTTACAAAATCATAAACAAAACGTATTCTTTATATACATCGTTCGTCCACTACATATATATGTATGTATAAAAAATGACCTACAAAATAATTTAAAATTATAATCAGTGTTCCAAATCAATGAAATAATAATAATAGCATAAGTATATAGAAATGAATATAAAAAAAAAAACACATTCAATTTTTTTTCCATTTATTTTTCGTCTCTTTTCCATCTAGAAAATTATTCTATGTATACGTACATTGTATATATAAAAATATAATTAACAAAATGAAAAAAAAAAAATAATAAGAACATTATATAATGATATAATAGTATTTTATTTTTTTTATTAAAATAAAATTACGATGATTCATGTATAAATAAACAAAAACGCAGTAGAATAAAAAATAAAATAATGAATTATATATTTTGATAATAAAATTAAATCAAAAAGATAGATAGATACCAAAAACCAAAAACCGTCTATGTGTATGTTGGTGGTGTGAAATCTAATTAAAATATAATTAAATATTATTAAATTATTTTTTATTTTTCTATTCCCTCAACTTTTCTAATGATGTTTTGTTCTATTGACCTACAATACTACTATATATTTCTATAAATATATTTATCAAAAAAATACAGAATACATATATAGTTGAATGTTTAGCTTTGTAATGTTTTCCTTGTGTGTGTTTTTTTTTCATACAATATTTATCTATATTAGATAAAAATATAAATAAAAAAATATCTTTTTGTTAATATTTCTAACAACTTTCTATCAATAGAATTAATTAATTATTTAATTTTTTTATTATTCTTTAAATGTATGTAAAATATACATAAATGAAATATTTTCACTTATTTTATTTCGTAAAATAAAAATTTAACAAGCGCAAAGTGTCATAAAAAAAACAATTTTTATCATAACATAATTTTAATTTTTTTTTTTTACACCACCATAAAACCTATATATAATTTTTTTTTATATTATTATTATTACAATTTTTATTATACTATGCATATGTTAATAATAAATAATATAGTATACATTTTTTTTTACTATTTTTAATAATAA
Organism: Dilophus febrilis; assembly: GCA_958336335.1. Lineage (NCBI taxonomy): Eukaryota > Metazoa > Arthropoda > Insecta > Diptera > Bibionidae > Dilophus > Dilophus febrilis. Next base: position 44,245,559 of record OY284471.1, on the reverse strand, counting down.
TTACTATATTTTTATGTTTTTTTTTTGTAGGTTAACAATATAAAAATTATGTAATTTCCTATATATAATATATTAAAAATACTTAACCAATAATATATTTTTATTTTATTATTTATTTTATTTGGTTAATTTTTTTGTTATTTCTGTTATCTCTTATGTCTTTTTTTATAAAAATATATCTATTATATTTATATAGACAAACAAATAAAAAAAAAATAATTCTTATTTACCTATTTTATAAACATTCATTCAATCGTATAAAAGTAGATATATAATATTGGAAAATGAATGAAAAATGTTTTTTTTTATGATAATACAAACAAATTATATGAAATTTAATAATAAAAAACAAAAAAAAAAAAATACAAACCACAAAATTGTATTTATTTATAATAGAAAAATTTGTATTGAATTTATTTATTTTTTTTTTAATTTCATAATAATTTAGATATGGAAACGATTCTAAATTATTATTAATTTTTTTTTCGTTTATACAGTTTAACATATAATTTTAGAGTATAATAAAATAATATTAATAAAAAAAAACCAATAATAACAAAACAAGTGATTAATATAATAATTTTTTGTCTACAAGCGTAATATTTGTTTAATTTTTTGTTATGTTATTATTATAATATTAATATGTTCTATGATATTACTGATTAAATACTTTCCTTCTAAGATCTCTGATGACCAACAGTATTCTGAAAATGCCAAACACGAAAATAATGCACCTTCAGATTTGAAACATGGCCCAATTTTCTTCAAGATTTATTAGCATATATGAGCATTTATTAGCATCTGCCGGGTCGCAAACGTTGATATGAGATAGAAATCTGTATATGGTCATCAAATATTTTACTCCATATATATAATAAAAAAATGTATTTAATTCTAAAGATTAGAAAATTATTACATCTATGTATAAAGAATATATCTATAAATTGATTAGATAATCTATGTATATATATATATATAAAATTTTACTATATATATATTTATATCTTAACATATTTATTCAGTATATTTAATATAAATATACTGACCATTTATTTTACAAATAAATTAATTGAATATTTATATAATACAGTATATATAAAATAGAAACATGAATATAAATATTATATATAATATATATAATTATATATATTAAAACCAATTTATAATAAGGAAAATTCAAAAATTTATTATAAGCAATATACATACATGAAATATTTATATAAAATATAATGTATATACATTTATAGAAATGGGCCATGTCCATAAATATTATATAATATATAGAAAATTTATTGTTATATTCGCATATATTATATAAAGTACCATATATATATATATATATATTATTTAGATGTGGTTTTTTTGTATCCATAAGAAAGGTACTGTTATACTTAAAACTCTTAAAAATAATGTATATTTCTTTATATATATATATATAGAATTAAATTCTAATTTAGTGTGTAATATAAATAATATCTATATATATATATATACATAATAAATACAGCATCCTATATTTGTATATAAACCTATATGAATTTAATAAAATATAATATAGCATATTGAATGTAATCAATTTAATAGATCTCATACCGTATATCAAAAGAATTATGTTAAGAGCAAATGTATTTCTTATTTTTCCTTAACATCATATATATATATATATATATACTATAAAACACAAATAAATATATACACAAGTGTAGATAAAATATATATATATATATATTGTATATATATGCTCTGTGTGTAGCTCATAAATGCTAAATTTTTTACATGTATATTTTATATATATATACACAAAAATAGAATTTAAACAATATGTTAAAAATGTTTTCCATAAGAAATTATACTATCTATAGCTCTATAAAAATTATCAATAAAAATTAGTTAACAACAAAATAAGCAATAAGGAAATATGTGACATACTATATTTGTATTTCAGTGTGTGTTTGTGTGTTTGTTGTAAACATAATCAATATAGATATATACTTATATAACTAACTTACCTTTATATATAGTATCTTTATATATATATAGATATAAATTTAGGTATTATACTATATATATTACGGTTTTATATAAAATTTATATATATGAAGAAATGCTATACAATGAACATGTTTCACAGTATGTTCTTCATGTATAATATCGCGCATATATATAGAAATGGACATTATGATTATGTGTATAAAATAAAATATACTGTTTATAGAATTTATAACATTTATACTTATATATTTATTATTTAAATGGAAAATATTTTCCATTTTTATCTATTTACCTGTGTACATCTCGTCTTTATTATATACACTATAACAAAAATGTAATCATATATACCATTGAAAAACAAATAAATAGAAATAATTATTGGGAAAACCGTTCAGTTAAAGCAGATAATTACTTCGGCAAGACCGGGGATACTCATTTATATATAGCCAACATTAAAATAGTTTAATAAAGAAAATTCATGTATTTTAAAATGAGATATTAATTTAATTGAATATAGAAAAATGGGTCAAATGTTCAAATAAAATGTTATAATTTTATGAAAACTTTACGCAGTATTATAGTAAATTTTAAAAACATTGATGCGTATGATTGACTTTTTGATATAGTGTATGAATGCATTGGTTGGTACATTTGTTAATCATATATATATAAATTTATGTTTAATGTAATTTAATTTAATTATGTCGCTCGTAATATTGTGTCATATATAATACAATAATAATAATAATAATAATAATACGCATATATATAGAAAAAAAAACATCTGTATATATATAAAAATTGTGTTTGATGTTGTATAACATTTTTTTCTTTATACGTTATATGTTATATACAGAAATATATATATATATAGAAATGCAAAAGAAAAAATAAAATTTGTTAAATATTTTCCGCACGCGTCCACATATAATTTTTTTTCTTTTTTATTTTCCTGGTTTTTTTTTTTTTTATTGTATCACCACCTTTCTTTCTCAATGTACCATAAATATTTTTATACATAATAAGTATGAAGAAAAAAAAAAAACAGTCTCTACATGTAATAATATTATGATTATAATTTTTTTATTTATTTATTTTATATACATTTCACACAGTTATGTTAATGTTTTTCTGTGTGCGGATTTGTTTTTTTTTTTTTTTGCGTTCTGTCTGTGTTTTATTTCATATGGAATTAAATAGAAACCAGAAATAAAATATATCAATATAATATAATAATGTATTATAATAAAAATTAGCTCACGTACTGTGACTGTAATATTTATTATTATTCACTCTATATATTATATTATTTATTTCAATAGTATAAATGTATTGATATAGTTTATCGGTTGCTCTCGTGAAATTGATGATTTTGTGATATATTAATTTTTCTTTTAAGCAATCCAAATATTAAATCTTATATATATCACTAAAGAAAAATTCATATAAATATTAAAATTATCTTTATCGGATTAGATTTATTATTTCATTGTGTGTTGTAATTTTATATTAACGCATTCTTTTAGTTGCATAAATTGCATAAATTGTAAATGATATATTTTCATTACATTCTTCACCATTTCAACATCACACATTTTAAAATATATATGGGGCTCTATATATATTGTGTAAATATATATAAATAATTAGAAATATTTAAAACAATTTAAAATAAAAGTAAAAATTAAAAATTGATGGTGATCGACAATCATTTTTTATGTATTTTATGTTTAATAATAAATATATATGAAATGTTCTTCTTCTTCTTCTTTTATATGTGTTTATCTATATATATATATTATAAATAAAGGACAATTTATATATAAAAAAACAAACATTCACAAAATAAATATATTTTCTTATTTTATACCGCACATTATTTATTATAATATATATATATATTTTTCCATATTATAAAATATATTTAATTTACCTTGACATTTTTTTATTTTTACAAAAATATTAGCTATACAATTAATTTTTTATATATACATTACATTACATTACTTATACTTACTGCATATATATAATTGCTAATTCAAAAATTATTTATATATCCATTCATACCTGTATTTTAAAAATTAATTTAAATTCAAGTTTATTTTCAGTTTAGTTTCTTCAGAGAAACACAAAAATTTATGACTGACAAATATTAATAACAGTTTTAATTTTTGAAATTCTTCTGCATATATACAGATAAATAAATATATTATATTTACAAGTGTAACTATATACATATTATTATTATAGGTATATATTTATCTATTTATTTATTGTTGAATGTAAAGAAATATGTATATAATCTCTAACTATAACTATATATAGATAGATAGATAGATATATCTAAAAAATAATAATATATTAAAATTGTGTATGTAATCAATTAATGTAAGTCACTGTATATATATATATATATTTAAATTTATTATATTTTTCTTTATATAAAACAGCTTATTCCATAAAATAGCTCATCATTATAAAATTGCTATATAATAATTATAATAGAATATACATAGATAGAAATAAGATAGATGTATGTTATTTTAATCTCTTTATTTTTTATAATGTAACTACATCTCTATATATACATATTTTATAGAATACATCAATAATATATAAAAGGTTGTATATTACATATATTTTTGTAAAAATTTTCAAAATTTATTATATTATATATATAGTATATATGCGATGACCATTTATGTTGTATATACTTGCATATATATTTATTTAGATCATTGCATAACTGCAATTTTTGAATATTTCTATATTTTATATTTAATATTATAATAATAATAATCAATTTATTTTATATATTTATGTTGTTTTTCGTTTTATTATTATTATTTTAATTGCAATCGGGAGATGTGCGGAATTATATTGATTATTAGCGATTTTTTTTACCTTGAATTTTCTATTAAATGTTTTATTTTTTTCGTCAAGAAGTGATTAAAGTTACTAATATGTTTCCTTATACGGTTAAAGATCTTATATTAAATTTGAAAAACATATCCTGTAAGGACATTTTTACTGCCAAAATACCATTTATTCACGTTTTTCATTAAATATTGTCTTCTTTTTATATCTCTACAGGAAAGAACGAACTTAATGTTATGAATGTATCTATAGAATTTTGTAACTTCTCTATATAGAAAAATATTATAATATATATATTATTTAAATTTACACAAGATTATATCAAACATATAGATCAAAATTAATAATATTTATATGCAATACATTTATTTGTTTTATTTGTATATTTTACGCCGTATGCAAAATATATATAAATAATAATAATAATAATATAATCTTTTATATTTTATTGTTTTATATATATGTTTGAAATAAAGCTAATAAATATTGAATTGAAAATATTTAATCATCTCGCACGTTACCCATATATGTATACAAACAAATAAAATCATATATATGTTTTATGTATATCGATAGATTTATACAAGATGTTATATTAGATGCGATTTAAATGAATTTTGTATATTTCAATGTTTTTTATATATTATATATAGTATATATATATTTTTTGCATATATTTATATACAATATGCATATACTAATCATAACAGAATAATCAATCTATCATTTATCTATATGTATATTATAAATATTATCTTATATATTTAAAATATATTCTAAATATATCTATCTATCTTTTTCAATATCCAACCAACTCTGTATATATATAGATATAAAAATAATATAAACGTAAACTAGTATATCTTAAACTCTTTGCATATATATACATTTTTATATAAGAAATGTGAACAGCACATACCTTTTAATATATTACATGACAGTTCAACATGATTTTCTTCATTTCTTCCTTTTTGATTTTTTTTTTGTTTTTGTTTTTAAGTTTATTTTGTTCTTGTCTCGAATACACGCAGCATACAAAAAATAAAACATATATACCTATACCTATATATATAGTTAAATAAATATATTATATTTTACAGTTTATAAATTTATTTATTTATTATAATATATTATGTGATATATAAATTGTATATATTTATTTATATAGCGATTATTATATATATATATACATCTTTGTATATATCAGGGTTGGGGAGTCGGCCTAATTTTCGATCGACTCCGACTCCAATCAAAACTCTTATATAGACTCCGATTCCGACTCCGACTCCCACTCCAGCTTTATAGAATTTTATAATGTTTTATAAGTTATATTTAATGATTTTACATATATGAATTAACTACATTTATAATAATTCTTATTAGCTTCAGTTTAATTTTTATTTTCGGATTTCCATTTAATTTAATAATAAAAATAATAAATAATTTCATTTAAATAACGCATATATTCTTTATTCTCCCTTAAAATTAACTCTTAAAAATTAAAATGACATCAATCAAATCGGCTTTCATATTTTTGCTCGCAAATCTGATTTTATTATGCGTAAAGCCGAAAATAAACGCTCCACACTGACTTGGGTTGGTGGTATAGTGCGGTGGCTAACATTGCAGCATTTTGTCCAATTTCTGGATATTTGCTTATCGCACTCACTACGCACATCTAAATTGCTGCTTCGATCGAATTTTTCCACCACAGTCTTTAGGCATTCATTAAATTCTAAACAGAATTTATCAGTTTCTGCCATGCCATTCTTGATCAAAAATACGCATATACAAATATTGTTATTGGGATTTAACATATATGCACTGCGAAGTGTTTATACGTGAATATACGATATTCTACATTACATTCCAATAACAAATGCCATACCATTTTTTACTCCTATATATAAATTGGGTTTAGTATACTCAATTATTCAATATTTTGTATTATAAAAGACAAAACCTTTTGATGTTTACTTTAATAATTAAAAATATGAGGAAATCAATGTAATTTAAAAAAAAAGTGAAAAATGTAATTGAATATTAATGTGTTGGAGTCGAGGAGTCGGTCCAAATATTTCGGCTCCGACTCCACTCAAATATAACCGACTCCTCGACTCCGACTCCGACTCCACACCCCTGGTATATATATGAATTTATTTTTATAGTAAATAGGCGCAAATATAACATAATAGAAGGTATATAAATATACAGAAATAAAACAAATGTAATATTAACTTGTATATAAAGAGTAAGAATAAAAAAATTTCATTTATAAGTGTAATTTTATTATTTTATATATGTAATATTTCAATGATTCAATATATATATAGGAAAATAAGATGAAGAAAAAAAAAAATTAGAGTTTTATTGATAATAATTTATTTATATCATAATCTGTATATGGTAAATATATTGATCTGGATATACAAATACTATATAGAAATGATATCGTGTCTTCATGTATTATACTATACAATTATTATATATTTGAACTACTTTTACGAACATAAAAATAAGGTTAATATATCTATCTCTATAGGATACAATTGATTTTTAATCAATAAAATATTATTTATGATTTATTTACATTGTAATATTTTTTTTTTTATAATAAATGGTCATAATTTTAATATGATTAAATATAATGATCTTTTTAAACTTTTATCTATACAAGATAATCTAATTTTTTTGTTAAGTTCGGAAGATTTTTAGAAATATTCGTTATATGCAAATTTTTACTAATCAATTCTTGATAAATTCATTAATTCTTCTTATATTACTAATTTAATTAATTGTTATTTTGGGCAAAATATTGAATAGAAATTCTTTGGGACTTTACAATAAATTACTTATATGATATGATGTAATGTTTTTATTATTTTCGTTTCACGTTTGCTATATCTATCTATTTGTTGAATATATATATATATATACGCATTTAAAAACTAATTACATGAAATTTTTGTATTTTATCATAATTATGGTTTTAATTTTTTGCGTAAATGTACATAATTTGATAAAAAAAAAAAAAATTTGTAAAATAATGTCAAAACAATAAACACATTAAATCTATATTGTATATAAAAAAATACATATATATATATATATATACACTTTATATTATGTATATATCTTGACAATGACATAATTTATAAAATATGTATTTTAACTATATATATATGAATAAGTAAATATAAATACAGATTATATTACGTACAGTCATACAAATATTCTTATATTATATTCTCTATATATATATATATTGTATATATACCATAAATAAAATACATAAACTTTTCTATAAGCTAATTCAATGTCAACTGTAAATTGATATTAATTGTTAATCAAGAGCGCGCGCTTAAATTATTATATATAAATAAATATTGTATATATATATACAAATACATAAATATATTCTTTGACTTATGTATAGCAGCGTAGGTGAATTTAATCATAAATTTTATCGTCATATATATAACTTTTTTTTACAAACAATATACATACGTTTAAGAGTTGTTTTTTTTTTTAAGTATATAAATGAATTGTTTATGAATAGTATTTTTGCTTTTTTAAATATATAAATAAATTTATTCATATTATATATACCAACCATACCATTGTGTAAAATATTAAATATGAATGCATTATTAAATTTATGCCGCATATATCGAATGAATGGGTTTGTGCATGTGTTAAAGAAAATAAAAATTTGTTGAAATGTAATTTGTTTGTTGTTTATATATATGTATAAATGTGATGATATTCACAGCAATTGAATAATAAATACATAAACTATTTGAATTTATTTCTAAATTTCTATTTTTTTTCTTCTCTATATTAGGTATCACGTAAAGTTTCAAAATGTGGTTATCTATTTGTGGCACCTGATTGGGATTTTAGTAATCCTCTTTATAGAACAAAGGTATGTAAATATTTGTTGGTAGATTTTAAAATTCTTATTATTATATTAATCGCTTATTCCAAATATTGATTATTTTTTACTCCATATATCTTCTGTTTTTGTTCATTTGTTCATTGAATTTTTGAATTAAAGTGTCATGTGTATCGTCACATCAATTCAATTGTATTGTTATAAGGAAATTACTTCTTTTTTTTTTTTAAATTATATTCGTGTCGTTTATATAAAAAAAAAAACATCCATATAAATAGTAATAAATTATAATACACATAATTATTAATGATTTAAGAAACAAATTAAATTCAACTCTCTATTTTTAATATATACATATATAGTTATAATGTGTATTTATTTTTAACTTCTTCTTCTTCTATAACTCTAAAAGTTATATAAATTATAATATTTTTAATGTATTTTATTATTTTCCTTTCATATAATACTCAAATGTGATTATAAAACACACATATTCATATTATAATATATAATATATATGTATATGTACAATGAAAAAAAAAGAAAAGAAAATCACTTTATATTATTTTCGTTTTATTTTATTAATTTTTTCTTATTATTTTTTTTATTGTAAGAGATTCGCAGATTCAAGGGCCTGAAGGGTTTTTTCGCATATTCATCTATATATATATATAAAATACTATTTTATTATTCATTTTATATATTATTAATATAAATTTTATGTATACAATTATTCTGTACAGTAAAGAGAAAATATTGCAAGTTTATAAATTGAAAATTCCGCATTCATTATATTATATAGTATTTTGAAAAGACATCAACAAAAGTCTTTATATTTTGTAATAAAATTCACAAAGCTCTTTATGTCGAATAATTAAAAAAAAGTACATCTGCAAATTCACCCAAATTTGTAAATTTCTAAAGGTTACAAATTCCTTTGGTATATATTTATCAGTTCGCACCTATAACACACATATAAGCACATAAACATGAATTTAATCCACTTTGATTCTATATCTGACAAAGCTATATATATATATACATTTTTATGGTTACTGTTGAAAATATATATGTATAACATATATATACAAAATATTAGTTTTATATACGCGCGCAACATAGCCAATAGGTATTTTATTTATTATTTTATTCATTTTACATTAAATCATATATATGTATGTTACATACCTCTGCATACATTTGTTGTGTTGTTATTTTTTGTATATATAGCTATATGATACGCGCGGAGGTACTTCAATAATATTATTCAAATATATATATATATATATTCTCTACATGCGCTTATATTATATTATATACACACTATATAATGTAATAATTTTTCAGTTATTATATATATAGAAAATATAATTTATATGTACGTGATGAAAGCCGTTAGTGTTTAAGAAGTCTAAGAAAAATATTATATATATATACGAGAAAATATAAAATTTGTCTGTATATCATCTATATATATATATATATAAAATTCATTATACTTATATATATATATTCATATCTATATACATATGTTTGAATGAATTATGTTATGTATATTATATATATATAGAAAATATTAACATTTTTTTACACGTTTGTTATGTTATGTTTTATTTTTTCTTCTTCTATTTTTCCACATATATATATATATTTAATTTAATAGTAAAGTACATAAAAATTCTTCGTGTGTGCGTTTTAAATTTTAATCGAACCGGTCATTAAAAATTGTTTTCATTTTATTCATATATAGATATATATATAATTTTAATTATTTAAAGAGATTTTAAAGAGATTTATTTATGTATATATATATTATTATATGAAAATATAATAATCATTTATCAATCATACATTTATTTTTATCGACAACAAAATTCTATATGAATATATTTATTAATATCCTTTATTTTTTTTTTATATATACACTATAAAAATTTTAATAAATAATAGCAAAAATTATGGATTGCCTTAAAGGATGAATATAATATAGTATATAGTATATGAATATTAAAATAATTGATGACAGTATATATATAAAAATAATTTATCACAATTATTTTACATATTATTAATAAAATACGATAAAAATGTGTATACTGTATTGTATATGTATTGAATATTTATATATAGTCAACTATATGCATTCTTTATTATAAGCATAATTTATTGAACAATCATCTGCTGAATGATTTTGAAATATGTAGTAACAATAGTCTAAAAATCATATTATTGATTAGTATATTGCCAAATCTTATTCCATAATCCATATATATATATATTGATGAAGTAGATGAATGAATTTTTATATATATCCATTGAGATATTCGAATAAAACAATGATAAATTGTAATCATTATATATAAAGAACGCCTTATACAGAATTGATTGAGTTGTATGGTTTTTTAAATACAAATTTTACAATATGAATCCTCTATATACAAATATATATTCCTTCATGCACTCATATCATATCATTTATATACCTGATGCCGTATATAATTTTTCACATATCAATCTATCTTTATTATATACATATATGATATATATGCGTATATCTATATATAACAAGAGTAAACATTTATAATTTGTAGCTTATATATATTTATTATAACAATAATTTTTTTGTAAAAAAAGAAAAAAATCATAATAATAAAGGAGTACATAAAAACGAATATATATCTATATAGTACTCTATATATACAAGGTGTATCGATTTTATTTATTACCTTTTTTCATTAAAAAATATCACAATTTAAAGTACCTATAAAATACTTGAATTTAAATACTACTTGAAAAATTTTAAGATCTGCTGTTTTGGGTTGTTTCCTATTGATAACAACCAATTGGTATTTCGTTCCGAATTCATCAGTACATCTGGTAGATTGATAATTTATATACATAAAATGTAATGCATCAAATACTCAACAAATAATATTCATATATACATATGATATATATATCTATATATAATATATAATAATGAACATAAGGTTAATGAAGAGTATAATTCTTTTTTTATTCATGAATGAAATATATATAAATAAGATATCATAATATATAGTATAAAGAAAACAGGATGAGGAAATTATTAAATTAACCATCATGTACATATATGTGATATAAATGATAGAAGATACATATTATATATAAATAAGTATATATATGTAGTTAGACAAATGTACAGTATATAATTTTTTTTTATTTTTTAATATACTCTTAATAACATTTTGTTCAATTTCCAATGTTATCTAAACGTTCAATGAACTTTTTTTGTTTATTTTTTTTTTTTTAAACCATTTATGTAGTAATTTATTTATTTTTTACTAGCACTTAATGGAAAAAAAATAAAAATATAGATGAGAAAAATGTTTTTTTTATAACTTCATTATATATTAATCATAATTTAATTATATATAATAAGGAACTCCAATTAACAAATGATTAGTAATTTTAAAGCATAAAGCCAAAAAAGAAAATAATACACGTTCTATAATTTAAAAAAATATGCGTTATTATTCTTAAAACATAAATGTACCTCAATGAAAAATTTATTATTTTTATTATTATCATTTAGGTACAATCCATTTGTTTTACACCTGTTTTTTTTTTTCCTCTGTGATAGTTATTGTCATTTAATATATATATTTCAACTATAATAAATTAAAAACAACTATATAACTTTATATTATGCGGTTAAATAAGTACATAACTCATAAAGTGGAACCTTCGACCTACAAATAACATTTTTTTTTTTTTTTGCTTTATTTCAACAACAATTTTTTGTTTTTAATTATAAAGGTATATATTTCGTAAAAAAAAAAGACAACCAAAACCAAATAATAAAAAAAATGAAAGTTTTATTTATATACATATATACCTCTCTATATAACTAAATTTTTTTGTTTTTCATATACATATATATTATTATAAATATATAAATATAATTTTTTTTTTTGGTATTAGATGAGTTGTTGTTTAAATTTATTTTAGGTTTTTTTTTTTTTTTTCAATGCATATTATTACTTAAGTACATTTTTTTTTTCTGTATATACAATTTTCCATAAACATAATATAATATATATAATATATGGTTTAAGTTTTATACACTTTTCATTCATGATTTTCATTTTGTTACACTCTTAACGAGTGCTCACTCTTGATATAGATATTGAAAAAAAGAAAAAAAAAAGAAAAAGAAAGATATTGAACAGCAAAAAAAAAAAAACACATTTCATTGATGACAACAAAATTTTACGTATATCAATGTGTGTTTTTTTTTTTGTGGTTGTTGTTTACTAAGTGATGGTTTTTTGTTGTTAAATTTTTCACAGTTGATTTTTTTAAATTAAATTAAATTTAAACTCATAAATTTATATACTTATATTATATTATTATTAATAATATTCATTTTTGATGATGATAGATTTTAATGGATTTATTTTTTTTGTATAAGAATTTTAGTTCTTCAATATTTTTATTAATAATAATAATTCGTTCGATTGTTATTTATGAATAATTCATATATCAATATATGGAGGTCAATCAATTTATAGCAGTAGACACGACGGCCGGTATATTAAATCTGTAATCTATATATTTATTATGTTGGAAATTTATAGAAAAATGAAAATGGATTATAAAAATCTTATTGCTTTTTTAACTTTCATTATATATATATAACATATATATGTAAAAAAATAAACTTTTCATTTATTTTATATAATATTATTAAAAAAAATCGATAAAAAAAAAATTTAATTAAAAAAATAAATAAGTCTATATATGCGTATGATATATACTATATGTATGTACTCATGCGATTTAATTTTAAGTGGATTATTTAAGATAAAAATTGTTACTATTATTATTTGTTAGTTACAATTGTTTTGTTGTGACTGCGATATATCGCTATATAGCTATTGGACATATATATATATATGACTATACAGAAATATCTTATTATAAGTCACTTTCTATCTATCTAATATATATAATAAATAAAATATTAATCCATATATGGAATCGATTTGAGATATAACAATTTATTTATTTATTTATATGTTTTTTTATACATATATTTATTTATATTTATTGAAAATGTGTTGGTTGTTTGTTTGTTTTTTTTTTATTTATTTATATATTAAACGTGTATAGCTGATATTGAACACGTGTTTAAATTTTACATTTAAATTCAATTTAATTTTAATAATAAATAAATTTTTATTTAAATACACAAAATATTTCTATATAAAATAATACCTTTTCAATTATGCTACTAACAATATATACTATATTATTATTTCTATATTAATATTTGCGCGCACGATAATCCATTATAGTAAATATTTATCTTATTGTCTTTTTAGTCAACTGTTTATTATCAAAAAATGTTTTTTTTTTTTTGTTTATGAAAATCCAATGCCCGAAAATGGTCAAATCTAAAAATATAAAAAAAAAAGTGATGTAGAGGCAATTATAAAAACAGTGGTTTTTTTTTTATTCAATTCACATAATTAGTAAATTTTTTTTTTTCAAAATAAACATACTTTTTATATTATACATAAAAATCAATTTAATTCATAACTCAAATCAAATCCAACTTTATACATATGATATATCCATCTATACCAACTATATATATGCCACCGCCTACACTTTCTTTATAAGTATATATCTATTTTTTTTTTCTTTGCATAAATGAAAAATTTTTTTTTATTGAATTAAGTAATTTTTTTGTATTTTAGAAATAAATTAAAAATGTGTAAAAAATGCATTATATATGTAGGTATAAAATAAATATACCTTTTTTTTCATAATAAAAAATTAATTTAAGTACAAAATTTAACCAAGTAAAAAAAAAAAAAAACGACTACGCTTTTTATAATATTTATATTTGATGATTAGAATATATATTTTTATATTGTTTATTATTAATATAAAATAATCGCACCACTCAAAAAAAAAAAATTATAATATATTAATTTTAATTACTGGAATATATTAAAAATTAATATATATATAGTTGGGTATTATTTTTTGATAATACTTATAATTTGTTGCATAATTTATAATTTTATTTTATTTATTATTATTATTATTATTTGAAGACGTGACTTGAAAAATTGTGAAATTTGATTATTTTAATATTGTTTGTTTTATTAAAACCATTTTGAAAGAGAAATTGAATGATATTTTAATGCAATAAATTTTGTTGCAAAGCTATAAATCCACTTAAAAAAACATGGGGGGTTTTTTTTTTTTAGTAAAGTCACATTTTGGATATTCCCCGATAGAAATTCATTAATAATTGTTGTCTTTCTCATTATAGAAGGTAGAAATGTTTTAATTGCTTACAACAAAAAAAAAAGTAATTTATACATTGTACGGTAGTTATAATAAATTGCAATGATGCAATGATGTTTCCTAATTGATCATAGTTTTAATTAACAGTAATTTGTTTAATAACTTTTTTGTATTTATTTCATATAATTAAAAAATAATTTTTTTATTATTGTCATTTATATACACTTGGTGACGTATATGTAGAAAAATATAGAAAAATGTGATGTGAAAAGACTTCTTATAAGATGAATTTAAAATAATAAAATATAATTTGTTTATTTTGCAATCAGGTTTATATAAAAATAATGATAAAAAGCGAGAAAATCAAGTGCGATAATTTTTTGTCATGCACTTCAAATATACACACGCATAAATAGAAAATACTTGTAATAATAATAATAATTTTTAATAAAAATTATTTATATAAATATCATCGATTCATTCGATCGATCGATTTTTTTTCACTGACCATTGATATATTGATATACTTATCGTATAATAAAAATAATAATAACAAAAATATTTGATGAGTTTGAGTTCAATATTTGTATGAGTGTGATTTTTTTTCCATTTTTTTTTTTTTGAAGAATATCTATCTATAAGATATTTATATAACATGTTTGTGAATGCGTTATATAAATATATATTGATTTAATAAAATTTTTAGAATAATATATGATTGGTTTTTGTGTTTTTTTTCTGTTGAGTATAGCTTTGTATATATAGATATTTAATATATTATCCCGTTATCAGTTATGAAAACGCCAAATGTAAATAAAATAACAAGTTAATGTTTACCTTTTCTTCACATCAATATTCAATATATAATTATGTAAATAAAGAGAAAAATAAAAATGTTAATATTTATCTATATGCTGTAAGCTGACGAATATATATATATATATATATTTTGATCACGCATTTATATTATTTACATAGAAAATATTTTTATTGATTTTTATATTTATTTATTTATTTGTACTGAATTATTATAAATATATTTGTTTTGATATATAATTTAAGGTCAGGTTGTGCGATTTTTTTTTATAACATTTATCGTATTTATCGTTCAATATAATCAATTATTAATCCATATAGCACCAAACAGCGATATATATTTTATGTATTTTTATTTACATAAACGTAATAATAATAATAATAATCATAATTTTTATGTTAAATTCTTAGACATTCAATTATAGATATATTATATTCCACACCTTAATTTCATGGCAGTCAATATCATATACATAAATGCCTAGCATATATATTTAAATCCAAAGCAATATAATTATACTTGAAAATTGTTTGTTGGATATTATTATACATATACAATTTATAAAAAGTAAATATAAGTTTAAGTTTATCACTATATTATTGTTCAAAATATATATATGTATGCGCATATATTTGAGTAATGTAAATTATAATTCATAAATGATTTGAAAAATATGCATATGAATTAATTAATTTTTTGTTTTCATTCTTCAATATTCAATTTATGTTTTTATTTATATAATAAAACAATGGAAAATAATTTATTTCTATATATAATATGATTTGTATTATTATTATTATTATTATTATTATTACTTAAATATTTGCATATATAGATAATAAATTATTATACAAAAAAATTTCTTATATTTTATACCGAGAACCTACGAGTTTTATATTATAAATCTCTTTTTATATAAATACAATGTATTTTTTTTTTTGTTTTATTAAATTATCTTAATAAATATGCAACATATTTCAATGACAAATCTTCTCACACCATAAGCTATAATGTGACTATAGATTTTCCCTGTATGGTTTTTCTGTCTTTTCGGAATACAAAACATTCACCTTCAAAAGTTTCCCAACTCTCATTCGTTCTTATTCTGTGTTAAAGATCTGTGCATAACATTTTCCTATAAACATAAACTATTTGAATTTGTTTTCCATTTAAAAAAAAAACCCATTCGATTGGAAGTTCTATATATTTACCTTCTAATCCAAAGAAGAATATTCATATACTGTTTGGAATGATTTCCTATACAATTGAAAACTAATTCAAAAATTCTTTATGAAATGTCCCAATAATTTTCAGAAATATAATACACAATTTAATTTATTCCAATTTATTCATTCATTTTTAATATACATAAACAAATATATAGTTTAGGCGTTATAATATTATTAAAAAAAAGTCTTATTTATTTCAATTTAATATATATACAAATAAAAAAAAAAGGGTGCATTAAATTGCATTAAATTGCAGTGAACAAATAAATCTTTTATTATCAAAAATTTTTTTAATAAACACTTAAAACTGAAATAGATAATTTTAAAAATGGAATATCCTAAAGGAAATCTTTTTCATCAAAAAAGGTGAATTAATTCTTTAAAAAAAAAACGTCGTTTTCTTTAGATAACTTTAGAACGTTCGTGTTCACCATCAAATCGGTCGCATGCAGAACGAATAAATCCTAACGATATAGATATAAAGACTAGTAAAATCGAGATCAGTTTTTTTTCTATTCACAATCAATTATCTTTAATATTTCATAAAAAATAAAACAACTTCGTATTTTATTTTTTTGTTAAATATTTCTAAGAAAGATAAATCATTTATTTAAATAAAAGAATGAAGACAACAGAATTTTTGTTTTATAAAGGGAAAATTATATCTTAAAATTTGATAGAATAAAGTCAATTATTTCTTCTTTTTAAATATTTTTAGAATAATGGGGACTTCCAACTGCGATTCTTTTAAATATATTCAATTTCATTATATGTATCTACTATATGAATATATACGATTTGAATATGTGATTTGTTATAGTTTTAATATTATAATAAAAAATATTTGTATATTGAATTGAAATAACAAAAGGAATAAAAAGAGTTTAAAAAATAAATAAAATATATATAATACAAAAAAAAACAACAGTTTTTTTTTAAATAAAAGAAAAATATTTAATAAATTCTGAATTGTTGTGTCAAAACATTCCTATTATATTTTTGTGTTTTTTTTTTTTTTTTTTTTTTGGATTCAATTTGATATAATAATAATATTTATTTTTTTTAATTCAAATTCTTTATTCAATTCTAATTTTAGAATTTTAGAATTTTTTTTAATTCGTGATATATCCTCCTATGATATTAATATAATTATTTAATAAAAACGAATGTACATTTCTTTATGTAATGTATTATAGATATATATGATTGATGAGTCTCGTTTTTCATATTTTGTTATATTTTTATTTTTTTCACTTTTATTCTTCTAAACGTTTATTTGATTTTTTATATAGATTAGTAACTGTCAGATAGTACAGCAGTAATAGATATTAAGTTAAAAAAGTATCCCGATCTTAATGGCCCATCCCATAGGTTAATACAAATTAGATTCAACTTTATAATTAAAATGAAAAAAAAAAGAAAAAAAAAGAAGATTTTCCTTACCCTGACAAAGTGTATAGTGAAATCAGGATTATATTATTTTAGATTTTTAATTGTAATAATAATAATAATTTAATTTATATATAAAAACCGGTGTGTATTATAAATGCGAATAAAAAATAATAATTAATTTGAATAAAGAAACTATATAATCTTACATTTTATTATTTTACTATATTTACTATATATATTTTATACAATTCAAGTAATACAATAATAATTATAATTAAAATGTTGATATTTTTTATTTATACATATATATATATATATGGAAATTATTTTTATTTGCCTCTTTTTTTTTATTAATTATTATTTGTTATATGTTAATTTTTCTTTTCTTTATAAACTAATACTTTTAATATTTATTCAGAATTCCATTTGGAAAAAAATTTGGACATTTCCTTCAGAAAATTGGAAACAGAATTTCCACGGAAAATGGTACAGAATTTTCTGCAGAAATTATACAGAATTACTTCAGAAAATTATGTAGAATTTCCACCGAAAATTTTACACAATTTCCTTCAGAAGGTTGGACAGAAATTACCAAAGAAATCAGGCCCATCACTAGATTGGTAACGACATTGCCTGTATTGAGTTGACGTTACCAGAAAAATCTATCTAAAACGAAAATTTAAATAAATAATTAAAAAAAAATTTAATACTAATTTTAACTATATTTATAAATTTCTTAAATAATCACCTGACTATCATCATCATTAGCTCGTCGTAATGGTCATTTTTAATTTAAAAAATAAACAATTAATTTATTATTTTTTATTAATATAACAATTAAAATAAACCAATAATATATATACATACAAATATATTTATAAAGAAGCAGCAGCACAATTATTATTATTATTTTGTATATAAATTAAATTTACTTTGAGATTATGCAATTATTAATATATATGTATGATGAGATATACCTTGTTGTTATTATAATATAAATAAATATATTATGAGCTGTTATAAAATTTAATATCATAGATATAGATATATTCTCTATTCTATATTTTATATACAGAAAAAAACATATTTATTTATTTTATTATATATACATATATAGTAAAAACAGCTTTAAAAGATAATTTGCATTATTTGCATATATATTTAATTCCAAAAAAAAGATATAAATTTAATTATATATTAAATAAATATTACAATGTTTACAAAAAATAATATTATTATTAATAATATTTGTATATATTATATATAAAAAAAAAAAGAGGAGGTAAACATTGCGGTTATATTTGAAGCCAATTATAAATTGGATTATTATTTTTTTTTCATTGATTGTTCCGAAACGATAATAAAATTATAAATTATCTTTTTTTTTTTCTTTTTTTTTGCTATCATTGAAGCTTCCAAATCGAATATATTCACTTATAGATTTAGAGAGAAAAAAAATACACTGTACCAATTTATTTTACAAAAAAAAATAAACATTAAACCGCGTGTCATAAAATTATATCATTTATCTTATAATAATTTTTTATTATAAAGAAAAATTAATAATTAATTAATTGCTCAATGTAAATTTTGATCACTAAAAAACTATATAAATATTATTATAATATATGAAATGTATTAATTGTTATATAATTTTAAAATATCGACTGAATTTGTGTCTACAAATTAGTTCGATTTTGTGTTATGAAATCTTGTTAATCTTTATTTATGGTATTTTTATTTTTTTTTGTTCAACTTTTTACCTATATAATTATTTATTATTACTTTTTTTTTTTTTTTTTTTTTATAAATACACAGGTATTATACTTGAAAGAATTTAATAAAATCAATATACGATTTTCACACATATAATCATATATTTATAATAAATTATATACATCAAACTGCGGTACACAGCGATAATAATATATATAATAATAATTGAAGAAAGCAAAAAAAAAAAAAAAAAAAAATGAACAACCTTTTGAAAACTAAATAAACATGCAAATTTAATTAATTCCCATATATTCATTATAATTGATACAAACATATTTTTGCAATATTTTTACACAACCAATGAATATTAATAAATTTTATATATATGTATTTTTTATAAATCATAAGTGCACATTGAAACTTAATTTAATATATAATATTGAAGGAAAATAATGAATTTCAACATTATATAAATATAATATAAAATTAAACATAATTTTTTTTTTTTCTATATGTAAATATTTTTATCTATCTATTTTTTTTTTATTTCTCTAATATTATTTGTGTTTATATTTATAAATACCTAGGTATAATGTATTTATTTTAAATACCTCTGTCTTGTATAAATACATATTAACGTATATAATATTAACGTTAAAATTGTATTACTATATGTATATATGGAATTTCGTAAACGGCATCGCGCTCACATTTATGAGATATATTTTATGTGAAATGTACTTAAAGTACATCACATATATTCAATAGTTAGTTATTTTTACTTTTATTTATTTATTTATTTATTTATAATATATCGACATTATAAAAACATTTTGCATTATTGCCTTTATATATTTAAAAAAAATTATTTTATTAAGTTTAACTGACATTTTGCATATTATATTGATTGGGTCAAAAGGTTTTGTTTTTTAAAAAAATGTAAAAGAAATAAATTTTATTTGTATATATTTATAAATATTTAAATTTAAATGCAAAAACCAAAAACCATTTGTTTGACCTTAACCGATTATTAATGAATCGGAGATAAATAAATTTTATGTTATGGAATTTATGTATAATATATATTTTAGTTATGTATGTAAAATTGCCAAATAATTCTTCATATTTCATGTATTTCATACCAAAGTACATATATCTACCATCGTCATCCATCGGTCATGAAAATTATATATAATTGCTATTGTTATTATTAATATTATTAACAAAATTGTATATCTATACTATATATATGTTTATTTAAAGATATGTAAATTAAGATTAAACAACATTTTTTTTTGTTCATATATCCTTGAAAGTAATATACTCTCGATTGTTTACTATTTATTTATACTATTTTTTTTTTTTTTTTGCAATATTAACATGCGTAAAGTTTAATTAAAATGGCTTTTGTCAATCGATCAACCAAAATTAAATGAAAAAGTATAAAAATGTAATTATGACTATAAAATATCGAAATATCTTTCGAAATATGTTGGAACAAAAAATTAAATTTTAAGACTATATATAAACATTTCCAGAAATTCATTATAGGTACATTTTATATAATTCCGAAGTGAATTATATCTTCGAAACCTGCGATATAAATCATATAAACTTTATTGTTAATTCAATATTATCTTATGGTCTCATCATATATGCATAATTTATTATTTGAAAAAAAGAAAAAAATACAATGAACTCCTTTTGTTTATGTAATTATCTAGAAATACTACCATAACAATGTATAATAATAATAAAATTGATAATAGAAATTATATACAATCTGAATCTGTACACAAACACAAAAATTCAACAAATCTTTATGCAAAGCTCTATGCATATGAATGAATATATAAAGTTCTTTAAAGTACATTTTCATATATGAATAAAATTCGAAATTCTTATTTTATTTATAAATAACCTATGGAATTATTTATGTTAATACATCAAATTTATAACACTCCATATATAAATATATGTATTATAATGATGAATATGCATATAATTATGTAACTTATATATACCTATATAAAATATATAATATTAAAAATAATTATTATAATCTTATGAGTATATCTTCTTATATCTTATAAAAAATATATACCATATTATATGTAAATAAAAGCAAAAAAAAAAATTCAATGTTAATTTCACAAGTATATAAATAAATTATGTGTCTATGCATATAAAATATGTATTATTTTTATACATATGTATAAAATGATGTTATAAATACACGAGTTTTAATTATTCAATTTTACAACTGAAAACAATTTAATTGCACATTTATTGAAATTTTTTTTTTTTTTTTTTACATATACCCGTTGCATTTTTTATAATTATAATATTGCAATAAAAACATAAAAATAATAATAATAATCAAAGCCTTTTTCTATATATATATACATATATGCATGCATTGAAAAAAGAATGACTCTTGCTCAGATCTCAGATGTACTGTTTGTTATATCTAAAAAAAAAAAATAACAACAATATAATTGCTTCTTCTTTTTTTTTTTTTTTTTGCTTGTATATATATAATAAGATGTTGGAAAAAATCACATTAAACAATTTTAATTTGTTACTTTTAATGATTACATTATTATTTTTATACATATATAGATAGATGTATTATATACATAATCATTTTGTTGCACGGTTGCATGTTTATTATTATTATTATTATTATTATTACTATTATATGTATATTATCTATATATATATATATATAAGGGATATACCAATTTATTTATTCACATTAGTGATCAACGCATGCAATATAATGTATATCCAATCAAATTGAAAAACCAGTGTCAAGTTTATATACTATATATATATCGCTATATAGATAGATGGTTTGGTTTGCGTATCTGATATTATATACGTAAATATATAATTTGAAATAAGAAACGTAACAACAACGTAAATTTTACATTTATATATATATATATATAGGTATATGAACATCTCTTATTATAAACCCAGGTAAAGCTATAGATATATATCTATATATAAATATAAAAAAAAATTCTTAAATGTTCATATAATGACAATGACTAATTTAATTATTAATTGCATGTGGTTAAGTATATATATATCAGAAGCTATATTAGCAACGATTTTTGCGGTCTTGACAAAGTTCACAATGACCCAAAAACTAACGGGTTCATTTAAATTTTAGTTTAGGTGCCTCTTATATACATTAAAAAATTGGCAATATTTTCAGAAAATTATACAGACTTTCAGGAAGGAAATTATACAGAATTTTCCTAAGGAAAATAGATAGAATTTCCTTAAGGATACAGAGTTTTCCTTAGACAATTATAC
This sequence comes from Dilophus febrilis, assembly GCA_958336335.1. Classification (NCBI taxonomy): domain Eukaryota; kingdom Metazoa; phylum Arthropoda; class Insecta; order Diptera; family Bibionidae; genus Dilophus; species Dilophus febrilis. The sequence goes on along the minus strand of OY284471.1, from coordinate 44,222,011 downwards.
AGAATTTTCCTAAGAAAATTATACAGAATTTTCCTAAGAAAATTATACAGAATTTCCCTAAGAAAATTATACAGAATTTCCCTAAGAAAATTATACAGAATTTCCCTAAGAAAATTATACAGAATTTCCCTAAGAAAATTATACAGAATTTCCCTAAGAAAATTATACAGAATTTTCCTAAGGAAAATAGACCGATTTTCCTTTAGAAAATAGCAAATTTTCCTATAGAAAAATTGACCAAGCTACAAAAATCATATAAAAATAAATCACTTGAATGGTTGTGCGAATCGGGCATGACCTGATAATCCTACTATAGAGGTACGCATATAATTATACAAAAAGATAAAAAATCAATATTTATTTTTTTTTTGACAACATTTAAACATGTACAAAAAAAACTGCATTGGCTGTAAAATTGTAATGAAATTTAACAAAATATTTTTTATAATACAACAAATAATGACATAAAATGACATTTAATTTTAAATTTTTTAATAACAACAACTATTTTTTAAAGATTATTTATTATAATATTTGGTTACAAACAACGAAAAAAAAAATATTTTTGTGATTATAATTTCGTCATTTTGTCATTAAATTTATAAAAACGCGAATAAACAAAAAAAAACGAATCTCAACAGACACAAAAAATAAAAAAAAAAAGTATTCGTATATAATTCAAATGTGAATAAGACACGATGACTATATAACATTTGAAAGCAGATGGATGAAAAGAATTTAATAGAATTTATTTTGTCATTATATTTTTATAACTATATCCATATATATATGTATAATAAATCAAAATATATAAAATTACGTGAATATATTTTCATTAAAGAAAGAAAAAAACGTTCCTTCTTGAATTAATGCACCTGTTTTTTTTGTATTTCTTTATATTATATATATAAATATATGCATTCGGTCCCTCTAATGGCATTATAGTGAATTTTTTATTTGTTTAATATATATATATATATATGTAAAAGACACTTTGACAATAAGACTTTGAAGATTTTTTAAAATTGTTATGTTGTAAAATTATACAAGAAACACTGGCATAAAATATTGCATAAAATCACGCGGTTTATACAAATATATATATATACGCAAATTTTAATGCAAAATTAAAATGCATGTGTTTAAAAAAAAAATTGAATATTTAATACGCCGTCATCTCTAATTTATAAATATATATATATATATATATATATAGAATCTTAAATGCATTTAGATAGATGCCATCATTGCTATATATATATATATTTTTTTGAGAGTGATGTAAGTATTAAATACATATTTTGAAAAATTAAAAACTTTTTGTGCACAAAACACGCACTCAATTTATTTCTTTAGTTTTTTTTTTTGCATTTCATATGAAGACTAACTAATTTTTGAGCGGATTATTAATTTATAAATATATATATATATATATATATAGTGTGAATGAACTAAATAAATCATGATTTTATTTTATTATAAATATTTAATTTATATTTGTATTATAATATTTAAATACAAACTGCATAAATAAATTGAATTTGACTGACGAAATGCTAAAAAAAATAAATCAAATCAATTGATTGATTGATCACATCCTATCTAATATATTACATTTTCTTTATATATGATAGTCGTAAATTCAAATAATAATTTAAATCAATCCATAAAATTTTGATAACCCCAAAGTATATTAGTATATAAGTTCACGCAATCATTAATTATAATTTTATAATATATATTAATCTTTTTTTTTTATTATTAACATTCTATTTTGCTGTTCATCAAAAAAGAATGCAATTTTTTTTTCTCTTAAATAAACCGACATTCATTATTCAAATATAATTTTTAAAGAATTAAATTAAAATTTAATGAGAATTGGCAAACGAACAATAAATTTATGTAATTTTAATTATACAAGTTTATTTTAAGTTATTATACAATGAAAAGAATGAAATGCGATTAAACTTATAATGAACCAATAATAAAAGACGATTCAGATTTATAAGAATATGATAAAACTTTACTGCACTGTTTTCATCAAGTTCGCAACTCCCTTATATAGTGAAATCCCGCAGATAAATCCAATACAATATAGGTTCAAAAATAACCATATTGGAATTATTATACTGTAAACTGCTTAATATAGTTTTTCTAAAAATAATTCAATTTAAAAATGATCCCATTTTCGTTTTTTTGCCCATCATTTGTTATAATAATAATAATGTTTCTTGTATTATAGATAATGTTACGAAATTTTTCAAATTTTCTTGTATCGTATCGATTTATATTTACATGTATATATATATATATATATAATGATTTTCTTTACATGCGTTAAAGCAGTGATGTATATATAGTATAAAATTGTAATGATTAAATTCCATTTACCTCCTTTATATATATAAATATTGTATCTGTTTTGTAAAAGAAAAAAAAAAAAAAAAGAAACGTGAAAATGCGTTTCATTTAAAATTTGGCTGCACGCCAAAATCATCTTTTTTTTTCTTTTATTTTTTCGTTTAACATGTATATGTATGTACATAAAGTTATAATAAGTACAATTTCAAAATATATAAAATGCAATCATTTCCTTGTAACAACACACAACACACAAGCATTTATATATATACAAAAACGAATAAGAATATTTTGTTCTTTTTCAAATTCAATTACAAAATTTTTTGTATTGTATGTGTATATATATAAATAAATCTTGTAATATATAATGTTCATGTTCCTATATGACCAAAGATGTACATGAACATATTTTGTGAAATATATATATATATATATAAAAAGTTAATTTTAAACATTAAACTGGAACGCATCTCATATATCGAAGTTACACAAAACGCATCTAACTATAGGATATATAAATACAATGTGTACATATACATAAAGAATTATTTCTATATGAATTGAATATATATTCACATCATATCTTTTTTTGGTTTGATATATGATAGGTTCTTTTTTGTTAAAATTTTCAAAATGAAACACATATCAGTCATTCATTCATTCATTTTAACATAACATAAACGTAAATTTTCGTCATATAGAAAATAAAATGTATTTTTTTTGTAGACTTATTATGCAACAATTTAAAATTAATATTTTTAATAATTTTTCATCACTAAAAATATTTCCTATTCATATATATATAGTTGCACATTGAATTCAGTTCATTATATATATATATTATGAATATATGCATATAATTAATTATACATATATATATATACATAGATCTATTTGTGTATCTTTAAAATATAATAACGTTATATATATATATAAATGTTGTGCGCTTTAAAAACGCCCGGTCCCGTCTTTTATTCATGCATTAAATTCATATATAAATATATATAAATATATAAGAAAAAGGTCGGTGCACTTTCATTTACCAAAATTATAAAGAAGACGAAATAATAATCTGAATTAGTGAAACAAACAAAATTTCATTTTTCTTATATGTATATATATATATACAATATACATAAATTTTCGTTAATGTATATATAAGAAAAAAGAAATAAATAATCAACGTTTATATTATCTTTTTATGTGTATAGATAGATTCAAACAAACAAACGGTGCATGCATATTTTTAAATATACAATTTTTTTTTTTGTTTATCCAATTTTATTATTTATATATCAAATTATCGTTTTTGTTTTTTTTTTCTCTCGGTAAATTAAGATAAAATGAAAATTAACCAAATGAAATTAAAAAAAAAAAAAAATTCCCAAGCCCAATTAAGCCATGATGATTTGATTTTTGTCTTAATTAACTCAATTTTTATTATTTTTTCTTCTTATATATACTGAATAAAATTTTCGAATTTATATAATAATTTTAATTAAATTTAAATATGGATATTTTTTTTTGTATTATATTGATTAAGATATATATGTTATATGTATATATGATAACCTAATAATATATCAATGGTTTAAGTTTTATGCTATAATTTTATGTGCTGTGATTTTGTTTATCACAAAAAAAAAATCATGAAAATTAAACCAAATCCGTTTATGCAATTAAAATTTATTACAAACACACAATGTTCTGTCGATCGATAAGTTAATAAATTCTTAAAAATTTTTGATTGATAAACAATTTTATAATTCCAAAAATGTCCAAAATTATTAGAGAAAGTCCTATCGCGACTATACAAAAAAATATCAAAAAAAAAAAAAATTAAAATTAAATTATGAACACCATATCCGATTTATGCGATAATTTTTCAACGTGTTGGATTGGAATACGATACGAAAAAAAAACAAAAATCCACCACATATATTAAAATAAATGTAACAATAATTAAATACAATTTTTTTTTCATCATATATTGATTTATTATATAAAATACTCTTGAAATTCAATTAACAAATTTCTTTTCAATTTATATATATAAAAAACAGTTTTGCTTTTGCATCAATTTTCTTTCATTTCTATATAAAGGGTGATTTTTTAAGAGCTATAGGAAAGTTTTTCAAAAAAAAAAAAACACTTGTATTCAGAAAAATGCATGAAATCTTTATTTGAATCGATAGTACGGTCCATATAATTGAATGTTTAAAGATTATTTCATGCAAATGTTGACCTTGACTGCACCTTAAAGGGTCCATCCGCTTAGTCCAATTTTGGCATACTCTTTGCAACATATCTCACGAGGTATTTCATGGATAAATGCTTCAATGTTGTCTTCTTCCAATGCGTCAATTGAAGCGCGGGCTTGTCTGTATATAGACATGAGCTTTAACATAGCCCCACAAAAAATAGTCTAAAGGCGTTAAATCGCACGATCTAGGTGGCCAATTGACCGGTCCCGAACGTGAAATAAAATGTTCACCGAACTCGCCTCTCAATAAGTCCATTGTTGTGCGCGTGCTGTGTGGCATGTGGCACCGTCTTGTTCAAACCACATGCCATGCAAGTCAAGCTCTTGCATTTTGGGCCAAAAAAAATATTGGATATCATCTCATGGTAGTGCTCACCATTCACAATTACGTTACGATTCGTATCATCTTTGAAGACGGTTACGGTCCAATGATGCCACATGCCCATAAACCGCACCAAACTGTGACTTTTTCTAGATGCATTGGTAGCTGTTGCAATGCTTCTAGGCTGATATTAACTCCAAAATCGACAATTCTGCTTATTTACGTACCCATTAAGCCAAAAATGAGCTAGGTCGCCGAACACAATTTCGTCGCAATGAACTTTCTTAACAGAGTACGCATTTTGATAATAAAATTCAATAATTTGCAAGCGTTGTTCGTTTGTAAGACGATTCATGGTTAAATTATAGACCAAACTGAAGCGATGTTTGACAGTGAAACAAAACACGAAACGTGCGTCAACTGTTTAAACCAGTGTTGCCAAAAAGATAATAGCTAAAAAATCACCCTTTATATATATTATTTTATTTTTTAATTTTTCCTTTTATATACATAACTAACTCTATAAAGTTTAAGAAGAACAAAAATACAGATGAAGAAGAAAAAAAAAAAATGTTTTCTTCCGCCGTTCAAACCATATGATTGGCATATTATGTCTATTCGAAGCATCATCATGTATATATAGTACCGCATGTATATCTGATTATATATACTTCATTCATATACTATATACATATCGCTATATAGATTAATATAATATACATTTAGAGATACACATACGATCTGTACTATACAAAAATTTCAGGTTTTTTTTTCGGTTTTCGTAACGTATATATATATTATATTTGAATCGTGTTTATATAGAGTGTTTTGTATATTGTGTGTGTGTATAATTTTCTGTTTAAAATACCTGTTTCTTTTAATATTTAATACAACATATACCTGCGGATGATGGAATATGTATAAATCTGTTAAATATACATCATCATATCTCTTTAAATATTATACGTTATAAATTCTGATTTGTAATTTTTTGTGTTTCTCGTTTGTATACACATATATACATACATATATATAGTATCATATATATTTTAATTTTCTTATCCAACATAAAAAATGTTTGTTGCATTGATATACAAATATATTTACTTTGATATTTAAACGCATTCTATATATCTAAAATTTACAAAATACATCTATATATATACATATGTTCGCATTTATATATATATATATAGATAAATAAAAAACTATATGCATGCATTTATATTAAGATTAAAAAAAAAAATTCCAAATAAAACATATATTGTGGTTCTATCATCATCATCGTCGTTGTCGTCGTCGTCCTCACCACATCCATTGTATAACCACAATTTTTATACATTATTATTTATAAAAAAGTATCATAACTTATATACGTATTTATAAACATAGGAATTTTTTTTATTTTTGTTTTTTTTTTTTGGTTAAAATCAAGATTTCATCAGCACTTATTCCCGTAAGTTTATTATGCATCAGCTGCATTTTACTTCATCATTATATTATATAACATACATTACATATATATATATTATATAGTTAGTTTTGTTCACCTTCAAATGTTTAATTATATTAAATGATTATTCATTTATTTATTTTTGGTATTTCAGCATAATCATCAGCATCATCATCCTCTGAATTGACCTTTAATAAATATGCCATTATTTATATACATTTTATAATAACAAATAATATATTATTATATATAAGAAACAATATAATAAGTTATTTAATATAATACCGTAATATATAACTAACAAAAAAAAAAATACAAAAAAGGTACTTCTTCTTATTTCAAATTCTTTTTTGTTAAATACATTTTTGTCTTATTATGTATATCTATATATTATATGTATATTGAGTTAATCAATTATTTTAAATTTTTGATTGTTACAAAAAAAAAAAATAAAAACATTACATTTAACATAAGAACGATGAATGAATGGCATATACCCTTTTCATCAAAAAAAAAATTTGTTAACATTTTTGTTTATACATATATTTTATATTTTGAACAAACTCTGCAAATTGCAATTGATGCGCGATTATAATATGATGAAATTCTTTGATTTTCTTCTTTTTTTTTTGTTTATATCTGTCGTAAACAAAAATATATACACATTATTGGTTACACGTTTCTTAAAATAATTCAAAAAAAAAAAACATTTTGATTCGATTTAATTGTACTTGCACGACGACGAATATATACAAAGACCACGACGATGAAGAGTTTTGTTTTTATATATGCATATATTTATTTATTTAAAATAATACCTGATCTGTGATATGTATATATATGAATATATATGATGGTGGTAATGGATGGATGGTGAATAAAGTAAAATGCGTAGATAATTGATATGTTTTACATGCATGTATATACACAAATAAAGCATAAAAAAATATATACGCGTATATGATTATTATTATTATAATATTGAGTACGTGGATCGATGTGTAAATGTACATATAATAATAATAATAATTATAATTAAATTGATTAAAACTTTTACTATCTATATATTGTATATATATATATATATAAAATATATCAGAAAGTGATTTATTATAAACAATCAAGAGTTATATCAAGTTGTATATATATATTTAAATATGCTTTCAATTTTTTTATATTGTCTTTCAACAATTTGAAATTTCGAAATTTTTAATAAAAATATTAAATACATTTATACTAGACACATTATATTGTTTATCTATATATATATATATATATAACTATACGTACAAAAAATACGCAATATTTTGAAATAAATTAAGTATATGAAATTTTACGCACTTATGAGTTTTTATTACTTTATATAATAATGTAATGTATAATAAATAAAAAGTCCCCTGAATGTCTGCGAGATTCTTATTTTTATTTGATATAAATTCATACAATCGAGAATTGTGCAATTTTTTTTGTGCATAGTTGCTAAATTAATAGAATAAATCATTATGATATTCCTTACAAAAATAGATCCCTTTATATAATCATATTTTATTCGTAACTGGTAAAATTTGAGTTTACCCAGCAGATTCTTCGATTGTTACTAGAAAACCATCCAACAAATTATAGTTAAGAATTTGTGTGAAGAATTATGGGAATTTTGCAATTTTATCCTAAAACATATAGAAAGAAGTAGATGTCATTTTATAATTGTTTATTGAAACCGTTCATTGTTTTTTTTTTTTTTTTTGTAAATTACAACAAATTATCTTTCTATATTAAATTCAAAATTCATTCAGATTAGGTTAATATGATTGCGGGAAATAGCAGGTTAATTTTGATACAAATAATAATTTTAAATATAAAGATATAAGGATATATCATCATATTTAAAGGAATTAATCGAGAATTGTTAATGTAGGACGCGTATATTAAGATATAATATCTTGATTGAAAATATTGTTTGATGTATACGTATAAATATAAGTGAGACCACAACAATTCAAAATATATATATATATATACAATATATAATTAAAATAACATTAAACGAAACGAAAAATTCTCACGATACATTTTTGTATTATATTTTTTTCATCTTTTATCTATCAATCGATATATATTATATATATATATATATATTTATTATATTATACCAATATTTTATATAAAGAAAACGTCTCAAGAGTGATCGCATCATCTCTTAACTATATATATATATAGATATATATATATATACATTTATATATGTAATGTTATATATGTATTATTAGTTATCAATATTATTGCGTATATATTCTTTGTTTTTCATATTGTTTTATATTTTGTTCTTAAAAAAAATATGAATATATATAAGTTTTTTTTTTTTTCATCTTCCTATATATTATTATTATACATATATCTATTATAATCATCTTTTATATATATATATATAGCAAATATAAGAACATATCAAACTCATTCCACCATTCTTTCCACACAGACATTTATATGTTTAATATATATCAATATATATATATTTATATACATCTTGTATATACTTAATATGTGATGTGCTAGAAGGATGATAATTATCCATTCTAAAAGTTGAGATAATTTTTTTTTTGTTATTCATTCGTTCGTTCGTTCTTTATTTTCGCTTTCCATTTACTGTTCAATATGTGTAAAAATGAATTGTGTATATTTTCATGAATATGTTATTATTATTATTATTATTTTTATGAGATTCTTCTGTGTCAAATAATCAGATATAAGAAGGTATTCATCTATCTATATTCTATATATATATCTATTTAAAATCTCTATGAATATAAAATATTATATATTCATATACATCTGTTTTAAATATGTATATTGTGTAATATATATATATACATATATATATACATTATAAAGATACAAAATAAGATATACATTTGTATAATATAGGAATCAATAAATATATGTATAATGAAAAACATGTAACGATTGGTATAGTATATTATTATATTTTAATTTAATCTATACATACAGTTGAAATAAAAGAATATACAGATTTATAATCATTATATATTTTGTACCAATATGTATTATATTGTAGCGTATGTGTTCATATACATGTATGGCTCAAAGGAAAATTTATATATCATATGTTTATATTTCATAATACATATGAGATAATTAGAAAATTTTAAATGAAAATGATAGATGAATGCATATGTATAAATAATTAGAAATTAAATTGATAATACAGTAAACATTGTTCGCTTCTTGCAATCCCGATCCTACGGTTGGGTTACATAATTTATTGACATTTACACTTTGTGGATAATTACCACTACGGATATGACAACGGCATGTAAAATACAGATTTGAAAATAACCGGGAAAAAAAGTACGGTTCCATGTCGTCTGGCATTCAAAATATGATTCGAGCTATTAACCATTTTTTTTTGCCAAATTTTAGGTTGAGCATTATATCATATAATTATACAAATTATAAATAAATGTACAAATGAATGGTGAATTTGCAATTTTTTTTTCAATATTCATATATCGCTTTATCTATTATCGATAGACGAAAAAAAAAAAATAATAATACTGAAAAAAAAAAACTCTTAAATATATAGTTTTTTATTTTTTCTTCTTATATACAAATTAAAATTTTTCTCTCATATAAGGTTATTTAATTCACTTTCACTTTACCTGTATATTTTATATGTATACATATAAAGTTATTATTGAAAAATATAATACGTTTTTTTTCTTTTATTATTGTTTAATTATATACATACATATATGAGCTATATATATATATATATATATAGATGAGGTAAGAAATAAATAATATTTGTGTAATATTCGTGATAGAAAAAAAAATTAAAAATAAAAAAATATAATGAATTTTATTTTTTCTTTCGGCTACATAATTAATACAAATTATTATATGGTATTTTTTTTTATTCAACTACAACTACAGGTATAAGAAATAGCATTTAACAAAATAAACCTATATATATATATATATATTGAATTAATTTGTAAACAAAATTAAATAAGATAATAAATGTTAATTTTTGTTTTTTTTTTGTTATTATTTGTTTAGTATATGGTATATATATTTATAAATACTATATATAAGAAGAAGCAAAAAAAAATAAATGTAATAATTTATTTATATATATACGTTCTTAAATTATTTCTATATATATACTTTTGTTGCAATTTAATTTATTTATGAAAGAAAAAAAAAATAAATAAATAAATAAAATTACCTGCTCGCAAGATTGAACTAATCATGCATAAGCTTTTATTTTATTTTTTTTGTTATTCATCTTTTAACAATATATTATTAATAATATACCACAAAATATAACCAAAATATAACCAAAAAAAGCGGCGGATTATATATAATATAAGATATATAATTAAAATTTATCATAAATTGTATTAATCAAAAAAAACCATTCAAAAAATTACACAATCAATATATACATATTTCTTATATAAATTTATTTTTGATTACTTTTGTCTTGTATATATTCACTATAAATAACTATAAATATTTTACGTACGAGCCTAAAGATAGTTATATATGTATAAATAATATACGCTGTATATAGCTGCGCGGATAATAAATTGTTTCACCTGTTTAAAATATTATTTATAAAAAGGTCTAAAAAAAAAAATGCGTTTTATTTTTATATATGAACTTGAATTGTTTTTTGTTTAAATATATTTTTATATATATATTTTAAAAGTAAGCTTCGGCTATAGTGAGATATATTTGGTTTGTATTTGTTTTGTTAAATTACATTCGTTTTTTTTTTTTTTTTTGGTTTTAATTATAACATTCCCTTATGATTTTGATTATATTTTATACTATATATTCGCGATGTGTGTAAATTATTTGATTGTGCTGAGAAAATATATAATGTGTGAAATGTTAAATCGATTATATTATGAATATGTATATAGACAATTTTAAATGGTTTTTTTTTTTTTTTAGAAATGTAAAGATAGGCGTACATTTGTATTTGTTGTATTATACACGTCGTTTTTGTTTCCTCCACCTGTTTGATAATTATATTTAAATATTTATAATATAAATGGGAGTTTTGATATACATATTGTTCTACATTTATTGATTTAATATATAACCTTTAATGTCAATCAATGTTTATATATGTGTTTTATTTTTTTTTTTTTAATTTGATTTCAATGAAATGTTTATGGTTATTATTTTATATATATATATACTACATTCATATCATATTTATATAAAGAAAAAATAAATACCAAACAAGATCATATGAATGAATTGATTTTAAAAAAATTAAAATAAAATGACCTAGATTTTTTTGATATAATAATCATAAATATATATTACGATATGTGTACCTATATATATATCTGATATGATAAATTGATTTATTATTATAATACCTCTTTTATAACTATATATTACATAAAGCAATATAGTAATGCGTATATATATAATCCCCACAAACATTTCTTATCGCGGGTAGTACTGCAGACGATTCGCCTAGGCGATAAATTTATCGCCAAAGATATCGCATTTTTATCGCGTACGTTACTCCCTACGTATAGAGAATGGGACTCTTCCGCGATACATCTGGAAGATAAATTGACGATATCGCGAGGAAGATAAATTGGCGATACAAATGCGATATCGCGAGGAAGATAAATTGGCGATACGAATGCGATATCGCGTGGAAGATAAATTGGCGATACAAATGCGATATCGCGAGGAAGATAAATTGGCGATATATCGATTCACTAAAATATTCCTTTTAATATTTATTTTAGAGGATAACCTGAAAATTATAAAAATTAAAAATTGTTAATATTTCTTTAAATAAATAAATTCAAATATATTAAAAACTTTTTAAAATTTTGAATATTATTTTTAATAAATATATTTCGTTCAACCTCTCTATTCATTCGCGGTTCAATTTAAACCGATATTAATTTGATACTTACTTATTAACATATACTTATTGCGAGGAAGATAAAAAGACGATATATTTATCGCGGATTTATCTTCAAGAAGATAGGCAAGCGATAAATAATAATATATTATCGTCATTTTATCGGCTGGAAGAGAAATAGAAGATAAATGTAGCTCTGTATCCTCTTTTTATCGTCAAAGCGTATCGCCATCGTATCGCATTTTTATCTTCCGTACAATATCGCTCAACTGTTAAAACAACGATAAATTGGCGATATAAATAACTTTTTTTTTATCTTCCCCGCGATATCGCCGCGATATCGTATCGCCGATTTATCTTCCAAATGTTTGCTGGGATATATTAAAGAAAAACAATTTTATAATACACCTTTTTATGATTAAATATTGTTTTGATTAACATAATCAAATAATAATAATAATAATTATATTTGATTAATTATAAAGTGTGTTGTTGTTTGTTTCTTCATAATTTTGGTGATATGAAAAAGGATATAATTGTAAATTTGATTTGTTGACTTGGCTAAGGGATTCCAAAGTCCATTTTGCAATGGTAATTTCTTTTTTTCTCTGCCTTTGAAGAAATCATTTAATGAGGAATTGTATTTGTGACAATCAGAGAGTCTATTGAAGTTTAAAATTTCAAAGGAAACGTCTCTTTTCCATAACGACACACATCGATTGTTGATAATAATAGATAAATAATGAAAAATTCAATAATATATTTAATGTAAACAGGAAAGGCAACTCTTGATATCAAATTTTGTCCATATATTGTGTCATAAATCCAATAGAAATACATAAGAAAATTCAACTTCATTACAAAATCAAATATAAGAATATCTTAAAAACGAATCATTTCATTAACATCATTCGATTATCTACCATATATAACTATAATATATCTATAAAAAATTATTTACAGATAAACATCAAAAACGATTAAATCAATTTAATATAAGGTCATATATATATATATATATATAATACGATATATAATTAAAAATTCCATATATTATATAATATTATTATAGTTAATGATTTTTATGATGTAAAACATTTTGAATAAAAAAATAACATATATAGATATATCCTTCTTCATTACCTACTTATCATATATCTATATAAATTAATATATATCGTATAATAAATATACACAAATGATTGTTTAAAAAATAATACCTTTATATATTATAGCCTTAAGTGTAATTATAACTATATATTTAATAATACCATCATAAAGTAGCTAGAAAAAACATTATTACCCTATATATATAAATATTGTATAAGACATTACAAACAACGAAATAAAATAGATTTATTTCAAAGATATAATTCATTATTTGTAATTATCTTTTTTTTTTCCAGACAAAAAAAAAAATTAATTAACTTAATTCACAAAATTTTGTTGTTTTTTGTTGTCGCTCTTATACGATGTTTTATGTTTTATATATACATATATATGTAGTATAATTTCTCACCTACTAAATTTTTTTTTTTGTTTACCTATTCATAAATGCATTCATTTTTATTTTCGAAAAAAATTAAATATCATGCAAACGAAAATTATATATAGACGAAGTTTCATTATATTACAAAATCAAAATCAAAAAAAATATTACCAAATAATTTTCTATATATATAAATACTTGCGATTTGATATTTAAGAATTTGTATATATAGTAGATTCCATTTGAAATACAGAAAAATTGTATATTTATTTATTAAATATTGTATTTGTGGTATTAAAAATTTCTCACATTGTTGTGTTACATCATTTAACAACACACATTTTAACTACATATATATGTTTTAAAGTGAAGAAAAGAAAAAAAAAAAACAAGAATAAATACAATTTTTTTTAATTATATTATTGTTATTTATTTTTTTTTTTATTATTTTTATTATTTGTTGCTGTAGGCAATAACACTTTTTATTATTATTTGTTAAGTAAATACTGTTTTTTCTTATTTATTATTTATTATTAACATTTTACCTATATTTTTAAATATCTTTTTTTATTAAGTGAGGAATTTCTTATACAATTGTAATTTCATTTTTAGTGGTTTTTTTTTTTTTTTGCTTGTTAATTTTTTTTTTTTTTTATTAATTTATTCAATCGATGATATCTATCCTCTATCTATATATTTCGTTTGCTTCAACGATTTATTGAATAATAATCGAACGAAAGATTTGATAATGATAAAAGCGATTGATCTAATCTGAATTTATTCATTTCTATATATATATTAAAACAATTTCTTTTGACTCTTTTTACCAATTGAATGTGTATAAATGATAAAACACTAATTGGCTATTACCAAAAAAAAAATTTGTTAAATTTCCCATACTAAAATCGGTATAGGTAATTAAAAAAACATATATATTTCAATACGTAACTTAAACAAATGTTATTATAATAAAAAAAACACAATACATAATATCTAATTAAAAGTTATCTAAGAAATAACAAAAAAAAAAAACAAATACTTTTATTTAACAATCGCAATATATCAGTATATATTTCAGCAGACAGACGAAGACACCGTATACATAGATGTAATAAAATATATACCGTATAAACACTTAAAAAATTCAATTTATGCAATATTGTTCGCATTTTGATGTTGGTTGATTATCTTATGAAAGATAGTTTTTTTCATTTATTTTTTTTTTTAACGAGATGTTGTCAAATGATATAAATAAATAAAAAAAAAAGTCGCATAGATCTTTTGTATTTTAACTAGTTTTTTTCTTCTTAATATTATTACGGTTTCTTAAAAATTGTCCAGAGGAGATTGCGGAGATTTTTCTTGAAAATATAGAAATGATTTACACTGATTTTATACCCGTTTTATAAACATTTCAGATATTGCAGATGTTAAACAAAAATTCCTTTAAACACAAAAGATCTCGAATGAAAAATACCAACAAAGTAAAATTTTCAATTTAGTATCTAAAGCGTATACAAGAAATTAAGAATCCTATTGATTTTGGACATTATTTTCGGTAAAATTAAATGCAAAAAGATGATCTTCTCTAAGTTCAGAAATCACGACGGATAGAACAGCTCTAATTTAAATGAATTGTACATATTCCTATATATAAAATAATAAATTAAAAGACAAAAATAGCAAACTACACAATATATAAAGATTGTTTAAAAAATTGTTGAGAAAAAAAAAATATAGTGAATTTTTATAACAATACAATAAAAAAATTTCATAATTCAATTTTTTATGCACAATTACACATTTATTTATATTTAAACTCGAAACTCTCTGAATATTAAAAAAAAAAAAATAAAAAAAAGTGAATAAGATTTATATTTAACAATTAATTTTGATCTTGTTTTTTTTTTTTTTTGTGTTCATTTACAGAGATGGCAAAGACGATGGTTTGTGCTGTATGATGATGGTGAATTAACATATTCAGTTGATGATCATGTAAGTATATATATAAATAATAGTTGTATTTAAAATAAATTATTATTTAAATGAATTATATTTAAATAAATTATTTATATTTTTTACTTTTAACTTTTGATATTTTAATTTATGGTATAATAATAATAATAATAATTGAAATTTTAAATGGCATTTTCAACATATAATTTTTAATATCTATTTATTATATGCGTGTTTTTATTTTTTTTATAATTTTGTTTGTTTGTTAAAATGCCAAATATGTTTTAATTTTTTTTTTTTTTTTGCAAAAAATTATTATTTTCATTATTTGTACGGGTTATTATAATTTTAGTTTTTTTTTTTTTTTAAATGCGTATTTGATGCGATTTATTTGTAAATCTATATGACCTATTTAATTTTTATGTTAATGATATGACAGTCATTTTTGGTATTTGAATTTATTGATATTTATATATGTATATAAGGAACATTCTAAAATGAATTTTATAGAAATAATTTGAATCTATTAATTGATATAAGAAACACATTTTAACTAACTCTTTATTCTGTTTGGATATTCAGCCGGAAACAATACCACAAGCATGTGTAGATATGACAAAGGTACTTGAGGTATCAACAGCCGAAGACGTTACGGGTCATGTTAATTCATTGGCAATTACAGCACCCGATAGAGTTACATTTGTTAAAGGTACATGTTCAGAAGAAACAAAATGGTGGTTAAATATATTAGCAGCTTTTCCAAAAACAAAGGTAAAAATATAAATTGATAAATAAAAAAGTTGACAGAATTAATTAAAACATATATCATTTATATAAATCTATCTATATAGGGACGACATAAACGTGCAACATTTCCCGGTGGTCAAGCTACAACTATATTACAATCTCAAAGTAAGTCTAAAACAAATGTTTATAGTTATTTATATATAAATATATGCTTTATACAATTTTATAGTGATTTAAATATTGATAAAATTGCGTATCGTCGCAATCCCATGCTTTGTACATAAAAAAATAAACATTACTTTTATTTTATATCACATTTCTTCACATATCGTAAATATAATATAGTTAATTATTTAATTGATGTATATGTATAATATATAGAAAAAATAAAATAATGAATTTCATGAAATTCTAACCACATACAACATAAATAATAAATAATAAGTATATATTCCTTATGTATATTATAAATTATATATTACAAATTATATATCAATCACAAATTATTTTTAAATATGTAAAACTGCACTTTGTTTATAGCGCATAAAATATAAAATGTTTTTACAATATATATACTTTTAGATATAGAGATTGCATGCAAATTCTTTGCTGCTTTATATATATGTTTTTTTTTTTGTAAAAAATTCTGTGTTTTTGTTACTATATATATATATCGAAAATGTAATAAGAAACGCATGTTATGTATGCGTTCTGTATTTTCTTTAAATCATATTTTCTGAGAAATCATTGAAAATGGATATATTACACTTTGTAGATTTTTTTTTTCTTCTTATTATTATTTTGTTTTGTTTTCCATTCAAACGCATAATAATAATAATTTTACATAGAATATATAAATATATATGTAAATTATTATTATGCATACATGCCATATCATATCTCTTTATATACCTTTTCTTATATATAATATATATAGAGGATATAAATCAATATATTATAATCTTTTTTTTATAAATTACCATCACGAAACAGAACAAAAATACAAAAAAATCTTTCTTATTTTTTTTATACGTATATTTAAATACAAATTGTTTTCCAAGAAGAATTGTGTATCTATCCATATATAATAGTTATATATATATTAGAGCACATTTAAAATAATTTTCCAATTTCATTTATACAAAAGTCATGATATTTTTTCTATTTCGTTTTTTTTGCTTTTCTTCATATTATTAGGTTGTCTAAAAAGTATTGATAATTTTTTTTACAAAATTCAAACGATTTTTTTTATATATTTCAAATGAACTTTATTAAACCAAATATGCGCCGTTTTGATCGATGACCCTTTGCCATTTTTCTGGTAAAGACATTATCCCATCACTGTAGAACTTCTGTGTTTTCTGGGCAAAAAACTGATCCAAGTGCATTTTGCAGTCCCAGTCTGCGGAATTTAATTTTAAACCATTAAGGGAGTTCTGGAGAGACTGGAACAAATGAGAATCTGAAGGTGCAAGGTCCGGGCTATATGGTGGATGCATTAAAACTTCCCAGTTTCTGAAACTCTCTCAGTTTCTGCCGAGTCATCAAAGATGTGTGTGGTCTGGCGTTATCATGATGGAACACAACACCCTTTCGATTGATTAATTCTGGACGTTTTTTTTTAATCTCGTGCTTCAATCTTGTTAATTGTTGACAATAGAGATCGGAATCAATGGTTTGACCGGGTGCTAGTAATTCATAATGAACGATTCCTTTCCAATCCCACCAAACAGACAGCATTACCTTTCTTGGTGTTAATCCGCTGGTTTTGCTACTGTTTTTTGGGAGCTTCAACCTTCTTGGACCACGATCTTTTTCGTACATTATTATCGTCTGTGATCCATTTTTCATCATCTGTAATCATTCGCTTTAAAAATGACTCGATTTCGTTCCTTTTAAACAGCGTTTCGCAAATGAAAATTCGGTTCATTAAATTGTTTTGTGTTAATTCATGTGGTACCCAAACATCGAGCTTTTTCTTGTATCCGCAGCCTTTGTCAAATGGTTTAAAACTGTTTGGTGATGGATGTTTAGTTCTTTAGCGATGTCATGACTGCTTACGTGTCGATTTTCTTCAATTTTTGATATGATTTCATCGACTTTTTCAGTGATTGGTCGACCAGAACGAGGTGCATCTTTGACAATCAAAATTACCGGAACGAAATCGAGCAAACCATCTATAGGCTGTTAATTTTGATAAAGTTCCTTCACCGTAAACTGCACAAATTTGTTCATGTGCCTGCGTTGCTTTTCACCTTTTTCATAATAAAATTGTAAAATGTATCGAATTTTTTCACTAATTTCGCTCATCTTTAATGCACCACTACAACTTTTAAATGACTAAACAAATTTAATTTTTTTTTATCTACGAAATGTCATCTTTCGAACATATATTAGTGTTACCTGATCAGATTAGTACTACTTGAAATATTCAATTATAATGACATCTATTTATAAAAATTATCAATACTTTTTCGACAACCTAATATATCGCTGTAGATTGAGTGATGATATGTACAATTTTGATAAGTACATACGTTTTGATTGTTTATTTATTATTTATTATAATAGTGGAAATAAAAATAATTCAATTTTCCCTTTCAATTTATATATATGTATGTATTATTTTGTATATAATCTTTTTGCGTATATGCGTAAGCAATTTTATAAATAAAAAATAATCATTTTGTGTAATATATTTAAATTTTAGCAATGCATCCAACAAGTCGAAATCGACATAATTCATATCATCGAGATTCATTACCATCATCAGTAGTTGCTGCTAATTTAGAAACAATACAATCTGCATGGAATTCTACCATTTCATCTAGTCCAAATCACCAATCAAATGTACCAATAACAACACAAACATCAACCACAACACCATCACAATCATCATCTTCAACTGTAATAATAAATGAAAATAAAACAATAAGCAATGAAACTAACAATAATAATAAAAATAATAGAGGTAAGTGCGATTATTATATATATTGTATATAGTTTTTTCCATTATTATTATTATTATATAATAGAAGAGTAAAAAAAAAAAATTATCTGCATAAGATGATAAAATTATATTATGTATTATTATATTTTTCTTTATTTTTTTTTTAACTCATCTTCTTTATTATTTATTAGTTTTTTATTATATATAATATATATATTGTTATTACATATTTTTATATGAACGCGTTTTTTTTTTATTGTGTTGTTATTGAAAAATATACACTCTCTCTTGTGATTTTTGTTTTTCCGTATATATAGATAAAATAATAACGGATAGTTTAGTTGCATAAACATTTTTTATGATTATATATATAATTTAATATATATTCTTTATCATATACATATAAATATAATATAATTATTTAATATATCATAATTTATCTACTATATACAACATGTTTTTTGTTTTTTTTTTTTTTCATTTTCACAATTATACATACTACATCTGAACTGATTGTAATCGATTTTAAATTATCATATATACTTATATTATTATATAGACAGATATATAGATATTGATATAGATAGGAAAAAGATTTACCATCCATATTATTATATAAAACTCTTGCTTTCCATATTTTAAAAAAGAAAAATAAAAAAAGAAACAAATCATATTTTTATTTCATTATATATTCAAAGATTCATATCTATATAGATATTTATAAAACTGTATGTGATTATATGATATCCAAGAGATTTAATGAACTATCTATATATATTTATGCGATAAAAATATCCATCCAATTTTTTATTAATCGATAATTATTATTATTTTATGTGTTTATGATGGATTCATTAGCGTTTTTTTCTTTCTTATTTTGTTTTAATTAATTAGGGAATTTTTTCACGGGGAAATTTGAGGTATATTACCTTTTTTCTAATAATAATTATCAACGATTCTATGAATATTGAAACGTGAAGCAATAGAATAAATGTCTTTAACCCTCCGTTTGGCACATATTTTAATACCTTCGGTTTGGCTCATATGGGGTCTGGCCAGTCCTCTGTGTATTTCCATAGAATTATATGAGAGTTTTGTATATCCAAATGTTTTTATCAAACACTTCCAATTTGAGGGTAAATTATAGGCGATCAAATGTTAGGAAAAGTCAAAGAGTTTCAAATTGCTGGCTCAATATAGATAGCATACTAAAAAACGATTGAAATTGTAAAAGGTCTGACTGGACGCCATCCGCCAAACGGAGGGTTAAAAGTGCATATTTTTGTAATAATAACCAAACCAAATTGTTATTCATTTAATTGTTAAAGAATTTCTTTTACGAGTAGAATTTGTTATTATGTATATGTTTTATCCTTTAAAAAACTATATGTTTTTATGAATTACAAAAAAAAAACTTAAAATAAATACCCTATAATAAATGACTACATTTATATTATATTATACAGGAAGAATCCATAGAAAAGTTTTTTTTTCTGTCATACTTTTATTATATATTATACAAAACCAACCAGCGATAGTTATTTTTGTAAAATATATACTATATACAGACAATTTACCATGACTTTAAACATTTTTAATATTATATTTTGTATATTGTCTTTTGTCCATCGCTCTAAATATAATTTTTATGCATTGGTTTTGTTTGTTTTGAACTTCAAAAATGAAAACAATTCTATATTTATATCGCAATCAAAAAGCATAGTGCACTTAAAGGGTTTCCTATCATTTAAACATTTTTACATATTGCTATAATTTAGCATTTAATATTTTGGGTATGGCCCAAAATTTCATTTGTATATTTGAATATGTACTTAATAATTGAATATGTATTTCTTTGTATATCAGAGAGAGGTTGTCAATCCGAAATGAAATAATGTCTCTAAGAATTATAAAAAAAAAAAATACATTGAATGCGGTTTTTTTCCTATATTACTGATTAAAATTATCGCTTTACACAATGATTTATAATCATTATCTATACATATAATTTATATCGATAAAAATAACTATTTTTATTAAATATATAACAATAACAATTATATATATATAGATAATTATTAGAAAATTACATATGTGTAATAATAATAATAATAATAATAATGAATTACTAAAATGACAAATATAAAATAAAGACAATCATAATTTATATAAAATTACAATAAAAATACGATAAAACCATTTGTTTGTTAATCAATATGAATGAATAATCATAGTTATTCATTTAATTTTATAATTATTTGTACATTTCAAATAAATGTGTAATGGTGCAGGCCGGGCCTTTATTATTCTGTAATATCTGGTTAAATTTTGATATAATTACGTTCCCGTTTAATGCTTAAAATAATTCTTATATTACAAATTTGTGATAGACTAACGATGTGAACTAAAAAATCTATCCTCCACGAAGGCCTTATCGCTCAACAACAAAAATAAACTTAAACAACAAAAGTAAACTTAAAAAACGCAAAATCTAATGAGCTGAAAAACTGAAATGTAAATCAATTTCTATTTAGAATTGTATATAAAACCAATTTTTGTTTATCTATATAATAAACACTTTATTTTTATATGTAATAAAAAAAAAAATTATTTTGTTATCTTGCATTATTCAATATAATTATATATCGATTTAATTTATATTAAAAATTAACCGCACGACCTAAACTATATATATATATATAGAATTATTTTTATAATAATTTTTTTTATTTTTGTTAATTAAATGTATAATCATGGTTGTTTTATTATATTATTATGGTGATTATATATACGCGCAACATTCGTTTGGCAAACGTTATATATATATATTTAATTACGTACAAGGATTTTGCGATAATGATATTTGCGTATAACGTATGTATCATAAGTAGCTGGACAAAATTCAAACGCAGCAAAACATGGGCAAACATGCTTCAATCTTTACAAATTTTTTTTTGTGATTCCTCTCAGTATTCAACAATCATATTCAATCAGTATTACATTTGAAATCAAGATGAAAGTATGTGAACAAAATCATTTGCGATCACGCGGATTTAAATTGCATGGACAAGAAGGTAAAAAATGCGTTTTGCGACATTTTCCGAATGAAGGGTATAGTCGTGGTTATATATTATATATTCGATGATTATATATTATATCACATTATCGGGAGTGATACTATTATTAGCACTGTAGTATCCTTAATTTGCGATATCGGTACTATTTGAAAATGTAAAATATTTTTCATCATCCAAAATGATGACTGTTTCGCCTTGCAAAAATTTTGACGCAATAATCTACATTCCCCATGAATTTCTATTAATTGTTTGTCAGCGTTCCTGGGTTTACAATCCTTTTGTATCTTTTTAAGTTCATTTTCTTCAAATTCCGACTAATGCGGTATCTTTTGAAACGTTGAATTATCTGGCTAATTTGCGTGTACTCACCGCGATTGTGTTTTCAGTTTTCTTTTTTAATAAATTCAATTTTGTTGTGTTCAATATTGGGTTTCTTTCCGATTTTTTTATATTTTTTGGTTCAATGTTCTTCTTATATCTGGAAATTATCGAATATATTGTACTACAACTATATCATTGATTCAGAAAATGTCGCAAAACGTATTTTTTATCTTGTTGTCCAAACAATTTAAATCCGCGTGATCGCAAATGATTTTATTAACATACTTTCATATTGATTTCAAATGTAATACTGATTGAATATGATTGTTGAATACTGAGAGGATTTACAAAAAAAAATTTGTAAACATTGAAGTATGTTTGCCTATGTTTTGCCGCGTTTGAATTTTGTCCAGCTACTTATGATACATAGGTTATATAAATAATGTATATATGATGAATATTTATATATATAGAAATTAATTGAATAAATTTTATATTTTTTATTTTTTTAAAAAATTTTTTTATTTTACCTACCTGTTTTATTTATTTATATATTATAATAATTAGTTTTGTCTCGCCTTATTTTATTTTATTATTTTTTTTTTTTAATTTATCGGTTTGAATGTGATAATTATTGTTTTTTTTTTTTACATTTGTATTATTAATTTATGTGTATTGTGTATTATTATTTAAATGTGAATTTATTGTAATATATATGAATGTAATTTTGTGACGTTAATAATATTAAAAATGTATTGGTCTGGATTATGATTAATTTGACAAATTTAATGTTATAAAAAAATAAAACATTCCTCTTTTATTTGTTTTAGAATAATTTATTAAATTCCCTTAAAACGATTAATACTTTAATTTCTGTTAATTTTTATCTATAATGAAGATTTTATCTATATAACGATTTTTCATCATAATTTCGATTAATTGAAATCAAATCATTCTCGATCTATTATTAGCTGCATAATCAAACTATGCTCTAGCTGTATATATTTTTTTGTGTATTTTTAATTAGTTAACTTAATAGAAATAGAAAATGCCAACAATAAAATCAAAACAAAAAAGAAAATAACAATTAAATAAATACAATAGATTGGTGGAATATAAACAATTTTATTCTGACACTTTCATTTTCCATATATATATTTGAAGAGAAATTATCTATGATATATAAAAAAAAGAAATAAAAAAAAAAATAATCACAATATAAAAACAAAAAACAAAACCTCGCTGTACGTGTACTAAATATGTATCTATCAATATATAAAATATATAATACCTATTAGTTTTTTTTTGTATATTTATAAACACATTTATTTTATCATTTTCTTTATATTATTAAATATTACCGGTGTATGGTATTTTATTTATTTTTTTTATCTCAAAAATTAAAAGAAATTCAAAGTATAAAATAAATACTAAAATTTTTGTTATTATCTTTATGGTATAAATGAAAAAAAATACACCTCGAAAACTCTGACGAAGACGACGACGACGACGACGACGACTTTAATATCCATTGCTATATAATCCATTGCCATCATATCCATATCATTTCCATATTCCTATATATTTTTAAATATATATATGAGATTGTGGTGGACAAAATTTATTATTATTATTATTAGTATACATATTGATCATATATATGCATGCATTCATATATGTTTATTCATTTTATTTTTTTTAAATATTATTGTATATATATATTTATAGAATATGTGTGTTTGTTTACTGCTTTGGTTGCATCGATAAGTATTTATTTTTATTTTTTTTTTTTTTAGAAAGTTTATCAATATAATAATCCATGCAAAATACACAATTTTATTTACAAAACAATTCAAAATATATATATAATATATAAATTACTTGAATGTATAAGATTTTCAAAAATATATACAAAACGTTTCAAATGAAAAACATTTATATATGTAATTTAATAAATATATATATAAAAAAAATAATATAATAAAATTAAATATCCAGAAAAAAAATAATACAATTGTTTTGTTATATTATTATTTCTAATCAGTAATAATAATCATTCATTCATATGCAT
Organism: Dilophus febrilis; assembly: GCA_958336335.1. Taxonomy (NCBI): domain Eukaryota; kingdom Metazoa; phylum Arthropoda; class Insecta; order Diptera; family Bibionidae; genus Dilophus; species Dilophus febrilis. Next base: position 44,197,078 of record OY284471.1, on the reverse strand, counting down.
ATAAAAATAATAAATACAAAATTATAATAATAATCACGTGTGTGTTGTGTATATATATTTTTCGTGTGATTAAATTCATAATAAAATAAAAGAAATACTGCACACAATAAAATAAGTTTTCCTTTTATTTTACAATATATGTGACAATACTGGTGGAAATATACTTTGTGATATAGAAAATGAAAATGAAATTAAAAATAAAAATTGTTTTTTCCCTCGCCTTTAATGTGATGTGATATTGTTTCTATATATATAAATGAAATGAAAATCGATTTATTATGATATGAAATTTAATTTCATTTCATTTTAGTATAGTTATTGGGAGGAAAAATGTCCATTGAATAAAAACTGTATATTCTTCAACCAAAACACACGATTGAAATATAATATAATTATTATAAATAATTATTAAACTTTCCTTATATATATATATATGATGACTATTAAAGAATTACAAAATTCATCATTCAATATTAAAGATATTATAATAAATTCATAAATACTGTTGAATGCATTAGAAAATGCAATTGAAAATTATTTAATTCATCTCAAATGTGTGTTAAAACTTATAATATTTGACTTTACACAGCGATTCAAAATTCTTATATTATATTCATCAAACAATCAACAAAAAAAACACAGATATTTTGATATTCAGACAGACTGACATATTTTTTTAAATAATAAAGTTAATTTGAATTTGAAATGCGGTAATTTAACAAAAAATATATTCAGTATAAAAATCAATCCATATCCATATATATATAATAAATAATCATAAATATTCGTATATTATTATAAGATATAAACAATTTAAATTCCGCATGTTTTTATAAAATAAATAATTGTATTATATACAAAATAAAGTTAAAACTCCATACTTTAGTCATTTGTATAAAATATATAATCGATAGATAAATATATATAATAAATATTCATATATATATATATAGATATGTTATATTTCTCTATTTCCATATTAGAAATATTTTATCTATAGTACATAAATAAATTTATATATAGATATATATATATATATATAGATAGATAGACTTATACATTTATTGAAGAATAATGAAAGTTTTTCTTGTTTTGAGACTAATCGTGAATGCACTTGTTTATTGTGAAAATAATATTATAAAATATATGAACACGAAATCCAAGCCGCAAAATAACTAACTATAGATATTTTAATATGAATGAATGGTTGGTGTGTGTTTGTAGAATTACAATAAAATAGAAAATAACTGAAAAAAAGATATATAAAATTTAAATGTTCATTTAAAATTTTTAGTTTTTATATATACTTATATATAAATATATTAAATAAAAGCTAAAAAAAAAAACAGTAATATTGATAGACAGAGCAAATCGCATATTGATTATTTTAATTCATAATCATATATATATGAATATTTTATACTATAGCGAAAAATTATGTTGACTAAATTTATGATAATTATTATACTATAAAGTATAATTAATATAATTTTCATTTTTGTTTTTTCATTTAATAGTTCAACAACTTTTGATGAATAATAATGATAACGACGAAACATATCGTGACGAAAACAAAGATTATAGTAATGTTAATCATCCAAATAATAATAATAATAATAGTTTAATAAATAATAAACAATGGCTAATAACGGCACAACAATCAAATTCAAATACAAATATAATTCAAAAACCAATATCAATAATAAATGATGATAAAATAATATGTGATGATAATAATAGTCATAATAATTATCGAGAATTTCCAATAAAAATACAAATGCGTCCAAAGTCATTACAATTAATATCACCATCAACGCCATCGATAGTATCAGCAATAGTTAAAAAAATACCTGCATCATCATCATCATCGTCGTCTGATAAAAAGAAATTAATTACACCACAACAATCTACATCTCAACCATCACATACCAATAATAATAATAATAATCCACAACAATATCAACAAGAACATCAACAATCACAAATATTAAATATGTCTAGTCTCATGAGTAAAAAACAATCACAAGAACGTGGTGATCCCGATGGTGGTTGTAATTTAGATGATTTAACATATCTATCAAAAACATCTGAATTACAATCGCAATCACACACTAATAATAGTATTGGTATAACCGAAACAGATTCAGAAAATATGGCTAAAAAAGGATGGCTTATGAAACAAGATAAACGTAATGGTAATTGGACAAAACATTGGTTTACATTACGTGGTGCAGCATTATTTTTTTATCGTGATCCAATGTCTGAAGAACGTGGTGTATTAGATGGGGTATTAGATGTTAATTGTATAACATCGGTAAACGAAATGACAGTTACCAAAAATTATGGTTTTCAATTAATAACATGGGATAATCAACGTATTGTATTGTCAACGGTCAGTTCAACTAGTCGTAATAATTGGATAAATCTATTAAGATCAGCGGCTGGTTTAACAAATAATAATTCTTCAACAACAGCAACAACATTGACCCAATCACCGAATTCAACGACTATTAATAATAATTTAACATCACCAATGATTGTGGCCGCCCAACAAAATCAAAGTGATTCATTACAAATTATGGAAAATAAAAATGATATTGATCCATCCCTGTCAAAAAATGAAATTATTATCAAAGATAATACAAGTGATGATTTAAAACGTGAAATTGAAAAAGATTTTATAAAATCACAAATGGCTCAAGATTTTAATGGTAGTAATAGCAGTAATAGCAGCGGTAGTAGTACCAGCAGCAGTGGTCCAATATCACATGATAGTATTATTGAACAATTACAATTGAATGGTAAAAAATTAACACCGCTTACACCACTTACACCAAAATCAATATTATTTTCATCGGATGAAGAATATCGAACGGCATCGGAAGGTGGCCGACGGGATAGCGTTGATTGGGGATCACCGTGTTCCGTATCACCGCCATTACCGGCATCATCTACATGTTCGTCCACATCGATAATTCGAACGAAAGATCAACGAATACGATCACGATCAAATTCTAGTAATCGCCTAAATAAACGAAGTCGTTCATCACCACCATCATCACGTCGCAGTACCGTCGACAGTGTCGGTTCCGATGAATTACTGATGATCCATCCCGTTCAAGAAGAAATTATTTTAATAAATGGTCATGATGGTAATAATAATAATAATAATAGTATCATTATCAACAGTAGTAATAAGAATCCCAATGGTATGAGTAATGAATTACAATCAAAATTATCGGTAGCCGAAAATGAATTGTTAATATTGAGACAGGTGGCTGATGAACGTGAAAATAAGACATTGGAATTGTTAACGCAATTGGAACGTACCAAAATGGATTTAACAAAACGTATACAAGACATTGAAGATAATCGTGATAGTTTAGCGATACAATTGAATGAAAGTCGTAATAAAGCCGAATCGATAATTGAACGTTTAACAACGGAATTAAATGAAACGCATCGACGATGTAAAGACATTGAAGATCGTTTGAGTCGCGGCATTGAAGAAAACGATACATTATATAGAAAAATACGTGAAATGGAAACGAATGGTATAAATTCAATGAATAATAATAATAATAATAATACGAATGGAAGACATACACCAAATATGAATAGTTTAAATCGAACGAAAATCAAACGAATGAATTCACTGAGTGATTTAACCAATTTAAATGATATTGATCCGTATGCTTTGGAACGTGATATGTTGGCCGATGAATACGGTGAATTAAAATCAAGATTTGAAAAGGCAATAAACGAAATACGGGCAATGAAAAAAGAATTGAAAGAATCTCAAAATCAATATGATCATTTGGAAATAACCCATGCTGCATTATGTAAAGATTTAGAACGTAAAGATGCAAATAATCGGTCACAAATACAAATGATGTCCGAACGTATACAAGATTTAACATTAAAATATACGAATTCCGAGCGGCAAGTGCGTATTCTAAAACAAAAATTAGCAAAATCGGAAAAAAAGCGATCGTTATCGCTAAAGGGACGTGAATCGTTAACGGTTCAAAAGGATCTAGAAGATAAAGTAGCCGAATTAGAGGGTAAAATTGATGCAATCGAATATGGACGAAGTAGCTGCAATGCACCAATTGTTATGAAAACAACATCAAGTCCAACAAAATCAATAGATTCGGCGAAATCAACCAACACCAACGGTGGTAGTCACGGTACTGCCGTCTCATTATCACATGCCTGTTTAAGACGTAAAAGTTTAGATAGTCCATCGACGGAAGCAATGCAAGTTCTATTGCGATTGAATTGTCTAGAGAAACGTATCGAAAAAGCATCAAATTCAAATAGTACAACAATTAAGGAAAATTCTAATAATTATAATAATGATAATAGTAATAATAATAATAGTGATAACTCATCTAGTCCCATTCATAATAATATTCAACAAAAATCTGATCATATAATTGAACGATTAAGATCTTTAGAAAATGTGGTGGTCACGAGTAAAGATCAAATTGAACAATGTTTACAACAATTACAATGTTTAAAATTATCAAAATCAAGACGTTCCGTTTCACCAATTGCCGATCGTAAAGATTCATATAAATTCATTGAACGTTGTCTAACCGAAGCCGTTAAAGTATTACGTGAAAGCTGTGACAATTGTTTGACAAATGATAATAACAATAATTCATCATCATTACCGTTATTATCGGAAAATCATAGATTAATACCAGTATTACCGGAATCAAATGCAATAAAATTGGCATTAACCCAATTAGAAGGACAAATACGTGTAAAATTAAGTGATTTACTGAAACAACGTCGTTGTTTACGTGAACATAATAAATTAACACCACAGAAAAATTTAGAATTATTAGCAGAACGGATTGCATTTGAAAGTGTATGTTTTGGTAAATTACGTGATGCATTGAATCGTGCTGAAGATCCATCACAATTCGGTGAACGACAGACGCAAGCCGAAGCGGCTGAAACAATGCAATTAATGCAACAATTAAAAGCCAAACTAGGTGGTAAATTTACGGTAAAATCTGGTGGATGTATTGATATATTAGCAAGTGTTTTGGCGAAACGTTTAACATTGTCCGCAACGCGAACAAATCATTTGAAAATTCCCGAAATGTCACCGATTAATCAAACGATTATCGATGATTTGTTAAGACAACAAAATGAATTGCATGTGATTGCAAAACGTTATAAAAATAATGCAATGGAAAATTTAGCATGTGGTTTAGCCGCTGAAACACTTAGTTATATATCATCATCAAATGATGCTGTTCAGGGTGCCGTACAAGAGGCTTGGCGACAAGCACAAGAAACTGTTAATGCTGAATTGGTCCAAACTGAAATCGCTCATATTATGTTGAAAAATTCAGCACGTTTTGAACAATCGCTGACGCCCGCCTTCGGTTATACGTTAACCACCCAGGAACGTATAAGTTTTGAAAATTTTGCCGATGCCGTTCAAGATGCATTACGCAAAGAAATGGAAATTGTCATCGGTCAATTGACACACAGCTACGAGGAAAATCTTATGAAAATGAAACGTGGAAAATGGAATTTACATTTGGAACACGAACGAAAATCCAGTGAAGAACGACAATTGCTAGCTGAATTTGCCGATATTGTTGCACATAAAGCATTAGTCGATGCACGTATTTCAGTTCTAAAAGGTGAATACCAATCCAAAGATATCAATTTAACCAAAGAAAATAATAGTAATATTAATAATAATAATGATAATAAACATAGTGATAGTAATAATAATAATACATTTAGTGTAAATGCATTACAAAAATATGAAAATTTATTTGCTGAATTAGCTAATGATTTACAAATTGCAAATCCCGATGATATATTAGCAGAAGCTGATTTTAATTTTATGTATAAATATTTTACAAATGAATTTCAAACAAATAAAGCTGAAATACGTGAAATTTCGGATGCTTTACATAAATTAGAATTACACATTGGCCAATTACAAAATCAATTGACATCGCCCGAATCAATCGAAACCGAAATGGGAAAATCTTTACCCATCGATTCGGCGAATGTATCAACATTGCATGATATTTGTAAAAAATGTCAAGACTTACAGGGACACATTGAAAAGCATCTAATACCGTACGCAAAACAATTACACAATTCTTCGTGTGATGAATGCATTGAAATGCAACAGACATTGACAATGTTAAATGAACGACATCGCCTGGAATTAAGTGATTTACAAAACTCCCACGAAGACAATCGAATAACAATGCTAAAACATTTAAATGATCAAATTGAACGGACAAATCAATTGGAATTGGAAAAACAACAAATTTTAGTGAAATTAGATTACGAACGAGAAACGGTCGCCCATCGTGAAGAAGAACTCGAAGATATAACGAAAAAATTGGATAAACAAGTGTTGGAATGTCATTTGAAAGGACAAGAAAATTTTGAATTACTTGAAGATCTGGCCGAAGAAAAAGAAAAATCAAATGAATTAGCACAAGATTCTAGAAAATTGATGGCAAATATCAAATCGAAAACCGATGAATACAATTTATTGTTAAAGGAACGTGATCACGTCCAGGAACAATTACAAAAAGAACGTGAACGAATACGTAAATTGGAGAAAAAATTAGAATTACTAGAAATGGAACATTCACAACAAATTGATAGTTTACATATTGCCTATAAGGAGCAATTGTCAATGGACGAACAACAACAGATTCATGATAAAGGCGATGAACAAACATTTAAACAACGTTATCAAACGGAAATCGAACAACTACGTGTAATTATTATTTAAAATAGATGATAAGCATTCGAATCTATTAATTGAAATGTTTTTTTGTTAACTTTTATAATTTGTTTTATTTTTCTAAATTCTCTGCGGTTTTGCAGACCTTATGCGAAAAAGGACTAATTGCAATGGAATCATCCCATCGACGTATTATAAATGATTTAGAGGAAAAACATCGACAAGAAATCGAACGATTAGCATTTGAAAAAGAACAGGCACTAGCCGAAGAGACACAGGTATAATGTCCTTATATTCAAATCTGATTAAAAAAAAAACTAATAATTTTGAATATATGTAATTTATATAAATATATAGGCAACATTAGCCGCTCTAGATGCAATGCGTAAAGCTCATCAAAGTGAAGTGCAACGTGAAATATCAAGATTTAAAACGGAATTTGTTCGTCAATTTCAAAAATGTGGCCAAACAACAGGGGTTTATAGTAAAGGCGAAGAGTACGTGTATTAATATTTATTAATTTAATATCCGAAAAGTATTTTTATTATATTTATCCGCAATAATAAAAAATTTCTATATTCTTTTTGTGCAGTGAGGAATTGGATGAAATACGACAAGAGATTCTATCGCTTTCGGAAAAATATTCAATAAAATGTGTTGAGGCTGCATCATTTGAAGAAAAATCTCGTGTAGCCACCCAACAATTAAAACATTTTCAACAACATGTTCAACAACTTGAGATTAGGTATAAATATATATTTAATAATATAGCAAATAATAATATATAAAATGAAATTAAATATAATTAATAAATTGTAATTTTTGTTATTTAGAAATAAACAATTACGAGCCCATTTAGTATCTGGTGATTCCGATATAAATTATAATACATATACCAATAATAATAATAATAATAATAATAGCATCACAAGCAATTCACCAAATAAAGATTCGGGAACATTTAATGATGTAAGTACGAATATTAAAATTAATAAATTGTCATCATGTATAGAGTAAATAATCCATATAAATGTTAAAAAAAAAAGGGATCATATATAGTTTTTATTTTTATTATTAATATTGTTTTTTTTTTTTTTAAATCATTACAATTATTATTTATTTTTTTTTTTAATATATTATATATGTATATTATTTATTTTTTAACTAACACAAAAAAAAAACAGCATGTAGATGATAATTTGAGTAAATCTACTGGTATTGATTACTCCAAAGAAAATAACGTATATTTATTACAAAATAATAGTCCAAAAGAAATTCATCCAAGATTGAAATATAATGAAGGTAAACACACCATATATATATAAAATATAATGATATAAACGACACGGTACCATAACCATATATATATATATATATAATTGAATTCAATTTTCATAACATACAAAAAAATCTATTCTTTTATTTTTCTTTTCCGCTATTAATTAAAGTATAGAATAATACAGTTTGTACTACGTAAAATAGAGATTTTTATTTATTCTATTATATATTTTTTTTTCTTTTGCTATTTTTCACTATTTAATTATAATATTTCTTTTAAAATTTATTTTGTCTTCTATGTATTAATTTCGACGATTTACTGTAAACGAAATGAAAATCTTTTAAGTAAATTTGAATACTAAAAAAATGTCTATAAAGGGTTTCTATATATAATAACCCGATTGGGAAATTTGAAATATCTCAAAAGAAAAGCCTTTATCAAATTAACTAAACTCTTTACCTTGACTCACTATTTTATGAATTTTGTCAAATGTGCAATATAAATAAATGTTTGAAGTCTTTACTTACTTACCCGTTTGATATCTTTACTTTAAATTATATTATCTAAAAATTAACATTCATTTCATTTTTTTTTTTCAACATACATAAAGCATTTTCCAATTAATTTTTAAGATGTTTTTGGTTTCAATGAAAAAATTGCTTTTCATTTCCACCAAGAAAGCGTCTATCTTTTATATTAGGTTGTCGAAAAACTATTGATAATTTTTATAAATAGATGTCATTATAATTGAATATTTCAAGTAGTACTAATCTGATCAGGTAACACTAACATATATGTTCGTAAGATGACATTTCGTAGATAAAAAAAAAAAAAAATTAAATTTGTTTAGTCATTTAAAAGTTGTAGTGCTTCGTAAAGATGAGCGAAATTAGTGAAAAAATTCGATACATTTTACAATTTTATTATGAAAAAGGTGAAAATGCAACGCAGGCACATGAACAAATTTGTGCAGTTTACGGTGACAGAACTTTATCAAAATTAACAGCCTATAGATGGTTTGCTCGATTTGGTTCCGGTAATTTTGATGTCAAAGATGCACCTCGTTCTGGTCGACCAATCACTGAAAAAGTCGATGAAATCATATCAAAAATTGAAGAAAATCGACACGTAAGCAGTCATGCGATATCGCTAAAGAACTAAACATCCATCACCAAACAGTTTAAACCATTTGACAAAGGCTGGATACAAGAAAAAGCTCGATGTTTGGGTACCACATGAATTAACACTAAAAAAACTAATTTAATGAACCGAATTTCCATTTGCGAAACGCCGTTTAAAAGGAACGAAATCGAGTCATTTTTAAAGCGAATGATTACAGGTGATGAAAAATGGATCACATACGATAATAATGTACGAAAAAGATCGTGGTCCAAGAAAGGTGAAGCTCCTAAAACAGTAGCAAAACCTGGATTAACACCAAGAAAGGTAATGCTGTCTGTTTGGTGGGATTGGAAAGGAATCGTTCATTATGAATTACTAGCACCCGGTCAAACCATTGATTCCGATCTCTATTGTCAACAATTAACAAGATTGAAGCACGAGATTAAAAAAAAAAACGTCCAGAATTAATCAATCGAAAGGGTGTTGTGTTCCATCATGATAACGCCAGACCACACACATCATTGATGACTCGGCAGAAACTGAGAGAGTTTCAGAAACTGGGAAGTTTTAATGCATCCACCATATATCCCGGACCTTGCACCTTCAGATTATCATTTGTTCCGGTCTCTGCAGAACTCCCTTAATGGTTTAAAATTAAATTCCGCAGAGGACTGCAAAATGCACTTGGATCAGTTTTTTTGCCCAGAAAACACACAGAAGTTCTACAGTGATGGGATAATGTCTTTACCAGAAAAATGACAAAGGGTCATCGATCAAAACGCCGGCGCATATTTGGTTTAATAAAGTTCATTTGAAATATATAAAAAAAAATCGTTTGAATTTTGTAAAAAAAATTATCAATACTTTTTAGACAACATAATATGTCACCAGGAAAATTTCTATCGAAGGTAAAGTTTTTACCTTTAAATCCTTGAAGGAGTTCTATAATCACAAAAAAATAATATTTGTATTATAGTTAAATTATTCATAAAGGATTCTTGAAGGAGTGCGTCTATTACGTAAAATATTACTGTAAATAAAAGAGGTTTACAAAGGATTCTTGAAAGATAATTCTTCTGTCTTCTTTATAAGAAAAACTGTTCATTATAGCCATTATAGAACCAAAAAAAAAATATCTTAAAATTATTGTGAAAATGCTAAAAATGCTTATTTTTTTTTTTTTTTAAATTGATTAACGCAATAATTTAATTTTACTAATAAAAAAAAGCTTATCATTTATATTTCTTATATTAATTCAATTAAATAAAAATTTATTTATTTAAGTTTTTTTTTATGATTAAATTTAAATTAAGAAATGGGAGAAATGAGTTTAATAAAAAATTATAAAAAATACATTTTTTTTAGGAATAAAATTAGCATCAATAAATACCGCTAAGCTAACGTTACCAAGAATTACCAATAATAATAAGAATACGAATACGAATTCGACAATTGATGATGCAATAATAATGGAATCATCAAATATTAAAACACCATCATCAACATCAACACCAACGTTAATAATGTTACATCGATTAAATGATAGTCCTAGCACTACAACTACTAACAGTAATATTAAATTCAGTCATATTAATAATATTAATAATAATAATACTAACAGTAATAATAATAATAATATAAATAATATTACAGAAGACCTTAATCATAGCGTACTTAAAATGTGTTCACTCCCTCCTCTGGATGGGAAGGATGTAGAACACATACGACGCTTTGAATTAGAAATATAATCGCAACGTATATATATATATGTATTTATGTATATATATTAACAAATTAAACGAACTCTTTGGATGTCTGCATAAACAAAGTAAAAATTATTTTAAAAAATCGTATTAACCCAACGAAAATTAACAGAAATATTCTGTATAAACAGACAAACTGATATACAGAAATGAAATTTAATTCGACCAAGTCCTATATATATATATGGATAGGAAAATGCAGGAAATTATCCTTTTTAGGAAAACAAAACAATTAATTCATCTCTAAATTATATACCACCATCGTCCTCTTTCTTCTTTGCTATTAAATATAGAAGCAGACTTTTTTTTTTTTTATTTTACTATTATTATTATTTCTTATATATTATTATTATATTATTTTCTAAATTTTAATATAATTATAAATATATAAAAAAATAATAAAATAAAAACAATTTTCAAAATCAATCAGGAATTTATATTTATTTATATTATTATAAATGTTATTAATTTTGTTTTTTTTTTGCTTTAATTTTATGTAAATATATTAAAATATATAATAAAAACTGGGATCACCAAAACCCGCACACCAAAAAATATAATCATATATAAATTTAAAAAAAATAAAAGCCATATTAAGAAGACAAATATTATAGAATATATATTTAATTGCATTATGTGTGGGACACGCGACCATGTTCTGCTGTGTTGCTAATTATAAAAAGCATATAAAATAACGATATAAATATATTTTTTTGTTTTGTATTAGTCAAAAAATTAATAATTTTAATATAAAATGTATAATAATAAAAAATTTTTTGAAATATAATTACTTAAAAATTTATTATATATTTATAAACATAAAATCTAATCATTTATATAATAATTAATCCACACACATCTGCTATATTTTATATATTATATATAATTATTTAAAATTATTAAAAAGAATGAAAAATACATATATATTTATAAATTGTTTGTTTTTTAATTACAAAAAGAAAAATAATAATAATAATAATAAAAAACAGTAAAAATAACAGTGTAATAAAATTTATTTAGCAAAATTATATCAATATACATATTACCATTTTAATATTTTTAATATAAATAAATAAATATATGTGTTATGTAGATAGATAAATATATAGATATATAGTGTTAAATATTTTGTTTTGTGTTAATTTACTGTTATGCGGTAAAAATATTATTATATTAAATATATTATTAATCTTATTATTAGTAAAAAATTTATTATTATAATATGAATTACAAAAAAAATAAATAAAATATATCCTTCAAGTATAAACATATTCGCCGGATATTTAAATAAAACATATTTAATTATATAATTTGTTTTATAAATTCGCAAAATTAAATATATAATACATTTTATATATAGTATATATACTAAAACGAAATGAAATAATGATTTGAAAACAATAATCGAAATATTTTAATTTTTATAAAATATTTCTAATATATATAAAATAATATATAATTTTTATAAAATTAAATAAAAATCTATAACAAAAAAGAAAAAAAGAAAAGAATTGGTTTTTTTTTTTTGTAATAAAAACAAAATAATAATAATAATACTAAATATTAATATTAAAAAACAAAATTAATTCATTGTTTGTTTTTTTTTTATATTTTGTTGTTTTTTGTTAATAAAATATAATACTTTTTATTTTATTATTATTGTAATATACTAATTTTTTAAAAAGAAAATATTATTTATTTTATTGTTCATATATTTATATATTAATTATATATTATTACATCATCAAACATAATGATTTAATTATTAATAAAAATAAAAAAAAAGTACAATTATAATTTGTTTAAAAAATTATCGCATTTTATTTTATTTTTTAATCCCTTTTTATTGGAAGATGTTTTGGATAAAAAAAAAAAAAACCACTGGAATTCTTCGATTAATAAAAAAGGCATGCAAAAAAAAAAAAAGCAAATTTTATATTGGAAAATGGTTTCTTTGGGCGCCAGCAGGCAGTCAGGTATAATTTTCTAAAGCGAAATATTCGGTGGTAATATTTCTAAATCATATACGATATTAGTTCTGAGGTAAAATCCTGTATAATTTTAATAGAAATCAATTCTCATTACGGTCCTTTTTCACTAAGCCCAAATAAAAATACAACTCTGTATTTGATTTTATTTCCCTTACAACCTTCATTCGGACGGAGATTTGTTGTAATATATTATAGATTTAAAATATAAACTCTTTTTTTTTTTTTTAATACTTAATACACATTTGTATTTTGTTTTTATTAAAAATAAAAAAACCATTTCAAATTATCATTTATAATTTAGTTAAATGATATAAGAAAATCTGTTGCAAATCAAATACACTAATATATATTTTATTATAAAAAATTAATCAAAATTTAAATTTTATGTTTTTTAAATTTTGAATCCCATCCAATTGTACAGAATTCATTGTCACCATACCAACATACATCACGTACATAATCGTCTGCATTTGAATTTTTATAAATGATTGTATCATTCATTAAATCATTTGTATCACCGTCACCACCACCATCACCATCACCACCACCACCACCACCGGCACAATTATATACTTTAATTTCATTTGTACAACCTAATACAATAAATTTATTATTTTTAAATTTTATCCGATGAATGGGTACATCAAAAGCATTAATTGTCTGTAAACATTTCTTTGGATTTCGAACATCGATAATTAAAATTTTACCACTTTCATCACCCACAAATATATGTCCACCTGTGCATTCCTGTTCGGTACTCCAATAAACCGTTGTCATTGCATATTTATGTTGTTTATGACCACCAACTATTGGTTTTGCACAACGATCATCCCATATCGATAGATTACGATCACGTGAACAACTAACAAATACATTTTCATGAAATAAATCATATTTTGTACTTAGACCCGTGACACTATTTGAATGCCCATAATGATAGGTATTCATTGAATATAAATCGGCTTTACCCATATCCCATAATTTAATACAACCATCACTGCCACCGGTAACCGCTTTTAAATTATTCAAATGGAATACATCCATTGATTCAATAATGCCAATGTGTTCCGATTGACAGGCAATTTTAAATAGACAATAACCCAATGGACTACGAACCTCTGCCTGTGTTGACCACAATTCTATGTTTCCATTTGCATCGGTTACCAAAATCTATATATTTGTATATGAATGAGTAAAATATTATATATAAAATTATATATGTATGAAGAATAAATTCAATCAAAATATTAAAGATAAGATTACTTCCAGTAAAAGGGGAACAAAATATTTTTGGACTTTAGTTAAATCTATTCAGGGTAATTTTTTTCAAAAATCTTCAGTTGTACCATTGATTAATGATAGTGGAACAATATTAACCGAACCATTAGAAAAGGCTAATCTTTTAGCATCCATATTTTCAGATAATACAGTCCTCAATGATAGTAAAATATGCCTATTCCAAATATACCTAATACGAATTTTCAAATGAAAAATATATATTTCAGAGATAGGGTTGTTTATAAAGCTCTTAGAGATATAGATATAGTTCATAAAAGTACTGGAGCTGATGGCATTCCCCCAATTGTTTTAAAAGAATGTGCATCTACTTTAGTACACCCATATACTTAGAAAACTCTTTCACAAATCATTTTCGAATGGAATATTTCCATCATCTTGGAAAATTGCTAATATCACACCTATTTCAAAAGCGGGTACTAAAAGCAATCCTTCCAATTATCGCCCAATAGCCATAACATCAATACTTTCTAAGGTAATGGAGAAGATAAGGTAAATCGTATGATTGTGCAATATCTCGATGATAAAGAACTTATTAGTGATTGCCATTTATGGCTTCAGGCATAAACGATCTCGAAACAGGAGATTTACTAAATTATTTAACCAATAAAATAGGTAATAGTATTGCAAATTTTGATGAAACACAAGTGCGGTTTCACTATAGACATTACTAAGGCTTTTGATAGAATGGCAATGGCATAAGGCATTAATATCCAAATGCCATTCATTTGGATTAGGGGACGCACATTCTGTAAATGGGTTGGGAACTTTTTAGCTAATAGGCATATTAAGGTTGTACTATAGATGGAATTAGTTCCAAACTTTATCCGGTTTATTCTGGGGGGGGTACCTAAGGGTTGTGCTCTATCGTCCACTCTCTTTTTTCAATTTTTATTAATGATCTTTTATCGATAACAGAAAATCCAATGCACTCTGTTATGCAGACGATAGTACATTACATTCTTCGTATGAACTATACATCGTAATCATAATGCGAATCAAATGATTCAGTCTCGCATTAGTTTTAGCATTAGTTTATAGGTCTTTTATAAGAAGACCACTTCTAGAGTACAATTCTTACATATGGGCTGGTGCACCAATTACTATACCCTGCAGTTTAGTGACAGGATCCAAAAACACGCTATTTCGCTGATCAGAAATGAAACAATAACAAATTCCATTGAATCATCAATGGATCCTATAGACGATCAGTAGCTTCATTGTGCACATTTTATAGGTATTATTACCATGAATGCTCTAATGAAATTTTAAAGCTAATTCCTGAGCCAATTAGCTTCTCTTATAATTCGAGAAATTCACAAAAGGCTCATTCATATTCTGTATCTGTATTAGTTTTTTTGCGAACAAACAGATTTGGAAATTCATTTTTCCCAAGAACAGCAAGATTATATGGAATAGTCTCCCCGTGAACTAGTATTTCCCCCTATACTTTTAATTTTCAGTTATTTAAATTAAACATTTCATCTTATCTATAAAAACTAATCCACCTAAAGTGCAACTTGGACAATTGTTTGAAAACATATGAGTGATTTTTTCTTATTATGTTTTAGTAAAAGTTTTTTTAGTTTTATCTCATATGTTTGGTTTATTTTCAAAATTTCATTAATTAATCCACATATTATAATATAGATTTACCACCCAAAATCACTTAAGTGCATATTCAATGCATCTATAAGGTTCATCACCTGATTAAGTGCGATTTCGTTACGGGCTCACGGCAATAGAATTCCGAGGATTTCCGAGGGGCGCTAAACCGATTCTGCTGTAGTAACGAACAAAAAAAAAAAAAAAACAAATGTACTTACAAGATTTACATCAATATATTTTATATTTGTAACACATGATTTTAATGGTGATCGATAGGATGGTTTAACATTTGGATCAGCAATAATAGCATCGTTAACCGATTCAAAACCCCAAAATCCACCGGACCACACTCGTGACCGATAATCATTACATCCAATGGCTACATTTCCCAAAACATTAATGTCAAATACCTCATAAAATCGTGATAATTTTGAATTGAATGTTGGCGATTCCCTTAATCGATATTCCAATGAATTTAAATTTGGATATTCTGTACATCCACATAATTCCGAATCAATTGGTGGTGTATACGTTATCGGTACGGTAAACATTTCTTTTAAATCAACACGTTTCATATTTATTTTTTTTTTGTTTTTGTTTTCTTTAGCTATATTATTATTATTATTATTATTATTAATTATGATGATAAAATGTATTTATTTTTTTTATTTTGATATATATATTTATTTTAAATTAATTAATTAATTCTCTTATGATTAAAAACAATAACATAACAATTTTTTTAATTTTATTTAATTATGCCTCCAAAACAAAAAACAATTTTAATTCACAAAATAAGAAAAAAATAAAACAACCCAACAAATGAAAATATTATTATTATTATAACCTTAAAAATGTACCGTATCTTTGATAAAAAATATTTAAAAAATTATTTTTTCCGACATCTATCATTTGATTGCCGCAGTTTTAATTATAAATCTCCACAAAAAAAAAAAAAAAAAACAATGGATGCAATTTAAATATGGCCACCACCACCACCGCCACCACAAATTAATTTTTATTGAGGGGGGAGATTTTTATTTTATTTTTCTTTTTGTGAATGGTGTTGTTGTGTTTGTGTGTTTGTGTTGTGTGATTTGTTTTTTTTTTTGTATTTTGTGTGTTGTGTGGTGTAGAAAAATATTTAATATATAAATTATAAATTATATTGTTTTGTTTTTAATTTTATTATTATTATTATTATTAATCTATAGATCATAAAAAAAAAAAAAAACAATTAATGGATCGAAATAATATAGATATACCGGATAATTGGGAAGAAATTGATGAGGAAAAAGTAAGTATTAGCAAAAAAAAAAAAATAATAAAATATTGACAAATACACAAAAAAGAAGAAGAAAAAAAAACCTGTTTCGTGTCGTGTCGTTCTGCATGCAATTCGTCGTCCGTATTCGAGTTTCGTGTATATGGAAAATTAATTATAAAAAAAGAAAATATTCTCTATGATATATCGTATATATCGCCGACGGTCGGACAGACAAATTTTTTTTTTTTTGGATTTCTTTCTGCTATAGATTTTATTTATCTATGCCAAAAAAAAAAAAAAGCCAAAGATAGGAAGAATCGTATAATAATCTTGCATACAGACTCACATGTTTACGAAAAGGCAAAAAAAAAAAAAAAAAAAGTTGTATTGTTTTCTGTTTTGATCTATCTTTTTTGATTGGCAATAGTCAATACATAATCTTTTATTTTTTTTTTATTTTTAATAATAATTAACATTTATTATAATAATAATTAAAATATATATTAAAAATGATTAAATTTCTAATTGTTGTATAATATTTTTCATTTTTTCGGTTCTTTTTTTTTTTTTTTTTGGTTAATTTATGTTATTGTTTTTTTTCTTTCTTTAAAAAAAAATATACATCACAACAACAATAGGTCAATAAAATAATTTTCCAACAAAATTCTGTGTGTGCGTAATTTAAAGTATAATTTTGAATGGTAAAAATTTTCAATTTTAGCTTAATTGCAAATTGGAACAAATTAAAAAAGGTGCTGCTGCTGCTGCTGCCATCGTAAATAATAAACCACAACAACACAATTCAGACAGAAAAAATAATGGAATTATAATTGACGTTAACGGAATTATTGGTGGTAGTGGTAGTGGTGGTGGTGGTAGTGGTGGTGATTGTGGCAGTATTGTTAATGGTGGAATCGGAAATCGTTTTGATGAATGTTTTGATAGCGGTGACAATTACAACGGAAATACTACAGAGGACAACAATAACAATAATAACAACAACAACAAAAACAACAATAATTTCAATTTAAATCATTGTATAAATAATATAAACGCATTCCATTGTAGTGAATCAATGAGATTTTATGCGATGGGTAACGAAGCAGATGAACAACGTTTACAACATTCATATGTAACAAGAGAACCAACAGTGAAAATATTAAAAAGACCGACATCAACATCGTCGGATGTAAACGGAGGTAGTACCTCAAATAATTACGGAAATGGTGGTGGCCAATTAAATGGTGGTGGCATTAATAAACCAAAGGCTCCAATAAAAACATTAAAACAACGTGAAGAAGAATATGCTCAAGCTAGATTAAGGATATTAGGATCGGCTACAAGTCCCGATGAAGTCGAAGAGTAAGTAGTTTTTTTTTTATTTTGTCCATATTTTTGCATATATGATTTTATTTTTTTCTTTGGAATTATTAACTAAATATCAATTAAACGTGGCAAATATTTTTTATATATATACAAATGAATGTAGGTTATATTTGGATAAATAAAAGATTTAAATTATTATAAAAAAAATATTGACAATAATTAAAACTGAAACATTTCTATTTTCTGCAGTTAAGGATTATGATGGATGGATGGATTATGAATAGAATTGGATTTTTTTTTTTTGTTTTATTATCCATAGCATATCCATAGCATTACCATAGCATTACCATAGATTTTTTTTTTATGTATATAGAGTGATGTGTATAAATTTAAACCGGTTTGTCTATATCTAATAAATATTTACCTGTTTGTATTTTCTCCAGATGATTTTTATATTACCACCGCGCCGCGTAAACCATAAGCACAGTTTTTTAATCGGCACGTGAAATCCATTAAATAAATCAATATATGTTTCATCAATATATCATTTATATAATTTATATTAATACTTTAAAATATAAAAAAAAATATTTAAGTGATTTGATATTTTAATATAATTTTCTTTATTCCTTGTTTTTTTATTTTTCTTTTTTTTGTATAGACCACCACAAAATGTAAATATAAATAAAAATAATGATGGATATCCAAATATTCAACGAAAATATCCAAATGTAAATGATCAACAACAACAACAACAACAACAATCACCAATACGAAATATTTCAAATCGTAATCATGAATATAATAATAATAATAATAATAATAATAATAATAATAATAATAATAATTTGATTGGATTGGGTACATTCACTGACATTTCATCAAATGTAAATTTAAAAGATGGTGTTTTACGATGGCCTTTTGGTCCGGATGGAACCAATGGATTTAGTATGAAACGGTAGCCTTAAATATTTTCATTTTCATTTTCAATTTTATTTTCATTTTCATTTTTATTTTTATTTTCAATTTCATTTTCATTTATTTTGCAGTTTTACAAACATATTCAAATAATATCGGTTAAAAAAATATTTTATTATTATTATTTTTTTTTAATATTACTCTTAAAATGTGGTGTTTCTTAAAAAAAAAATTAAATAAAAAATTTCCCAGTATCTATATCTATATATTGATACATTCAAAATTCAATTATGGATTAAGTTAAAAATAAAATAAATATGTAATATTTTCTAATCATATAATTAATTTGAAATTTTTTTTCTATTATTAAAATGATTAAACACACTCACACACACTTTTTGTTTACTATACCAACATTAAATTTTATTAATAATTTTTGTAATAATCGCATGTAAATAAAATATATGGATGGGAAAATTAATTATTAAACGATCCCCCCTTCCTTCGGTATAAGAAAACACAAAATAAAAAACTATTATTCAATCTCAACAAAATCATAAAAATAGAATTCATTTTTTGGGTTTAATTTTTAAGTAAATACAAAACCGGAAATAATTAAGGAAACAAATTTCTAATTTTTGATCTGATACAAAAATTAAAAATAATTTTTGGTTTTTTTTGTCAACGATATTCGATTTATAATTAATATAATTTACTATAATAACTTTAAATAAACAATTAAACACAACAATAAAATGAATCATAATAAAATGAAATATTCAAAAAAAAAAAATAAAAAACAACAATTGTAAGAAGAGGAAAAGAAAAATAAACAATTATACAAAATGTTTAAATATAATAAATAAAAAAAAAAAAAAAAAGAAAGAAGACTGTTTCTGAATTTATTTAAAAAGAATTTATAAAACAAAAAACAAAAAACAAGATTCTTTTTAATTCCCCGGATTAGAGAAAACTCTCAAAAACTTTGTTGTAAATATTTAAAAAAAAAAATAATTATTTTTACACATTTATTAATTTAGAATGAATTTATTATTGAGATTAAAAATTATACATTTTTTTTAATTTATTTAATTTCATTTCATTAGTTTTTTTTTTTTTTTTTAAAACAACCACAACCACAGATCCTAAGAAGCACAACAACATTTTAAGTTAAATAAGAGTTAAATTAAAAAAAAATTAATATTTTAAAAAGTATTTTTAACAGCAATGAAAGTTGAAAGAAGAGTTGGGTATAAAAAAAATAAAAAGTAAAAATAGAGATTTGATTTTAAGATAAGAAAAAAAAACATAGAAAAATTATTTATTTATTTTTTAATCAATTTGTGAATTTGATGATTTGATGATTTGATGATTTGAAAACAAACGCGTGAATTTTTATTTTCTTGATTGGTTTTTTGGTTTTTTTTTAATTATTAATAATACCAATTTTTTATTTTTTATTTTTAATTTTATTTTAATGTTGTTATTTTATTTTTTGCATAATTAACATATAGAAAAGAATAATAATAATAATAATAATAAGAAGAAAAAAAAACATTTATTCATATTTCGTTAATTTTATAAAAAAAAATCACCCCAAGGTTTTTTTTTAATAATTATTATACATAATAAAACTCTTTTTCTTTTTTTTTTTCTATTATTAAATACATATATATATATATATATTTTAATTTATAAAAAGGAAATTTAAAATTATAATATGAATAATAAAAAAAAATCTATATATAAATATTGATATATTAAATAATACTGTTATTATTTATTTATAATTAAAATATGAAATGATTTTTTTTTTTTTTTTTGTTCGTTACTACGGCAGAATCGGTTTAGCGCCCCTCGGAAAACCTCGGAATTCTATTGCCGTGAGCCCGTAACGAAATCTCCTCTTAATCAGGTGATGAACCTTAGATGCATTGAATATACACTTAAGTGATTTTGGGTGGTAAATCTATTATAATATGTGGATTAATTTATGAAATTTTGAAAATAAAGCAAACATATGAGATAAAACTAAAAAAAACTTTTACTAAAACATAATAAGAAAAAATCACTCATATGTGTTTTCAAACAATTGTCCAAGTTGCACTTTAGGTGGATTAGTTTTTATAGATAAGATGAAATGTTTAATTTAAATAACTGATAAATGATAAAATTATAGGGGGGAAATACTAGTTCAGGGATGGCATTCATACGCAAAAAACTAATAGATAAATAAAAACTAATAGATATACAGAATATGAATGAGCCTTTTGTGAATTTCTCGAATTATAAGAGAAGTTAATTGGCTCAGGAATTAGCTTTAAAAATTTCATTAGAACATTCATGGTAATAATACCTATAAAATTTGCACAATGAAGCTACTGATGATCGTCTATGATCCAATGATTCAATGCAAATTTATTATTGTTTCATTTCTGATCAGCGAAATAGCATGTTTTTTTGGATCCTGTCGCACTAAACTGAAGGGTAGTAATTGGTGCACCAGTCCATATGTAGGAATCGTACTCTAGAAGTGGTCTTCTTATAAAAGACCTATAAACTAATGCTAAATTTTCAGAATTGAGAAATTCTTTCGATCTTCGTAAAAATCCAATGCGACTAGCTGCCATTATTATATTATTACTCCATGAAAAGTTGTTTGACAAAGACATTCCCAAATTTAATAGGTCACATTAGATTGTGGAATAATTGTATTATGCATATAAGTATTGGGTCAACATTTATATGGATCGTTTGTTTGAGAACAAACATGCATGCCTTTGTTTTAGATGGATTGAATTCTACTAAGTTTATCCTTCCCCAATTAGATATTAAATGTAAATCTTAGTTAATTGATGAAATCATCTTCTGGCGAGACTGAATCATTTGATTCGCATTATGATTACGATGTAGTTCATACGAAGAATGTAATGTACTATCGTCTGCATAACAGAGTGCATTGGATTTTCTGTTATCGATAAAAGATCATTAATAAAAATTGAAAAAAAGAGAGTGGACAACCCCGATAGAGTACCCCCCAGAATAAACCGGATAAAGTTTGGAACTAATTCCATATAGTACAACCTTAATATGCCTATTAGCTAAAAAGTTCCAAACCCATTTACAGAATGTGTCCCCTAATCCAAATGAATGGCATTTGGATATTAATGCCTTATGCCATTGCCATTCTATCAAAAGCCTTAGTAATGTCTAGTGAAACCACTTGTGTTTCACCAAAATTTGCAATACTATTACCTATTTTATTGGTTAAATAATTTAGTAAATCTCCTGTAGATCGTTTATGCCTGAAGCCATATTGGCAATCACTAATAAGTTCTTTATCATCGAGATATTGTACAATCATACGATTTACTATCTTCTCCATTACCTTAGAAAGTATTGATGTTATGGCTATTGGGCGATAATTGGAAGGATTGCTTTTAGTATCCGCTTTTGAAATAGGTGTAATATTAGCAATTTTCCAAGATGATGGAAATATTCCATTCGAAAATGATTTGTGAAAGAGTTTTCTAAGTGGGTGTACTAAAGTAGATGCACATTCTTTTAAAACAATTGGGGGAATGCCATCAGCTCCAGTACTTTTATGGACATCTATATCTCTAAGAGCTTTATAAA
Organism: Dilophus febrilis; assembly: GCA_958336335.1. Classification (NCBI taxonomy): domain Eukaryota; kingdom Metazoa; phylum Arthropoda; class Insecta; order Diptera; family Bibionidae; genus Dilophus; species Dilophus febrilis. Next base: position 44,174,127 of record OY284471.1, on the reverse strand, counting down.
CAACCCTAACCGGTATAACTACATTAAATTCTAACTCTGTCCTCAAATTGGTCCAAATGACTCTTTAAAAAAAAAAAACCTATACCCAGTTCGTAATAATACATAATTAAATTGTAATCAAACCTGAATGCGATTAGGATCTCCGAAGCAACAGCCCCAGCAAAAAAAAAAACCACAACTCCTCAAATCAATCTACAGACACACACCCAATAAAAGAATCCAAAATTTTAAATAAAAACAAAAGAAATGATCGCAGTTTTTTATTATTAAATTATAAAATCATTTTATTAATTGTCCGTTGGTCGTCAAATATTTTAAAACAAAATTCCATTCAAAATAAAAAAAAAATTATAGGCGAATGCGAACGAATATCAAGAAGATGTCCTGCATTTTTATAATGAACATCATCATCATCATCCACCCACCCACCCACCTAAGTTTAACATCAATTCCTTATAATTAAATAAACATCTATATAATATAAATTTAATAATAAAAATGAAATCCTATCTGAAAATAATAATTAACAAAAAAAACTTTTCGTATACAGGCCCCGAGTTAATCATTCTATTTTTCTTTTTCACTTAAAAATATTTTCCCATAGTAATTAGATTAGATTCTCTTAAAATTTTTTTTTGATAAATTATTCAATTTAATTAATATATATTTTAATATATATATATTAAAAAATATGGCATTTATTTTGGCCCTGCATTATTTATTTTGATTTTTTTTTTTGTTTAATTTTGTTTTAACGAAATTATTTACAAATTCAGTAAATATCGAAAAACATTATTGATTTTGCCATTCATATAAGAGGTATAAGGTATCAATCGTTTCGTTATTATTATGTTTCTTAATCTATTATTCGAATCAGTAGTTATTCAGTAAATATTGAAGAAAAAAAAAAAAAATTATTAATTCTATTGCACTATACGACGACGACAAACAAACATCAATCGTTATTGCTGTTTTTTTTGTACATTCTCTTATTTATTTATTAATACTACTTGAATTAGAATTTCATTTCTTAAATTGAATTTAATCAATATATTTTGGTATTTATATTCTTATAAATGTGGTTAAATTATACGAAATGGTAACCAAAAAAAAAAAAAACAGTGATATAATAAAATTTAATAATTATTTTTTTGGTAATATTCAAAACGAAAAAAAAAAAAATGTAGGTGCGATTTTTAATTAATTCTATTTGTGCTAAATAATGAAAAAAATAACAAGCAAATCTTAAAAATTAATTGTACTTTTTAGTAAAAATATATATCGAAAAAAATTAAAATATAAAATAACTAACAAAACTAACAATAAATAAGGCACATTTTGAATTGAGATACATTTTTTTTAATAGTTATAACGAATTATCTTGGTGGTTGAGATCTACCTCTTCTTCTACCACCACCACCACCACCAGTATTTAAACGACGTCGTTTTACTGGTGGTTCACAAATACTTGAATTATTTTCAATATTGTCATTATTATTATTATTATTGTTATCGATTTGATTTACTTCTTCAATTACCGGTTCAAGTTGTGGTGGTTGTTGTTGTTTTGGGGGTTCTTCTCTTTGTTGTTGTGGTTGTGGTTGTTGAAGTTGTTTTGGTTGTAACACTTCAATACGATTTTCCTCAATCACATGCTTGGCTGCCCCAATAGCCGCATCAACAGCAATATCGTTAGCCGTACAACGTGCTAGAATTTCTTGAAATTTCCGGTGAACTGTTTTATCCAATAACCATTCACTTCTTAGGATATCATCAATGGATGGCCGTTTTTGTGGATTAATCGTGAATATTGTAAATAATAGATTTTTGGCTGCAACACTCACTGCCCGCCAACGTTCGGATTTAAAATTTACACGTGCATTTATAATTTGTTCGGCAATTGGTCGTTCACCATTTTCCGAAAATGGTAAAGTACCGCCGAGCATCACAAATAGTACAACGCCTAAACTCCAAATGTCCACTTTTTTCGTGTACGGATACGCTCCATTTGTTGTAAATATTTCGGGGGCCGTATACGCCTTGGTACCACAAACCGTACGCATAACCGTTTCGTTATCAATCAATTTACTTAGCCCGAAATCGGATAATTTCAATAGCGTTTCATTGTTATGATCTTTCAGTAAAATATTATCCGGTTTAATATCCCGATGGGTAACATTTTGATCATGTAAATGTTTTACACCCAAACACAATTGATAAAAATATAATTTAGCCAATGGTTCACCCAATTCACCATTCATTTTAAGGATACGCTTTAATAGATCACCACCACACATGTATTCCAATATAATTGAAACCGATTCATCCGTATCGATAAAATCATGCATTTTTATAATACATGGATGTTGTAAATTTTTCATAATACGTACTTCATTTTTAATACGTTCTCGATCATTTAAACCTCGTTGGATGGCGGCTGCCGCTTTTTGTTGAGCCGCATTACCACCACCACCAACACCACCACCACCATCCAATAAAATTGTATTTAAATAACTTTTTTTTATAAATTTTAATGCATACTTTTTGCATGTACGTCGATCATATATTAAATGTACAATGCCACAGGCACCATGTCCTAAAAATTTCCCAATAAAATAATCATTTAAAATGTCCGTTGGTAAACCGGGAACATTGGCCGATGGTGATAAATCGGAATACGATACTAATTTCACTTTTCCACGAAATATACCAATAATATCATTATTCAAAAGAATACGTCGTTTTGTATAGCCAATGCATTCACCATTTATATAAGTACCGTTACGCGAACAATCCTATAAAAAAAAAAAATTAAAAAAACAACACAATTCTATTATTTTAAATTTAAATCATTATTAAATAACAGGTGAAATACGATTCATACATACCTCAATGTACGCCGGTTTTGTCAAGTCCGCAGTGTCTCGGACGATCTTAAACTGAAGTTTTGATACCATATTCAAAATTCCCGGTAACAATATCTGGGGATTTAATTGTATATCCGATTGGCTTGTATCCCGGCCAACCGAAAATATTTCATTACATAAATCTAAAAAAAAAACATGAATGAAATTAAAATAAACAATAATAATTAAAACTATACATTTTTTTTTTGTTTAAAATAAATATAAAAATAGAAAAAAATTCTAATTAATAAAATAAAATATCTGAATTAAAATTATCTGAATTTATTTATAAGATACCAAAAGTTTCGGTAATAATATTGTTTTCAGTAGTAGTAGTAGTAATATATGTTTTTATCCGTGTAGTACCCAGTGATTTGATTTTCATTTGTTTTTCATACAGTCGACCCCATACTGGTCTTTCACCCGGTTGACTTTCCAAATTCATCCAAGACAGGCTACCACCTTGGGGTTGTGTTTGTGTATCTGCCAATTCATTATTTACTGGTATTTGATGTGGACCAGGAACAGGAGCATTATTATTATTATTATTATTATTAATTCTAATGTTATTTCTGTTTAAATTATTTCGTGTTGACATTGCCATTTTTTATTGTAATGCGATTTTATTTTTTTTTTTAGCTTTATTTCTGGGTAACAAAAGAAGGATAATACAAAGCGGTTTAGTTCACGTTTTTTTTTTTTTTATACTTATTGTTGTTGTTGTTGGATTCTTAACCAAAAAAAAAAAAAAAAAGAAAAAAGGAAACCTCTAATATGTTTAACCACCGTAATTTAATTTTAACACTATTTTATTTTAGAAATTCAAAAACATATATTTTTATAATTATAATAACAAATTATCGTTTTTTTTTTTTGTTTTTGTTTTTATTTTTAACTGATTATTAATTGAAAACTACTACTACTACAAACAATCGCAATTATTTTTAATTTATTCAACAAGTTGCATTGAATCCTTCTTGGGATTAGTAGATAATTCGTCGTAGACGCAACAAAACAACAAAAATTCATAGTAAAATTCAAAACCAAACTAATCTTCTTCTTCACTTCACTAGTCCAAAAACAAATATCAAACAAAAAGAAAATTTAAATAAAAAAAAAATAGAAGCTTTTAAATTGTGAAACAATCTAAATAGAATCTAAACGAATACAATAGATAGTAAAATGTAAAATGGATAAATGGATATTTTGTATGGTAAAGAATGAGATGTTTATATAAAATAAAATGCCCATTTTTTAAATATGAAATTTTGGCGCCGATACAATAATCTCCACATTCAGGTGAATAATATATCTAATTCATTTATTCATAATTTTATTTTTTAAACACAAATGTTATTTTTCAAAAAATGTTTTAACGAAATTATTTACAGTTATTAATTATCCCTATATCCTATATCCCTATATTCCATCAAAATCATAATTATTATATAATTAATCAGATTAATTGTTAATGACAATTTCACCATTTCAAAAATACCCACATTTTCATAATATTTTCATATTGCTCAATATGATGGAAACGAAACGCCAATTGATGCGGCGGCGGCTTATGCATTTGAATGTCAAAATAATAATAATAAAAAAAAAAAAAAAAAAGCAAACCTAACCACAAATAAATAAACAATCAAAAAAATAAAAAATTTTGTGCTGTGGTGTGCAAAAAACCTACTGAAAATCTCACAAACATCATAAATTATTTGTTGTTTTTTGTTTTATATTTTTTTTTTTTTTTAATATTACTATAAAGAAAATTTTTTTCCAAACAAAAATAAAACTATATAATTTATCAAAATGTTAATCAAAGTTAAAGTAAAACAATAAATTAATTTAATTAAAATAATTCATTGTTATTAATTAAGGATGTGTGCGTTTTTTTTTTTTTTTTTGGTTTTTTTTTTTTAGACATTAACGGGAAAAGAAATTGAAATTGATATTGAACCAACGGATAAAGTGGATCGAATCAAAGAACGAGTTGAAGAAAAAGAAGGTATTCCACCACAACAACAACGTTTAATTTTTTCCGGCAAACAAATGTAAATGAATTAAAATAAACATATTTGTTTTTTTTTTGGTATTATTAAATTAATTAAATTACTATTATATTGCTTAATTTTGTTGTTGTATAGGAGTGATGATAAAACAGCTGCTGATTATAAAGTACAAGGTGGTTCAGTTTTACATTTAGTATTAGCATTACGAGGTGGTTTTTATTGATATTGATATTGATTTTCAAAAAAATTTCAAAAAAATATATTGAATAAGTTTCGCCCATATTTAAAATTTAAAATTGTTGTTCATCAATTAATTATAATTTTCTTGTGGTTTACTTTTTCTTTTTGTTTTTTTTTTTTTTTTAAATAAAATATTGAAATTGTGAAATGTGAACAGAGACACAAAAAAGGAATTGAAAAGTTTATAAATAACATTTTTTTTTTGTTTATAGGTTAAAATTCATATTATTGAGTGATTATACAAAAATTTACTATAAATTAGAAGCGGATAGGAGGCATTCAAATAGCGCGCGCGTATCGAAAGGAAATGTTATATGAACTGTTTTTTTTTTTTTTGGAAAATGATCTCTTATTCTGGTGGTGGATAATTATTCAAATGAAATCGTTTAAATCCTTTTTTTTTCTCCCCAAAAATGCTATCCCTTTCAGTTACACTTCACTTATTCATTACTGGTCGGTAATCCTAAGGTTCATATTCACTGAGATATAAAGACAATAAGGTAGTAATTTTTCTGCTTGCTCCCCCCCCCCCCCCCCCAGTGATTTTATAAAATAAATATTCCTATGCGATGCGATGCGAATGTGAATAAGCCCTTCTAATTTCTAATATTTAAGAAGGTCCTTATAAGAATAATCTATAAAATACAAATAAAAACGCATATATTTTGATATTTCAATATATAATTCATAATTCATTCTATTAATTTTTTTATAATTTTCGTGATGATACAATACCCTTAAGATATAAAGTATTTTTTTTTTATGAATTCATGACTAGTGTATTCCCGTTAATTTTGTTATTCATCTGATTATAAACTAATCTGATTGTAAACTAATATTATCTAATATTATGTTTAATAAAGTACCAAATAAATAATTGAATTTAAATAATAAAAAAAAAAAAAAAATTAAGTTTAATTTAACAATATATTAATATAAACTAAACTTAAGCGGTGCGCGTGAGCTTATATTACCTATATATAATTTATAAATCAATTTTGATTATTGATGTGAACATTAAATCTATAAATAAATATGGGTATAAAATAAATATACCACTTCGGTTTTTGTTTTGTTTTCTCAACAAGGTATACAACCTCTATACTTTGCATCCAAATAATCACACAATTATTAACAATGAAGAAATAATGAAGAAAAAAATATGATTAAATTGATGCAAAGTATAGCTTGTATAATCATAGTAGAAAAAATTGAATAACCAAAATTCCGTCGTATACATTGCGCGATTGAACGATATATTATTTTTCTTGTTTAGCTGTTAATTTTATGCAACAGACTTCTTTTGTTATAAAATTAATTAATTAACTATACATCCGCCATTTATATTCATTCACTTTTGAGATTTTAAACCGTAAAAATTTTCAAAACCAATTTTCAAATCCATTTCGAAGTACAAATTAAAAAAAAAAAATTTCAATTATATGATTTATACCAATAATAAGTTATAGTTAATTATTTCAATTACTTTTTTTTAAACAAAATAAAAAAAAAACGAAGCTTTAAAATTAATTCGTTAAAGCAAAAACGAAAAAAAAAAAGAAGTAAGAAGTAATTTTATAATTTGAAACAAAAAAAAAATAAGAAAAAAAAACCAACAATTATTTAAAATTTTCAATCGCTTCCTCCCCGCATCCATCGCACATTCTTTTAAATAATAATCCAAGATAATATTATTTCACTTTACAACACGTCGTATTCGTTCCTTATTGAACCAACCACCTTGAATTTATAAACATCAATTTTTTTTGTTTTGTTTTGTTTTGAATGTTTTAAAGTAGGTTATAATTTTGCGATTGTTTATAGTTAAAAGATTTTATTGTATTGCCACACATCATTATTTTTTGGCCACTATTTTTAAATATTCTAATGCATTGTGGGCGGCATCCGATTGAGCCACATTTGGTGTTACACCCGATCCCTGGCAAACGGCTACCGGTAATGTTGATAATTGTACTAAACATTGATGACGGCCCGAGTAGCTAAGCTCTTCAATTTCAACATAGGTCACCTCAAAATGTTGTTCATCGGCAATACACTGTAGAAATTCCACAAAATTCACTTCTGGACCATTCAAACAAATTGCCTGTTGAATAAATCAAATGATAAAATGAGCTTTAACAATATATATACTGTATTATTTTTTTGTACTTAGATTAAAACAAAAAAAACAAAAATAGCAATATACCATTTAAAATGTATATGTTTTTTTTTTTTGTAAAATTATAGTTAGTCTGTAATAATAATACCTGTAATGCAGCCAATTGTTTTCCATGGGTTATTTTTAATGTTTTATGAAATTGTGACACTTTAAAACTGTAATCATTTGTTGATGTAGGAATGGCAGTATCCTTTATATTATCATATCGTTTTAATATATCAGAATATCTCTACAAAGACACACAATTTTTTATTTTTTATTTTTTTCATTAACAATGAATTAAACCAAAAAAAATTGATTAAAAAATTTATCAATTTCATAATAATATATATAAAACAAAAAACCATTTGTAATCTTTCATTAATTCTTTCAAATGAATTTAATTTAATTTAATTTATTTTTGTGAATTCAGATTGTGTGTTTTTGTATACATATATTATTTTTTGCGGTGCTCATTTTCATAGGCGAGCAAATTATAATTAAAACAATGAAATAAATCTTAAGGATATAACGAAAGATATACAAATGTGTGTTGTATATACACTAAAAAAAAAACCAATCACCACCATTTAATTATATTATTTGGTGCATTTTTGGGTACGGTGTGGATTACACATTTAGTATAATGTATATACATTATATATATTTACCCCCATTGGATCTTGATGACTCTCATTGTTATCCTGTAGTAATTGTCGCATTCGAAAGGCCGCAACACGTTTGGCAATTTTTTTACTTTTACCCGTACCCGCTTCTTCGTAATGCATCACTTTACAGATAGCCGTAAATTCACGTTCATGTGGCAAACCAACTTCTTTTTCCATTTCATAGGTGGGTGGTGGCCAACGTTTTGCCATACATAATTCTTGTAGCCAACCAATGGGATTACCCAATGCTTTGTCACTAAAATTTTAGTTTTTTTTATTATATTATAACTATTTTTTTATTATATTATATATTCTCCACTTACTCAACACCATTTTCCCGAATTTTATCCTTCATTTCACCACCAGTCACCTCCGTATTCGTTGGTTCTTCAATTAATGCCGTACCAGCCAATTCTAAAATAAGTTTTTTTGCAGCTGCATGTTTTGCTTCTCTCTTAGACCGACCAGCTCCAATAGCTGAATAATTTTGAATAAAAATAAATTGCATATTAAAGAAAAAAAAAAAAAAAAAAACAACACCCCCACTTTTAAATTTACCTATCTATATATAATCTATAATAAAAAATAAATAACAATTTACCATCTTTTTTATCAACCGATACACGATAACGAAATGTTGGTTCATGTATTGCACCTTCAATTTGTACCAATTCATATTTTGGGGTTATACAACGACGACAAAGTAATTCTTGTAAAATTGCAACTGGAGTTTTTGTTTTCGAAGCAGCAATATCCTATACATATGTTCATTAGTCAAATCACAAAAAAATGACATCATTTATCATAAATGGGAATGCGATAATAACATTTTGTTGTTATAATAATTGATTTGTTACTTACCAAACCGCCTGATATATGTTTTAATGCTTCTTCAATGTCTATAATCTCATCATTATTATTATTATGTATTTTATGATTTTTAATATCACCATTATTGTTCATTGGAACATAACCAAGATCATTTAATTCAAATTTATTATGAAAATTATTAATTGGATCCATATTCATTTGGTTTTTCGGTTTATAGTTTCAAAAACCGTTTATTATAGTAAATGAAAAAAAAAAAAAAAAATCGGAATCGGAATGAATTTATAATTTTTTAATGCAATTTCCCCGGTTATTTCCCAAACAGACTATAAATTAAATGGGATTTGTTTTTAATTTTTACTTGTTATATTTTAATTGCACTATTATTTTTTATAATTTATTAATTTATATCATAACTTTATTAACACACAGAATTAATCCTTTTATTTTTACAGATACGAAATCATAATCAACGAAATCGAATCGAAATCTATTTATCCTCAAACTTTTCCATCTATTCTTTTTTTTTTTCTTTTGTTGTCTTCTTTTTCTTTTCTTAACGTTTTAAACCACACACACACACAAACACACACTTTAAAACGGTAAAAATGTTTTTCATTATATGGTTAAAAAAAAAAAATTGAATGACATATAGAAAACCTGATAACCGTTTTAAAGCATTTGTGAGGTTCCCTTTATTGCTTTATTTAATATTTTACAAATTACAATTAATTATATTAAATTTTACTTTAATGAGTACATAAAATTGTTTTTAAATATAATTGGAATAAATTAATAATATATATATATATATATTAATGATAATTAAAATAAAATAAAACAAACATTAAACACATACAAAAGTATAATAATATATAATAATTTTAGGCAAAAGTTGTATCTGGTAAAAAGTGTTCATAATATGATTTAGTAAAATCAATCATTTGATCTTGCATACCCGGTGGAACGAATATCGGATTACCTTGACCACCTTTTATTTTACCCTCAGCTGTATAACGCATATAACTACCTACAGTTGTTTCTGGCGGTAAAACAGCACCATCTTCAATAATACAACAATCTTTTAAATCACACCGTCGACCCTATATAATTGAAATTACTATAATTAATAAAAAAAAAAATTCACCTAAATTAATTTACATGTATTTACAATAATTGCATCTTTTCCGATATAAACATATGAACCAACTGTTGATGCTGAAACAACAGCACCTTCACCAACATAAACATGTTCACCAATTGATAATGGGAAAAATGCAACGCTATATTTTTGTAATGTAATGGATTATTATATTGACAACATATTTTATTTACTATGAATATTTCCTTTAAATAATTCAAAAAAAAAACACATTCAAAAATCAAATAAATAACATTACCCTTTACTGAATTGTTTAAATGGTGGTCTAATCACAGCTTTTTTACCAATAACACAATATCGACCCATACGTACATGTGCCAAATCACCTCTAATTATAGCTCCTGTCTGTACAATTACCTTTCCATTTAAAACTATATTTTGGGAACCACAAAGCACTGTAAAACGACTAACACGATTTCCTGTAGCCTAGTATAATATCAATACAACTTAAAATAATAAAATTTCTTGTATCAAAAAGGAAAAAAAAAAAAAACAAATTAAACAAAATGTTACCGTTTCAACATATTCATTCCTATTATAATATGTATCTTGAACTTCCATTATTATTTTGAATTTTGAATTTAATCGAATATATATTAATTAATTTTTTAATTTTATTACTTTTTTGATTTATTTATTATTATTTTAATGTATTGTTATTGTTTTTTCGTTTTCATCTTTTCAACAAAACTATTTATTATTTTGATGATGATGATGACAAATCTCTGACAAATGATCAAATATTATTTCATATTTGAAAGGAGGCGGCGCCGCCACCGTCATCAAAACAAATCTTCTTTATAAATTGAGGTTAAAATACCCATAATATTGATAATTGTTAATTTTTTCCAAATAAAAGGGTAATATTATTATTTACAAGTTAAAATAAAAACATCATTTATATATATAAAAAAAAAAGAAATCATCAAATTTATTAAGAATTACCCTTATCACAGTAATCGAAACAGAAAAAAAAAAAATAATTAAAACAATCGCACACGCAACCATCATCGCATCCATACCAAACCAAATGAAATTCCAAATATATTATATGTTTTATATATTTATATTAAAATGCCAATTTTTTCATAAGTAAATATAAATGTTGATCCACTTCAAAGCCATGTAAATTATTAGCATCACCTTGTAAACGCATTAATAAACCACCGTATGATACATATGCCGATAGACGACTGGATGCTTCACTATGCGCTTCGTCACCCTCAATACGATAAATTTTTCCATACATAACATATTCAAAACTTTCGGCTCTAGTGCATTCTTGATCTGATGGATTATATTCACCGGTATCTAAAATTTAAAAAATTAATTTAGAAAAAGTACACACATTAAAAACTTTTCATTTTGTTATTTTGTTAATTACCTGGATAGTCATCTTCCCGTAAAGTTGTGGCCAATACCAAACGAAATTTATCACCCAATTCCATTGGGTATAACCATGAATTTATGTCTAATATCAGATCCATTTTAAATGATTCTGATTCGCAATGAAGCCGGCTAACACGATCGAATTTTTTGCCTTCCGGATCCATATCCTTAACATTAAATATATCCTCAAACAATACTCCACCCATATTTAATAATAATTCTTTTTTTTTTTTATTATTTATATTATGTAGTTGAATTCGTTTAGGTTATGTTACGCACTCACACGCAACAATTTAGGTTTTTTTTTCTTTCTATAAATAAATATATAATTTTAGTTTTCAAATTAACTATTTTATATTATTCGCCCGTAAATTGTAATTAAATTTATATGGTAATTTAATTAATTGTATTTTTAGAATGATTTATATTAGAATATAAAAATAATAAAGAAACTAGCAGAAGTTTTACGTTATTTTGGTAAATTTCCACTGTTTGTTTGACTGTTGACCAAAACAAAAATTTAAAAATAATAAATAAATTGAAAAAAAACAAACAAATGTGTTTTTTTTTTTTTGAATCGAGCCGATTTCGTTGAAATTTACAATTGTCATTATTTTATTCATGATCCAGTCTCCAGTGAACCGTCATCATCGGCCATATTTGATTTTGATGATAAATGCGCAGAATTTACGATTGTAGGCATTTGACCATTGGTTTTTATTTTATGGGGAACAGAAGACCCTAAAATTATTGTTTAAAATAAAAAATAACAGTAAAATAATTTAAAAATTAATTATTTATTAGTGGAAAATAATAAATTAACTGATAAAATCAATTGTTTTGTGATGTATATCCTTTTTATGTTAATATTTAAAATGTTAAAGTGAATTATCTAATAATAATTATTGTATATATATTATTAGTAGTGATAATTTGAGATGACTTCATATAATATTTTTACAGACAAAAAAAAAAAAAAAAGAAAAAACAAAATCAGGTAATTTATTATCAAAATATGGCAAATGATATAACACTTATAAAAAAAAAACACCCACATGATTTTTTAATAATTATAAACATCATTATTAAATATATATATTCAAATTATTATATTTAAAATATATTCATAATAACTCCATTTATTATATTACATATAATACATAACAATTTAAAATTTTATTGATTTAAATGTCTATATAATATTTATAATATGATTATATAAATATAAAATATTTATGCGTTTATAAAGTGTTAATAATATATAAAGACATTTAAATATATAAACTAGTATAAATATAAAACACACAGCAAAAAATATACTAACCAAAAATATTATCTAGTTTAAATTTAAACAATTTTAACAGTCCACTTCATAATAAAAGTGTATCTATACTGTATAGCCTCTATGTACTATTTTTGCGTTAATGATTCGCGTGTGTTATCATCAAGGCAAGCAGATTATACATGAATTAAGTTATAATATATTATTATTTTTGTATTTATATTATAATTAAAAAATTCCAAATAATAATCACGAAAAGTTAGAATTTACAGTGTCTATATATACTACACAAGAAGAAAAATTATACAAAAAATGTAAAAAATCATTGTCCAAATCCGCAATAATTTATATATAGACCAAAAAAGTTTAAGATTATAAGATGCGTATGAAAAGTTTTATAAATGAAAGATTAATATAAGGTAATAAATATATATTTATGAAGCACACTGTACATATATATATAACACGATTATTGTATTATTAAATATGCGTTTGTTTTGTCACATCCATTTCACTTTCTTTTAAAAAACAAATTATATATATATATATATTAATAATTCGTAATGTGTGTGTGTATATATTATGAAAATTTAACATTTATATAAAAAGTATATAAAAATGTTAAGTTATTACACTATATAATATACGTACCGCACTCTTACTTTCTTCTTTTTTGGTTATATACACACTATACAGGGTGTACCAGCTAACGCTATCCAGCCAATATCTTCGAAACCAGTGGAGTTATCGCTATAATATGATGTTAGTGGATTGTCCAACTAATGTAACTAATGTAAAATGGCCGAAAACTCGCTAAATCTCTATAAAAACATATGTGTTGTGATGTATTAGAAAGTTGTTCTACGTTGAAAATTAAGGGGGGTGTCCAAACAGCCCAAGCCCCCCACGGCCCCCCCCTTTATAGGCAAATATCGAAATTTCGATTTTAGCATTAAAAAACCATGTTTTTTGATATTTTGCAAAAATCGGATGCAAAATCAAAATTTCGATTTTTCCCCCTAAAAACGGGGGGTTGGGGGCTTGGGGTGTTTGGACACCCCACTTAATTTTTAACGTAGAACAACTTTGTAATGCATCACAACACAAGTTTTCATAGAGATTTAGCGAGTTTTCGCCCATTTTCTATCGGATTAATAATCCCCATTTGTGGAAAAATTCCCCATGGGACCCCCACATATTATTACATTTTTTTTAACTACTCGCAAAATAAAAATTCAAATTCAATCGCAAATTCAAAATAAGCGAAAAAAAAATATAGGTTTCCATTTGATTTTCCAAAGTTGATACCCATTAAGCACATAAGAGTTAACGTCGGGAGGAAGGGTTTAACATAAAAATGTAGCCAAATGGAATACAGTAGGGGTCCACTAACATCATATATTAGTCATAACTCCACTGGTTTCGGAGATATTGGCTAGATAGCGTTAGCTGGGACACACTGTATATATGGTATATATATGAATCCATCATCGATGATCCATTACAGGTTACAGCCGTGGATATATATATAAAGTTGCGTGTATATAACTATATATTATTAACAAACAGAAATGTTTTCAATTTCATTTAACAAAAAAAAAAACAACAACAATTGCAATTATATTTTAAATCTATATGTATGTAAATGAAAAAAAAAAAGAAAAGAAAAACGATATATGAATATATATATATATTATTAATTTTTTTTCTCTTTGATATTATATATATTATACAACTTTAACATATATCTTTCATATATATATATGTATATAAAAATTAATTGAAAAATTTATACCTGTATATACTTTTGATTTCTTATAAATTTCTTTATTTATTGTTTATCTTATATATTTTTCATTCATTTATATATTCACTCGCATTTAGTATTACTTTGAAATTTCAAATTTAAAGATGTCTTTTGCGTATATTTGTATATTAATATTTTATTACTGCATTCAATTTTGTGTGATATTAGAATATATAAATAAAGATTAATTAATAGAAATAAAAAAAAACACATTTGATATCTAAAAAAATTAAACTCTATGTGTTGATCAAGTAAAGTTAAAGTTGTAAAGTTAATTTCGAAATGTATTTTTTTTTTAAAAGTGCAGTATGAATATATTTTGTAATAGTTCTTTGTGGTTTTAGATCAAAATTATATTGCATATTGATGTTTTTTTTTTTTTTAATTATATTCATATTAAACTGAATATACTGAATATTATTGATATATATATATATATATAGACAATTAAAATGTTAATTGCGGGTATAGTGATTAAATTATAGGGTCTATATTATATTTTAGGAAATAAAAAGTGTCTTATAAAATTTATTAAATACTAAAAAGATTCGATATAAAAAAAAAGATGGTTTATGCAAATTTTTATATATATTTTTTTATGTGTTATAATAAAAAAAAAAATATCGTGAACTAAAAAGCTATTTCACATATATCTTTATATTTGTTTGTATGATGGTTGTTTATTTTTGCATATATGTAATATATTATATACACAATTGAATAATATAATGTACATTATTAAAAATATGCAGAAATATGCGTTTTTGTGTTATGAAATTTTATATATATATATATATGCATTCATCCACATATACAAATTGATTGTATATAAATAAAATTATAATTAATATAAACAAGTATATATATTATATTGTATATATATAGCTTTAAAACCGGTGTAATAACTAAAAAGTGTTTATTTAAATGCATATATAAATTTATTAACAATATATATATGTATGATTTTGAAACAATATAATAAAAATTAAAGACCTGCCTGCGTAAATAAATATATACAATTAAAATATATTTATTGTATTTTAACAAAGAAAATAAAATTTAAAATATGAAAGAAGAAGAAATTTGCTGTACATTTTGGATTGATCATATAAGAAAATTAAATTATGCTTATATAAGTAATATATATATATAAATGAATAAACTTATATCGCAGTATATATAATATTGATATTTTATCTACATATATACGCATGAATCTAATAATAAAATTTAATAAAAAATTAAGTTAGTATTTTATTTAATTATATTTATCCATTCATTATATTTAATTGTTGATTTATAATGATTATAATGACGAAAAATGTTTTACTTATATCATCTGAAAATTATACAGGCACTGCTTCTGTATAATATATCATATAACACTTGAACATTCAAATTCCAAAATTTGCAAAGGTATAAAGAAATCAATATTTATATGTGTAACTCTACAAATATTTAATTTTTCTCTAAATATATATATAAAATTTGATATTAATTGCCTTGATTTTTTTTTGTACTATTATAATCTTTATATATATATATATATATATTTTATCGACTTTCATTCGGTTTGATATCTATATACAGGGAATCCCAGCTAACGATATCCAGCCAATATCTTCGAAACCAGTGGAGTTATCACTAATATGATGTTAGTGGACCCCCACTGGATTCCATTTGGCTACATTTTTATGTTAACCCCTTCCTCTCCACGTTAACCCCTATGTGCTTAATGGATACCAACTTTGGAAAATCAAATGTAAACTTATTTTTTTTTCGCTTATTTTGAAGAGCGTGATGAGTAGTTAAAAAAAATGTAATAATATGTGGGGGTACCATGGGGAATTTTTCCACAAATGGGGATTGTCCAGCTAATTAAAAATGGCGGAAAAATCGCTAAATCTCTATGAAAACATATGTTATGATGTACTAGAAAGTTGTTCTACGTTGAAAATTAAGGTAGGTGTCCGAACACCCCAAGCCCCCAACCCCCCGTTTTTAGGGGGATAAATCGAAATTTTGATTTTTGCATGCGATTTTTGCAAATTAACAAAAAAATATGGTTTTTTAATGCAAAAATCAAAATTTCAATTTTTGCCCTTAAAAGGGGGGCGTGGGGGGCTCGGGTTGTTTGGACACCCCCTTAATTTTCAACGTAGAACAACTTTCTAATACATCACAACACATGTTTTTATAGAGATTTAGCGAGTTTTCGGCCATTTTACATTAGTTACATTAGTTGGACAATCCCCATTTGTGGAAAAATTCCCCATGGGACCCCCACATTTTATGACATTTTTTTTAACTACTCGTCACGCTCTTCAAAATGGGCGAAAAAAAAATATAGGTTTATATTTGATTTTCCAAAGTTGATATCAATTGGACACATAAGGGTTAACGTGGGGAGGAAAGGGTTAACATAAAAATTTAGCTAAATGGAATCCAGTGGGGGTCCACTAACATCATATTAGTGATAACTCCACTAGTTTCGAAGATATTGGCTGGATAGCGTTAGCTGGGACACACTGTATATATAAAATAATTTATATGTTTATATTACATGAATACATTTACTAATTGTCACATATATTAATTATATATTAGTCAGTATATATACAACATATATATATATATATCGTGCAGCATTCTATAGACCAGTTATTATTCATATTGAGAAACAAAAAATAAAATTAAAAAACCCAATATAATTATTGTAAACAAATTTCCTGTATTTTATATATATATCTTTTTAAGATAAAATACTGTATAGCTGTCAGCATATCCAAAGTATATTTTGTACTGGATAATTTCCGACCTTTTTTATTTTTTTTTTATAATAAATTTACATAGCAAACCCAAAAGTTTATCTCACCATCAAAATTCACATAGAACGATCTTGCTTCGATTTCCCCAAATTCCGTCTTATTTTTATTTAACCAAAATCATTTTTCTCATTGCTGCTTTTTAATGTGAAACGAATAATCTTAATATAATGTTTGCATTGTGTTATGTTCATATATATTTTTTCAATGAAGTCATCATTTCTGTACGATGGTCGAAAATTAACCGGTATATTGTGGTATGTCTAATCGCATAAATATATTTACATATAATAAAAATAATAAATTTATTTATTTATATACAGATATACATGCGACGAAACTATTTGGAAATACCAGTTAATAGATATATATATATATATATATATATACTTATTATTACTTTCTATATATATGCGATATAATTAGTCTTAAGCATATATACATTAATATATAAAATAAAATAAACACCAATAGCAATTATAGTACTGACGAGGAATTATTTCTAAAAAAAAAACTATCTCTTTTCATGAATATAGTCTTAATCTATATAGAAATACTCCTCTAAGGTATATTTCAATTTTATTAAATTTATATTTATATAGTTTATAGTGTTCAGAAGATATCCTCGTTTTTGGAAGCTATCCATAATATAATACAATTTATGAAAAACGCAGCTATACAAAATATGCAATAAAATATTTTTTTTATATAATAAATTCCTTTAAAATTTAATATATGCGAATTGCTATATAACTAAAAACATAAATTGCAAGGAGACATTTCTTATATATATATATAGAATTTTATCTATTTGTAAAAAAATATTTATATAATAATTATACATATGTATATATAAATGCATTTTTTCTCTATATGAAATATTTATTATATTAATTATAATAATAAAATAATTTTGTATATGTATAATTATTTTATATTTTTATATATACGATAGGAAATTGAGGACATAATAAATAAATACCTATATGAAATAAACTTCAATACTATAATATAAAAAAAAAAAAAAAAACATATCGCATATATCTCAATTCAGTTTCAGATAGTTTCAATGCAAACAAGATTGATTATATACATATCGTTGTTACTTATAAATAAATATACATATAATATATATAAAAGTTTTTGTAATTTATAATGAATCTCTATTTATCTTATATACTTCTTTTATATCTATATACCTTGATGTGCATATCTTCATATAAAGGGTGATTTTTTAGCTATTATCTGTTTTGGCAACACTGCAGTTTAAACAGCTGACGCACGTTTCGTGTTTTGTTTCACTGCTGTCAAACATCTTCAGTTTGGTCTATAATTTAACCATGAATCGCCTTGCTCGAACGAACAACGCTTGCAAATTATTGAATTTTATAATCAAAATGCGTGCTATGTTAAGAAAGTTCATTGCGACGAAATTGTGTTCAGCGACGACGAGCTCATTTTTTGGCTCAATGGGTATACGTAAATAAGCAGAACTGTCGATTTTGGAGTGAATATCAGCCAGAAGCATTGCAAGAGCATGCACCAATGCATTCAGAAAAAGTCACAGTTTGGTGAGGTTTATGGGCTGGTGGCATTATTATGGACCGTACTTCTTCAAAGATGATGCGAATCGTAACGTATCTGTTAATGGTGAGCGCTACCGTGAGATGATATCCAATTTTTTTTTGCCCCATAAAATGCAAGAGCTAGACTTGCATGACATGTGGTGCCACAACAAGACGGTGCCACATGCCACACAGTACGCGCAACAATGAACTTATTTAGAGGCGAGTTCGGTGAACGTTTTATTTCACGTTCGGGACCGGTCAATTGGCCGCCTAGATCGTGCGATTTAACGCAATTTAGACTTTTTTTTGTGGGGCTATGTATATACAGACTATACTATACAGCTCATGTCTATACAGACATGATCCCACTTCAATTGACGCATTGGAAGACAACGCATTGAAGCATTTATTCGTGAGATACCGGCCGAAATGTTGGAAAGAGTATGCCAAAAGTGGACTAAGCGGATGCGGACCATTTGAGGCGCAGTCAACATTTGTCAACATTTGCATGAAATAATCTTCAAACATTAAATTATATAT
The DNA here is from genome assembly GCA_958336335.1 of Dilophus febrilis. Classification (NCBI taxonomy): domain Eukaryota; kingdom Metazoa; phylum Arthropoda; class Insecta; order Diptera; family Bibionidae; genus Dilophus; species Dilophus febrilis. The sequence goes on along the minus strand of OY284471.1, from coordinate 44,154,742 downwards.
GGACCGTACACTCTATCGATTCAAATAAAGATTTCATGCATTTTTCTGAATTTTATGTGTTTTTTTTTTTTTGAAAAACTTTCCATAGCTTTTAAAAAATCACCCTTTTAGAGAAGATGTCTCGCACATATGCATATTATTGCAATATATATACTGCAACACATTTTCCATAGATCACAGTTATTAAAAAAAAAAAATGTTTTTTTTTTTCTATTAACTCATATGTACATTTTTTCTTTTTTATTTATTAATTATAAAAATAATTTATTTTAATTATTTTTTAACCTGTTTTTGTTTTGTTTATGTTTATATATATAAATTTTGATTAATTCTTTATATTTATTATATTATATTTACATAATAATAACATATTAAAAATAAAAAAAAAATCAATATATTTAATGATCACACATTTATTTGTATATATAGTATATAATTGACCCGGCCCATATAATAATAATAATAATAATTTTTATTATATAAATTGCGGGTAAAATTAAAATTTATTTATATATAAATAAAAGTTCAATAACATTTTCTATATTTATTTTATCATATATAAAATAAAAGACAATTTTTGCAATGGTTTAAAATATATGAATTATTTTTATATTCACTCATATATGAAGAAAGTTGATAAACTTGCCCTACAAAGACATGATTATATTACCATATATATAAAAGTTATAATTCACCATCACTTTCATTTATATAATATATATTTAACATATTTATATATATACTGGGTATATAAGCGTTATTGGACTTGTAAGAGATTATTTTTTTTTTCATCTGTTTTCAAATATTATATATTTGTTACTGTTTTTATTAGACAGTATATATATTTTTTTTTCTTCATGTTATATTAATTATATTCATTTATGTATTTTTTTTAAATCTTTATACATATATGTGAAAAAAGTTTCACTTTTTAAAATGCTTTGGCATATATCATTAAAACTATTTTTTTTTTTTCAAATATATTTTCATATGACAAAATATTCTTTATATGTATATATAAAACTAAATTAAAATGAATTTAGTCTTTTTTTTTATTATTTTTAATATATGCTTTAGTTTATATAACCAATATGTTATGCCAGTTATGCATATATATAATCTTAAAAATTTGATGGGGAACGACAATAACCGATTGTCCATATACATATAATACATACATATTTATGACAAACAAAAAGAAAAAGATTATATTCTGTATGCAATAAATCTTAATGTACGTACATATATATAAATAAATAAATAAATAAAATTAAATAAATGAACATGAAAATTTTTTTGAACACTTTTTTTTTTTAAAAATGAAACACACATCCCATTTTAAAAAGTTATATGTAAATTTTATATTATTTGTATATAGCTTTTTTTTTTTTTTTAAAGATTAATAATTGATTTTTTGTTTTTCGTCTTCTGTATATTATATAAGCAAATGCATATATACGTATATATATATATTTATTAATTTTTTTTCAGTTGAACATTTTGCCTTTTACACAATTTGCCATAAGCAAATTTCTCTTTATTAATTTTAATTTATTAAATTTTTACCATTTATAAGGTGTATTTAAAAAAACCATATATATATAGAGTTTATCATCATGTGATCATAATTATTTATATTTATATGAAATTGATTTTTCGCTATACAACCAACAATCTGGTTTTTTAGCGTCCAACAACAACAGACTTCTGTTGTTAGTTTCTTAATTTGTGGCTTGTACGCGGTGTCGGTAATTAGCCGTACGGCCAACCGCAAGCGGAAAATACATAGCTCTGTGTTAAGCTTCAGATTCGAAAAATAACCGAAAACACAAAACATATTTTATGAATTCGCAGTAGGATTCGAACCCACGACCCCAAAATTTCGTTAGAATTTAGGTTGGTTGGCATTTTTAACATTTACACCACAGAGCTATATATATGATCATTATAAAGCTATATTTATTTACAGGGTGCATAGTCCGCTCGATTTTGATAATAAATCACAAATTAAATGATTCGTCTTGGTTCATTTAAAACCCAAAAATTATGTCAAGATATTTTAAAAACTTGAGTTGAACTTTTCTAACCGCAAAAATCAATTTTTATAAAACATTTCTGTACCTCGTAGGGATTGTTTAAGATTTAAGATCAAGCTTCACACGAGATAATATTTTTGACTAAAAATATATCCCTTAATAGATTACTATCCAGATCATAACCACCTTGTACATATTCAAAAATAATTAAAATTATACTTTCTTATTAATATACCATCAACAATAATAATAATATTTGATTCTTCTCTCATCATATACTATATAAAATAAGATTCTATATTTTGATTTTTAATTTCTTGTATAATATACATTATTTATTTTTTTTTATCTTAAATTAAAAGATTTTTATCTATCAACAATATTATTATTATTATTATTTTTATTGCAATTTAACATCTGATAATAAAAAATAATAATAAACATTAAAAAAATATATTTAGCAATGATATTTTGGACATGACATCAAAGTAGATAGTTTTTTTTTTTTAACATGAAATATTATTGTTTAGCAAAATAATATATCTTTTTATGTTTATATATCAAACATATACTTATATGTTGCCGTATATATTGTCAGAATAAGAAAAAAAACTTTCATTTTCATTATATATATAAATTATTTATTGGTTTTTACAAAATTATTTTATTATGTAATTAAAAATTTTCCCTTATTATTACGAGATCCTTATATATGTATGTTAATTACATAACACACAACAAGTGTATGTATATACTTATTTATATCGATTTCCTTGAACGTACTTGAACCCTATATATTGTATATATATAAACAGATCCATGAAAATAGTTGTTTCGACCATAATATCATTCATTTACCTCATCTCAAATATATTTATATATACATATATAGGTTTATTATTTACCATATATAAAATTGATATGATTAACACCACTTTCGATATCATTATATTTACTTTTACGCATTAATCACTCTATCTATACAATCGATTTCGTATATAAATCAATATATATGAAAAAATTATCAAAATTAAAATTGTTAAAAATATTAACAAACAACAACAAAAAAATACATTTAAAATATAAAATGTAATATAAAGATTATCTTCATTATAATAAAAAAAAAAAAATAATCGTACAATATTTTATTGTGTTAATTTAATATTTAAAGTTGAATAAACTTTAACCGCTTTATTTATTATATATATATATATATATATTTATATTATAATCATCTTATATATATATATGGATATCATTTTTCATCGCGTTCATTGCTTAAAAAAATATAAATTATATATATACGATTATACCTACTAAATGTGGTGACGTTTTTTTTTTTTTTGTAAAAAATAAAATAAAAAAATTCATCATATACTATGTGAAAGAATTTCGTTAAATATTTTTTTTGTTTTTTTATTTATTATATTTTAAGGTCATTTTATTGTGTTTTTTGGTTTAATATTATATTAGGTTGTCTAAAAAGTATTGATAATTTTTTTTACAAAATTCAAACGATTTTTTTATATATTTCAAATGAACTTTATTAAACCAAATATGCGCCGTTTTGATCGATGACCCTTTGCCATTTTTCTGGGAAAGACATTATCCCATCATTGTAGAACTTCTGTGTTTTCTGGGCAAAAAACTGATCCAAGTGCATTTTGTAGTCCTCTGCGGAATTTAATTTTAAACCATTAAGGGAGTTCTACAGACCACTACGGATTCTACGGCAGTTCTACCGGAACAAATGATAATCTGAAGGTGCAAGGTCCGGGTTATATGGTGGATGCATTAAAACTTCCCAGCCAAACTCTCTCAGTTTCTGCCAAGTCATCAAAGATGTGTGTGGTCTGGCGTTGTCATGATGGAACACAACACCCTTTCGATTGATTAATTCTGGACGTTTTTTTTTAATCTCGTGCTTCAATCTTGTTAATTGTTGACAATAGAGATCGGAATCAATGGTTTGACCGGGTGCTAGTAATTCATAATGAACGATTCCTTTCCAATCCCACCAAACAGACAGCATTACCTTTCTTGGTGTTAATCCAGGTTTTGTTATACTGTTTTAGGAGCTTCACCTTTCTTGGACCACGATCTTTTTCGTACATTATTATCGTATGTGATCCATTTTTCATCACCTGTAATCATTCGCTTTAAAAATGACTCGATTTCGTTTCTTTAATTTAATTTGCGTTTCGCAAATGGAAATTCGGTTCATTAAATTCGGTTTTGTGTTAATTCATGTGGTACCCAAACATCGAGCTTTTTCTTGTATCCAGCCTTTGTCAAATGGTTTAAAACTGTTTGGTGATGGATGTTTAGTTCTTTAGCGATATCGCATGACTGCTTACGTGTCGATTTTCTTCAATTTTTGATACAACTTTTAAATGACTAAACAAATTTAATTTTTTTTTTTTATCTACGAAATGTCATCTACGATGACATCTATTTATAAAAATTATCAATACTTTTTCGACAACCTAATATTTAGAATAAAAATTCTCATTATTATTATTATTTTATGATTCATATAGTTATGATTGTGTAATATAAACTTAAAAATTTGACGTAGGTTTTCCTATCAATATAAAATACAAAATAATTACATGTCATTTATTTTCAGAACCGCATTTTCTTATTTTTATTCACATCTATATTATATATTATAACAATATGTATAACAAATAACTAATAATAAACAAATATATATTTGAATTTAGTTTTCAATCAATCAATCAATCAATCAATATACCGTCAATCAAATATTATCTAAATGTACCAAAAAATTAAAAAATTAATTATTATATTAAAATTGATTTAGTTTATTTTTAGTATATATACATATAATAAATGAAAAAATATGATGATTTACAATTATATATATTAATGTATATATAATATACATAAATTATAATTGTTTATTTTATTATTCTATGTGTATATGCGAGAATGTCGATTGAAAAATATATAATTAAAAAAAAAACATGATGACCATGTTAAGTTTTTTTACCTTTATAACCGGAAATCCTTGGTGTGTCTTCGTCACGTATACATTATTTATTATATTTATTATATATATAAAAGAATTTTTGTATATATTACATTTATAAAAAAACAAATGATTTTCTTTTATAAAATATTCTTTTTTGGTAAAAAAAAACAAAATAATAATCATAATTAATTATATAAAAACAAAAGGAACTATATATATAATACCTATATATAATAATAGGTTATTATTATTATATATCAATTATGAAAAGGTTATCGCATTACGAAATGTTAAAAAAAATGAAATAAAATAAAAAAATCTACATTTTAGTCTTAAATAAAAACATATATAATTCATATAATTGAATGGAATTTTGAAATATATATATACTTATATAATATATGATTTATTATATATGTATATTAATTATAATAATATATTGAATTATAATTTTATAAATAGATTAACATTTTCATGTAAAATGTCTTCATTAATTATTACTTGTTTATATAATATATATAAAATTATATATTATCTTTATTTGATATCGGATATATACAATAAGTGCTATATAGAGAGTAAACTGTCACTGCGAAAATAGCATTAATTAAAATTAATTAACCACTTTATAGTAAAGGTTTTTTTTTTTTTTTTTTTAATAACTATTACGGATAATCTATTCAATATATAGGACTTAAAATATAATAATAACGTGTATTTATATATATATATAGAGAAAATTCAATAAATTTAACGAATATGCAAATGAAAATAAATTGTATAAAATGCAAATAGTTACAACGCAATATTCTGATTATATTATTTTATGTTTTACACATTTTTAGATAATAATCATATAATATAATAAATGTACCGATAAAATAGATAATATATTATTCACAAACTCTAATTATATATACTGTATTCAAAAAAATAAAATAAATACAAAATGTAATTAAATTGTATATAATGGTGTTATAATCACGATGTTTTAGTTTTGTATTAAAATAAAGAATTATAAAATGATATTGTAAAAGTGATATTATTGTCATTATCAGGCCCGTTTTAGCCCTTTTATGCGCGTGGCTTAATTAATAAAATATAGAGCGCTCTGAAACATGACAAGAAAAAATCTATCAATTTATTTTTATGCGCTTCAAAATTAATTAACATAAGATATGTCCCACAAGAAGCTCGCTATAGGAAAATCTGGCTAGCATAAGTTTAATTTATCAGTTCTCTGTCCGTAGTTATTTGCTCCAGAAATTTTCTTTAGAATTCTAAGAATTTTCTTTATTATTTAACATATATCTTTATTATATAACATATATTGGCAACGGCGCCTGGTTTGTTCGCACCAATATCTTGTATGTAGTGGCGTCCCCGGTCATTATATACAAATAATATATCTATATATTCAATTATATTATACGCAAAAAAAAAAAAACTGATTTCTTTAAAATCTTTAATCAAAACTATAAATCAAAACCTTTTAAAGATCTAACAAAAACTAAAAAATTATGTATATCTCAAAAATAATTCTTTTCTTTTGTTTTAACATATATATATTATATTACAAAATAAAATAATAATAAAATTAACCCTGTCATGATTATTTAATAATATATATATATAATTTTTTTTTCATTGTATATTTATCACACACAATATGAAGGCTATTTAAATATATTAAATTCGTTTATATATAAGTAAAATAACTAATTTTTTCTCGTTATATACTAATTAGAGATGAACGTGATTGAATTAAATATGATTTTTGAAATTCTCTTCTTCATAACAACAAAAAATTATTATATAAATATAATTGTATAATATAAAAGCATATATATTATTAGATAATATATAAATGGGTACGCATTAATTTATTTTTTTATGAATATATATAGATATTCAATGATTTATGCGTATATACAGAAAATGCCTTTGTCATAACTCATAACTTCATTTCATAAAATATATATACAATACACTATGTTACAAAATCATATGAACACTATTTAATATTATAAAGGTATATTTTTCTTCAATATATTGAAGATAATAATCACGGTCGAAGTGGCAGGGCATAATAAAAAATATAAGATTATAGAAAATTGTCTTATAGGGAAATTTATTCAATACCAATGAATTAAACAATTCTCTCATCCATAGTCTTTGTCAATTATTGAAATCATTTTATGAATTTCTGCGAAAATAAAATAAAATTACCGATAAGCATAATTTAATATACATTAAAGAAAAAAGTCACGAAAATTTCAACTATAAAAGAATTTAAACACAAATGCTGCATAATATACATTCAATTGCTATATATATATGATAAATTTGTTTATAAATATTTTTATTATTTTTATTGTTTAATTCAGTTATGCATTTATTAACAAAAAAAAAACCAAACAAAAGGTATTCGATTACATACTCATTATTTTATTAATTTCCTACAACTATATTTTACCTCTATATATATATATATATATAAATATATATATAAATATTCAACCATTGACCGAATGAATGAATATATTATGTATAGTATTTTGTGCATTTATTTTAATTTATTTTGATTTTATAAAACTCTATACACTCACGATATGGATAAAAAAAATAAATAATATTATAACTTTTACTTTTTCCTTATACCAAAATAAAATCGAGATATTCGTTATATTTTTTTTGTATGTGCATATGAAAATATTAGGTTGTCTAAAAAGTATTGATAATTTTTTTTACAAAATTCAAACGATTTTTTTATATATTTCAAATGAACTTTATTAAACCAAATATGCGCCGTTTTGATCGATGACCCTTTGCCATTTTTCTAGTAAAGACATTATCCCCTCACTGTAGAACTTCTGTGTTTTCTGGGCAAAAAAACTGATCCAAGTGCATTTGGCAGTCCTCTGCGGAATTTAATTTTAAACCATTAAGGGAGTTCTGCAGAGACCGGAACAAATGATAATCTGAAGGTGCAATGTCCGGGCTATATGGTGGATGCATTAAAACTTCCCAGCCAAACTCTCTCAGTTTCTGCCGAGTCATCAAAGATGTGTGTGGTCTGGCGTTGTCATGATGGAACACAACACCCTTTCGATTGATAAATTCTGGACGTTTTTTTTTTAATCTCGTGCTTCAATCTTGTTAATTGTTGACAATAGAGATCGGAATCAATGGTTAGACCGGGTGCTAGTAATTCATAATGAACGATTCCTTTCCAATCCCACCAAACAGACAGCATTACCTTTCTTGGTGTTAATCCAGGTTTTGCTACTGTTTTTTGGGAGCTTCACCCTTCTTGGACCACGATCTTTTTCGTACATTATTATCGTATGTGATCCATTTTTCATCACCTGTAATCATTCGCTTTAAAAATGACTCGATTTCGTTCCTTTTAAACAGCGTTTCGCAAATGGAAATTCGGTTCATTAAATTGTTTTGTGTTAATTCATGTGGTACCCAAACATCGAGCTTTTTCTTGTATCCAGCCTTTGTCAAATGGTTTAAAACTGTTTGGTGATGGATGTTTAGTTCTTTAGCGATATCATGACTGCTTACGTGTCGATTTTCTTCAATTTTTGATATGATTTCATCGACTTTTTCAGTGATTGGTCGACCAGAACGAGGTGCATCTTTGACATCAAAATTTCCGGAACGAAATCGAGCAAACCATCTATAGGCTGTTAATTTTGATAAAGTTCCTTCATCGTAAACTGCACAAATTTATTCATGTGCCTCCGTTGCATGTTCACCTTTTTCATAATAAAATTGTAAAATGTATCGAATTTTTTCACTAATTTCGCTCATCTTTAATGCACTACAACTTTTAAATGACTAAACAAATTTAATTTTTTTTTTTATCTACGAAATGTCATCTTTCGAACATATGTTAGTGTTACCTGATCAATACTTTTTCGACAACCTAATATAATATAGATTTAAAATTAAATTAAATTTTTTTTTTTTTGTGCTAATACAAATTTATTTTAATGGAATTTCAATTATCGCAACCAAATAATAATATAATAATTATAATAAAATTGTTATATACACTTAAAATTGCGTTAAAAAAATAAATAATTAGTATATATCGATTTATAGTTAGTTTTATATTTTATAAATATTTTGAGATAATATCATTGAAAAGATTCAATCACCCTCTGGTTCTTTTTTTTTGTTAATATATCTAAATAATACAGTTTATTTTAACTATATAGTTCAAAACTAAAAAAAAATTTGTAAAGATTATTCATTCATTTAATATGCATAAATTGTTATGTTTTTTGTTTTTTTTTGTTTTATCTTCATATATGGTACGAGCCTATATTTTGTATTAAAAATAATATAACAAATATATATATATATATTTATTCGAAATTGTACACGCATATACGACAATTTTTCTTAATAAAATTATTTTCAAGGTTTAACACGTGATTTGAATAATATATTTGTCTTTATAAAAGCATTTTTTATTTGTTTGTTTTTTATTTTGGATAAAATTTGCACGAATTACAATTATTCTTTGTATACATATACATATATGTGATTATGTACATGGAAAAAAAATTAAATGATTTTATTATATATAGTTATATATATTAGATTATTAAGTTCTTGAGTCGTTTGAAATAATAGAATTTTTATATATATATACGTAAATATTTAATAATGTGACTAGAATTATTAATTTAGATACGTCTGTTTTAAAATTTACTAAATATACATAAATTATCCTAGAACGTGGTTAGTAAAAAAAAAAAATCTATATTCTTTTAAGTATATGTATATAATTATCTGAATAGAATAAATTATTATATACAAAAATTAAGTATATATCGGAATTACTATATGTATATAACTATCGATATTTTAGTCATCTTGAATGATTTACATAATATATATAGAGGAATTAAAATATATAAATAAAAAAAATAATTATGGTTTTACATTGCCGTTAAAAATTATGTTCTTTTACATTTTTTAACAATATTATTTACATATACCTACATATAGATTTATTATTATTCATATATATATAAATAAATATTAAAATCTTAACAAAATATTAAATAAATAAATAAATATACTCTATAAATGGAATTTAAGCTCATTAAAATATAAACTTTATATTTCAATGTAACTAAATCCATTTTATTTATACGTATACTACATTAATATATTTATAAATGTAATAAATCTTATGAATAATTTTTGATTAATTTGAATCGGTTTTGTTTTTCATTTGTAGTGCATTTTGCATTAATTGGCATGGTTCATATAGTTCTTTGTAAATGTTTTTATCAAATAACGTTGATAAACTTCTTTGAGTTTATCATAAATTATACATTTTTATTTGAATTATAGAGTCTCCATTTATATATGATGATTATACAGTGGTAATAAATGCTAAATGCATAACTCTGTGGTGTCAATGTTAAAAATGCCAACCTAAAATTCTAACGAAATTTTGGGATCGTGGGTTCGAATCCTACTGCGAATGCATAAAATATGTTTTGTGTTTTCGGTTATTTTTCGAATCTGAATTTTAACACATAGTTATATTTTCCGCTTGCGGTTGGTCGTACGGCTAATTACCGACACCCTAATAGACACAAATTAAGAAACTAACAACAGAAGTCTGTTGTTGTTGGACGCTAAAACCGCAGATTGTTGGTTGTATAGCGAAAAATTTATTTATTTTTTTTTTAATAAATGCTCCCGGATATGCATTTAAATATTTTCTTAACCATTAACGAAAAATTCACTTAACAAAATTTAACAAATAAAATAATAATAATATATAAATTTATATAGTAAATATACTCGATTCAATGAAATTAAATTAATTGTATATATATATAGATATTCTTATAATAGAGGACTATAAATAATTGATTAAATAATAAACGTATACATATATCTACTTCTTTTACACCATTAAATTTAATTTAAAAAAATAATAATAATAATAATAAAACTTCAGTATCATTATGAGAATAAATATATATAAAAGTATCTATATATAAGAACCCACACACATACCGTAAATCTTATAATATTTTTTCTATTATAAATTAAATAATTGTAAAAATTATACATTATAAAATGAACTCTTGTTAAAACAAAAAACAACACAATCAAAAAAAAAAAAAAAACTCTTGTATAAAATGTCAATTATATTAAAATCTATATATATAAAAAGAAACCTTTATTGAATAATGTACAAAATACACAAATAAATTTTAATTTAAATGTATAAAATAAAATAAATAACTATATACGTTTCAAATATATATGTATCAATTTTTACATATATAAAAACTTAAATAAATATATAGTTTTTTTTTTAACAATATTTGATATAATGTTTTTGCTTTTTTTTTTATTTTAAATACATTTGCATATGTTTGTCTTTCCTTGAAAATTGTTTGTATTAAATTTATATTCGGTATTCGGAATTTACATAAAAAAAAAACATTTATACACATATAAAAAATGTACTTTTTTTTTTTTATGTATGTCTAATTTTATATATTAACCGGTACACCTGCGGTACATATAATTATATATATGGTCATCGATATATGTGCGAGTTTAAAGATAAAAGATAAATTATTTATGGATGAAATTGCATGCTAAATAAATTGTATACATATGTGATCATTGATAAAACAAACATTTGATTACTTTAAATTTGTATTATCCCAAATATATACCCACCACATCAAAATATAGTAAGTTTTATTAGTCCATGATGTTGACATGGCGGTATATTGCTCTTATTGATGGATTAAAGTGATATTTTCAAAATGGAATAATAATAGGACTGATAAATCCCATCAGTATATTGTTTTTTTTTTTTTTATTATTTAATTTTTATGTTTATTTGTTTGAAATATTACTTAGATAGATTGTGTAATTAAATTGAGCATATTATTTATTATATTGTCTATGAGCGAGCATTAATAAATTATATTTTATTTTATTAACAATATTGTAATATCATTATCTCTTATTATAATAGATATATACGTACGTCCGTATATTACAATATTTATTGTATTAAAATTATATACATATATATGTTTTATAGAGATAGAAAAATTAATATTTCAAAATGTAATAATAAATGTGTAATGATCATTTATATATGTTTTAGAGATATTCATATTATTCATCATATATATATTATCATATCTATATCTATATATACAGTGTATTTTATTTTTAATGACATTTTATTACAAATCTACCACAAATAATAATAATAATAATATATTGTTTGAATTATACATATATTCAAAAGATTTAAAATAATATAACTGATTTTTTTTTTTTCATTATTATTTATGATTATATATGTTTTTTTTATAAAGGTATAATTTAATTATATTTTAAATATATATATATATATATAGAGAGATTTTCATCATCTATACATGAATTTTGTCTTACTATGAATTTTGTCCATAGAAGAGTATTAATTTCATTTATCAATTGTGTGAAGAAAAAAAAAACCACAAATGAACAAACTTACTAAAAAAAACAAAAATAATAAAGAAATATTTTTTGTTGCACATCAAACTAATGAAAAAATAAGCTATAATTAGATTTGGTAACAGAAACATTTCATTACGATATATAGCTCGTCTACAAATTATAAACACTTTAATTTAAAATACATTTATTAAAAATGGTTCTAGGTTCGAAAAATTTTAATTTCAATATTTTCAATATTTTCAATAAATTCCTTTTTCTATCGGAATAAAAAAAATCTGTACCATTTTATATGAGAAAACATAAAAGACTTAGACGACGAACCCAATATTTTTAATACAAAAATGAATTTTTTGTTAAGGCATTTTTTTTTCCCAAATGTGAAATTATTTATTTTATTTCGCTTAAATCCAACACAAAATTGAATGATGACTTTTTAATTATCATAAAATTTTTTTTTTTTTAATTAAATGACATTATTAATCAATCAACATCTTATATATATAGACATATATATTCATTTCACTCATATGTGTGCGCTGTTGTTTTGTCATAATAATTTTAACATTAAGTATTTTCAATATATATCTTAATCTTTTGCAAAGTAAATAAATATTTTCTGCAAATATAATTTTATTGTATATAAGAAAAAATAAATAAACAAACATTGTGGGTGTTATATATGTATATAATATCTTCATTATCTATATAGGTTCATTATATTCTCTTCATACAAATATAAATAAAGTTATATAATATATGTCATCCATTGTTTATATAAAAATCAAAGTTGTTGTTCACAGTAGTAGCGTCAGTAGTTGATTTTTACATGATTTCTATATAATACATTTTTTTTGTATTATTTTAATATATCTCTATCATCAATAAGATAATACATTATTGTTATAGTAGTGTTTATTATAAAGAGTTTATCATATGTGCAAAGATAAAATAAAATATGTGAAAGTGTTATATATTTGAGTAAAAAAAAACAAATTTCTAAATTATTTATGTGTCTATATCATATACATATGGATGGATATATTATATTTTAATCAAATATTTCCTTATAAATTATACATTAAATTGTTTCAAATAATATATTGCATTGCATAATTTCTTAAAATAATTAATATGGTTATTATTGTTTTATTATTATTATTATTATTATTATTAATATATAATTATTTTCAGTTTAAATCTTTGGTATGTGAATTGGAAAAAAAAAACAGAATCTGTGAATGATTTGACCATGAATCTACTTTATATACATATGTATACATTTTAAAATAACATATTCATTTAAATAATTATCTTTTTATATATATATATATAACATAATTATATCTATTGATTATTACTTGCAAATTTGCAAAAAAAAAAAAAAAACAAATGGCTTTTGGCATACGGTTTTTGATATATTAAATATTATATTATTTATTAATAATTAATAATTTTGCAATATTTAATATATTTTAATATAATATACAATTACAAAATTTTTAAATGAAAGAAAAATCTATAACAATTATTATAAATAAATTATGACCGTAGCCAATTTGAAATATATATATAACATACATATCATATATATATATATATATTTGTTATATATTAATGAATTTTTCTATATATATATTTGAACTAAATATTTTTTCTATTTGGAAAAATTTGCAATATTCAGCACACGAATTATTATAATATTAATTTTAATCAATAATTTAAAAAGTGTTTTATATCTCTCTATAGGAAATTAAATTATATATTAACTATATAATAATAAAATAATATAATATAAGATGATGAGTTTAATTAAATTCATTGCAAATTATTTCCATATTTATATTGGAAAAAAAACATCAACAGATGCGTGCGATGCGTGTACAAAATGAATATAAAATTTCTACTTGACATATAAACATATATTTAATTAAAATTTATATCTTTTAAATTGCTTTTTTTATTAATCGCAATTTAATTATATATAGATGAAATTTAATATATTAAATATTATTATATTTAAATCAATATATTAGGTTGTCAATATATTAGGTGGATGCATTAAAATTTCCCAGCCAAACTCTCTCAGTTTCTGCCGAGTCATCAAAGATGTGTGTGGTCTGGCGTTGTCATGATGGAACACAACACCCTTTCGATTGATTAATTCTGGACGTTTTTTTTTTAATCTCGTGCTTCAATCTTGTTAATACGTTGACAATATAGATCGGAATCAATGGTTTGACCGGGTGCTAGTAATTCATAATGAACGATTCCTTTCCAATCCCACCAAACAGACAGCATTACCTTTCTTGGTGTTAATCCAGGTTTTGCTACTGTTTTAGGAGCTTCACCCTTCTTGGACCACGATCTTTTTCGTACATTATTAGCGTATGTGATCCATTTTTCATCACCTGTAATCATTCGCTTTAAAAATGAATCGATTTCGTTCCTTTTAAACAGCGTTCCGCAAATGGAAATTCGGTTCATTAAATTGTTTTGTGTTAATTCATGTGGTACCCAAACATCGAGCTTTTTCTTGTATCCAGCCTTTGTCAAATGGTTTAAAACTGTTTGGTGATGGATGTTTAGTTCTTTAGCGATATCGCATGACTGCTTACGTGTCGATTTTCTTCAATTTTTGATATGATTTCATCGACTTTTTTAGTGATTGGTCGACCAGAACGAGGTGCATCTTTGACATCAAAATTACCGGAACGAAATCGAGCAAACCATCTATAGGCTGTTAATTTTGATAAAGTTCCTTCACCGTAAACTGCACAAATTTGTTCATGTGCCTGCGTTGCATTTTCACCTTTTTCATAATAAAATTGTAAAATGTATCGAATTTTTTCACTAATTTCGCTCATCTTTAATGCACTACAACTTTTATCTGTCATCTTTCGAACATATGTTAGTGTTACCTGATCAGATTAGTACAACTTGAAATATTCAATTATAATGACATCTATTTATAAAAATTAACAATACTTTTTCGACAACCTAATATATTTCAATGAATTTATAATAATAGAATAAATATTTTCAAAGTTCTATATAAAATAAAATAAAATTTATAGTTCAAGAATTTTTTTCACATAATTATCTAAAGCGATTTTTAAATTATAAAAATAAAAAAAAAACAATCAATTTTATGAATCGTTGTATTACATATAGTATAATTTAATATTATAAATAATGGAATGAATATCTTCTTTATTTATGTATATATATAAAAAGAGGTATATCTCTGTGATGTGTATATTATTAATATTTTATTTAAGAGGTATGCTTGCTGATTATATAGACTTGCATTTAAATAAAATCATATATATTTTGTTTTGTTTTGATTTTTTTTTTCTATATCGCAGACAAAAACAAAAATATTTTATTCATTTTTTTTTTGTATATAAACGACGACGATGACGACGAAGTGTTAATCTTGACCCACTTGATCATATTTTATATATATATGCATCTGATCTGTAAAAAGTGTTATATAATAATAATACAATAAAATGTTTATATGCACTATAACAAAAAAAAAAACATTATATTTTAGTATATTAAAATGTATATCGTCGATACATATACATGATATATCTATATGATTTTATCTATTAATATACATATATATATATTTAACAGCACGCGACTAATTTTTTCTTCTATATATATATATATATATATATATATATATATATATATGCATATATAATATAAATAAAATATTTATTGCACTACAAACAAAAAACCAGTAGTAATTGAAAAATTTTTTTTTTTTTTGATTTATAATATATTTGTTAGGAATTTTTTTTTTTTTTTATTTTGATAATCATATGCATTTGTAATAATAATAATAAACAGGCGCCAATTACTATATAATTTAAACTTGTTTATGTAAGATATATAATTTATCTTTATAAAAAGCGAAAAACCATAAATGCGTTGTTTATATATATATTTTAAAATCTATATTCACTTTATTAACTTTTGGCTTGTAAATGTTTTATTACATATATATATATATCTATAATAAATAAGTCAATAAACAATTAATTAATAATGTATATGTATTTAAAACAAAAAAAAAATAAAATAATAATAAATAAATTAATCATTTGTATTTTTTATACTTATGTTTTTCATGTGTATTATTTATTTTTTTTTTAAAATATATATGCGACATTTTTTCTTTTTTATTTCTTTATTATACACATTTTTTTTTTGTATTTCTTCTATATATAACATATATATAATTAGATTACCAATAAAATATTTAATGTATAAATCATATGAAATTAATAATAATAATAATAATAATAAAAAAATATTAGAAAAAATATACATTTTATTTACAGGCAGTTCAAGGTAGTATTTTTGACGACCTTGCCTTTGGCTCATTGAAATATCAAATATATATATATGTACTATTATATTTGAAATCAAATAAAAGTATTTATATGAATAAACGTATAAATATTTGAAAAATTAATTTTTTTGTCATAAAAATTTCTTTAAATTTATTATTTTATGTTTATATTCTATATTTAAATTTAAAAATAGATTATTCATCAACTATTATTACTAAAAATTTCAATAAATATTATATATTATAATCAGTTATTTATTAAAAGAGATTGCTGCGTACAAGAATTATTCTAAGTTAAGAATTTCTCAAAAACTGTTTTGCATGGTCTTTGTTCGAAATATATAATAACTTAATCAATTGATAACATCAACTTTATTACTTTTAATTAATATTTATTTTTATTTTTTTGTTTAATATTCAAACTTGAAAATATGCGATTTGAGGTCATTTCTATAATCATTGAAGAATATTTTTATGATGATTAATCTGAATGTTATCACAAAATTATCTTAAAACATTTGATATCGATTCAATATATTGAGATATAAAAGAGTTTGAATTTAATAAACAACTAATAAATATAATTAGATTTTTTTTATACCAAAATGCCATATATTTTCAATTGTATTTATTGCAGAGGTTAATTAATTGTCGTCAGTTTTATATATATATAAATTTTACACAATATTTTAATTAATCCATTTTCATTTTCAATTTGCGTACACGCAGTATATATATTTTTTAATAATTATATTACAAACAAAAATTAAATTATAATTACATGCGATAATTTTTCATTAATAACACTTATTATTTTTATTAGTTACAATTATATATTTAATTTAATTAGTTATATATATAATTTTTTTTTAATTTAATTCTATATATAAATTATAAATGTATATTACGGTGTATATATAGGTATATAATCATAACGTGCAATCTTTTTTTTTTTATTGAAAATTATATCTATGTATATTTTATATAAAATCAACAAACGGATATACACAACATTATTATATTAATATATGATAATATAAAGATACAAAATATATTATAAATGTATATATAGTTATAAATACACAATAAAAGACGTATTTAGACAAAAAAGATAAATATAAATAAAAAAATAATAGAAAATACAATGCCATGAACAAATACAGTATACATTCAGTATTGTATTTTCTAATAAGTATATATGTGTATAAATATGCTATTGCTATTTATACAGAAACTCCCATTTAAGTTTGGTCGGTATTATATTGTAATTGATTTAAATTAATCGAAAATTTGATTTTGTATTCCAAGATAAATTACTGTATTGGTCATTCCGCAATAAAGATTGTCAGATATAAATCTTTAAATTAAAATATGTTTTATAAAAAAGATTTTTTTTTTTTTTTTTGAATATTCCAAACCCGGACATCTCATGTATATATACCTGTTGAAATAAACAATAAATATAATATTATTAATAATATAATAATAGTAGTAAAATATAGTTAACAAATACCATTAAAAAAATATGTATATATATATATATATATATATATATTGTTGGTTCCGCACTGTATCTATATATATATAAATAAAAACTACTATAATATTTTTCGCTCATAAATAAAAATATATTTATAAAAAATATATCTTAATAAAAATATATATATATAAAAAACAAAAAAAAAATAACATAAAAATAAAATAATATTATTTATATTTTTTAACAACGACGAAAATAAAGTGTTCGGCCTCAAGAAGTATTTTCTCAGTTAATCAAGAAACACGATACATGTCGGATGTTCGCATACGGCATAAATAAAAAGAAAAAAAAAAAAAAAAAAGCTTATTTATTTTATTTTTTTTTTGTTAAAGATTGTGTAATATATAAAAATCTCTGCTGTATATTGTTTTCAAGTGTATGTATTTTATTATTAAAATAAAATTTATATCTATATATATATGTAATAATTTAATTAAATAAATAAATAAAAAAAATTATATTAACAATTAAAAAATAACTGACAAGTGAATATAAAAATAGAAAAAGTGAATCTTATATGCGATTGTATATTTGCGATGAGATGCAAGATTATTATTTTTATTATACAATACAAAATGAAAAGAATATAACAAAAAATTTTACACAGTGATATTTTATTAATATTTAATATTAAAAATTATATATATATATTTAATTGTATTTTATCAAAAAAAAATATAAAAACATTGATTATATATTTAAATATAGTTTTTCGTATAAAACACGTGCGCCTCTATTTTATTTATTTTATTGAGTTCATTGTAAATATTATTTAATATTTTTAAAATTAAATTCTTCAGATAATTATCCAATTATATAGATTTATTATTAAGATCGTATTTATATAAGATCGTTTTTATTTTATTTTTCTATACATTTTTTCTTCACAAATTAATTATATATGTGAAAAATTTTATTGTCGATATATGAGTAATTTTTTATTTAAAAAAAAAAAAAAAAAAGTATGTTTAAATGGGTGTTTCCAATATACAAATAATAATAAATTATTTGTATTCAAAGTAAAAAAAAGCAAAAAAATGTGCTAAATTGATTTAATGAATTGCTACTCCTGATAAATTATTACACCTTATATATATTTATTAAATCCGTATGAATTTATTATTGCAACATTTTTTATCTTAAAATGAAAAATTAAAAAATCACCCATGAACATTTCCTGTAAATGCAAAAAAAACCAATATATATACATATATTCAGTAAATTAATCAACCACCCACTATAGAAATATATATCGAATGAATGAGTTTAAAATAAAAATAAATATTATATATTAAAGATATAGAAATGGAAGTAAATTCAAATGAAATCAAAGTTTATTTCATATATACATACATACATATGCATAAAATCTATACACAATTTTTGATTTCTTTATTATCATTTTATTATTCATTAATATTTTTGTGTAGTTGTGTATTGCTGTAAAATATATAATATATATATATATATAGAAAACTGCAATATATATATGTAATAATAAAAAAAAAAATAATTAATAAAATTATGTCCATGAATATTTTTACATCTTTTTATTTTATTACAATGCAAAATTTTCCATACAACATTTAATATAAAAATTATAATTTATTTAATTAAATACGCTTAAAAACTATTTATTTGTTATATTCAATTTACAATACATATATATATATATATATATATAAATGCTTTTTCATTATATTTTGCTAATATAATATAATTTACTGCAAAATATAATTGAAGTTTTTTTTTATTATTAATTTAATTACCTATATATAGATATATAATTTTTTGTTTCTTTTCATTTTATATAATGGTGCGTTAATTTAGTGAAACTAATTTTTTGTAAAGTTTGTTTTCTTTTATTGCTTTTTTATTTCTTATAATTTTTAATAAATTTAATAATTAATTTTTCGTGGGTTTATATTTTGTATAATATATATTCGTTAACATTTTTTTTTTTTAAGATTTAAAGTAATAAAAGAAAAATTTAAAGATGTTGACAAAAATAAAAGGGCAATTATTGATTTTTTTATCTTTTTATGATGATGAGTTATTGTACGATGTTATATATTTTTTTTTTTAAATTTAAATCACGCATATACAAAAAAAAAAAGATTATATTTTTAACAATAACCCAGAATTTTATCTTTTAATTAAATAAAATTTACCGTAAACGGCAATTATATTATTATATATATTATTTTCAGGTTAATTTATTGATAATTATTTAAGAAGAGGTAAGCACACTTGAGCATTTTGTTTAATTTATATAAATTATCGCATTATAATTACTTTGTTTGTTTTTTTTTTGAAAAAATTACTGACCATTGTCCATAAATTAAACACACGCCACTGATAATTTTTTGAAAGTCTTTAAATTGATCCATTCAAAATTTATCGTCCGAAGAAAAAAAAATATATTAATTTATTTATTTTTGATTTAAACAAATGTATACAATATACAAATTGATCTACATTTAATTCGATGTCTAAATATTTATTTATACATACTTCATATTTCATTGAAAAACTGTGTATATACAATTTTTGCAAAAAAGCCTGTTAAAGGGGATTTTTACTCTTTTTTTTTTGTTTGTTTTTAAATAAAATAAGATTTTTTTATTCGTTATGTAATTATTAAAAATTAATTTCACGTGATTGTGTTTTTTTTTCCAAAATGGCATTGTGTAATAATCTTTTTATTAAGTCATAATGCATGTTCACTTTTATGATTGTAATATTTAATAACGCATTCATATATGTTTAATGATAAGAATATAAGATAAATCACGCAAATGTAATCTACACAAAATAAAAAAAAATCATCTTTTATAGATTAGATTATATTTTGTATAGATTTAATCTCATATTGACATATAAAGATCACATGAATTGTATGTATGCATAAATAAAACAGATGTAATATAAAATCATTTCATTCATTCAATAATCAAATGAGCGATTATGGAAAAACCGATATCGATTATACTATTAATTTTGTATATTGAAAAATGTAATATCAAAGATGATGCATACTCTTGTTATATCTCGAAATATATAATATTAATACGTATATATATGTATATTTTACACAATCTCCAATTTCATAAACTTGAACTTGAATATAATACCATTTGGTTATTATTAAAGTATTATTTATACGTCGTCATCATCGCGTTTACCATCGTATAGACTATAGAAATACGACGAGCGTCACTATTTTATTAATAAAATGATTCATTTTTATAATAATTATATAATATTTATGAATGCGTTTGTTTTTAATTAAACCCGTATAGAAAACAATCAATTGTTTAATTCATTTTCAAGAAACTCCCATATACACAATATATGTATTCAAATTATATCTATATAGATAATTGTTTATATTTGATCTATTGTTTAAATATATATATATAATTATGTATAATTAATTAAAAAATGTTTCTTAACGTAATTGTTCTAAATATTATCGTAAAATTATAACTTCCGGGTCATTATAAATATTATATTCTTATCATATATATATATCAAATCACCTTTATATATATTAATAATTCATATTCAATATGAATTTTATTATTAAATTATCTATGAGTAATGCTTCGTATTATAATTATATTTAAAAAAAAAAAATAAATAAATAGTTTAATAAAATAAAATTGAACCTTGATTATCATATATCGATGAATAATAAGCGCAAATACAATTAACATTTTTTTTACGTTCTGTAAATAATAATATGTAAAACAAAAACTCACACTCACACAAAGTATATGGTAATTTATTAAATTCTTAATAAATTCAAAAAAGTCCAAGAACTTATTTTGGATATGCTGAATAATCTATATATACAGGGAAATTTTCATTTATATTTATATTTCACTCTTTTTTTAGTTTTCAAAACCAAAAAAAGAAATAAAATAAAATAAAATTTTATTCAAAAGAAACAAATCGTGTATTAATAAATATCACATGATGAATTTATTTATTTTATAATAAGTATCATTTTATAAGTATCAATTATTATCATTGAATCGATCATCATATGGTTATTTTTTTTTTTTTCTTTTAAATTAAATGTATATAGAAAAATAAATAAATATCATTTTAAGAAGGTCTCATATCATATCAAATATCTTAACATTTTATTTTTCTATTAATAGTAAAAATAAAAATGTTAACTTATCAAGATTTTAACATTATTTCATATACATGAATTGCACGAGGCAATTTATACTTATATATTGGTTAACCCAAGGAAAAACGCAGGGTTTTGGAATTGGGTTATTTATAGTGAAATTCGAAGTTTATGAAATACTTACATTAGTTTTATAATCATAGTTCTATAATTGCCTTCAGCATATATAATATGAATGATCAAGAAATGCTGCCTTTAAAATCTTTTTTAGTAAAAAATGGATCAATGTTGAAGGTTTCCCAAAAGCAAATTTATTAAATATACAGATGAAGTTTGTATATATATTTCATTTATTTATATAAACTTAAAAATCTTATTTATTTATTTGAAATTAAAAAATTGTAATCTAAAACCTGAAATTCAGAATATTTAATTGCAAAACAAAAAGGCCATCTTCTTTTTCTATATGTTAAACATAAAACCATATATAAATTATCAACGTTGTGTTTAGATCATATATATGAAAGAATACAATTTATGTGTATATGTATATATAGCAATGAAGAAAAATCTTTATTATTTATACAATAAATTAAATAATGAAAAGATAAAAATGGCAAAAATTTATAAATAAATACCAAATGTTATATAACTAATATAATATATTGTATAATAAATTATCAAACAGGATACGATTTTGAATATATTTACATATGAAAATTAACTATACAATATATACATATACTTCACGTTTGATTATACATTGTTTTTTTTTTACATTTATTTTGTTCTTTTTACTTATAATAAAATAATAAAATATTTGTTAATCTTATTATCTAATTTACATTCTTAAAATTTATATTTATTTTAAAGGCATATGTATGATGTACAAAATTATTTATTCAAGAAAATATTTATTTTTAAATTATTGTATAATTTATTATACTCAAAAATTCTTTTATATATATATATATAATATAATATTTTATCTCTAAATAACTTATTCCTTAATGTACATTTAGCAAAAAAAAGTATAATGAATAACAAAAAAAAAAAAAAAAAAATTTAATCAAATAGACAGCACAGAAAAAAATCCGGTATTTTATTCGCATATATAATATTTTATTTTTTTTCTAATTAAAATTTTATAAAATCAGATATATATATTTTTAAAATTAATATAATATATGACTATACATTTTTTATTATTTATATTCGGATAAAATATATAATCAAGGTATATATAGTTAATAAATAATAAATCCATGTTAAATTCGAAGATTAATGTTTTTGATTAAGAACTTTTATTTTTATTAATGTATTTATATATACATATATATTTTTTCTTATTATAAATTTATAATGTATATTATTTTATCTTATGTGCGGGAAATTCCCCAAATGTATATACACGCAGAAGAATTAATAATTGATATAAATTAATTTTTTTTTTTTTGATTATATATAAATTATAAATGCTATGCGAATTTATAATTTGATTTCGCCAATTTGGTTTTAGAACAAATTTTATTATAATATATATTCTTTGTGTTATTAAATCTGCGAGTTACTTTAAAATGTATTGTATTATATGTTTATAAGCATAAAGGAAGCCAACCGTAAAATTGAAAATTTACTTTATATATATATATATATAGGAAATGAATTTTTAATTCTCAACAAACACAACAAAATTAAAATGAAAAACTAATTATAGTTAAATTGGCAAAATTTGTTTTTTTTTTCTGTTGCTAATTTCGCACTTGATTGATTGATTTGTTTTTTTTTTGTTTAAATGTTTAAAGAAGAACTAATTTAGAATAATATATTTGTGATGTTCTCTTTTCATTATTATTTATTCAATTTTTTGCGCATTATTTTTTTTTCCATTATTGCTATATTTTATTCACATGATTTTTCTTCTTTTTTAAATTATTTATAATAGATTTTTAATGAAATATTTTTAGATTTTATTAATGATTTACTCATTTTTTTTTTTTTCATTATATTATATATTTATTCCATTGCTATATTTTTTTTTTGTATTTATATGGTGGTTCATTATATAGATTTAATATAAAATTACATATATGTATACCATGACCTTTTGACATGTATATGCACAATGTACATGTATACGTACGTTCGTACCTTTAGCGTACATTTATCATTTGATATACAGTGATGTTCGGTAAAATAGGTGTAAAGCAATTTTAATGTATTTTGATTAATTTCAAATACCAATATCTATTTGTGAATCATGCCATCCATACGACAATTTAGTACTTTGTTTACCTTTATTTATCACATGAAAAGAAAGAGATAAAAAATGTTGTCCTTCGTATTTCTGGGAAATTAGCTAGGAATATGCTGTTCGGTAAAATAGGTGCGATGTATTTTGTTCTACCAAAAACACAAGAAAAAGTATTAATGTCCACAATATTAAATAAAATCTAAGTATTTCGCGTACATACCATTTATGATTTAATATTTTGTCGCATGTCCCTTATTTTAAATTACTGCCTCACATCGATTTAGCATGAACTGCACCAATTTTTGGCACCTTTCTATAGAAATCGCTTCCAAACTTTTACAATTTCTTTCCCCCGTTCTACTTTGTTTTTTGAGCCGTTTTGTTGCAACTGATGTTTATACGTGCTTCCACAAGTTTTTAATCGGATTCAAGTCGGGTGATTGTGTTGGCCATTCTATTTTGTTCACATTATTTTGTGGAAACCAAACCGATGCTTTGTTAGCCGTATGTTTTGGGTCGTTATCTTGCTGATATGACCATTTAATAGGCATGTTTTCTTTTGCGTATGGCAACATTTCGATTGAAAGTATCCTTATATATTCCTGTTCATCCATTGGATATTTTTGACCTAAATATATAGGACCAACTCCATACCATGATGATACCAAAACATATCATTAAACTACCACCTCCATGCTTAATGGTTTTTTTTGTGTTTTGCGGTAAAAATTCTGAATTTGGTCTTCGTCTAACATGTAATTTGCCATCTGATCCATGCAAATTTATATTGGTTTCATCAGAATAAAGAATATGTCGTCACTTTTTAATATCATTATCACCTGACCAATCACGATGTACATGTGCGAATTTTAAACGGTGTTTAATGTGTTTCGCTGTATGCATTGGTGCTTGTCTAGCTATTCGCCCCTATAAATTTGATGCTATTAACCTTTTTCATACCGTGCTTGATGAAATGCTTAGATCAAGCTCTCTTACAAGTTCCCTGGATGATAAAAAGGGCTCTTTTTTGTGGTAACAACCACTCTACGATCGTCATTGCTTTTAGTTTTACGTTTGTTACCCCTTCTTTCTGTGGTATATTTGAATTTTAATGCGTTGGTAATTATATTTTGGGAGCATTTAATAATTTCAGAAATATTTTTATATGTTAGCCCGGATGCTCTTAGATCCTTTATACGTTGCCATTCAAATACCGTACAATGTGTACTTCTACCCATTGTGACTTAGAAATATGTATTTATTTAATCCGGAATGTTTCAAAAATTAAATTTAAATCACTACTTTACCTAAAATTTATTTAAAAATTCACAAACTCACCATCAATAAATGTAATTTATTCGCAAAAACTAAATAAACCACAATTAACATAGTCCGCACCTATTTTACCGAACAGCATGTTCATAGCTAATTTCCCAGAAATACGAAGGACAACATTTTTTATCTCTTTCTTTTCATGTGATAAATAAAGGTAAACAAAGTACTAAATTGTCGTATGGATGGCATGATTCACAAATAGATATTGGTATTTGAAATTAATCAAAATACATTAAAATTGGTTTACACCTATTTTACCGAACATCACTGTATAAATAATTTATTATTACAATTATGAGACTCACGAATATTTTTTTTTTCAAACCATATATACATATATAATAAATACAATAATATATATATATATAATTAAAAGATATATAAATAAATTGATATGTCTATTTAATTTATTTTTTCTTATTTATGAAAAAAATAAAAAATGGAACAGTTAATAAGGAGAAATAATATTATATTATATAGATGTATAATAAATTAATATGTATATGTATATATCCATGATCTTAAATATATATATATATATCAATTGCAAAATCTGCAATTCGAATAATTGGTTTTGAGAAAAAATTTCCCACAAGTTCCGTTTGTGCTTAATAATTTTGTTACAATTTACTTCAAAATTTTTTTAAAATTACTTCATTCGTTTCTAAATCGTTTCGATGATTTTTAAAAAAATATATAAACCTCTTCTTTTTTTTTTTTTTTTTTTATCTATATCAGACAGAACAATAATAAACATAAATTAACTTTAAATTTTCATCTAAATTGGTAAAAATCCAATTAATATTTTATATTTCTTTGTATTCATTTCAATATGTATATATAAATTTTTTTATCTTAATAATTTATATTCCTGAAAGGTTAATTAATAAAATGAATCCAAACCGCCGTCGCAAATATGTATGTATATATAAGAAGATTAAAATATATATATATATATGTGGTTATTTTATATAAAATGCGGCTCTGTTATTTTTCGCACTGTTTTTTTTTATAAATATCCACATATGCATTATTATATATCTAAATAAAAATGTATATAAATATACATACAATAAAGTTAATAATTTATATACTTGTAAAATATAAAAAGAATTTTATATATGCATTAAAAAACAAAAACCGATTAATAAAAAAAAAAAAAGTATTAATCGTGACTCGCATCATCTGCTGTATAAAAAATATCGGGTGCTTATATACATATATATATACATATATATATATATATATATATATATATATATATGGTGGTTATTTATTAATTCTTTAAAAATAAATAAAAAAAAGTTCGTGACGTTTGGTAAAACCTTTTTTATACAATACAAAAAAAAAATGCATCATATATCTTTCGCAAATATGTATATATGCATTGGCGGTTCCAAACGAAAGTTGGAATATGATAAAAAAGACCATTTTTTATATGATTTTTAGACATAAAAAAAATTAGCAATGGTATTTTAAGTCTTAAGGATTTGTTGAGAGATTTTAAGTAGATTTTTGGTTGAACAATACCCAACCGGGATGCAATAATTAATACACCGTTCGTGAATTATTTTTATTTTAATTTAATTTATATTTGGATTTAAAATTGAACAATATATGTTACGTTTAATAATAAATTATTAATCTTATATCTTTTAAATCGTCTCATATAGTTATAATTTATATCTTTTAGTATCTACAGTTTTTTGAGACTTTACATTTTGATTCATTTGGAAATTTCAATTAAGTTCTGGGGGAATAATTTTAGTATATTTTTATCCTTATATACATATACATCCACATTATTGTTCATAAATTATATTTCTATATTAAAAATATAATATCGTATCGTTATTTGTTTTTTAACATGATTTTTGCAATAATTTTACAAGTAATTATATTTACACGGCATATTCTTCTATATATATACTAAATATTATATATGAATAAATATTCAACAAATATGTCTGTATATAATATAGTGTAAAATATATAGATAAAATAAATAGATTATAGTCCAAGGTAAATATTTTTCTCATATAAAATGAATTACATATATATATATTATTTTGATATAAATATTTTTTTTTTTTTAAAATATGCATAAATAAATACCCGTATATAAATAAATATTTAAAGGCTTAAATTATAATGTAATAATTACTCTCTTATCAACTCTATATATTTTTATATACATGCGGTAAAATAAATAAATTCATTTCATTTTTTTTTTAGAATAATTTTTTAATTTATTATAGATATTTTTGTATTTATTATAGTTGGTTTTTTTGCTTTTCTCGATTATATATCAAAAATATCATATATCGAATAATGGCGTTCTTAATTTCAATATGTTTTATATCGTACAATATGATGTAATATGATTATTGGACAATTTGTTAATGAATGTTGTTTTTAAATTCACTTTTTAATACGCAACATATATATAATTGCATAACATATACAATTTTTTTCTTCTCTCCATATATCATCGTCTGGTTTTGTATATATATATATAAATAATATTTTGTTTATAAGGGTATAAATGTGTAAAGTTGATTTATTATAATATATATATATATATACATTTCGTTTAAAGTATTTCTTATATCATAAAAAAAAAATAAAGAAAATATTTTTGTTATGTTTTCTTTTTGTTGATAAATTAAAGATTTCTTTTATAATTTGATATTCGCCATTTTGATAAAAATCCTGTAATTCATCAGAGAAAAGACGAGATAATTGAAAAATTTGTTTTATGCCTCGATGACGTTTGACATTCCTTGACATTGACTACCTGACGTTCTTTATTTTTACTATTTATATATTATTTTTATTTCTTTTTAACCTTTCCGATCAATGTATAGAATATAGAATTTAGAATTTTAAACTGTCACCGCATTGTAAAATCTCACTTCGTATAGTCTAGTTATTTTACAAAAAAAAAAAATAAATAAAGTTATAACCAATTGATTTAATATTTACCAATTCCAATATTACATATATATTTGAAATATACTTCCATTATTTGTATATACAATAATATATTTGTTTGTAAAATATAACACCTTTTTATTATAAATTGTCTCATAACTTTCCATTTTTAACTCTTTCATTTGTTTATTTTTCATTTTTCCATATACACAATAATAATAATAAAATTCATTTATCGTTTGCATAACAATATATAATAAATAAATAAATTTTTCGCTATACAACCAACAATCTGGTTTTAGCGTCCAGCAACAGCGTTCTGTTGTTAGTTTCTTAATTTGTGGATTTCACGGTGTCGGTAATTAGCCGTACGACCAACCGCAAGCGGAAAATACAACTCTGTGTTAAAATTCAGATTCGAAAAATCACCGAAAACACAAAACATATTTTATGCATTCGCAGTAGGATTCGAACCCACGATCCCAAAATTTCGTTAGAATTTTAGGTTGGCATTTTGGTCATTTACACCACAGAGTTATATTATGTATATAACAATATATATATGTGATAATATGCACGTATATATGAAGGCATTTGTATATATATATATATAATTATACCTCAGAATTGGATTGATAATTTGCGAATGCTTAATAGGTAATTTTCTAAAATTTAACAAATATAATGATTTAGATTTCATTGCCACTAAAGTATATAAAAGTAATTTTAGTTTTTCTATAAATCCAATACCTCTGTGGCTACATAAAATCGATTCAATTCTCTTATACTGTTCTCTTATTGCTATATTATCTAAATTTATATTTAATCAAACCAAATAAAAACAAGTGCCAATAAATTATATATAATTGTTTCACAAAATAATATATTATGAGACTATATACTTTAAATGAAAAATTATAAAATATTTATTAAATAACATCTTGAATGTTTTATTTATATAATATATATAGTATACCCATCACAATTAATTATGCACTTGTATAATTATAGAAAAGAAAAAAATAAATTACAAGAGGAAATCATATATGTATATATATATATATATTTATATTACTATATAAGTATATTTATATTGATTCTTCAATATATATATATATATATATATATATATATATATATTAATAATTTATTGTGTGTTATATATGCATGAAAAAATAAAATGCATTAAAATATACAAATATGATCAAATATTTCACGCATATATTTAATAATAAATTATTTTTTAATAAATTATATTTACATGAATAATATATATATACAGTCAGAGACAATATAAATAATGTAAAGTTTATATCCACACACAATCAGAAACCATATGCATGAAAAAAATAAAATAATTAATGTATATGTAAAGAAAAAAAAACTACCTATATTATATATATATATATATATATATAACTATTATAAAGTTTATACGTTATACTGTAACGTAAAATATTTTCATATATATATATATATATATATCAGCATATGATATACGAAGTTTTATATACAAAATTGACCTTCCAATTTGTTTTCAAATAGCATTGAAAGTTATTTATACAAGCACAACAATATCTTATTATATATATTTAAACGTTTAAAAGATTTTTTATACAATATGAAAGAATTTATAGAAAAAAAAAAAACGTTTTAAAAAATCTTTATTCATATATACAACAATTATATTTGTATATATATGGTATATATAATATTATATTATCATTGAGATAAAACACATATATTATTAAAGCCACATACACACTTATTAAATTGATTTTTATTATTATTATGTCTTATCTTTTAATATTAAAATGTTATTTTTTGTTGTAATTATAAGCGGTTGTATGCATATGCGGCTGTTTTAATATACAAATATTGTTAGCCTATGCGGTTTGTATATGAGAAAATAAAATGCTTTTTTTGTATGTCCGGTTACATTTTTTTTCATTTATCAGAAGAAATATATATATATGTATATAAATAAATAAAAAAACAAATTCATTTTATATGAATGTATATTTTTATGATGTGCAATCAATTTTATTTTATTTATATATATATATATATAGTTATAAGTATATATTAGGAAGTAAATTTTTATTTATATTTAAATGGAAATAAATCTTGTAAAAATAAAAAAAGTAATAAATGTTTATATACCTTAAATGATGTGAAAAAAAATGTTAATTTATTGCTAAAAAATATATTAAATTTATTATTTTGAAAGCCGCATATACACAATGTTTAGTGATTGTCACATTCTCTTCACAATATATTGTATGATAAAAGATAAAAATCATTGCGTTGATATATATTTCCGGGAAAATTGATTGAATTATATATAGTGAGATTAATGAACATTTCATATTTGTTAAGCGTCAAACAATCTTGAGATCTGATGGTACAAGAGTTTTTAAAAAATTATGTGGCCTAAAGAATTGTCTGTATAGAAATTTTAAATGTTATAACAATCTGCAATATATAACCGAGTTCATTTTATTCTGTTCTTTATACGCAAATTCACTAAAACAATTTTCTTTGTTGTTTTTTCTTTCTTTTAAACATGTTATTATATTTTATTATATATTATTAAATGAAATATAATTATTATTATATCTATCTCTAAATATACAAATATCATTACTATAAATATAAAATATTTTTTATATTGTATTTAAACCCTATATATTACTAACTATATATATATTTTTGTATTTTATTATATATATACAACATTCATTCTTTTTCTTATTATAATTTGAACTTTTGTGAAATTGTTAACATTAAAAATTGTTTTTTTATTTATAAAAAATATGTATATAATAAATTATTATTTATATTTTAGTGTTAATGTTTTTGTTTTGTTTTTTTTTGTTTTTCTATAAACACCGCGAGTGTGATCTATTATATTACTCAACATATATACATAACATATTATAATAATAATGATTATAATAACCACCCACACCTTTTTGCTTTTTCATGTTTAAGCTATATATATAAAATACCAATAATATATAAATTAAATATATTATTATTATTATTAATCAATATAATATTATAAAATTATATATCCTTTTATACAAAACATTATGCATAGTTTTTTTTTTTTTTAAAACAATAACGAAATTTTATTATATATATATTTATTGAATTGAATGATTTATTTGTATAAATCAATATAATATATACTTTTTGACAACCTAGAAATTGCATAATATACAAAAATAATACATTAAATTGGGTATAAAAAAAAAATATGTATTATAAATTACATTTTTCTATAAATATGAAATTCAAATAATCTTGTATATTACCTATTTATTTAATAACAGAAATATTTTTAGTTTCTATAGGTTGTATACAAAATCAATCAATTCATAATTGTAGGATTATTAAAACTAAATCCTTTTTGTAATAGAAAGATAATTTTTCTGATTAGACTCCAATTTGAATGTTCTCATTAATAAAATATTATATTCATATATTACATATACGATCAATCCGACTTTATAATAAATTGATCCGCAATGACATTTACGCATTTTTTTAACAAAAAAAAAAAAAAGAAAACCTTTTACAAAATACTTTTTAACATTAAAAATATATAACAAAAAAAAAAAATACAGCAAAAATATAATCTATAATATAACTTATTTTAATAATATAAATATAAATATAACTCCTGCTTGTTATTTATATTTAATATCACCAATTAAATATATATATATATATATATATAGAAAATATGTGCGGGTGTATTTATATTAAAGAAAATATAATAATTATCATATAATAAAAAAAATAAACAAATAAATATATAGCAAAAAACAAAAAAAAATTATGTGATTTATTTATATATAAATATATAATAAATCGCAGCACCGTTTATTATTATAAGCACGCTCATTTAAATTGTGGCATTTATGATTTCATCTGAATCTATGCGGTATCTATCTATCTATCTATATATATATATATAATACAGAAAATATAAACAATTACACAAACTATTACCATAATTTATGTATAATCTATCTATATTTTTAAGTAGCATACAGTATTTATAATAAACAAAACAAATGAAATGTTATATAACGCAAAAGTATACATATATATTTATGAGAAATTAAAGAAAAATGTATATAAAAATCTATTTTTACAATTTTTAATTTAACAGAGCGCAACAATTGAAAGTAAATCTATATATATATATATTATTGTATATACAGGGTGTCCCAGTACAGGGTGCCAACCCGAAACAGGCAGGTTCTACACCTCATTTCCAATCAAAAAATGTATGGCGACCCCATGTCTATCTACCTTGGTTTCCGAGCTAGCCCGAAAAAACGATTTCGTTGAAGTTCAAGGTAGTACGTAGATGTTATTTACCATATCTCAGCAACCACTTATCGGAATCCAATAATTATAACCTTGTTGGAAAGGTATTTTAACTATCTTTAAATTTCTCTCATTACATAAACCTCGGCGACAACCCCTTTTCATGCTATAGCTCATCGAACACAAGAAATTTCAACGGCCTCAAATATTTTTGTTATTTTGCAAGCCGCGAACTATAGAACTTTTATGTTTATCAGCTGTCGGTTTTTAGAAAAACTTTTTTGATGTTTTAGCTTTAATTTGATGTACAAACTTTTAAAATATGTCAACTCGTCTTAGAGATATGACGAAAATAATATTGAAATATGACGAAAATAATGCAAATTTTTCAAAAATTTAAAACTTATTTATTAAATTAAATTTAAATTTTTACTACAAAAATTGTTCAAAATGGGGTCCATTATGTGATCGACATATTCGACACCGTTTTAATACTACCCTAGTAGCCGAACGAATTTGATTCGGATTATTTTTAAAACGTCAAACGCATTATTAATGCCATTCATTAAATCTTCCCTGGTATGAACTGGTGTTTTATAAACCATGTCTTTACAAACCCCCCATAGATAAAAATCTAATGGTGTGAGGTCTGGCGACCGTGGTGGCAATTTAATGGGCCATTTCTTCCAATCCATCTTTGACCGAATGTGTCATTTAAGTGTTCTCTTACACTTCGTGCAAAATGTGGGGGTGCACCGTCATGTTGAAAATGAATGGATCGCAAATCAGTTAAATTAACATCATCGAGTAAATCGAATAACCTATTTCGAAAAAAAATAAATATGAATCTGAATCCAGTCGCCCAGGTAGAAACTATGGACCAATTAATTGATTTCCAATCTTTCCTGCCCATACATTGACTGCTATTCGTTCCTGAAATGCGTGTTGCCGACCGGAATGCCGGTTTTCCTTTGACCAATGATGATTATTTTTAGTATTAAATATCCCTTCACGTGTGAATATTGCTTCATCCGTATATAAAATTTGATTTAATATGCTGGGATCTTGTTCATAACAACGAATCACCCAATCACAAAAAGTTATTCGGGGGACGTAGTTTATTTCTTTAAGTGCTTGAATTTTTTGCAAATGATAAGGATGTAAACCAGCAGCCTTCATTGCACGCCAAGCATAGTTTTTACTTACACCAATTTCGACTGTTTTTTACCGTTTCAAACTTCCGAATTATTCTTTATAAAACAAACTTAATTTTCTAATGAATATTAAACGTAAAACAATGTAACATACAAATGCCGAAGAGATGTAGCATAAGAAACAAAAGAAGTGAATGAATTTATGACGGTAATAGATTTAACTGTTTTTATTTCTAAGTAACCATTAAATTAATTGCAATCCCTTGAAGTTATGTTACCTAGATAACGCGATAACAACAGAACATTGAACTTTGCAATGTAAAATGTGTTTTAAATTTTTGAAAAATTTGCATTATTTTCGTCATATTTCAATATTATTTTCGTGATATCTCTAGAACGCGTTGACATATTTTAAAAGTTTATACATCAAATTAAAGCTAAAACATCAAAGAAGTTTTTCTAAAAACCGACAGTTGATAAACATAAAAGTTCTATAGTTCTCGGCTTGCAAAATAACAAAAATATTTGAAGCCGTTGAAATTTCTTGTGTTTGACCAGCTATAGCATGAAAACGGGTTGTCGCCGATGTTTGTGTTATTAGAAATAGTTATAGATAGTTAAAATACCTTTCCAACAAGGTTATAATTATTGGATTCCGATAAGTGGTTGCTGAGATATGGTAAACAACATTCACGTACTACCTTGAACTTCAACAAAATCGTTTTTTCGGGCTAGCTCGAAACCCAAGCGAGATAGACATGGGGTCGCCATACAATTTTTGATTGGAAATGAGGTGTAGAACCTGCCTGTTTCGGGTTGGCACCCTGTACTGGGACACCCTGTATAATAGAGTAATTATTTTTGAACAAAAAAAAAAATGCAAGTTTGGTACGAATATATTATAATATATAGACATAGCAGATTTTGATTATTAATTTTCATCTCTTGAAAATTTAAACTTACAAAAAAAAAAACCAAAATATATTTCAATTACATTGTATAATTTTCTTATAAAAGGCGAAATTAAAAATTGCATAATTGTTTCGTTTGTGTCTATATAAAATAAATAAAATTTTGTTTACATTTTTTAATATTTGTTTATTTTTTTTCCCCCAAATGAACAAAATGTTTCATAATTTTAAATGATTTGAATTTGTACATTAATTTTCTGCAATTAAAAAAAAAATTCAATTTATTTTTTTATTTTATTTTATTTAGCGCTCAACTACCCTATAAAATGAAGGGTTGGTTTGACGCATTTCGTGATAATGGTGGACCAACATTATATTCATTTTCAAATAGGACTCCAGTTACCGGTGATGTTTCAATTGTAGCCGTTTGTGTTTTATTTGCAACACTTTATATTGCATTTTTAGTCATATTCCCGGGAGTTAGAAAGCAGGTAAAAAAAAATTATATATATATATATATATATTTATAAATATAATTGAATTTTTGCTAAACCGATAATGACTGATTTTTATTTTATTTATTATTTCCTGCATCTCATTTATTTAGAGATTTACAACATTTGTTACAGTAACATTAAGCCTGTTTGTTGGACTAGTCATTTTAGGTATAATTTATAATATATGCTTTAAAGGGTATGTATTAACATCAAAGTACTATAAAACCAAATATTATAAATTATATAGTTACACGGTTGGGATCATCATGGCATGTAGCATCAACCCATATTGTAGCCCCATACAAATCATTTTCACGTGAAAAAATACCGGCCAAAATTGGTGCCCATATTGGATTAATGCACGTCAATATAACATTAGTTGGTAAGTAAACATTTTTTTGTTTAAAATTTTTTACTGCGACTTTACAAAATTTAATTTTAAATATTAATTTTGCTTTATAAAGTGCTTAATAATATTCTATATAATATTATATCATTTCACTTTAATATTTTTAATTCTCACCATACTTACTTATATATACATGAAACAAAAAACCTTCAAATATAATGTATGTACAGTAAAAATTTACTCTAAATATTTATGCTTTTCATTAAACACAATGATTGTTATAAATTTTACCATATATACCACATAACATTAAATATTCTATGATATATTCATATATAAATTATAATATATATGAATAAAATCTTAGGAGAACTGGCAAATTGTAAAAGAACAATATAAATAATAATATACAACACAAAAAAAAGCACAGGTGTTTTACATGACTAAGGAATTTCCTAACAATGTTCCTGTATCTCAATATATATACTTACTTAATACTATATATACACATTCGTTCGTATATACATACGTTAATGCAATGAAATAAAAGTTTTATAACAAAAAACCATAATAATATAATAATAATAACAAAATTCAGCAATTGAAACAATCGACCATATATGTATTAATATATATAAAGGAAAAATCAAAATATAAAAGTCGGTACTTAATGTATTTTGTATATACAAGGTATACTATCAATTACCAGCCGCCGCATACACAGTCACCGATGGTAATTTTATGATGAAAAGTAAGACGAATTTACACTATACAAAGTGTTTTTTTTTTTTTTTAAATTAATTTCTGCCTTTCATTCTGAGATAAAATAATTTCGAATAAGGAATTCATTATATATACAATCATGGAATTCAATGACGCAGGTACCTTTTAGACCATCATGTATTCAATATATAAATAAAATAAGAAAAAAAAAACAATGGACTGCCGCTGTTACTGCAAATTTATACCTCTTTATATATTATACATAAAAACTTATCTCATAGAAATCTGATCTTTTGTTTAATGTAATGTAACTATCATGGTTTTTTTTCTTCTGTTGTTCGATGTATAGTATATATATATAATAAAAAATACCGACATATTAACATTTAAAAATTGAATTAAATATTATACGTGTGTTTTATATTCAAATTTAAAATTTTAACCGAAAATATGTTGTCATGAAATATCGCGTGGCTTTACCATTCTGTATATAGCTTCTAGAATTGATACCCTTTTTTTTCTTCTTATATGTTCCGATAGTTCCGTAAACTAAAAAGAAATAGGAAATTCTTTCCGTTTAGAATATGAAGTTATGCATATCGTACTAGCTTGAACCAATAATATCGTATAAATACACAATCATTTTATAAATATGTTATAATTTTGTTGTATATAAAATACAATACAATACAATATAAAAACAATATGAGTTTTGTGATTGTCTCGAATTAGTTTATTATTATATATATATATATATATATAAGTTAAGTAACATTGTAAGATGTATATATTGAATTTATTGCACAAATGCACATCTATCTATAGATAACTATATATATATAATAGATATAATAAATATATCTATATGGTATATATATATACAAATTAACACAGTATGGAAGCGTTTGTAGAAATGTGTTTTAGTTTTTTATTTATTTTTTCACTTTTCCTTAATATAAATTTAATGAATTGTGAATAAAAATTGCAATTGCATTTAATGTTTTAATATATGTATTAATATATATGATTATAATACTTTTATATTTTACTTTGTATATTTTATTTTTTTGTATATCTATCTATATCACAACATAAATTAAATTATGAAATTTTACGTTTTATAAATAAAATCTACTCTTTGAATTCTTATACATATAAATTTTAGTGATTTTATAGCTATTTAACTTTGTAAGCATTATATGATATTTATCTAAAATTAAATCATTAGTTATAATTGCCATAAGGTTTCTCCATAAATCTCATAATATGGTGTTATAAGGGATTAAAAAATACTAATATAAATGCTAACAAAATCAATAATCATATGTTGTGCGGAGGTTTTGGCTTTGGTATTGGTATTTATAAACAAATAAGGAAATCAAAATTTTGATTGTTTTGATTTTTTCTCCTTTAAATCAATCAATTTATTTCTATTATTATATATATTAACTTTTATTATAATAAATAAATGTTGAACAAAACCCTTTGGGCAATGTTTTAAATGTTGAATAAATGTTGAATAAAAAAATACTTAAATATAGATATAATTTGATATGGTAAAAAATTTTATTATATATATATAAAAATAATTGATTTTTCCTATATTAATAATTTAAATAAATCTGTGATCGTTCGGTCGATCGGTATATATAAATTAATAATGCAATTTAAATTATGAAATAATTTTATTTATAATAATATAATAAATTGCTTATAAAATATTTTATTAACGATACATATATACAATATAGTATAGTACAGAGGTTTATAAAAGTTGAACGAATATAGAATTATTTTATAAACTAATAATAAAATAATAATATATGAATACATGCGGCGGCGGCGGCGGCCGTGTTTTTGTGGTATAAATAAATACATTTTATATATATGTATATACTATATATATGCGATGATGTCGTAAATTAATTGTATGTTTTTGTTTTGAAATTATATTTGTGTATAATAATAATAATAATAATAAAATGAATTGTATGAAAATTTAACTAATACCATTTGAATTTTTTGTATTTGAATATGTTCATTTGTTTGAATTTGTCGTATATATTATATATATTAATGTCATTATATTATAATAAAAAGGTATACGTACGTGTATGTATGTAAGTATATATAATAATATATTAACAATTTCAAATACTAATATGCATGATGTACTAATAAAGCCATTAACATTTTATATTCTTGAACTTATTATATGTATATATTATATTAACAATAACAATAATATATATTATATAATTGTTTATAAAAAAAAAAAAAAATATTATTTCATTGAATAAAAATTGTATTTTTGCATCTTTAAAATAAAAATAAAAATATAGCTCTTCCGATTGGCAATTGGTCATACACAGATATTGATTATAATGAACAATTTATTTGGGATGATGCTCAAGATATGGGCAATTCATATCGTAATGCTCTCATAAAAGGATTACCATATCCAATTTTAACAGTTGCTGAATATTTTAGTTTAGGACAAGAAGGATTTGCATGGGGTGGACAATACAGAGCTGCTGGTTATTATGCTAGTATTTTATTATGGTATGTATATTTTTTGAATATATGAATTGAATTGAATTTCTCTTCAATAAACCGGCCTTTAATATATGTGTTTTTTTTTTTTTGTTTATTCCTATTAGGGCAACGTTAGCATCATGGGTTTTAATGAATTTATTATTAATAGCTGTACCACGTTATGGTGCATATACAAAAGTATTAACTGGATTATTATTAATATTAACAAATGCCGGTTATTATATGTTATTACCAAAACGTCCATTAACAATTTACATTGAAGGTGGACAATTAGAATTTCGTTTGGGTTGGTGTTACTGGTTAGTTTTAGTAGCCGGTATATTATGTTTATTTGTAGGTTTAGTTATAACGGCTATAGATTTAGTATGGCCGCATATGTTTTCCACAATATTAGAAGTAAGTGTTTTTTTTTTTCATAAATGAAATCATGGTTAAATGAAATTACAATAAAATTTGAATCAATTTATATGTAGGTTTATTATGATACACCGTATGATCGTCATGTAATTCTTGAAGAATCCCATGATGTACGATATCGTAAACGAAATAGTAAAGGTTTAGAAGAACCACCGGGTCTAGGATCTCGCATTCTACGACGTTTATCATCAAAAACAAAAGAACAACAACAGCAATCGATGGCAATGGCCGGTCCATCATCATCATCGGCTACATCGGCGACAACCGCCACACCATCATCCAGGGCTATTGGTGTAGATAATCGTGGTTTTCAAAATGATGCACCAAATTCACCGTGGCGTTATCCATTTAGACGTGTACAACCGGTACAACATCATCATCAAACGACACAACATCATCATCATCATCATCCTCCGATGGGTTTACAACGAACCCTATCACAAGATTCACAAACATCAAGTATTGCATCGGTTGTGGCATTACCACCGCATATGCAAAAAGCTGCATTATCTCGATATTTACCGTAAGTGATAATTAAATAATTTCTAAATAATATATAAAAATTATTATAATTTAATTTTTATTTAATCTATATATATACAGAAAACCTCCGTTGGAACGTACAAGAGAACAGTCAAATTGGTGATATTAAATTATAATTTTATAACAAAAAAAAAATTGTGTTTTAACCAATACAAATTAATAAGTGATGAAAATATTTGTGATATATGCTAGCGCAGTTCTGTACTCCTGTCCTGCTGTGCCGTATATTTAATTTTTATATTCTAAATAAAAATTATTTATATATATATTTTATTTTAGTTATAGTTTAATAATTTTAATATAATTTTGATCATGAAAAATGTTATTTTTATTTATTTATTTTATTATTTTTTTAAGTTTGTTAAATGTAATTATACTTTATAATATAAGTTGCAATAATAATAAGATAAAATAATTATTATATTTACAAAATCATCTCTTTTTATTTGTCTGATCGCGCATTTATAATTGATTCATTCATTTATTTTATTTTTATTTGATTTAATTTTTGAGTTTTTTATTTTATGATTTTTTTTATTAAATTATTTTTTCATTAAATTATTATTTATTCATTTTCATATATACATATATTATTATATTATTTTTAGTTAATAAAATTATTGCAAAACAGAAATGTTAAATATGATCTATATATATAATATACAAAAAACGAAATAAACAATTAAATGAAATATTTTTGTTAATAGTTTGTAATGAAATATTAATAACAATAATAAAACAAAAAAGTATTATATAATTGAATTATTGTAGTTTTATTTTTTATTGATTTAAATGGGAATATACTTGTTAAAGAAATCTGTTTTGAATCTGTTTGTTAGATGAAGTAATGTCTATTAGCACGAATAAGGCATACCTTTTCTTATGTCCTTTTTCTATATCAATTTTTCACAATGGGAGAAATTATGGGATGATAAAGACCCTCATATTTCCTCGTACAACTTTATTGTAATTAAACCTATATAAAAGTTGAGTTTTTTTTAATGAAATTCACATTTCATATACATGAAAAAAGTATCTATATTTTTATCTCAAAATTATGTTTTCTTTTAAACAATTAGATACTTTTTATATATACATCTCGGACACTTACCAACTCTTACGATGAAATTTGCAATTGGCAAACTATACGATTATTGAATGCTTATTTATATCTATCATCATCATATTGTAGTATTTATATACTTTTCTTGAAAAAGGAAATTCTTAGTTGAATGACAGATACCTAATATTTTTTTTTTTTTTGTTCGTTACTACGGCAGAATCGGTTTAGCGCCCGTGAAATCTCGGAATTCTATTGCCGTGAGCCCGTAACGAAATCACTTAATCAGGTGATGAGCCTTAGATGCATTGAATACACTTAAGTGATTTTGGGTGGTAAATCTATTATAATATGTGGATTAATTTATGAAATTTTGAAAATAAAGCAAACATATGAGATAAAAAAAACTTTTACTAAAACATAATAAGAAAAAAATCACTCATATGTTTTCAAACAATTGTCCAAGTTGCACTTTAGGTGGATTAGTTTTTATAGATAAGATGAAATGTTTAATTTAAATAACTGATAATCAAAAGTAGGGGGAAATACTAGTTCAGGGAGACTATTCCATAATCTTCCTGTTCTTGGGAAAAATGAATTTCCAAATCTGTTTGTTCACAAAAAACTAATAGATATACAGAATATGAATGAGCCTTTTGTGAATTTCTCGAATTATAAGAGAAGTTAATTGGCTCAGGAATTAGCTTTAAAATTTCATTAGAGCATTCATGGTAATAATACCTATAAAATGTGCACAATGAAGCTACTGATCGTCTATAGGATCCAATGATTCAATGGAATTTGTTATTGTTTCATTTCTGATCAGCGAAATAGCGTGTTTTTGGATCCTGTCACTAAACTGCAAGGTAGTAATTGGTGCACCAGCCCATATGTAGGAATTGTACTCTAGAAGTGGTCTTATAAAAGACCTATAAACTAATGCTAAATATTCAGAATTGAGAAATTCTTTCGATCTTCTTAAAAATCCAATGCGACTAGCTGCCTTTTTAGCTGCTATGTTATTATATTATTACTCCATGAAAAGTTGTTTGACAAAGATATTCCCAAATTTAATAGGTCCTTAGATTGTGGAATAATTGTATTATGCATAAGTATTGGGTCAATATTTATGGATCGTTTGTTTGAGAACAAACATGCCTTTGTTTTAGATGGATTGAATTCTACTAAGTTTATCCTTCCCCAATTAGATATTAAATCTAAATCTTAGTTAATTGATGAAATCATCTTCTGGCGAGACTGAATCATTTGATTCGCATTATGATTACGATGTAGTTTATACGAAGAATGTAATGTACTATCGTCTGCATAACAGTGCATTGGATTTTCTGTTATCGATAAAAGATCATTAATAAAAATTAAAAAG
The DNA here is from genome assembly GCA_958336335.1 of Dilophus febrilis. Lineage (NCBI taxonomy): Eukaryota > Metazoa > Arthropoda > Insecta > Diptera > Bibionidae > Dilophus > Dilophus febrilis. The sequence goes on along the minus strand of OY284471.1, from coordinate 44,111,679 downwards.
AGAGTGGGCGATAGAGCACAACCCTGAGGTACCCCAGAATAAACCGGATACAGTTTGGAACTAATTCCATCTAGTACAACCTTAATATGCTTATTAGCTAAAAAGTTCCCAACCCATTTACAGAATGTGCGTCCCCTAATCCAAATGAATGGCATTTGGATATTAATGCCTTATGCCATACTCTATCAAAAGCCTTAGTAATGTCTATAGTGAAACCGCACTTGTGTTTCACCAAAATTTGCAATACTATTACCTATTTTATTGGTTAAATAATTTAGTAAATCTCCTGTAGATCGTTTATGCCTGAAGCCATATTGGCAATCACTAATAAGTTCTTTATCATCGAGATATTGCACAATCATACGATTTACCTTATCTTCTCCATTACCTTAGAAAGTATTGATGTTATGGCTATTGGGCGATAATTGGAAGGATTGCTTTTAGTACCCGCTTTTGAAATAGGTGTAATATTAGCAATTTTCCAAGATGATGGAAATATTCCATTCGAAAATGATTTGTGAAAGAGTTTTCTAAGTATGGGTGTACTAAAGTAGATGCACATTCTTTTAAAACAATTGGGGGAATGCCATCAGCTCCAGTACTTTTATGAACATCTATATCTCTAAGAGCTTTATAAACAACCCTATCTCTGAAATATATATTTTTCATTTGAAAATTCGTATTAGGTATATTTGGAATAGGCATATTTTACTATCATTGAGGACTGTATTATCTGAAAATATGGATGCTAAAAGATTACCCTTTTCTAATGGTTCGGTTAATATAGTTCTACTATCATTAATCAATGGTGCAACTGAAGATTTTTGAACAAAATTACCCTGAATAGATTTAACTAACGTCCAAAAACATTTTGTTCCCCTTTTACTGGAAGTAATCTTATCTTTAATATTTTGATTGAATAAAATATGTAGGTTGCAATGACACAAAATAAAAATTGACTCGTTTATTACATTAAAAAATGGACAATGGTATATTTACAGTACGATTTTCTATTGCTTTTTTAATGCAACATTTTTATTGAAGAACTGGTATTCAGGGAAAGTTATACTGAAAAAGATTTACAAAGAATTTCCTTGAGAAAACCACGCAGAATTTGGCAGAATTTCCTTTAATTTAAAAATGAACAAACTTCCCAAAAAGTAAATTATAAAGAATTTCCATTATATTTTCTATTTAAATACTGGAAAATTCAATGTAAAATAAAAGAAATACAAACTCATAGCAATACATTTAAATTTCATAAATATATTTAATTTTTATATAATTTACAATTAATTATTTATAATAATAATAATAATAATAATAATCATAATCAAAATAATAATATATAATAATAATATAGTTAAATAATATTAATTAAATAATAATAATACAATAAAATAAAATTGATATTTCATAAATGAATAATTATAAATAAATTTTCAATTTTCAATTTTTGTTTTAAATTAATATCTAAAAATATATAGAGAGAGAGAATAAAAAGTGGCTAAAAAAAATATACACGCAATTACATAAAAAAAAAAAACGCAAATTTTTTAACTTAATAATCCAAAATTTAATAAAAAAACCGAAAATTTTTCAAAACAAATTATCAATATTCTAAGGAATTTTTCAAACATATGTATATATTCAAATGCGCTAAAATCTTCAATTCAAATTTTTGTTCATTATTTTTATTTTGTTTTTGGGAGCACCTTAACAATACATTTTTTTTTTTCATAATTTATTTAATTATTATTTTTTAACTATATATTACTAATATTTTACTATATATATTAACTTAATTTTTTATATATCTATAATTATTATATATTATATTTATATAGGACTAATAATAAAAAATAATTAAACGTAACAGTCTTAAAAAATATATAGTTTTTCGTTTTTCAATTGTAATTTTTTTTTTTTTTTAATTTGTATTATTTTATTATTACAAATATTGAACATTTATTTTTGCTATATATGTTTTTTTTTTAATTGTCCGGAATAGTCGGAGAATGTTTTTAAATAAACATTTTATTAAAATAATTTCTTAATAATTGGTAATTTTATAAAATTAGTTGAATATAATTCAATTAATAATTTGAATATTCATTGTCCATTCAAAAATGTACATTTTTCGATTATTTTCCAATTCGGAATTTTATTCGGAATTTTATTCGGAAAATTCTGAATGTGTAAAAGAAAAGTTATGTGTGTGTGAGGGTTTTTGTGTGTCATAAATAATCAATTTATTTATTAATTATTTTAATTTTTTCTTTTGTTATTTATGTGGCACGATTTTTTTTTTTTGTTTTTTTTTAATCTCAAATTGTTTTATTATACATTTTAAAATTAGAGTATATATCATATATATATTTTGTTGTAAATATATTATAATAATTATATAAAATAATATGGATTAATATAGTAATAATAATAATATTAAAAATAATAATAATTGTTTCTATATATATATGATTTGTTGCAATTGCAACTGCAAATGAAAACAAAATTAATTTAATCCCCATATTTTTTGTTGATATCTAAAAAAATCTTTTGTTGCATCCGGGGCATATTTTATTCGTGGATGTTCTAAATATTTTGTTGTATAACTATCAATATCTTGATTCTTTTTACTATTATCAACATTTTTGGAATCATCAATTTTAATATCCACTAATTGTGTTACATCAGAATCTTTTTTTAATGACACTTCTGATTCTATTGAACTATTACTATTATTATCATTAGTACTATTACTATTACTATTACTACTAATATTCAAATGATCAATTTCAATTGAAAGTTCACTAGTTGTTTCTTCATGATCATCATCATCATCATCACTTAATGGCGTTGTGATTGTTGTATTACGTTCCCATTCGGGTATTAATAGTGGTTCACCGGGTGCTCGTTGTTGGGCATCCGGATATGAAAGAATAGCAATTAATGGTGATCCACTTAAACTTTCAACATCAATTACATTTTCCTCCGTTTGTTGTTCAGTTTTATCAACTGGATTTAATACAACAGTATTTGTACTAATATTTTCATCCACTGATTTCTCTGTAACGGATGATGATAATTTATCAATAATTTCCATATTCATTGAATGTCTTTGTTGCGGTTTTATCAGCAACGATGACGATGATGATAAATATATTTTACTAGATTGACGACGTTTCAATTCGTCTTCTTCCATGCGACTACCATGAATTGTTAAATCATCAGGGATTTTAGGAAATTCAGGATTTTCATAATGATCAATTTCATCATCGTCAACAATTGAATTGTATCGATTCGATGATGATTCCGTATATTCGGATGTACTACTTGGAGCCGGTGATGATGAATGTTCTATATTTGATGTTACATCATTGCTTGATGTTAATTCAATATCATCAATTGTACTACTACTACTACTACTACTACTACTAGTATATAAAATATCATTTGTATTACTGCTACTGCTACTTTCATAATTATTTATACTCATATCACCACTACTTGTTATACTGTTTGATATACTACTAGATGTATATATATCATCATCGTACGGTGATGATGAACCTTCTACATTATGATCACCAGAATACATTTCAATTGAATCGGATGCACTTTGTTTTGAGTTGGTGGCCGATGATGTTGGTGATGAAGGATAATAAACGGTTTCATAAATGTGTTCGGATGCTGCTGATGTCCGATCAGTTCCAGCAATAATACTCATATCATCAATTGAATACATAGCCGTTGATTGTTCAACATCACTTCGGGAAACATCATCAATAGTTGTATCATTCAAATCATTTCCATATTTTACCGAATCTAATTGTAATATATTTTCAATACTCATTGAATTATCATCGATAATTTCTCGTGATTCCAATGGATCCGATGATACCGTTGATTTCATTTGATTATCATTAAATAATTCATGAAATGGATGTAACGGTGATGTATATACAAATGATGTAGATGATTTCTCTTCGGATGACATTGAATCAGATGATTCCTGATCATTTTGAAAATTATCATCATGTATTGTTGTTTGCATGGTAGATGATTGATATTTATTGGTACTTTGCTTTTCATCATCACCCATGCTACGTTTATTATTATCATCGTCATCGTCAATGCCACGTTGTAATCCCGTTGCATCGATTAATGTTATCGATTTTGTTTGTCCACTATGATCACGTATCACAACATTATTACCAATTTGTACAACTTCTGGTTCTTTTTTTGAATAATGTCTTTTATCTAAATTATCACCATCATCACTTGATGTTGATCGTTGTGATTCTATATCGTCATCGTTACCGTGTAACGCTACCGATAATTGATGATAATCAATTGTTGAATCGTATTCATTTACATCAACGGTTGTTGTTAAATTATCAACTTGTCTGATATTTTTAACACTTTGTGAATTATCATTTATTAAATTAATATCGGCACTGTCCAATTCATTTGGTTCATCCGATTCATCTGAATCGATTATAATGGTTGTTACATTTTCTTTTAACGGTTCGGCTGTATTAAAATCATTATCATAAATATCAGAATCCATTGTACTATTATTATCATCATCAATTGTAGTTGATTTATAATTTAATGTTGGTTGTGTAATCGTAGCACTTGACATTGTTGTTACTGCAGATGATGATAATGCTATGACCGTTGTACCATCATTATTACTATTATTTGATTTTGTCGGTTTAAATACCTTTGGTTTATCATCGGTTATACGAATTTCTTCAGCTTTTGTTATTTCTTTAATTTTGATTCCCAACGGATTATTATTATTATTATTATTTTCCATTGGAGGATGTTCAGTTGATGATTTAATTTGTATTGGCATTTTTTCAGTTGTTGCAATTTGTTTTATTGTTGTTTTTAATGATATTTTTTCTTCTGACGATGAAGATGACGATGACGATGACGATTCGGCGGATGATTCTTTTGATGATGAACTTAATTTTACATTTTCTATATGCATACATTAAAATGTGTTAAATATTTATTTATAATTATATTTATTAACAAAAACTTTGAATGTAATATTTTACCTAATGGTGGACAATTATCATATTCTGGACAACATCGTCCAGGTATAAATTTTGGTTCACAATCATTACGTATATAACATGTTATTGAATTGCATGTAAATTCACCACCTAAATTGTTAAAAAACAAAAATTAAATATTATAATTTGTAGAGATACATTTGTAGAGGTCTATTAATATTTATACAAACCTTGACAATAGCAAACTCTACATGGTGTTTCTGGATCAACTAATTTTTCACCATTCTCATAAATACGATCATCTTTTTTGCAATCTGTATAATATGCAAATATTAAAGAAGATATAAATTAGAAATTATAATTAACAATATATATTCATCAATATAAATAAGTAAACATTTATATATTTAAATAACAATTTGTATAATTTTTCAATTGTAAGTTTGAAGAAGTACCTCTATCTATCTATATAACAATCTAACATATAACAACATTATTAATACCATCGCGCGAGTTCTCATCATTCGCACGTAAATGATATATTTATTTAGAAGGTTTGAGTGCATTTAAAATATATATATGAAAAATACATTATTTATTGCAATGTAAACATTATCAAAGTTTATTATTCATTTTTGTATTTGTTATATATATATTGTATTTCGCAAAAAAATATAATGTATGATGAGTGTTTGAAGATTCCCATATATTATATAGCTTATATATTTATTTACTTATATATGATGTGTATATTAATAATATTATGTATATTGCAACAATTTGCCGACAATTTATGTAATTTTAACTATATAAATGACATATACTCAATTGCTAGATAAATAATAATAATAATAATTATTAAAATAAAAATTACCACATTTAAATTCAGGACAACATTCGCCAGTTTTTTGTATTGCACGACATCCAGGTTTTTTATCACATATTACAGATGAAATTTGCACTTGAACGCCATTTCTCAAACACATTTCTATATACATAAAAAGGGAATTATTTTTTTAAATTAATTATAAATAAATACAATTTTGTTTATACATATATAAAAATGATTAAATTTATACCTGATGTTTGAGATGTATTATGTGAAGATACTTCATGTTTTACATAAATTTCTCTAGCCACTCGAACATTACCGGTAGGATCTATTAAAGAAAATAATTTTTTGGAAAAATCATTATAGTTTATTTATCAAATTAAAGATTTGATTTTAGAAACAGATATATGATTGAAAATCATATTGTGGTCAAGTTTATTTCCACAAAATGATCATTGATTAACAACAGTTTTTCCTTTGTCTACAAATAAATAAGTAATAATATTTTCTTTATTACAATTTTTTTAAACAATTCATTTTAATATATTCATATAATATATTTTCGCATATGACATACATTTTCAAAAATATTATAAATTCATATATATATAACTCATTTCATTTTCACACATATATTTCAATTAAAATTTCTTCTATTTATTTATTTATATACATTTATGGTATATATTATATCGAAAATTTGCAATTGGAATATTTTCTTTTATATATTATCTGTATATATAATATACTAATAGGTTAGGTATATTATGATATTTATTTATATAAATAAACACACACGCGGTGTGAATTCATTGTTTGTTGTTTGTTACACTAAAACATTTCCTGTAACAATAAGTAATATGCATGAATTTGTATATGGATTTTATTCTATAGATATATATATTTCATTTTATGACAAGTGTATAATATTTTCATTTATTATATATAGTTATATAATATTTCTACCATATCATAACTAATTTTATTTTATATATGAAAATGCACTTTATGAATTATCATATTCATATATATTAATATCATATATATATGTATAACGAAAAATATCACTATATATATAATTTAGGAAGTTATAAACAATCGCGTCGTGTTTGCATGATAAATTTAGTTTATATAGAAATTATCATAAATATTTCAAATATTTGTTGTTATGGCATTTCAAATAGAATGAATATGAAGTGCAAGGACAATTTCAATCAATTTTCATATAATATATATATTAGTGATATCCCATCCAGTTAACATATAATATTATTGTTTGTTCTATACGAATTCATATATATATATATAGATATTTAACGTTGAATAAATTGCATTGTTATGTTAAATTAATGTAAATATTATTTCAATGTTTCATTTTTTTCAATTATTCTTCAGTAAGATGATATAATAAAATAATATTCTTTTGCGCGATTTACTTATATTTGATCGGCGCTTTTGAAATTTTTTTAATAAACTAATGAACATACCATAAATTTTTTTTTTAAACAATATAACACAAGAATAGATCATAAAAAAACATCAATATTTAATATATATATAATTAACATTAATTATATGAACATATATAATAAGAAGCACTCGTGTGTATATGAATTAATTGTTAAATTATATAATTTAAAATCAATAAATAAAGTAATAATTTGTTATAATCATGTTTTATCGATGTTATATATGTATGTATGTATATAGTAGTAGTAGACACATTCAATATATTCATGAATAGTTTTACTCGTATAGACATAGTTAGTTGTTATATACAGAAAGATATATTATTAACACTATATATAATGCTGTATATATATATATATAGTAATTGATTAACACTTTTCCGTCTGTCATTATTAATTATACATAAAATGTTGTTCTCTTCGTATATTGCATATATATATATATATATATATATACCTGTTTAATCTTAATCGTTATTTTTGCTGCTACTAGATGTACATTTAATTTAATGTTATATGTTTATCGCATCGCATGTATCATGCTGTCAAAAGATTGATGATTGAAATTTTAAAAAAATCTTTTTATTATTATTTATTTACCTATAGTTATAGTTAAGTATCATAAAATCAATCGAATTCAATCATATTTAATTTCATTTATCAAATCTAAAGTAAGTAATCAAATCTAAATCTAAATTTTGTATTGTTTATAGATTTTGAAAAGCTTTTAAACCTTTTAATAACATTATTACAAAATTTCTTTGGAAAATGTCAATATGTCTCTTAATTCCCGGACGTTAGGTATATGAGAATCGTTTATTAAGGATACGATAGGATATTTTTCTAAAATTTACTACTGATATCGTCAACAACAATTTCAATTTCAATAACATTAACTTTTTCTTTACAGAATCCTTTCCTGCTTAAACAATCAAAATATTCCGATAATTTTATATATATTTAATTGTCCATTTTCATAAGGCAATTTTCTGAGAAAATTTAATTGAAATCCATTACTATATTTTATATCAATTTTAATTTAAATTCTCACAATAAAACCAATACATTTTTTTATTTTATAATAAATTCATCTCAATATATAATTGATACGTAAATAAAAAGAAGCAATTTTACATAAAGATTATTTAAAAAAAATTAAAATTCTTATTATTAATAATAATTTATATATATATGCATGAAGATCCATGATCATTGATAAGATAAAATACAAAAATAAAAAATAAAAACTCACACACAAACAGATCATATTTATCTAATTTATGGTGGCGCCTAAATTATAATCTTTATGTTATAATCTGTTTTTATATATATGTTATATATATAAAATAATAATAATATGATGTCGTGAAAGATATCGTTTTTAATGATTTTATTTTAAATATATATTTTAATATAAAAACAACATTTTGTTATTTGATTTGTATTTAGTAAATAAAATATATAATTTTAATCAATTAATAAAATATATATTACGTAGATATATATATACTTTTAAATTGATTATCAGATATATTTCAATTTTGTTTTTATATATATATATATATATTTATGATTCGAAGAAAACACAGGATATTTTTATTATATTTTAATTTTTTTATGTGACACGCGGGGAATTACTCTATATATATGCGATATAAAAATTGCATTGATGGCGTCTGTCTGCCCGCAGCATATATAATTTAATCTCATTGAAAATATTTTATAATGTCCGCATATATTAATAAAATATTACAAAAAATAAAACATTTTTCTTGGTATCACTAAATAAAATTTTGCAATTTCCAAAGTTAATTTTATTTGTTTTTTATAAAATTTTGTGATTCTTATATATGAATATATATATATTTACGATATTCAATAATCATATATAAATATATATTCTATATATATATGCATATAATAATGAAATTAATATGCAAATTAGTCAGATAAAAAAAAACCAATTCAATCAATATATACGAAGAATTTATGTTTTCATTGGTATTCAATTATAAAGAATCACAATGTAATAATTAATTTTATTCGATTATATAATAGAAAAAAAAGGGAATTAAAGCCGATATATACGTTTATTAAAACATTGATATAGATAATCTTCAAATTATTTTTTTTTATTTTACTATCTCTTTTAAAATTATGTATATACATTTTCATTTATATATATCGATATATGGCGGCAATTTTATATATATTTTCTTTAAGGTCAACATTAAAATCGCATAAATCTACACAGGAAATATTCAATAAGTTGTTTTAAAAAAATTAAAATAAAACATTAATATATACCTATAGGTATAGAATAAATATATGTATAAGTTTATATGCATAACATAAAGCATATAATGTGAATTTTTGTAAATTTGTTCTTAAATAAAATAATTGAAAGAAATTCATATAGAAAATTATACAATACACATATAGATAAATCACTTAACATATATATATATATATATTATTAATAGAAAAATTATGTATTTATATATTGTTTGCAATTTTATAATCAATGATTAACATTGACATTCAATTCGTTTTCAATATATATATATATATGTATATATGCACACCGTATATATGCAATACGATGTTGCGATATTGCATATCGGTTTGATTTTAGCAATAATGCAATATATATATTTATATATGATTATAGTAAAGTATACCTACTATATATGAAATATATATACGTTTAGTTGTACAATAATGCATGTTTATATATACCTTTCAATTCAAAGCTATTTATATCTATATTGCATCGATTATTATGATATCTATTGTGATGTTATTAATTGAAAAAAAGAAAATGATAATAATCATATTATAATAGTATAGGCTATAGGACGTTCGTTAACTTTTCCGTTAAGTCGATCAGACAGTTTATGGTTTAGAGGCAATGTTAATCAGATAATTTTTAATTCAGATCCTGTATTGAGTTCTTTTTGTTTCACAATCTAAAAAAGTGCCGGTTTTCTGGAAAGAAATTCACAACACAAGTATATAGAAATAGTTAAAAACAGCTGAAACTGAAACAAAATTTGTAGATATAAAGAAAGACTATAGAAAATCGTTTTATCAATTGAATTGGCCATGATTTAGAAGGAGGATTATTAAGTTGAAAATTAAAAAGAAATTTTATCACGAAAACTGATTTGCTGTACGAATACAATAAACTTATATGACTGCGCCATCAACTTGTATATAAATTTATTATATTTATAGACATATATATTAAAACGTTAAACATACTTTTTCCCATATATATATATATATATATATATAGTGTATAAGAACAAGAATAAGCATTTTTTAATATATATTCATAGAATAAATACATATATTCTATATAACAGATATATAACAGATATATTAAATTACAAATAATAATAATATATCTAAATAGAAATAAATGCGCATCTTATATTTCACATATCATTATACATGTTTTTATAGATCTTTATTTTAAAATATATATACAGATTTATGTATATATAAGATTATCATAAAAATAAAAATAATTCTATATCATGGTAAGACGCAATTCAATTCAACACACACATAGTAACTTCTATATATGGTTAATTAATAATTTATATAAAATATAAAACCGGAAATAAAATGTGTTAAAATTCAATTTATAATTTCTCACATATTTTAACCATAACGATATTTTTCTGAATATTTGTTTTAATTTTTAGTTATGATCCTTTTTTGATCCTTAAACACCTATTTTTTTTTCGCAAAACTATAATTTTTATAACATTTATTCGTCGTAGATACTGAATCATTGGGTGAAATTATCTATTGCTTTTTCTTTTAATTTTATTATATGTCATTTATACATTTAAATTAATTGTAGACAACAATTCGAATACGAATGGATCCTTGAAATAAAAACATTCATTTCTGATGTTTTTTAATAATTAAAATATTGATAAAATTATTTGATTACTTATTGCAAGAATTTAATTATCATTATGTGAACAATTCCATTTGTTTCTTTGTATTTTGGTTTTTTGTTAATAAAAGTATAATTTTTTGTCAAACACAAAACAAAATTATCGAAAAAACAAAAGAATTATGAAAAAAAAAAAAAAAAAAAAAATTAAAATATTTATGACAAATAATAAAAAAAAAAGTATTACCTTTTGTATATATTTTAATATTTTAAAAAAATGTTTATCTTTTTTTTTTTTATTAAAAAAATAAATAAATAAATACCGCAACAAATATATTATTGTATATTTTTTATATGAAACAAGAAGAACAACAAAAAATATGTGATCTGTAAGATGGTTATGGGTTTTTTTTTTTTATTCAAGGACTATTTCTTTTTTTTTTATACATTTTCATTATTTTATGTTTCTCGCATATTTTTATTATATATATATATATATAGACATTTAATATGCATTTATTATTATTTTTTTTGTATTGATAATTTATTCAAAAAATTATATGCATATTATAGCCGGAAATTGGAAAAATATTTTTATATTATTATGTAAATTTGGAAAAAATATTTATTTAAAAAATTTATATTATGCAATGCAACAGAATTGACTTTTTCCTATTCCTGTACAAAATTTACTGATATATATATATATAATTTATAATAATAAATCAAAAGTGTTTGGAAAATGAATTCACATTTTTATGAATTAATCAAAAGCCAAAAAAAAAAGAAAAAAAACACGGTTTCTTAACATAGTTTTGTATTGAGAAAAAAAAAAATGAAGAAAATTATAAAGTTAATAACCGGGTTATTTGTGTTTGCATTTTATCATGTATATGTGGTATTTTGACTTTTTAATCAATAAATTTCCGTATCAATTAGTATTAATTCACTTAAGTGCATTCAACGCATCATAGGTTCATCATCTGATTAAGTGATTTCGTTACGGGCTCACAGCAATAGAATTCCGAGGCTTTACGGACGCTAAACCGATTCTGCCGTAGTAACGAACCAAAAAAAAATTAGTATATATAGATCATCAAAATTAGATAATCAGTTTATTAAATTAAATAAAACAAGAAATATTACACAATTAAACCATTAAGGATTGAAAGGATTGAAAATATATATATATATAGGATTATATAATCCAATAGTTTCCAAATGAAATATATAAATGCATATATATATGAAAAAAAAAAGAAATTTTTCCAATTTAATATATCATCGTAAATATATATACAATATAAACAAAAAAAAACCATTTCCTATAAATTGGTTAAATATTTTTAAAAATAACACCGGATTTCAAAAGTTAAACATATATATACATTCATAATTATACAATTAAATTATACGACGATTGCATGATTTAATAGATTAAATAGCAAAAAAAAACGTAGTATTTTTCATTATAACATTAATAATAATAATAATAATAAAAATCATCAATTAAAAATGTGAGTAATTTTTATATATCAATTTGTTAAATACAAAAAAAAAAAAATAATAATAATAAATAAACAGAGAGCACGCAGCAAATATATATACTATATATGAAATATAAAATTGTTTTATTTTTTCACTATAATTTATACATATGATATCAAATTATTTGCACAACTTATATATTATATTAATTATAAATAATAAATTAAATATTTATTTATACATATTACAAAAAAAAAAAAATGTTATTTCTGAATGAATTCAAAAGTGTATAGAGTTTTATAAAAAAATATTTTATATACAAAACATTGTATTGTTTTAAAATTTAAGACATTTTTAAATTATCATATATATATATATATATATATATATAATTTATATTCTCTTTTTAAAAGACAATTAAATTTGCAAGACACCTTGAGGAATGCGCTTATTAAGATTAGCAAACCAAAAAAAAAAAATGTATAACAATTAATAAAATAATCTTATAAAAATATACACAAAATAAATTCATAAAACTGAAAGTAATTATAAAATAAAAAAAAAAATAAATATATTCTACTTACTGGCATTCACCAATGTTAATATTAAATTAATTATACAATTTAATTTGAATATCGATTTTAAAAATCCCGAATTTCCCCTCATTATTATATCTGAAACAAATAAATGAAAAATAAAAGTTATAAATAAAATACAACGATTTTTATTGTAATGTAGATGCGGAATAATGCATGTATGCATGCATAATAAAAGATTGATTTACTTTTAAAATTAATATGACATTATAATTTATTTTATATATATAAATATTGAACAAAACCACTTCAACTTTTATTGTTATAGTTAGTACAAAAGAAGTGCATAAATAAAAACCATATACAATGTATTATAAATATATGGGTTTGTTTAAAGTGTGTTAACAAATTGTGGTCAAGTCATCATCCTCTTCTTTATTATATATATATATATATATACGAAGATATAATTTAATATATTTAAAAAGGATGACTTTACATATAATATAAGAAGAGCAAAAGCAAAATATATATAATTTTTTAAAAAAAAAGAAACAAAATTGAATCGCGTATTCCTGCAAATATTCACATTCAAAAAAAAATGTCTAAAAGTACTTTCTTCGTATGCATATATACAGCAAAAGAAAAATATAAAAAGTTTTGTATTTATTTTTATATATTTAAATAAATAAAAGAGAAATTGTGCAATAACAAAATGAAAAATTTTGTAATTGAGGTCAAGGTTGTAATTATTATTCATATTGTTTTATATATGAAATAAGTTTTTAAATTTAAAAAAAAAAAAACTAAATACATGATATGATATGATATAAAGTAAAACATATGTTGAATTTTTGATATTATAAACTATATATAGAAAACACTATTTTATATAAAAAAAAAATCATACACACACGTATAATTATTAGTATTATATAAAAAATCATTTTTTTTTTTTTGATTAGAATACCAATATTTTTTACCAAAATATACTTTAAAATAGATATATATTTTTAAAATTTGCATATGGTGGACGATGAGTAAAAATAATAAATAGTTTATACACGTTTTTATAATTATAAAAAAAATATTAAAAACAAATTTTCATCGTATATATATTCGCCAATAAAAAATAGTTAAAAAAAATATATATATACATGCAAATATACACCATCGCGTTTATTTCAATTCTCATGCGATAATATTTAAAAAAAAAACAAATATTACAAGGTAAATAAATAAACTTTATTATAATTCCACCACAATTATATTCAAAATATATATTATATGTATATAGATGATAAGAATTTTTACCAGTAAAATTGTATAATTTTTTATTTTGTCAACTCTATATATACGATACAATTGTTTATTTTGTTATGTAAAATGTATTTTCTGTCTGTCGATGAATGCAAATAAAATAGTGCGTTATTCTTCAGAGTATTTTGTCGGCAATCGGTGTTTTGCATATTAATGAACATACATTTATTCTTATATAAATTATTGCGTTTATTTGTAAATATAAATATAAGAGAATGTATCTAAAAATAATATCATTAAGTAGAATTCTTAACTATATAGGTATATATATATTTACACAGGATGATCCCAAACTGCGGATACAATTCATTTTATTCAGTGATTTTTTAAGATAAACAAACAATTCCCAAAGACAACTTTTGACAAAGAATCAATTATTTGATTTAAAATAGAACCCTCATAGGATTAGTATCTGTCATCATAGGACCACCCTGAATGTATCATAAATGTTCCGCCCACATCACATTTACTCTATATGGACATGAATTGAATATAATATCATTTATGTATATATATGAAAAACATATGAAAAAATATAAAAAAAAAAAATGAATCTTTAATTTTACTCAATTTTTTTATAAATGTTAAAAATTATTGTTTTATTGAATGAATAACCTACCATAATAATAATACTAATAATAATTATTATTTATTTAACTACGTATGTATTAATGACAGGTGTATTTTCTATATAAATTGTCATCAATAATATAATCAACAATCTATATATACCTTAGAAAATATATATACTATATACATATAATATTTGATTAGCAAGTTTTTTTTTTTTAATATATATAATGAAATAAATGTGGTTTTTTCTATCTGTAATTGTAAATAAAATGTGTTTTTTTTTTTTAAATATATTATTAATTATTCCAAACGCATATTTAACCTCTATTTCATTTTAAATATATTTATATATAAATAGTTGCTTTTTTTAAAAAAAAATAAAAACCATTAAATTTATTTGCAACATTTATATATTTTTCATTCTTCATTCATATATATTTTAATTCACTTTTTTGAATACACACACGTCTGCGATGAATACACATATTTTTATGCGATTGAAAGAGATGCTTAATATATATATATATATATTGTAAAGAATTTGTTTGTTATATGAAATTAAAATTTAGAATTCAATAATCAATAATCAGAAATAAATATTTGAATATAAAAAATACAAACTGTATTTTATGCGATTATAGATTAAGATTTCTATTAATTTCTTATAAAAGTATTTCATTATATCGAGATTTCTTATAAGTTTTTCTTAAATTGATAATTGCAAATATAACCGCATCTTTATGAAATCGATACAAGTATATATTTATTTATATATGTATATAAAAGAAGTTCAATCAATATGTGGTTAATTGTAATATTTATATACAGTTTTATTTTTGTTATATAGAAATCGCAATATAATATAGATAAAGAGTTGTCAATTGGATTTGTAAATTTTTTAATTTATTAACAATACAAGACACTCATTTTTTTTTTAGATGCATCTTTTAGTGAAATTTATTAAAGAAAATTTTGCTTTCAATTTTTAATATTACATGTGGTAAAGTTTTATAAATCATCCGGTTAATATATGAATGTAAAGAACAGAATGGAATTGTTGTGAATTAAGTTCTAAATTACTTGAACGTGAAAGATTATTGGAAATGAAGATTAAAGAATATAATATAGAATATTTATAGATTATACCAATCAAAATCGGATATTATCAAAAAAGATAATGTACATATTTGAAATAACCACCAGATGTTGTTGAAATCCACTAAAAAAATTAAGTGATGACACGTATTTTTATATAGGTAGGCATTAGTAGATTGATTTAAAAATAAATTTTTACGAATATTTACATATGATATAAATAAAATCAAACATTTTTCTTATATATTTAATCTCTATATATATATATATATAGAAGATCTATCTGTTTATAAATAAATCAATATATTATATATGGATAAAGAAATAATATACCTATATAAAGTAATATATATTCTTTTTCTTTATTTGTAACTCGATATACCTTTATAATATGAATTTATTTACAAAAAAAAAATCCCACGTGTTTTAAATTGGAAATAAAACCAGATGTTCTTTTCTATATATATCAGTATAATATATAGAGTTATATTATTATAGTTATACTATCATCATCTCATCACTGTTCTATTGATCACATTTCACATATATATGTAAATATAATAAACTGCAGATCGTCAATAATAAAACGTGATTAATATCATAACATATATGTATATACAATATAAATAAATCAATCAAAGCAAATCAAAAATACCTGTGTATTAAATTATGTATATGAAAATATCTGTTTGAATATTGAATATATAAAAAATTATAATCTATGATTCCTTATTTATTGGAATTGGAAAAAATACAAACTTTATAAGAATTATTTTATATTATGATATACGCAGTTATATATATGCTTTATACTAATATCACGGAAAAGATTAATAATATTAAAAAAAAACAAAAGGCATATGTGATTTTATGGAAAATCAAATATTTAATTAATTAAATTTTTTTAGCACAGGTGTTTTTATTTTATTTTATTATATTTTTTCTGCTTTGAATTCTTATCATAAAGAATTTTAATTTATTGTTATCGTTATAAAAATATTTTAATTTAATTTATTAAGTCACTTAAAATTTATTCCATTTTATTTTATATATATATATATTGTCAAACATAATCAAATATATATTAGTATATATTCTAATAAATATATTCTATATAATTAAATTTATTTAACAAAAATTTATTATAGATTAATATATTCTTATCTCGTGCTAGTCGTTTGTTGTCATTGTTTTTTTTTTTAATATAATTTTATTAAATTAAATACAAATGATTATATTAAATTTTTAAAAATGTCAAAAAAACAAGTTTCGTTTTTCTTATACGTATATAGATATAAAAAAAAATGTGCTTTATCAATAATAATATTATTATTATTAAATTAAAATGCGTATATATTTATTTATGTCTTCTATATATATTTTATAAATTTTATGCAAAACTACATTTTTCTCAATATAGATATGTATATAATTAATTTAATTATGTATAAAAATATGAATACAGAGTATAGAAGAAAAAGAAAAAAATATTCATTTATTTATATATATATATATTGTATATTATAAAATTCTAGTTTTGCTGATAATAAAAATTAATTTTGTTTTATTAAGAAAACAAAGAAAATGTTTAAACGATCGAATTTTTAACGATTTTTTTTGTTCATAAATTGTATATAATAAAAGAATTTATTTAATAATAAGAATAAAATTAAATCGCAATTCTTTTTTACACTTAATCTAACTCACTATCTCGTATATATAATGTTCATACCCATAAGAATCTTTTTCATAAAAAAATAAATGCATTTATTTATAAAATTTATGTTCTTATTTAAAAGAGAAAAAAAAACACAATTCTTTAAAATTTCATTCACAAATTTATTTTACCGGAAATAAAAAAAAAAAGTTATAATCAACCAAAAACAATTTTTTAATAACTTAAAAAAATTCATAGATCGTAAATAAAAAAAAATAAATAAATGTTCACACATTTGTTTATTTATCAATTTTTTTATTTTCCGAATATTTATTAATATATATTTTTTCACATCCATTGCCGCAACGCAGAATAAAAATGTATAAATCATTATCGAATATATTAACAGAAATTTACTATTAAAAAAAAAAAAAAACGTAATAATATTCAAAGAAGAAGATTATATAGTATATATATAAATTCAATGTTATCGTTTAAGTTTTTTCAACTTCTTTTCATATAATTATATAATTTACATTAAAAAAAAAAAAAACAAATTAATATTATATAGCTTTTAGCTCACATTTTTCTGTTATATTATTAAATTTTACCTATATGGTTTTCGTTTTTTTTTTATTTTTTTTTACAAATGTATAATTAAACATTTGATTTTATAAAAAATTAAAAATATATAACCAGTTTTTTTTTTTTATATACAAACAACCGATTATAATGGCAAAAAAAAATCTTTTATAAAGGTGTAAAAAAATTATTTATAAAAAATATACCGCACAGGTATGAATTGTATTTATATATATTGTTTTAGATATATATGCGGTTCTTCTTCGTTCTTAGTATTTGTAAATATTTATTTGTATATATTTTTACGGGACCTCTACATAAACAATTTGTAGAGTTATATTACTGCAAAAAAAAAAAAAATGATGCAAAACATTTGTTGATTATAGAGGTGTATTATTATTATTATTAATCTTTTTTTTTTTTTGTGTTGTATATATATACGAACGAATGCGTGTATAGAAATTTATAATAATAAATAATATGCACTGTTTTGTTTTATTTGTACTTACATACTCTATAATAATTCGCGTGTTATTATAATAATAAAAAAATACATATTGAACAAAAAAAAATTGTTAAATATAAATATTTGGATGTAAAAATATGCGGTCGCAATGTGTAAATATTTTGATTCCGTTAAGATTATATTATTTGTATATAGTATCAATTATATTTTATATATACACAATATAATATATAATTATAATTTTTGGCACGTGGGCATTTCTCCCCCCAAATACATGCGGATGATGGATATATTCTATGTACATATATATATATATATATATAACACACAGAGATTTATCATCGCAATTTGATTTACTCTATATCTATATTGTATATACTCATAATAAAACATCATATAAATTATATGTTGAAACATATTTATGTATAATATAATGTTTTTTGAAAGAAAAATGGTAAGAAAAATATTGTATATAGAATTTGATGAGTATTTTAGGCAGAACCGATCGAATTTTGCGGTCATGATCGTATACTTCTTACTTACTTCTGCGCGCCTACAATCTACAATTGGTTTTGGCGTCCATTAACAGCCTCCTCCAACCGGACCTATTTACCGCCAACGTCCGCCAGCCGGAAACGCCGAGGGCCCGTAGTTCCACTTCTACTTCATCTTTCCACCTACCCCGCGGTCATCCTACACTCCTAGATCCGCCCGGCTTACTGTCCAACATTTTTGACGGTATACGATCGCCATACATTCGTACCGCACATGACCAAACCACATCAGGCGACCAATCTTAATGAATCGAACGATGTCGGGTTAGGTATATAATTTATATAGCTCGAAATCGAACCGCCTACGCCACCATCCCCTTTCCTTTGTCGGTCCAAAGATGAGGCGTAGTATTTTCTTTTCGAACCCTCCAAGTCGCCGTTTGGTGGCCTGTGTCATGCACCACGTTTCAGAACCGTAGGTCACAATTGGTTGAATCAGTGTTTGATATAGCTTTAGTTTCAATGTTTTACTCAATGTCTTCGAGAAGAACATCTTTCGCAAACCGTAAAAGGCCTTGTTTCCCGAAGCAATCCGGGATTGAACTTCCTCGGCTATATCGTTTTCACTGTTTATGCTGCTTCCAAGGTAGCTAAACCTGTCCGCCGTTTCATATTTGTTCTGACCAATTGATACGCTTTGATGTTGTGCCATAAACCTACTGTTGATCGTTGGTGCGATCATATACTTGGTTTTCTCCTCGTTTACACTTAATCCCATTTCCGAAGCTTCACGTTCCAACAGTAAGAACGCTTCTTTAACGGCACCCATACTTCTACCCACCACCACGTCAATGTCATCGGCATAGCCGAGTAATTGAACAGATGACGTAAAAATAGTGCTGCTGGTGTTAATGGTCGTCCTTCGTTATACATTTTTCCAATATAACATTGAAAAGCAAATGTAGCCAAAGGCAGTCCCCTTGCCGTACTCCGTCAATGGTTTCAAATGCATCCGATTTGATCCCCCTTATTTGTAACTGAGATGTAACTTGCGTCAGTGTTAGGTCATGATCGTATAAGAATTACAATTGACCGTAATCATTTGATATTTTGTAAGTATAATCCTTAAAATAGGATGTGAGGATTTTTTTTTACCATTGTAACCTTCTTCAAAGATCGCCCGCGTCATGGATCCAGTATAAATATTTATAAAATATTTTATGGATTTATTTTAGAAGAGAAGAGACAAATACAGAAAAAAAAACCATTTGTAAAATCCATAATAAATCAAAATTCAACTTATTATACTATAAATAGAATGATGTAACTTAACTATATACAAATAACAAAAAATTTTATGAAGTTCCTTGAATAAAAATTTATAGTCAACACAAAACTAGTGATTTAATTATTAATTTAAATATAAAAAAAAACATTATATATACAGCGATATATTTCAAGTACATAAACTATTAAGAAATTCACTATAATAAGCTGATTTAATCATCAATATATATTTCTATATAAATAGAATATAAATAGGACCTTTTATCAACTCTCTGTTAAATTTTCACCCATTTAAAAAATATGCATTTCCACATATAAACCAATTGACCCAGTAAAATTGATATCATTTATATATAGTATATGTAAAATATTCACATAATAAACATTTTGTAGAATTCTCACGAAACATCAACAACAGTTAATTGAATATATAATCATATAAATTTCATATAATAATATACTTTAAATCCATTCAATTATTATTATATAATTTATGTATATCATATAATAATAACTATATTATTATATAAAATACGCATTAGATATATATATATATAGAAAACTTTCTTTAAACAATTTAGAATTTAGATTAAACTCTTCATGTCAATCAAATGTTTAATTTTTAAATTACACTAATCTATAAAATATGTTAAAATAACACAATTTTTTGCGATGTTTATTCCAAACAAACTCATCCTTCAAAATAATATATTAAGAAACAAATAAATAATAATTTTATTATATAATCTTTCTTAAATGTGTATATTATACAACAAAAAAAAAAATAAATAAATAAATAAATATGTTTGTTATTTTAAAAATTGGATAACGCATTTTTCGTTTTAAAGTTTATTCAACTTTTGTTATATTGTTTTATTTTATTATTGACAAATAAATTTTTATATGATAACAAAAAAAAAAATAGTAATTATATGAATTTTATATATAATAATATATATTCTGTAAAATGATGGAATTTTAATCTGTATTACATGATGGAATTTTTAAATTAATATATATATATATGTTATAAAAAATAACCTTGTGATATCCTAATATTATTTGAACTAAACCTATATTATATTATGGGCTAATTTATATTATATTTGAGGACTAATCACATAAAGGAATGATTCTATAAAATACTTATATTAATCTATAAATTCCATAAACATAAAATTTAGTTTAGTATTTACAATAATTTCCAAAAATCTATCATATATATTGAGATATCATATTGTATATATATGCGAATCATGTTACATATATTAAAACAAAAATTATTAATTCTATAGAATTTAATAGAATGTATATATACACTTTATTAAAAATTATGATTATTATAGTCGATACAAAGTATATATATGATATACTATTTAAAATTAAGTTCGTAGTTTATTTTATTTTTTTTATAGTTTTTTCCTATAAATTTATAGACTATATATGTAATAATGAAAATTAAATTTAATCTATATGCATATTTAAATATATACATGTGAATAAAATGGTATTTTATTCTATATGTACTTTATATGAAGAAGGTAACGTTTAAACGATACACATATATTACTTTTGTCAGTTTTGTCGTTTATGTATGTATGATATAAAATAATATTTTATTATATGTTTTTGTATATAATTCACATTTATGTATATATTGCTGTGCTGTGCGGTTAAGTAAATATTTTATATCTCTGCGTATACGATATATATTTAATATATGGATAGTTTAGTCAAATAGTTATAAATATATATATAGATTTTTCAATTCATTGATTTTTACTGCAATATATATAGTTTTGTTTTTTAATTATTTTAATATCTGCATATACATATATTGAAGAAATCGATTTTTAATCTATTCATATCAATATTTTATTCATGTAATTTTGAATTATATATTCTTATTGTTTTTTTTTTCAATTTTCATTTTCTCTGCGTCCTTTGAAAATTCAATTAATTTCTAATTGTTCATATATAGAAGAAAATTTGAAAAATTGGTTGAATATTTCAAAACATAGAGTATATGGAAAAAAAATGCAAAAATGTTTGTCATACGGTTAAAGAAAAATTGAATAAATTTTGAACATTGGATTTTCCGCGGAAAATGTTGTTTAATTAAGTTGTTTTTACGCATGTACCATTCAAAATATCCTATATTAATGAATTAAAAAGATTTTAATATTAAATAAATGTTTTATGAATTACAATTGTATATTGTAATATGCTTTCTGAACCCTCTTAAAACTTCGCTGACAATTTAATATATATATAGGTATATATTTATAATATTTATCAATATATTAATTATTATTTGATATTTGATTTGTTCAAAAATAAAGTTTTAACGTTTAAAACAAAAAAATAAAACTAAACTTTATATATTTATCTTTATATAAATATACAAAAAAAAAGTTAAAACAATATTTTATTATAATTCCCCTAAATAATTTATTGAAATATATGTATATAACTATGGTTTCCATTGGTTTTTTATATAGACGCAGTTATTATTTACAAATATATAGAATATTTTAAAGTATTCGAATATTTAATATATGCATAAAATATGCCATCAACGATAAATAAAAAACAAAAGAACTAAATGGCAGCATATAAATTGTATATATATAGCCAAGTATACGATAATATACCCAGCGCATATAAACATTAAAATGATAATACATTTTATTTTGATTATTTTTTTACCCTCAATTACAAAAAAATTATTATATATTACATATAACATAGTTATGTGTATAGATTTTTGTTTTACATTCCATGAAAAATATACCATAAATAAATATGAATTGAATTGTTTAGCAATGCCAAAACTATATATTAGGTTGTCGAAAAAGTATTGATAATTTTTATAAATAGATATGTCATTATAATTGAATATTTCAAGTAGTACTAATTTGATCAGGTAACACTAACATATGTTCGAAAGATGACATTTCGTAGATAAAAAAAAAACAAAAAATTAAATTTGTTTAGTCATTTAAAAGTTATAGTGCATTAAAGATGAGCGAAATTAGTGAAAAAATTCGATATATTTTACAATTTTATTATGAAAAAGGTGAAAATGAAAACGCAGGAACATGACCAAATTTGTGCAGTTTACGGTGAAGGAACTTTATCAAAATTAACAGCCTATAGATGATTTGCTCGATTTCGTTCCGGTAATTTTGATGTCAAAGATGTACCTCGTTCTGGTCGACCAATCACTGAAAAAGTCGATGAAATCATATCAAAAATTGAAGAAAATCGACACGTAAGCAGTCATGCGATATCGCTAAAGAACTAAACATCCATCACCAAACAGTTTAAAACCAATTTGACAAAGGCTGCGGATACAAGAAAAAGCTCGATGTTTGGGTACCACATGAATTAACACAAAACAATTTAATGAACCGAATTTCCATTTGCGAAACGCTGTTTAAAAGGAACGAAATCGAGTCATTTTTAAATCGAATGATTACAGGTGATAAAAAATGGATCACATACGATAATAATGTACGAAAAAGATCGTGGTCCAAGAAGGGTGAAGCTCCCAAAAAACAGTAGCAAAACCTGGATTAACACCAAGAAAGGTAATGCTGTCTGTTTGGTGGGATTGGAAAGGAATCGTTCATTATGAATTACTAACACCCGGTCAAACCATTGATTCCGATCTCTATTGTCTATACAATTAACAAGATTGAAGCACGAGATTAAAAAAAAACGTCCAGAATTAATCAATCGAAAGGGCCGTGTTGTGTTCCATCATGACAACGCCAGACCACACACATCTTTGATGACTCAGCAGAAACTGAGAGAGTTTGGCTGGGAAGTTTTAATGCATCCACCATATAGCCCGGACCTTGCACCTTCAGATTATCATTTGTTCCGGTCTCTGCAGAACTCCCTTAATGGTTTAAAATTAAATTCCGCATAGGACACTGCAAAATGCACTTGGATCAGTTTTTTGCCCAGAAAACACAGAAGTTCTACGCAGTGATGGGATAATGTCTTTACCAGAAAAATGGCAAAGGGTCATCGATCAAAACGGCGCATATTTGGTTTAATAAAGTTCATTTGAAATATATAAAAAAAAATCGTTTGAATTTTGTAAAAAAAAATTATCAATACCTTTTTAGACAACCTAATTTAAATACCTTCATATTTAAATTGTATATTATATATGATATTTCAAAACATTTATTAATTAATTTACACAATGTGAATGTGAATGTGAATTTATACTCAGAATTATTATCATAAAATTATTTTTCTGGTTTTTCCATTTTCATTCGACGGCGGGAAATATATATTTATATCTTTTATAAATAAAGAAAAATAAATAACATTGCTAATATATCTATGGTTACTCTGGCGCAATCATTTTTCGTCATATAATATATAGAAATTTTCCAGTCATGCATATAAAAATAATAACAAACAAAGATATAATATACAAAAAAAACAATATACGATATATAGAATAATATTATACTATTTATTTGAATAATAATATTATATTAAAATTCGATTTTTATTTATCAATATATATTTTTATATATACATTTATATACCCGCACATACCAAATGTTTTTCATTTTTAAAATATATGATAACAAAATATATATTTATCATATAGTTATTTTGTGTTCTTTGTATAATTATACTATAGCAATTTTTTAAAATATGTTTATAAATATATATAAATAATAATAATAATTATTGTTAAAAAAAAAAACACTCATATATAATGATTACATTTTTTTCTGCAGAATTTACAATTAAGAACATTATTCAAAAAAAAAAATAAAAATAAAAATATTTCCTTTGTTAAAAATTAATGATATTATAAATGCGCGAGCTGTTTTGTCATAATTATGGAATGTTATTTATATATTTTTAAAAAAAAAATAATACAAATATATCATTAACAGATTTTAGTAAAAAAAAAAACAAAAAAACAAATTTTATATTGAAAATCACATAATATTCTATAAATAAATATACATTTTTATTTCCCCATATATATATATAGTAATATAATATTAATTCAATTGAATTGAATATATAGTAATTTTTATATTTTTTTTTTGTTATACCACCTGTAAAGTATATAACTATATACAAATTTATATTTATAAATAAATGAATCAATGAAAATCTATTAATTTGTTTATTTATATGTGTAATAAATCATTACAATTTTTTTTTAAAATATTTTATGATGATGAATATTGGCATATTGGCGTAATTATGATGAATTTTGAAATGGAGTTATATAAAACAAATGTTTTAGTATATAGTGTCATAAACAAAATGTTAACAAAATTCATCATATATATAATCTTTAGTAATAAATAGAATTTTTTAATATAATTTATGTAATTATATAAAATAATGTTTTATTTTTAATTTTATTACAATAAATTAAATGATGAGTTTATATATACATACACAAAACAAAAATTAATTTGCAAAGTCTCGTAAATTGATGAAATCACGCGTTCATAAATATATGTATATAACTAACTAAATATCGCGCGCAGATATTATTTATTGATTTTTTTTTTTGCACCCAAAACGTATATGAAATTTTGCAATTTAAATTTAATTTTTATTTTTTTTTTTATTACATTATATCATTATTTATTTATTTTTTTTTTTTGTCAACATTATTTTTTATTTTACTTATATAAAATTTTACTGAAAATATATATTTATTTAAAAGTTTTTAATACTTTATTTTAATTTATCATATATATTTTATTTAAAATGTATAAATATTATATATTATTTTTTCTCATGCAATTGATGTAATTTTGTTTGTTTAAATATATATATTTATAATAAATGCGGGTGAGTAATTTTTCATGCACCATTTATATATATGCATATATATATATTTTGTTAACCAAAAATTATATAATTTCAAGTTATAAAATTCAGATATATTAATATAAATCACGTTAAAAATTGCGGTTTTAAAATTTAACATTATGAGAAATTTAACATTTAATTATTTTAACTTAACATATATATGAGAAAGAAATTATATTTCAAGGTCTTAAATCTTCAACTTTATTTATATAGGGATTATTTTATAAAATAAAGATGTATAATATGTAATAATATGGGACTTACAATTGGATAGGAATATATGTTATCAAAGAATACTTTTATTTGCATGAACGTTATATAATGTTTATAAAAAAAAAAATAATACAATATTTATTTCTATATAACATTATATAAAATTATATATAATATATGCAAATACCTGGAATTATATCCTTTATTTATTTTAATCAATATAAAATATTTATTTTAGTTTTTATTAAAGGTCATCTCATCATCATCATTATATATAACAATATTGTTTTGATTTGCGTATAAATAAATATAAAAATACAAGCACATGTAAAATATAATATGTACTTTTAGAACAATATTATATATAATTTTCTAGATTGGGTACGGGATGATTCATTTAATTTTTGTACATTAATTCTATTTATTATTCTCATAAAATACATTATATTTAAAAGCATTGCTTCACCCTTGATTTTCCCGCATGAAATTTTCCCGTTTTTTGGATAGTTTGCTGGTAATTTGAATTAGTCGCCTTTTTTATTTTCAAATGTATAAGTCATTGTATATAGAAAGATTTCATTAAACTTGAAAAAAAAATTATGAATTCATTCTATATATCTTTAAGAATCATCCTGTTCATATTCACTTTACCATATGCATATAATATAGTTATAAATTGTGATTTATTTATAAGGTCTATATAAACATATATATAATATGAATTATTTTTTGTTTTTGTTTTGAAAACATTGATTTAAATATAAATATATATATATTATCAACAAATTATATCCCATATATATACGATGAATATAGACGAGTTAATGGGCTTATACTATATCATTATATATTTAACTATATATATATATATATGTTACATCATATATATATATGAAGAACTTTATATAAATATACACTTAAATATCCTATATTTTACGTTTTTTCTTTTTATATATCTAAACATTTTATATAATATTCATATATAAAACATACATTATTATAATGCATATATAATATACATTTTAATATTTAATTCATCAGAATATATAACATATATAAGTAAAAATTATAAGTGATATATAGAGAGAATTTATAATCTTTCCGTAATTGATTATTCATGCATATTATATATATATATGTATTTGTATATAAAAAAAAATATTAAATATTAAAATATTTGATTACAGACAGTATTTATTATATGGTATATATAAATTATTGTATTTATTATGGTATTAAAAACAATTTTTTCACTTTAACTACATCACATTATTTTTTTCAATTATATTAATTGTTATAAAATCTTCTAAATATATCTTTTACACGCTCTCTTCATTATTATTATTATGATAATATATGATGAAATGATTTAAATACAATAAAAAAAAATTACTATTTATCAAAATAAATAATAAGAAGAATAAAATAGTTAAAAGTCGTTCATTTAAATGTGCCAAAATGAATATATTAATCAAAATATTATAATATTTGCAAATATATTCACAAAAAAAAAAACAGTAAAAAAAAACAAACAAATATCATTTATATAAGTGTTGTAGGAAGTTTCCGGTATAAATTTGTATAAACGACGAGAATAATTTACACAAAATAATAATATGTATAAAAAAAAAAAGCCATCATCATATATATATATATTTATTTATATCATGCAAGGTTATTTATAAAATAATTTTGTACATAAATAAAGAGATATATATCTTAATAAAAAATCATCAACATGATGTATATATATATATTTACATATCGTATCATTCATATACACTATATATATATCTGCGTATATTAAAATATAATCAGTGATGGTGTGGATACCATTAAAAAAGAAAAATTAAATTAATTTAATTATAAATGGTTATACATATATCCATAGTTTGAAAAAATAAAAGTGCATATTGTGACGAATTTTATTTATACTATATTCTATAAATTGAAATTGATATTTTCGATTAATTTGATATTTAGGTTTTTTTTTTTTGGTTTATTTTAGTTTATCGAAATGTAAATGTTTTTTTTTTTTTTTTTTACTTAAATTTATTATTATAATTGTGGGTCTGTGGTTTCAATTCAAAAATTTATCATTTAATTCTATATTATTCTTGAACCAATATACATTCTGTCAAATAAGTACCCGGAAATTCTCATTTTAAATTTTCCCGCTGAGAATATTTCAAACATTTTTTTTTTCCCCGGTTGGCACAACCGTCAGCAACTATTCTGTCAATTGTTATTGCTGTGTGTCATTTAGTTTGTTTACGGCGTCGTTAGGAACAATAGTCAACCTTTTGTGTGCGTTGCGATTTTCACTATGGATAAAAATATCGAACAAAGAGAGTTTGTGTGAAATCTTGTGTTTCAAACAAAATTTCTTGTGCCAAAACGTTGGAAATGTTGAAAAAAACATTTGGTGATTCAACCATGTCGAAAACTCAAGTTTACGATAGGTATAAATCGTTTAAAGAGAAGGCGAGAATAAGTGAACGATTTGCCACGTTCAGGACGGCCTTCGACCTCTTCAACTGTCGAAGAAAACGTCGACAAAATAAAGGAAATGGTGCTCGAAAATCGTCATTATAGTTTGCGAGAGATAGCCCAAGAAATGAAACATGTCTCATGAGACCGCTCGTCATATTTTGGTTGATGTTTTTGGGTATGCGGAAAGTCGCAGCGCGATTGGTGCCAAAAGATCTGAATTTTCTTCAAAAAGTGAATTGTAGTACGGTGGCTATGAAGACATGCTTGAACGCGTAAATTCCGATCCAACGTTCATCGAACCCATCATAACTGGTGACGAGACTTTTTCCTGTTTCCGAAACTTAAATTACCACTTCGTGGAACCCGTTTTGAGAGCATTGAAGACATCAAAACTAATTTGCAACGAGAACTTAAGGCCATTCCGGAATATAGCTTTAAAAAGTGTTTCGATGATTGGATTGTTCGTTGGAAGAAGTGTATTGCCTCATCAGAAGGGGCCTATTTTGAAGGTGATATAATAAATTTAGATGATTGATAAGTTGTTTGTGTTTAATTTCAAATTTTCGGGTACTTATTTGACAGAATGTATATAAAATATTAATCGTATTTGCTTCGGAAGAAATGTAAATGGTTTTTCAGATAAATTTATAAGCAAAAAATCATCTATTTTCATTTATTATGAATCCAAAATAATATTTGAATTATAATCCTCATTACAACAGCCTCATTTTCTCATCTTATAATCATTATAAACATTTTTGCCGTATTGAAAAATTTTCATTAAATCCATATTAATTATATAAAATGAATAAGTTATAGTATTTGTGTTAGTGTTATATATACATACATAAGTAATAATTATAAATATATAGTATTTCTTTAAGAATTTTGCATAAATAATAAAATAAAAAAATTAATAATAATCCAAACAAATTTCACTATCCATTATTTATATTTTTTTTTATATAAAATGGTATTTTCAATAATCATTTTCGATGATTCATCCATCAAAACCAAAAAGCAAATATAAAGGTTTTTTATATTCTATATAATAATATATATATACATATCACATGTATTGAAATATGATTAATAAATATATTTTATCGAATTCCTTTTTATATATATAATCCGTGTTGTCGTGTTACTTTTTCTGTCTGATGGTTTATAGACTCTTAATGATTTATTTATATATATATATATATATTATATATTTATGAATATAGACAATAAGGCAAAAGAATTAAGAAGATGAAAAGAAATTATATATTAATTTTTTATATATTGTCTGCGTATAGACAATAAAATAAATTTTATCACTATGTTGTATTTTATATTTGTAATATAACATTACCATATAGTTAAATACGAATATAATATAATTGTGATGTGGGAAAAAAATGCGTATATATTAAGACGTATATATAGAAGACGAGCTCTGTATACGAAATTATACCTATCAATATATTTTCTATATACCTATTTTATTTGAAAAAAAAAAAAATCTATTTTATTATATGTTATTATTCAATAAATATCGATATATGTTTAAAAAAACTTGACAGCACAAAAAAGAAAAACAGAATGGTAAATTTACTATATATACACAGAAGAATAAGAATAAGCGTAAATAAAAAGAGTAAAATAAATACTTCAAATATCAAGCGGTCTTCTGCAAGTCGGTATACAAAAAAAAAAATAAATACAAATATTATTACTTTTACATGATATACATATATTATATTTGCATATATGCTATATAAGATACAATATCGAATTCGTACATATATAACAAAATACTATACTATATTATAAATTAAAAAATGACAAAAAATTTATATAAAAAAAAAAAATAACCGGTAAATTTGTCATGCAATACATTTTTTGACATTATCATTTAATTATGTATATCGAATTATAAATATTATGCGATGTATATATATGCGATGATAATATAAAAAATATATTTTAAATACAATTTTACCGATTAAAAAACAAAGATTCGTAAAAATATATATAAAAACAAAAAGAAAAACTATATCGAACGATATATATATGACAAAAATAATTATATAAAACAAAAAAATACAACTCATTTATATATTATATACTAGTGGCGTATCCTGGTAATGTCCTAGTTGTCATATGACAACTTGATTTTTGCGAAAAAATCATATAAAAATTCAATATTTAAAAAAAAAATGTGTCCTGAAAATTTGCGAAAAGTTTTTTTAACTTCACGTACTATTCGATATAGAATTGATTTTAAATAGTTTTGTTAAAAATAAATGTTGACAACATTCTTCTAAACACATCATATAAAAACTCAAAAAGGCCATATATTTTAAAATTAACTACAATTTCATTTAGAACACCAACACACTTAATCAGTAGGTTGTTACAATAAAATACTAACAACTTCCATTCCATTCATATTGTCTTATTTACCTATATTATCCTATTATGCTATTATATACAAATTCAACGATATGCATATGTATTTGAATTTAAGTTGTGAAAGCTTTGTTGTAACAACTCAATGGTTAAATTTGTTCTAAATAAAATTGTAGTTAAGCTTAAAATATATGGGCTTTTGATTTATTTATATGGTGTGTTTAGAAGAATGTTGTCAATATTTTTTTTTAGCAACCATCCATACATATGGTAAACTAACATTTTCATATATCGCACATGCTGTAATGTAGATACAATACAAAAACGAATGAGGTAAAGTATGAGAAATTAGTAATGTGTGTAAAAGAAGAAAATATATAATAAAATAATTCTCATTTAAAATTAACAAATTATGTTTGCAATACGAGCATTTATTTTTATTTATTCATGTTGCTAATTTAGTTTTTGAACAACTTGGAGATTTCATATCGCATTTTAATGATATTTAGTGCAAATTAAAAATAATAATTTATTGGTGAATTGAATCTAGTTGAGCAGTTCTAAATTGAAATTCCAGAAGATGTTTAGTTGGCTTTTTTATTCCAGAAGATATTTAGTTGAAATTAAAAACACATAAATTAGTTTAGTTTAACGAATTATTGTTGCTTTCAAAAATTTTGACAACTATAATTTTTGGCTACGCGGCGCCGCTGTTATATACGCATATATAGAAATTATGTTAAATAATTCGGTTTTGTTTTAGGAATATTAAGAAAAAAAAAAATCCTTGATCAGTTTATTTTTTCTGTTTAATTCTTTGTAAAACAGATAAATGATTTTAAAAAGTTTATTATATATTTTTGTGATTTTTTTTTTTTTAATATAATTTTTTTTTAATTAATTAAATGTATTTCATATGTATTTTTTAATTTTATATTAAAATAAAATTCCCAGTTTTTTAAGGACATCCCCTCATAATTTTGATGTATAAATTAATTTCATTATATTGTATATACAATACATATAACCTTTTAAATTGTGTATGTTGTTATTTTTTTAATGTTTTTTTTTTTTAAGAAAGAATTTTTAGAATTTAAACAATTTATATTTATGAATAAATTGTATCTATAGTATATATGTTTATCTGGTCATTTACATATTTTTATTATATATAGTATATTATGAATTGAGTTTGGTTGTGTTGAAATAAAAATTAATTTTTAATTTAACTTTTATTTTTTTTGTTTTTTTCGCAAAATACATTATACTTATTATACTGAAATTTTATTATATGATTAAGATATGTCCATATGGTGACAATACAATAATTTTCGAGAAATTAATGTATTGTATCATTAATTTTGGTATATTATAGTTATTGATTTATCAGTATATAATTATGAAATATATTATACAGAATCTTATTAAATTTTTTTACCCATAGTCAAACATATCACGTTTTTTTTTTTCATTGATTCATTTCGCAAAATTTCATTCTATATATATAAAATTTAATTGAAATAAATTGGAGTAAATATATATATATATGTATAGTAATTGAAGAATGCAAAAATAAATCGAAATCTTATATGTATATTTATATTTTAAACAAGTTTAGTTTTTATATATTGTCGATATTAAAAAAAATTTAAAAAATAAATCATATACAAATAAAATAAAAAAAAAACCCATAAAGTATCATTTATAGATTTATATAGATGCATATATACAGAAGAAGAAATATATATATATATATATATATGTTTTTCTTTTAAAATAAAAAAAAAAAAACGAATATATTATCGTATATATAATATAGTTAGTGACATATTAGGAATATGTAGTTAATTTTTTGTTAATACATTTATGTATATGAATGGGAAAAATCATGTATAAGATATATACAGAAAATATTTAACATATATATTCTTTAATGACGCAAGAAAATCAAAAAATAAATGCATTTTTATATTATATGACGTATTTCTTATCTGCTTATATTTATATAGAAATATTCAATAAACGCATATATTAAAATATAAAAATCACCGAAATGTATTTTTCATCATAAAATGTAATTAAATTATAATCTTATAATCGTTATAATAAAATGTTTAATGACGCAAAATGTTCATATATGAATATATTTAAAAGAAGTGTTACGATTATAAGTATATATCTATAACATTCATTTGCATATGCATTTAAAAACAAGGTATTATTGGCAAAACAACATATATTGTTGAAGTTAAAAGTATAAACAAAAAACCGATGAGGGAATTACCTTAATTACTCACTATATTATTTTCTATACATTAAAATACATAATTTTTTAATGATTTTAGACATATATAGAATATTTAACGTAACTAAAATATTCTTTATATAACATATAATAATTATCTTTTCGTTTGCGGATTTTCTGAGGTAAATTTTAAATATACAAAACACGATTAGATTCAATTATTGTTTATATGGGACTTTTAAAACAAAAATTCCTCAAATACATATACTGATATGAAATTCTATTCAGATATATATTTTCGATAGCAATATGAATAATATCCTATATAACTTTATAAGAATCTAAAACACTATTTAGATATTTTTCATTCATAAATTCTATGAAAAATACCTTAAAAAAATAGATAAGCATATCTATACATTTTTTTATAGTTAAATAATACTTGTATTATCAAGACAAAAAAATGTTTTATTCAATTTGGTGAGATTATGCAATGGCACAAAATATAATCCAATATACATAAAGCGATATACATAGTTTTATTCAAAACAATATATTATACAAGAATATATTGTTCTTTACTTATAAGAAAATAAAATACGACAATATAGAATATCACATATATTGTATATATATTTAGAAATTGAATGTAGTACAATTATTATTATTTTCCATTTTTCCATTTAAGAATATATTATTTATTGATTAAATAAAATCCAATTCTATATATTTATATCGAAATATATATAGTATGCGGTATATGTATGCTAAAAGAATATATAATGGATGTTGTTTATTTATTATTGCATGATAAAATATTACATTGGTTACCGCACCACCGATGAATTATAACAAAACCAAAAGAAAAAAAAAAAATCAACTCAATGATCATCATGATACTGATGATGATGATGATGATGACGACGAAGAAAAAAACAAATAGAAACTATATATATAATAATAATAATAAATTTTCTTTTTCAAATATATATTACTTACCGAGAAATTTGATTAATTTTCACTGTAAAAACACACGCACTTTTATATATATAGGTAAAATAAAAACCTATTATCGATAAGAATATTCCAAATAGTATTTATTAATTTTTACACAATTAAAAATAGACAAAAATTATGATATTTAAAAAAACTATATAATTGATATTCAGTTCAACAGTTCAACAAAAAATGAAAAACAATTAATGCGTTTTCTGCATTTACTGCATTTACATTAAATAAAATACAATGTTTTAATTCTATATATATTTATAATTATCTATTATAAATGACAAATGTCTTATCTTAATAGTTCACAAAATATCAATATATAATAATAATAATAATGGAATATTTCATTAAATTAAATGTTCTATATATACAAAAATATTCTTAAAAGTATAAATTTTTATATCTTTCTATATATTACTTATCACAACATCGACGAGCACACGCATTGAATAAGAAAATTCTATATAGTATATAAATTTACAAAAAAAAATATAACGAATTATAAACAAATTAATGTACGAATAAAAAAAAAAAAATGAAAAAAGCACGTCAAATATAAATGAAATCTCGGAATAAACTAAATAACAAACTGCAAGTTCAAAAGCATTTTCACATGTACGTACTGTATATACAAATCGAGTTTATATACAAATTTTTCATAAATATACAGTCACCGTTGTATATATACACTATCTTATATCTATATACATATTATATATTTATTTTTTATACCTATATATATTATTTATATACCTTTTATTTTTTTTTTATTTAAAGGTTGAATTGATTGCTTCTTATTGTATTTATATAGTTATATATATATATATATTGATGGTATACCTTTATACAATACATTTAAAAGCATATATGTTTTCTTATAATAAAAATGTATATAGTGTTTTACATTTTATTGCCAGTCGTGTATATATATTTAAATCTTATTAATAAGAAATTTTAGTATATTATATATTACTATATAGTATTAACAAATACTAAATAACATTTTGTTTACATATATATGCAATAATTATATGTGTATATCATATAAAAAACAAAAATGAAGATGATATTTATATTCTTATATATAAAAGTATATAAATACTTTAATATCATCTCAACATCATCATCATCATCATCATTTTGATATTCTTATCTGTATTTTAAGATCAAAATCAATATATAATAATTATTATTATAATATGTATGTGTATACACGCAATAGATTTTGCCGAATAGAACAAGATATTTAAAAACAAAATTTTTTTACAAAAATTTCTTTAATGAAAATGACTATAAAAATACATTTTTGATATCATCGCATATATATATATATATATATACAAATTAAATTGAATTTATATGTACACTAGCATTTTATTCACAAACGTTTTCATACAATCTCACCTGGTTGGATGTATTGTATATATTTAACTATACAAAAAAAAAATAAACTATATACTTATATGCATACACCTGAACGTTGAAATTTTATTTTGTTTATAACAGGTGAATTTTTATATGATGTATAACAAAACAACAAAAAATTTAATTGCTTGTATTTTATATACATTTAATTTAATATATATATATATATATATAAATATTTACCTGTGTATGCATCAACAATTCATCTTTTATATATATATATATATGTAAAGAATTGACTGCAATAGTATACGATAATATATACATTCAATACGCTGTGATAATGATAATTAAATGCAAATATGTACGATATTGTATTAATATATACAAAAATATGTTTAACAAATACACATATTTTGTCTTTGTATTTGTTTATAAATGCATTTTTTTTATATACAAAAGGAAATTTGCAATTGTGAGTTTATATAAAAAAAAAAATAAAACAATTTATAATGCTATGTATAAATTTAATGCATTTTTATTTAAAGTTATATGTATGATCGTATGTAAATATAATAATCATAAAGCGAAATATATACGCGTTGTAACTTTTATATATATATATACATTATTTTTTTTGGCTATTAATAAAATAATGAATAAAAAAAAATTTACATTTATATGCAATTGAAAATATATATAATATATATGGATTAAGAATGATTAAATTAATAGAATTCAGTTCGGGGGTTTTTTTTTATCTGCATTTTTTCTTTTATAATTGGAATTCATGCTACAATATTTCATAAGATTATGTCATTTGTAGTAATCATTAAAATATAATACAAAAATCTTTAAAACTATTAGTAATTGAAAATTTAGTAGGGTTAATACTTACTTACTTCTGCGCGCCTAAAACCTACGATTGGTTTTGGCGTGTCCATTAACAGCCTTCTCCAACCGGACCTATTTACCGCCAACGTCCGCCAGCCGGAAACGCCGAGGGCCCGAAGGTCCACTTCTACTTCGTCTTTCCACCTACGTCTATACGATCGCCACATGACCAAACCACCTCAGGCGACCGATCTTAATGAACCGAACGATGTCGGGTTCGGTATATAATTTATATAGCTCGAAATCGAACCGAATACGCCACCATCCCCATTCCTTTGTCGGTCCAAAGATGAGGCGTAGTATTTTCTTTTCGAACCCGCCAAGTCGCCGTTCGGTGGCCTATGTCATGCACCACGTTTCAGAACCGTAGGCCACAATTGGTCGAATCAGTGTTTGATATAGCTTTAGTTTCAATGTTTTACTCAGTGTCTTCGAGAAGAACATCTTTCGCAAGCCGTAAAAGGCCTTGTTTCCCGAAGCAATCCGGGATTGAACTTCCTCTGCTATATCGTTTTCGCTGTTTATGCTGCTTCCAAGGTAGCTAAACCTGTCCGCCGTTTCATATTTGTTCTGACCAATTGATACGCTTTGATGTTGTGCCATAAACCTACTGTTCGTTGGTGCGATCATATACTTGGTTTTCTCCTCGTTTACCCTTAATCCCATTTCCGAAGCTTTACGTTCCAACAGTAAGAACGCTTCTTTAACGGCACCCATACTTCTACCCACCACCACGTCAATGTCATCGGCATCGGCCGAGTAATTGAACAGATGACGTAAAAATAGTGCTGCTGGTGTTAATGGTCCTCCTTATACATTTTTCCAATATAACATTGAAAAACAATGTAGCCAAAGGCAGTCCCCTTGCCGTACTCCGTCAATGGTTTCAAATGCATCCGATTTGATCCCCCTTATTTGTAACTGAGATGTAACTTGCGTCAGTGTTAGTTTTGACATGTAGTAGGGTTAATAGTTGAATTAAATTTTTCTAAATCTTAAAAAAATCTCTAAATAAAATAATTTCTCTATAACTATTCCAAACACGTTATGTATTTTAGCAAACTTTTGTATTACATATTTTAGATAAATTCTAGGAAAATATCTTATTAATATTAAGGATATCATAAAAAAAACGTAAAGATGTATAATAAATATTTATTAAGCAGCTCGTTCAGTTAAAATATATATATATATATATATATTAATTAGGCAAATGGGTTATTATGCCGCAGTTAAAAATAAACTAAAATATTTAATGTAAAATA
Organism: Dilophus febrilis; assembly: GCA_958336335.1. Taxonomy (NCBI): domain Eukaryota; kingdom Metazoa; phylum Arthropoda; class Insecta; order Diptera; family Bibionidae; genus Dilophus; species Dilophus febrilis. Next base: position 44,073,183 of record OY284471.1, on the reverse strand, counting down.
TTTGGTAAAAAATTTTTTATACATTTTATGATCGATTGACCTGACTTTTTTTTTTTTATTTATTAAAAAAATACTAAAATTTAAGTTATACAAAAATGTTAATAATATTTTAATATTAATTTCCTTTAACATAAATTAAATAATATTCTTTGTTGTTTATAATATAATAATTATAAACGAAATCGTAAATATGCGAATTATATTTTAAATATTATTCAAAAATAAATATCATCAAAATATGACATCTTCTATATACTTAATAATATATATATATAATATGACTTTATATATATATATATATATAGATAGATCGGAAATGATTTGTTTAAATATTTAAACAAATAAAATTATTTAATGATTCATTCATTCATTCATTCATTCAACAAAAATATATATAAAATATATTTTTTTTTTCATAACAAATGAATTTACTATAAAATAAATAATGCTAATAGACTCTGACGAAGAAGATCAATGTCCATCCATGAAAATAATTTTTTATGTGTTCAAAAATGGTTTTATATAGTATATTAAATATATAAAAAATAAATTATAATAAATAAAAAGTATTCGTGATATGCATAAAATATATCAATATATATCAATACAAATTAACAGAATTAAAAGGAAAAATAATCTATATGCATATTATTATATTAAAATATTGAATTATATATAAATAAAAAATGAAATATATTATTCATGATCGATATTAAAAAAACCTTATTTAATTTCTGCTTTAAAATTTTTTTCTGTCCCTTTAAAAAAATCAGTTCTTTTCTGATGAATTTTTGTTTAAATTAATATTTTTATTTGTTAGCTTTCCAATTAAACAAATTATTATTAATATTACAAATAGTATATATAGACATAAATTTGACCGAACAAAAAAACAACATGATTCAGGGTCATATTATTTTATTTATTTTTTTTCTTAAAACTACCTGTGCATAATCAATAAATATCTTATGTGATATACACACAAAAATGTATGACAAAAGCAAAACAAAAAAAAAAAATTGGTCAGACAATTTTATAATATATTATATTTTTTAATTTAATGTATATATTTATTGGAAAATTACGTAATAATATATTTTCTTTTTAAATGTTTTTAAGATGAATTTTTATCTATAAATACATAGTATGGTTATTTAAAAAAATAAAAAACAATTTGTTAGGTCATTTAAGTGAGAAAATTAAATTTAAAAATATATGTTTTTTATAAATTAAGTAAGTTTTTTTCTTATAATTTCTTATATGACATATTATATCATTGAGATTGAAAATTCAGGATCTATTTTTGATATATATTTTAATAATTTGCAAAATCTTCTATATAATAACATATATACATAATTTACTAAATAATAAATTCAAAGAATTTTCTAAATGCATTTAACACATTTTATTTATATATATATATATATATCTATTTAGCAATCAATCGCAAATAAATTAATCAATGGGTCATTGTATTTTGTTATTTATATATGTACAAAAACCTTGTCTTAAAGATATACTTTAATATTCAGTCATAGAGGCGATTCTATTGAAAGGTGAAATGGTATGAAAAACCCAAATTTGATTTAGAAAATTAAACAGAATAGTTTCCTTTAATAAACTATACAGAATATCCTTAAGATAATTTTACAGAATATCCTTAAGATAATTTTACAGAAGTTCCTTAAGAAACCTATTAAGAATTTCCTTAAGAAAATTATAAAGAATTTACGAATAAATTACTAACTAAAATAAACCGAAAAATTGATGACATGGAAATGAATTGGGTCTGACTTTTGACAACATCAACTACTACAAAACATTTACCTATATGTATAATTAATTAAATATAACCGCATCGCATATAAATTAAAAATGTATAAATTCCAAAAATAAAAAAAAATACATCAATACATAAAAAAAATAAAAATAAATTTACATAAGGAAAATAATTTGTTAATAATAAGTTAGATAGATATAGATAGAGACATATTTAAATTATGATATTTAAAAAAAAAAATAAAAAATGAGGTAATAAATTTATTATACCCATAAAATTTTGTCATTAATTTGCCAAAGGAATTTCTAATATTATTTCCTGATTAAAATGTTTTTATTTTTACGAAAATAAAAAAAAAAAAAATGAGCACACCTAAATGAATAAATTACACAATATATGCTTTAAATATGCAAATTTAAATATATATAGGCGTATATGTATAATACATAAACTATATATACATACATATATGAAAATATATGAAATAACTAAAAATACAAAATCAATGTCACATCATTTGATATTATTCCTTATTATTTTGTTTTTTTTTTTTTTAAATTAATATAACATTTTCTATATTTTAAAATTTAATACAATCTTTATATGTAAATATAAATTATAAAATATGATTTATTAATTTTACCGGCATTTTTCTTATCAATCTTCAATTTATATCTATATATATATATATAGATATATATATATATTCACCGGCAATTTATATATAATTATAATTTATTTTCTCTCCTGATGTGTATAATATATGTATATGTTGGTTATGTATTAAAAAAATTTATAAAAATCTATATATAGTAAAGAATTTTTTAATAATATACCACAATATTTTTTTTATTATATTTATTATACCACATAAATTATAATAGAAATCTAATTCACATATAATTAAAAAATATTTAAACAAAAAAAAAAATCAGAGTAATTAATAATAGATCATCTCTCTTCTTTTTATTTTTTATGATGAAGATAAAAATATGTAATTTATTTAATAATAATAAAAAAAAAAATTTTTTTTTTTTAAATAAGTAATAAAAATGCGAGATTCCATTCTATTTTTATACTGTATATATATATATATTTTTAACCATATAAACATGTAAAGGTATTATATATATAACATATAAAATATATTAAGTGTCTTCTTCTTCATCTTCTCATCATAAAAATAAAAAAGGTATACATATATCGTTTTATATAAAATTTCAGAATTTTTATAATTTAATGTATTATTTCTGTGTGTTTTTTTTTCTAACATAATATTATTTTTATTTTTTCTATATGAATAAGTTATTTAATATAATTTTTAATCGTATGTATATATGTTGTTTGCGTTAATGTTGCTGCTGCTGCTGTTGCTGTTGATGTTTATGTTATTGTATATATAGTTGCGCTTGTTGATCATCTATTTATTATATTAACTTGTTTTTAATTACATTGCTATATATATATGAGTTGTTAATAATAATATATACACTTTAGCAAGAAATATATTTATATATAATAAGTATATTATTATAAATAAATATTTTACAATATTATGTCTATCTATTTATAGCAAGTCTCTTATAAATATATATATGGATATAGATGATGTAAAAATAATAATAAAAAAAAAAAAAAGGCAAAGAAAATGATAAATGCGATGAAAAGAAGACATAGAAAATTTTATATATATGGTAGATAGATGTTTGTTATACACATTTTCTATATATATATATATATATATGGAATATGTGATGTATTTTAATAGATGCGAAGATGATCCTCCATATATATATATATATATATATATATATATATATTTATATTTATATTTATATAAGATATATATACACTTTATTAACTGTAAAGTCAACAATGTAACCAATGCTATCAATCTTTTTAACATCTGTGTAATAAAACACAATCCTCTTATACACATTTTTATGTACCTATATACAGTATATATATATATATATATAAAATGTTAATTTAATGTAAAACAAGGTGTATATATGCATAAACATAAACCAATCTATTTATATAAATTATTTTATTTTTTTTTAAATTCGTATCATTTCTTTCTTAAATGAATGTATATATCTATCTTTACCTTTATAATATATATATATATATTAGGGTGGTTTTTTTTTATAAATTCTGGAATTTGGCTGGTCGCACCCCCCAATTTTTTTTATTTGGTGAAATCATGAATATTGGTAAAATTTGGGGTAGGTAAGTTGAGGGGAAGTGGACCCACCGAGGGGTTAAAGTTGAAAAATTCAGTGTTTTTAAGCAGATTTTCGCGCTTAAAGCGTTAACGGATGACATTAGCGGGTTAACATGTATGGTGGACTTAACTAAAATGAAACAGGGAAACTTTTTCTCATAGACACTTACCCCCTAAATCATCTCCTTAATACCCCTCCCATACAAAATTCATTCACATAATTTACAATATATTTTTAACATTATAAGGGTTAAAAATTGACATTAAAGGGTTAACATGTATGAAGAGCCCCCACTATTATTGAATGCCTAAACTTTTCTTAGAACATACTATGGACCTAAATCATCCCCTTAAGGCATCCCCCATACGAATTTCCGATTTTTCACACAAAATTAGTATATTTTGGTGTATTATATGAAAATACATTAAGAAACACCTAAATCTCATATGATATTTAAAAAATGCACATTTATCATATACAAATTTAAATAATTACGAAATGAAATATTATTAGTATTTAATTTTGTTATTTATTTATTTCAAAGACATAAAATACTAATATACGATAATTTAATAATTATAAGACGACTTGGTGGTGCCGTTGATAAAGCATCCAACCCAATTGCGGGTGGTCACGAGTTCAAATCCTAGCCGGAAAATTTTTTCTGTGCTTTTTATGATTTGAATTCATGAACTAAGTCACCATTTATTCATTGGGATCAAATTAATGAATATCTTTGGTATATTGTGTCGGACGCAGCCAAAGATTAACAAAGTCTACACACACATGCTCGCAATTATATATGAAAGTATATAACAAATACTCGTCATCATTATTAAAATTACATTAATAATTAATATCTGCTATCTGATTTTTATTCTTCGTATGAACTACATCGTAATCATAATGCGAATCAAATGATTCAGTCTCACCAGAAGATGATTTCTTGAATTAACAAAGATTTAGATTCAATATCTAATTGGGGAAGGATAAACTTAGTAGAATTTAGTCCATCTAAAACAAAGGCATGTTTGTTCTCAAACAAACGATGCATAAATGTTGACCCAATACTTATGCATAATACAATTATTCCACAATCTAATGACCTATTAAATTTGGGAATGTCTTTGTCAAACAACTTTTCATGGAGTAATAATATAATAATTGCAGCTAAAAAAGCGGCTAGTCGCATTGGATTTTTAAGAAGATCGAAAGAATTTCTCAATTCTGAAAATTTAGCATTAGTTTATAGGTCTTTTATAAGACCACTTCTAGAGTACAATTCCTACATATGGGCTGGTGCACCAATTACTACCTTGCAGTTTAGTGACAGGATCCAAAAAATACACGCAATTTCGCTGATCAAAAATGAAACAATAACAAATTCCATTGAATCATTGGATCATAGCCGATCAGTAGCTTCATTGTGCACATTTTATAGGTATTATTACCATGAATGCTCTAATGAAATTTTAAAGCATAGTGCTTATTAAAAACTAATGTTTATCTTTAAATGTTACGCTTTTAACATTGTTGTCTAACAAAAACCTATTACAAGAATTATAAGTCATGATTAAAACATCAAGTGGATTGAATCGGCCATAATTAATGTAATTAAATTAATATATTTTTAAGCCTATATATAATTGTAAGTCATTTTTGTTTGCTAGTTGGATATTTTGCTTCGTAATCCTTAACCACTTTTGATGTGAATTGCTTATTGCAATAATTATTAAATTATTGTACATTAGTATTTTATGTCTTTGAAATAAATAAATAACAAAATTAAATATTAATAGTATTTCATTTCATAATTGCTTAAATTTTTATATGATAAATGTGCATTTTTTAAATATCATATGAGATTTAGGTGTTTCTTAATGTATTTTCATATAATACACCAAAATATACTAATTTTGTGTGAAAAATCGGAAATTCGTATGGGGGATGACTTAAGGGGATGATTTAGGTCCATAGTATGTTCTAAGAAAAGTTTAGGCAGTAAATAATAGTGGGGGCTCTTCATACATGTTAACCCTTTAATGTCAATTTTTAACCCTTATAATGTTAAAAATATATTGCAAATTATGTGAATGAATTTTGTATGGGAGGGGTATTAAGGGGATGATTTAGGGGGTAAGTGTCTATGAGAAAAAGTTTCCCTGTTTCATTTTAGTTAAGTCCACCATACATGTTAACCCGCTAATGTCATCTGTTAAGGCTTTAAGCGCGAAAATCTGCTTAAAAACACTGAATTTTTCAACTTTAACCCCTCGGTGGGTCCACTTCCCCTCAACTTACCTACCCCAAATTTTACCAATATTCATGATTTCACCAAATAAAAAAAATTGGGGGGTGCGGCCGATCATACAAAGCGATTTAAAATCTTCGAACAAAAAAAAACCACTCTAATATATATAGTAATTTATTTATTTACATTTAGAGTAGCCATAAGAAGATTGACTCGAAAACTTTAAGTTATGTACATTTTTACTCAACATCATATACACAATATATATATTTATAGATAAAATATTTATAAAAAAAAAAAAAAAAACTTATATGAATGCAATGCATTTTTTTATGTTGTGAGGATGGCGCCAAGTAAATAAAATTTTAATGCGCCAATTGCTTCTTTGGCTGAGGGAAGTTATGTGTCAATTAAAAAATTCTTCGTCAATTGTATATATATAGTAAAGTTGGTTGGTTGGTTGGTTTGATTATAAATTGGATTTTATATATATATATATATATATATATATAGTCACATAAATATTTTCTATATATATGGAGTATTTGCGTATATATAAACATTTAATTTTCCTTAAGTATTTTGTATTTCTGAAATTGATTAAAAATTGATAAATAAATTAAAGTTGAACTAAAAAAAACAACAATAATATATATATATATACGCATTGGTTTATATACCAATAAAATAAAGAGTTAAATTATCGATTTAAATTATAATTAAATATAAATAACTTGTGGGTCGAATGCAAAAATAAAAAAAAAATAAATATAAAATGAATATATCAATAAAACAAGTGAAAAGGCAGATATTGTAAACCTTTTACTTGTACTTAATGTTTTTATCAGAATTATTATATATTATTTATTATAGGATAGGATATCATTCAAAATTGTTAAATCATCAAAATATATATTTATATATAGATTTTTGTTCGCATCATATATTATATTATGTAATTATAATTGTCGCATATACTAAAGCTGATCAAATTAATTTCAAAATAAAAAAGTAAATAATAAAATATATTAGGTTGTCTAAAAAGTATTGATAATTTTATTTTACAAAATTCAAACGATTTTTTTATATATTTCAAATGAACTTTATTAAACCAAATATGCGCCGTTTTGATCGATGACCCTTTGCCATTTTTGTGGTAAAGACATTATCCCATCACTGTAGAACTTCTGTGTTTTCTGGGCAAAAAAAACTGATCCAAGTGCATTTTGCAGTCCTCTGCGGAATTTAATTTTAAACCATTAAGGGAGTTCTGCAGAGACCGGAACAAATGATAATCTGAAGGTGCAAGGTCCGGGCTATATGGTGGATGCATTTTAAAACTTCCCAGCCAAACTCTCTCAGTTTCTGCCAGTTTCTGTCATCAAAGATGTGTGTGGTCTGGCGTTGTCATGATGGAACACAATACCCTTTCGATTGATTAATTCTGGACGTTTTTTTTTAATCTCGTGCTTCAATCTTAATTAATTGCTGACAATAGAGATCGGAATCAATGGTTTGACCGGGTGCTAGTAATTCATAATGAACGATTCCTTTCCAATCCCACCATACAGACAGCATTACCTTTCTTGGTGTTAATCCAGGTTTTGCTACTGTTTTAGGAGCTTCACCCTTCTTGGACCACGATCGTTTTCGTACATTATTATCGTATGTGATCCATTTTTCATCACCTGTAATCATTCGCTTTAAAAATGACTCGATTTCGTTCCTTTAAAAACAGCGTTTCGCAAATGGAAATTCGGTTCATTAAATTGTTTTGTGTTAATTCATGTGGTACCCAAACATCGAGCTTTTTCTTGTATCCGCAGCCTTTGTCAAATGGTTTAAAACTGTTTGGTGATGGATGTGATTAGTACCTGATCCGATTAGTATTAATTGAAATATTCAATTATAATGACATCTATTTATAAACATTATCAATACTTTTTTGACAACCTAATATATGATATATAAATAAATAAACTATATACAATCAGCATATATCAGCATATTTTTAATCTCATAGTATAACTGAATTATTATATAATACATATTATTATTATTCTTATTACTATATTCTTATAAATGATTATCAGAAAAGATGTTGTAAATGATGTACCAGATGTACCAAGGGCAAAAAATGCTTTAATAAAACTAATTGACTAATATTTTTCACTCCTATTTTATCCGCGCGTTCCTTATAAATAACATCATTTGAAGAAAACCATTCGGAAGATCATTTTTTTTTATGTCTTCGGATGTTTAAAGTCAGAAATTATACGATACACCTGGTATATGTTGATTTTCTGTAATATTAATATTATTTAAAAAATATAAATAAATAATATTATTTAAAAAATATAAATATAAATGAATGGATTGTAACAGAATGCTATATGTGAAGAATATGAATCTATAAATAATTGTTATATTATATTCTTATTTGATTGAAGTATATATTATTAAAATGTGATGTTTTGCCGATCATTTAATATATCATCTCTTCTATCATTTATGATAAATCACTTAAAACCAAACGTATTTTTTACTCTAAACATTTTTACACCTTAGTTGTCGAATAGAAAAGGATATATGAAAGGATAATCGAATCCCACTGTGATATGAATTTACTTCAATAGACAATTTTGAACTACCAACAAACGTCTAAACAACCAAATCCGTTAACGAACTAATTAACCTCTTAGAGTCTCAGTCCATATATGAAAAAAACACATTATATAAATTAAAAAACTCAATTTTGTATCATTTAAAATTTTGATTTTAATTTATTAATTATATAATCAATTATTTATATTATATATATAATAATATTAAAAGTATTAATTTTTAAAAATTAAAAATTAAAAACAAAGAAAAGAATAATAATAAATGGAAGTAACACAAACAAATTGAAAAATAAAAACATAAGAAAATAATAATTAAATATTTAAATAAATTTATTGTAATTAAGATCTGTTGTATAATTATATTTTGGTTTGTTAATATTTTTTAAATGTTTTAAATTGCCAATTTTTTAAAATATTATTTTGTTTTTAGTACAATATATAATATATTTATTTATATATTAATGTTTTTTTTATTAATAATTAACATATTGCTCATTATTATAATATATATATTTGTGTTTAGAGATTTTTAATAAATAAAATTGTTTTAAAAGTATTTTATTGATATTTTTTTTTAAATTTTAAATGGAATTAAATATTTCGAGTTATTTATTATTATCAAGAATATTAAAAGTGTGTGTGTGTGTGATTTTAATATATATGGTAATCATAAAAATATTGATTAAAAAATATTTATATATTTATTATATTTTATAATTTAATATATAGAAAATTAATTTTTAAGATTTGTGTTTGTGTTTATTAATTAAATATATATATATATATATTTGTTATTTAATTTGTGTGTTAAGAAAAAGATTGTTTATTTTTATTTCAAATATATAATATAATTTTACATATTTTAATAATTGATAGATAATTTTTTTTTTTATTAATAATAAACTTTTTATATAAATAAATATTATTTGTGCAATTGTTTTATTTATTTAATTTTTTTTTTAATTATTTTTATTATTATTATTATTATTTGTATTTATTTACATATCTTTGTAAAATGTATTTTATATATAATTAAATTTAATTTGTGTTGTGTGTGTGTTTTTTTTTTTATATATATATTTATATTATATTTGGTGGTGGTGTGTTAAATTCGAAAAATTATTTATTTGATTATGTTTTTAGTTTTTTTTTTTTTTTTTTAAATAATTTATATAATATAATTAAAGAGAAAATATAAGTTTTGGATATTAAATTTGATTATGTATATGTGATTTGATTAAAAAACATTTCAATATAATTGGTTTCACTGAAAAAAAACGGAATGTAAATTTAATCAAAATGGTGGGTTAATTTAACGTACAAATTTGTTATTTTTATGCCAACTGCATATGACTGTTAAAATTAACAAAAAAGGGTTGTTAAATTAACTGTAAATTTTGGAATGTTAAGGCAGTTTGTTAATTTAACAATACCGAATGTTAAGTAAAATTGCACCTAATTTAACAGTTGAGATTGTTGCTTGAACAATCGGTTATTGGTTTTAATTTAACAGTTTTGTTTTATTAATTCAACATGCCAGTTGTGTATGAAGATCAACTGTTAATTTACATAGAATTTACATTAAGATTGTAGACAAACATTAGCAGTTGAGATTGTTACTTTAACAATCCGTAATTTGTTTAAATTTTATAGTTATGTTTTATTAATTCAACAAGCCTATTGTGTTCTAAGATCAACAGTTAATATACATAGAATCCACATTAAGAATGTAAATAAACATTGACAATTGAGATTGTTTCTTTAACAAACTGCAATTTGTTTTGATTTTACAGGATGGGTTTATCAATTCAACAAATTTAATAAACAATAAACGTTTTATATAACTCATTTAAATTAATTTTAATTCCAAAAAAATTCTTCAATATTAAAATAATACAAATTCATATAAAAAAAATAAATGATAAAAAATTTGTTTTCAATAAAATGAAATATAAACTATTCCAATTCTTAAAATTAAAAAAATCATTTTGTTCTATTTTTCTTTAGATTCAATATAATGTTATGAGCGCAGGCTGGTAGATCGCTTTTTTTGGTTGGTAGTTGAAATAAAACTTTTTGAATAAAGATCCAAAAATGTTTTCCTGCTTGCGGAAATTCTAAATTAAAAACGTGGAAAATCTTGAAACATGTATTTAAACATTTTAAAAAGTTTCCGCAATCATATTTTTGTTATCGAAATAAACTAGACTTTTTTTTATCTCCAAAATATTTTCACCTATTAGCAAAATAAATGGTTGTATTGGAGTACATGAATCGATTTCTAGGTCCAGGTCTATTGGTGTTAGAATACTTTTCATGACGCTTAATTGTGAATCCGCGATGGAATGTTTTTTTGATTTGTTGGTACCAATCCCTTTATGAACTGCTGTTGGTGGTAGTAGATTATGCATTAATTGAATAATGGCTGCGTTCTTTGAATCTGTAATAGAATATACGGCAAAATTTCAGTTTTATATTAGTATTAAAGAGATGAGAATTAAAGTATATAGCATTTCAGAACTTACCTTCAGATATTGTGTTAATTTTTAATAAAACTTTTTGAAAAAAATCTTTACTGGACTTGTTTTTCAATTCGATATCAAAAATATTAAAAATTTTATTTTCAAAACACTTCCAGTTATTATAAAACTCTGTATCAGACAAGTTAAATAAGTATGAAAAATCTATGTCAATCTAAAAAATAAAAGTTATTATATGAATTAAAATGATATATGTAGTACATTTGGTGAAACGAGAAAATGCAGTGACTAAACAGAGCCCGATAATTTTTTCTCGCTAATAATGAATGCAGTATAAAATACTAATGTAAGTTGCTAATACTAGATGAAAAGATGATGATTAATAGAATGAAAAAAAGGTCGTATAAATTTGAACAGTTGCGGATAAAAACACGTTAATGAAGATAAATTTATATTAAGATAGTTTGTATATTATGGGTTAAAAACGATAAAATGTGTGTACAAATAACAAAGGCGTTTGAATAAAGACCGGTATTCTGCAGTTATTCAGACAGATTTGTTAGACAATTTTATATATGAACGTGTTTTCGGTTAGTATATGTATATAAACATGAATATTACCAACAAATATCCGTCGGGCAATATGTAACTGGGCCAATCTTGCATTATTTTTTGTACATTCATATCTTTTGTGTGATTTTCTAAATAATTGTTCCTGTACTCCAGCGTTTCTTTCCAAAATTCTACAATTTTGTTAAATGGTCCATTGTTGTGCTTCAACCATTCCATTTCACGTTCACCACCTTTGTCTGAAACAAAAAATTGAAATTGTAAATAAAACATGCCAATTAAATAAAGCAATGTATATGTATAATGTGTATACATTGTTACATACCGCAACAATTAAATGTGATCGTTTTTAAATGTTGCTCATCTTCATCGGAACTGTTGGTGTTTTGCGAAACAGCTGTGTTTTTGTTTTTAGATTTGCGCGAGAGATTTATATAACGATTAATTACTTTTCCTTTAGCTCGTTTCCCACGCGGCTTTGTATAATAATAATCCTATAAATATATAAAAAATTGCAGACGTAACGATTTAGTAAAATTAGTTTGCCTTCTAAAGATATTAGATATTAGAAGGTGAAAGAAATTGATTACATTCTACACATTTGTATACATCATATGTTTGAAGGCTGTGTATTTTCTTCATTTTCTTCAAGTGTTCATCAGGAAAAAAAAAATTTTGAAAACATTTAAAGCACTTCATGATGTATGCCAATTACAACTAAATGGAAATCGATTAACATAAGTAAACTAGACTTACAACATAATAGATTAAAGATTTATAATCTATTTACAAACTAATATTTTTGAATTTCGAATTTATATCATCCACTAAAAGTGTTGTTTTCAAAATTGCCTATAAAAGATTATTTTCATATTTAATATATTCTAGAGTATATACTATTATATCATATTACATTTACCTGCGAATTTTTCCACGGCTTCAAATTATATATAAATGTGATTAAAGCTCCCAGATTGTTGTTGAGAAAAAATTGTTCGTTTAAATATTTTACATCCGTCGTAATTAATGTTTTGGCATCCCAATTTAATTCTAAATATGTTTTATATAAATTTTTTTTTTTAATAAATTAATATAAATTTAAAGTAAAGTCAATGTAAAGATCATGCATTTGATAACCACAAACCCTTTGTATACTATCGATTACCCCATTGCAAATAATTAAAACAGTTACCCCATTCCTCATTACAATATTTATTTTTCAGAATTTTTTTAACCTATTATACCTAGCGATCATATGGGGTTCGCTTTAAATAAAAGAATTACTTTGCAAATTTGGTAACGAAATTAATAAAAAAAAATTCACGCAACATAACCTCACATTAAGGGTATAATTTAATATTATTGAAAGTTTTAAATTAAATCATATGAAATCATTAATTGTGTATGGAATTAATATCGCAAATAGCCTTAAGATTAATATTTGATGCAAGATGCAATATTTATAACCTTTATATAAATTGTTAGTGGAATTGATAGATATTTGAAAACATGAACTTGCGAACATTTTATTTTTAATTCTATAATTTTAACACGTAATTTTAAAATATACAGCACCCTCACTTTCAAACAAGATTTTCTATATTTTTTTAATGGCATTTTTTTATGTGTTCATCAACATTTAAACAATGGTAATAATATTTTCAACTCACCTTTTACTTTTTCAATGATGGCGTTGTCAGTTTCCCACGATCTTAGCAGCTCAAGTACAAACTTTTTATTTTTAATTAGTTTAATAGTTTTTTTTTTTCATCCCAATCACATTAATTTCACATTTAATAATTATCAATTTTTTATAAAAATTTTTTTTATTTAAAACCGTTTTTCAACCACCAGTTAACAAAGCTAGATTTAGACTGTGTCGATTATACCGAATATCTATACCTATTACCTATAATCAACAATCCGGAATGTTAATTTTACATATCTAATGTAGCATATACACTTTTTTTTCAATAAATAACAATCTTCACTGTTAATTTAACAATTCAGACAATAGTATAAATAGTTAACAACAGTCATGTTGATAAATTTTACAGTACATTCATTAAAATATTATAACATTCAGTATGTAAAAATAACATACTGTCTGTAAAAATAACATTTTGGGATGTAAATTTAAACTGTACGAATGGAAAATATTCAGATATAGATATAATCAACAATCGGGAATGTTAATTTTACGAACTTACTGTAGTATGTGATTGTTTTTTCAATAAATAACAATCTTGAATGTTAATTTAACAATTCAGGCCATAATTTCACTATTTCACAACACTTAAATTGATAGATTTTACAGATCATTTAGTCAAACATTATAGTATTCACTATGTAAAAATAACGTACTGCCTGTTAAAATAACATTCCCGAATGTAGATTAAATTTTAATATTTTTAAGTTATAATATTATTTTTATGATTAATTTTATGAATTCTTTTAAAGTATAACAATGCTATATATATCGTATTCATTGTATATAAATAATTATAAATTCCATCATTGATTATACAATATTTGATGACGTCTCTTTATAGAAAATATTATAATAATTTTTCCATTGTCCATTTCCATTGATATCAAGAACACAAAGTTAAACAAAAAGCGCCTTTTGCAGGAATTCTGTATCCATTTTTACAATAAAATCTCATGAAAGGTGCAGACATATTTAACATATTTTTATCAAATATTATGCATTTTTTTACATTTGCGTTACCCCAAAATTACAATATTAAATCAAAAGTTACTGCACGGTTCTCTCGAGTTTAAAATATTGAAGATTGTTACGGAAATATGAAAATACTTGTATAAGAAGAAAAGAAATGTCAATATAATTCTAATATTGAATTTTTATACATATTAGCGTAAACGCCGACATATGTTATTTTAATTATTGAAATTGCTAAAAAAAATATACTTGCGTTGATTTTATTTCACATGTTAATTAGTTTATTTTGTATGCATTAAAAAAACAATTGACTCAACCATTATTTTTACTACTGAATTGTTCTTTTAGTTTATATTTTGTTTTATATATTTCTCATTTGATACAGTTTATATTGTGAAATTGACAACTCAGTTAGTAAAATGATATTTAAAAATCAACAATCACACTTAACGTTCGAAATTGTTAAATTTGTTGTATTCAACAATCTTCTCCGGGGAACAAATGCATAACATACCCAATTAACAGTTCAGGCTGTACTACATTCCGAAAATTTCAACAATCCGGTATTTTAAATGCCCAAAAATAATCAATTTTACCGTTGATTCAACATTCTAATGCTTAAATATATTTAATCAACCAATTTTGTTAAATTATTACAGTCTCTTTTTTTTCAGTGTTCGTTTTCGGGGTATGTTTGTTGTCAGTGATGATTTTAGATTTTAGCTGCTCATCATGAACATGATTAGAAATGAAACTAGAAACTTGAACAACATTTTTATTTTAATTAATTTATAATAATGCGTAGATACGATTTACGATTTTTTATAAATATTGTAATTAATCAAAAATGTAATTATTAAAATTGTGCTTTACTCTCTTTTCTTGTTTTGTTTTGTTTTTTAAAACATTCATTTATTATTTTAAGAATGCGTAAAATTTTGTTATTATATTTATATAAAAATGAATTAAATTTTTAATTTATTTGTTTTTTTTTTCTTTTATGATTTTAGTTTTAAAAAATAATTTTTATTTATTTGTTATTTAGAAAAATATTAATTTTTATTCTTTTTGTGACTATTCAAAAATTATATTGTTCTATTTATATAGCAAACAGAAAACAAAAGATGTTATTTTATTTGGTTTTTAAATTAACATAATAATAAATGAGCTTTGTTAAAAATATATTCAAATTAAATTAATAATAATCAAAAAATATTATAAATATATATTTGTTTTTAGATATTATTTTGTTGTTAATTATTAAGCCGGATTAATTAAGAAAAAATAAAAATTAATTATTATAATTAGTATATTTTTTAAAAGGAAAAATAAAACATAAATAATTGTGTTAATTTAAAGATTAAAAATTTCGATGTATGTAAATTTTTTGAATATCTCATTAATTACGTTAATGTTCAATTTTTATATTGCATTTTTTGATTGATTTAGCAAACTGAAATTAATATTATTTTACTTTTTCATGTTTTCAATATAAATCAATTTTTTTTTTCTTCTTTAATCTATCATATAATGGACAGAAAACCATTTCAATATATATATAATAGCAAAAATTTTTTTTTTTTTTGTTAATGTAGTTTATATATTTTATTTATTTGCAATTGTTTCAGAAATAATTGAATAATAATTAATATTGTATTATCTATATAGTTTTTTCATGTATGTTTTTTTTTTCATCGTAATTTTTCATATTAGTTCATAGTTAGAATTGAATTGAATTGAAAATATAATAATTTAATTTTATGGTTGTGATGCCATTCGAATACGAGCTGTTGCTCTTGATTTATTTTGTATTTCAGCGGTACGTAGTGTAATACCAAATATGTCCTCATGATAACGATTTTGATCCTATATACAAGAATATATAAAAATAAAATAATAAAGTAATAAAATCACAACAAAAAAAAAACATTGAATAATAATTTAATGTGATTTTTGAACTTGATTATAATCACAACACAAATAAGATTATTTATAATGAACAAAAAAATCCATATTTTAATTAATAATAAAAAGAATTATTATTTTATTTATTTTTTTTTTAATATATGATGAATAATTGTTTTTAAACATTTCTATATTGGATTTTATTTTGTCAAAAATAAAATAAAATTATGATTGTTTGATTTACGTGATCATTTTCATTTTTTATTGTTATATTGTAATAAGTTTATATATATTTAGTATATCTGTTATGTGTATGTTAAGACACTTTTTGAATTTTTTATGAGCAAATATTGTAATTTAATTTTATTTATTTTGATTGTATTTATGTGCGCGAGGTTCAATGTCAATATATTTTTGTACTCATATTTGGAATTTTTATTTTTACATAAACTTGAAATTTTATAGTCATTATAATTTATAATAATTTCATTGTTATAATAATGTTTGCGTTAAACTTACCCTTAAAGATAGTAGATATTTTTCAACGTCCATTTCCGTTTTACCTTCTCGGTTTGCTATTAATTTCCTATAAAATTATACAAAATTCATCAGAATGTAGTGAATTTGGTTTTATTCAGTTTAATATACCTTATAGTAACATAAACATGTTCGGCCATTGTTACATCACCGCACACATAAACATGTCCTTCTTCTTTAACAATCAATTCATATAATGCTTCACCTTCTTGGGCAGCTAAATCTTGAACGTAGGTCTATATATGAATATAAATAATTTTAATTATAAAAGTTTTAAACTTCTATACTTGAATTAAACCTTTTTCAAAATAATATAAAATTATGTATATACCTTAGGAACATTACTTTCTCGGGACAATGCTAAAAATGTTCTATCTAATATTCCTTGACTAACCAATGCTGATTTTTCATCAGCATACAAATCTAAACAACGTGTTCGACAACCAAAGAATAACCAAACTTTAGGTAGCTATTAAAAAAATATTCGAGGTAAAAAAAATCAATATAATACAATGTATATAATTGGAAATAAATTAGTAATTATAAGGACATACAATTTTATCGGGAGATTCCTCTTTAAGTACTTCCCAATGTTGCCAAAATGAACGGAATGGTGCAATACCCGTACCTGGTCCAATAAGAATAATTGGTTTTGTAGCCACTTTTGGTAAATGGAAACTTGATGCACTAAAGAAAAAAAAAACAATTATAGGAAACATTATTATATATATTTGCGTATTCAAATTGACAATTGATCCATTTCAATATACCTTCTAACAAATAATATTAAATCATCATCTTTTTGTAAATTTTCTAAATAATTTGAGCATACACCGTAATGTTCAGGACCATTACCGTCTTGTGTATGATATTTAACAACGGCCACCGTTAAATGAATTTCATTTTTACATTTTTTCGGTGATGATGATATCGAATAGAAACGTGGTTGTAACGGTGTTAAATGTGCAATTAATAGAGATGCGGGTGGTTGACACGATGGAAACTCTTCTAAAACATCCAATAAATGTGGTACCCGATAATGACGCCAATCTTCATAGGCTGATGATTCCTGTATATAAAAAACATTTATTTAATAACATCCGTAAATGTATAATAATTAAATTAATATACATTAGCTAAAATAAGAAGTTGTGCTTCATCTTCTTTTTTCGTACAGAAACCAGCCAATAATGTTAATATTTGTCGTGATGGTGTTGATGCAATATCAAAGAATCTTAATAATAATGTACGTAATGAACATGGTGGTAAACGTTCATGTGGTTCCCAATTCGTCGATATACCATTTGGTGTATGCTCTTCCGTTAATATTTGTAATTGTAATATTTCATCGGGATCATTGATGCCAGTCAAACGTTTTAGAATACCTTCAACAATTTCGGTACGATTAGCTGCGAATATACCAACATGATCACCAGGTTCATATTTAACCTGTATATTAAGAATAAAATTTAATTAAATGTTAATACTATAAAAATGTTATATATATATATATGTGTATTATAAAATTATCGTTTTACATCATTTGTATTAATTTCGACTAAAATTGTTGAACGTTCAGCTTCCGTATTGTCACTATGTAAATTTTTCGGTTTACTTTTAAGTTTACACACAACTGTTTTTGGTTTATTATGATATTTTGCCAATTGTTGATACAGTAATGCTGAATCTTTAACCGGTACCATACGAACTGTATCAATACTTAACGTTTGTAAATGTAATCCAACCGATGGATCATTTTCGTCTGTATCCACACAGAATGTATCGCATGCAGTCTATAAAAGAGTTATAAAAATATTTATTACTACCTTGAAAACAATTATTATTTATATGCGACAGATACCTTAAATATTTCTGGTGCCCATTTACGGAATGCCTGTTCTTGACCGCACATTTCATCACCGAATGAAATTTTCGCCAAACGTTCACCGCCCAATTCACCCAAAACATCATCAATGTATTTACCAAATGCACAAAAATTTGGATATGCCGATGAGCCTAATGCAAACACAGCAAAACGTACATTTGACAATGGACCAAATGTTTCGTCGGTATACGTTTCCGTTGTTGAACCACGCATTGTATCAAGACGATCCATTTGTTTAATTTGTTGAACCGTTTTTCTACCCAAATCATTACGTGAATTTGCTTTCATAAATGATTTTGATGAAACACTTTATATGGCGGAAAAGTAATTTTAATAATTTTATTTCAAATAATATTATATGTTTTACGTAAAAAGTATCTGATATATAAAAGTATCTTCTTTTTTTTTTTTGGTATATGATCAAAGAAAATTTAATACCATAAAAACATATACGACGTCTTGGTTAGGTAACAAAAAAAAAACATTTATATAATATGTAATAAAATGTGTATATATACATTTTTGTTTTACATTTTAGTTCTATATATATATATACACAAAAAAAAAAATAAGTTAATTTGAATACCTATTTTGATCGTCTGTATTTTCTCCACTTTCAAGTCGCTTCAATGCGTATAATCCTTGTGCAAATTCCTGAAATAAAATAATAAGTTTGTACATATTTAAAAGATGTATATTATTTAAACTGGGTGTTTAATGGGTTGGAAAACTATATCTGATATTATTTTTCACATCAAAATTTCATATCTGTATAATTCACCAATCATTTCATTTACATATGGATATTAAAATCACTATAGACAATTTAAATAGAAATAAGATTAACTTATCAGTTTTTAACGAATTTCTTTATAAATATCGCCTTGTAAATAATATTGTATATATGCTTAAAGACAATACAACCAACCGGTATTTCAATAAATATATTGTTTTATTGTATATATATACGCACGCATGATATGAATAATTTTTCTTTATATATATACATACATATATGAATATTCTCTGAAAATTTATAAGCTTATAAAATATATTTCGCAAAACATTCGAAGAGTAAATTTCTGTTTTTTCCACAGATAAATTAGAAGAAAATACGAGATGAATGCAAAAAAATAAATAAATAAAACACACAGAAAAGAACAACAAAATAATGTAACAGATAAAAGATAAAATATTCTTTCGCTTGAATTACCCGAAAATTTATATATTATAATAAATTTTGGAACATATATATTTAAAAGTTTAAAAAGGACACATACAAATATGTTATGCAATTTTTTTTTTCTATGATAATAAAACCTGTGGAGAATTTTTTTACGAGGGTTAATTTATTGATGTTCATATAACCACATTAATATAAAAAAATATTATAATATATTATGTATGATAAATATGTTTTCATATTAACATATAATATTGTTTGCTATATATATAAATGATTATTTTATTAAGATACACCATCAATGTTTGTGTTTTTGTTTGTTTATAAATCGTTAAAGTTTTTTTAAGATTATACAAGTAAGAATAATAATATATATATTATAAAAAATTATTAAAATAAAATATTTATATTTCTTACCTCACCATTTTCCGGTGGATCACCATTACCAAATGTTGATACAATAACAAATAACAATGCTTCATGTTCAATTGAGGAAATATCATAATCTGTCATACAATGTACCTATATAAATACAGGTATATGAATAGAAATAGTAAAATATATGTTTTGTATTTATTTATATGAATAATTTATTTTTTTATAAAAGGATATATGAATATATAGGATTAAAATAGATGAAGCACACACATTTTTGTTTTTATCCATATATAGATATTTCTATTTGCTTAAAAATTTTACATAAACAACAATATATAGCATTCGCAATATTAATAAAGTGGTTTTATTGTGTGTATATATATATCACAAAGTATATATCATTAATTAATTTTTATCAAAGTGAATTAACAATTTATTTAGTTTCTTTCTAACATATTTTAGATAGCTGTGTTTATACTGAACAAAAATAAATTAAAAGTCATCTTGAATAATATACATAACTTCAGAAAACACTATATTTCAATATAGAATTTTCTTATTCATATAGATGCTTATATGAACATATAATATTACAAATAAAAGTGATAAAAGAATTTCATCATATGTATATAATATATATACAGGGATGGTTTTTAAGAATGTACCGAATATTAAATGGATTTCGCATAGCCATATTTGGTTCCCTGTTTTCTTCAAACAGAAAATTCTGTTCGATTTTCATTGCATTTCATATTTCAAAGATTTTCATCAATGAAATACAAGAAATTAATTTTCACTATACGTTTCATACAGAATTATTCATATATCTTTCCTCTACCAGTTTTTCATAAAATCCGTCCCTGATCCCAACCAAACGAATATATTCATTAATAAATTCAAATATATGCACACATAACAGTTTCTTTTTTGTAATCACAACATATATAATAAGACATTTATGATGTATTATATATAGATAATTTTCAGCATATAATATAGAGAGATATATCAAAATTTAAAAGCATAGATGATTTTCATTTTAAATTTTTGTAAATATTCATGCACTTATATCATCATATATGGGTTTAATTTTCTTTCAATTCTTTGTTAAGTTTATATATTATTTGCTATATATACAGTTTTATTGTTATATAAATAGTCCTTTAGGTATTCCTGAAGTGTATATATACGAACGATACGATGCGCTCATCATATGATAAATTGTTTCTATAATATTTTCTAAATTCTCATAAAGCTACATATATGTTGATTTGATATATGTTGATATATTTATTAATAAATCAAATATATATTTATCAATATATACTTATATACTATTTTTTATATACAGGATGATTTTAAAATATCTGTAATGAAATCATAAAAAACATATTTTCTCCATAAGAACATTCGTAACGCAGTTGCTCTAAAATCTCTCAATTAAATAGATACAATTTTAATCAAATACTATATATAGAAATATCTTTAAACTCAAACTTATCATATACTTATTCATTCATTAAAAAGAATTAATTTTAAATGATCTTTACGTAAATTCTACTAATGAAACATCTTGTATAAATAAGTATCTATATACATATCTTTTACTTATTTATTTATTTAATATATATATATTGCATATATTACAGGTTTAAATTAAATTAACTTTATTTTTAGTATATGAATATATATTTTACCATGTATATAATGTCGATCTATGCGGTATATACATAAAAAACATCAAATAATATTATCAAGCAAATTTCCCTATTTCTTGTACATAAAGTTCATATGTACCACAAATATTATATTCTTATACAATAATGTGTGTATAATTTGGGTATAGACTTAATTGAACACAATGTCATTTTGTTTTAACTGAACAATTAAAATTGAAAAGTCAATTACATAATCAACACCCAACACCTGCATATAGCTCAAGTTCAAAGTTAAAGTTTTTTTTTTTAAATTGTAGTATGTTAATAGTAAAATATCTTTTTTCTTAAACCATTTAAATTAATCTTTATAATGGATTGGACAAATGAAGACGATCCTTATTCGCGATATTCCTGCTGTTGTCAAATAGGAAAATTATATAACCATTAAAATTTAAAATATTATCAAATCACAACGTTGTATATACATAATCATTTTAAAAATATGCAATTATTAACAAAGAAGATTTTAAAATGTTCCAAAAATCTATGATAAACAAGCATAGAATACAATATAGCAGGATATATACATACATATAAAATAAAATGCTTTTGTTTTGTGGTAAAAAAAAATCCCTATTGAAAATTTAACTATTTGATATAAATGATAATATATATATACAATTTTTGATGAAATGCACAAAGACGTAAACATATATAAGTAAATATGAAGTAATGTTGAAAATCTTTTTACAAAATATTGTTGAAAATATTTAAATTTTATCTTTATATTCATTGTACGTATTCCTATCGCACATCAAGTACATATATACTATATATTTAAATCATATTTTCTGTTTACTACTGCAGTTATTTATAGAGATAAATGTATATATATATATATATTAAAATATACTATACACGTAAAGTATATTTTACATTGCTGCACGCATCATTTATAATATAAATAATACTATATATAAGAACTATAAAAAGATATAATGTAAACAATTTAAAGCTTTTATATATACATTTTCCACGATATGTAGATATATAGCTTTTTCTGTATACAATACAATCTTGAATGTATTTTTACAAGTATATATAATATTATATATTAAATCAACAACAGCAAAAAAAAAAGGATTTTTTAAGGATATGTTCTAAAGTAAAACATTATAATATTTCCATTAACATTTCTTTTTATATACAATATATATATATTTTCTTTTATAACATACCTGGGCATTAAATGCATGTCCTAAAAGTTCTCCTAATTGTTTTGCATATTGTTCCGATTTACCTGTTTCAGTTGCATAAAGTACAGTAGCTTTAATACGACGTGATAATGCACGACCAAATAATTTCGATGAAAATTTAACAGCTCTATATATGATGACAAAAAATATTCATATATCATTACAATAAAAAAAAAAAAAAAACGATATACAATAAATAAAAAAAAAACCAATTTAATTTTTACCTTGCAATTTGTTTAAAATTAAATTTACGTGGTGGTTTTTTATTCTTTGAATTATCACGATCTTTTTTCCAGACATGTGTTTTATGGGCGGGTTCTTGATAATCAAATGATGGTTTCAAATAATATAATACCATTTCTTGATGGTAAACGGGTAATACCGATCCAGACATCGGTGGTACAATCCAAATCCAATCGGCCGGACAACCACTACGTAATTTTGTTTCATTTTCTAAATGTTTCATAAAACTTTCACTGGCCGTATGATGATCGACAATTGTTACATTTAAACTTTGAAATGAATGTAATACAGCAATATTTATTTCAACAAGTGCTTTATCTTTCCATAATGAAGTTGGATTACGTGTATCCAATTCCAATTTAATACCAACTTTCTATAAAAAAAAAAAAAATGAAAATTGAACCAAAATAACTTTATATTATACATACAATTTAATAATATTTTTAAATTACCTCGGAAATATTACGACGATTTGTATCACATAAATTACGACAACCAATTTCCGTTGACATATACCAACCACTAAATGCAGTTGCTGAAAATTGTATACCACCACAATCAAATAACATACCGGATACAGCTGGTAATGCATACCATCTTAATTTTAATTCTTCAAACCATTTATATCTGAAAAAAGACACGTATATAGAAAATATAAATGGAATTTATAGTTGTTTTTTTTTTTTTGTTCAAATAAAAACGTATATTTACTTGGGATGACTTAATGGTACTTCTAAAATTAAATCTGGTGGATAATCAAAGTAATCGGGATCATGTCCATTGGCTGACAATACCATTGGTAATATATCCCATGGTGTACCTTTACCTTTCCAACCCAATTTTAAACAAATCTATATAATATAGAGGTTGAAAAAAAAACATTAAAAACATATTCACTAATCAGTGGTAAAATAAAATAATATTTATTTTATTTTAAATTGATTATTATATACCATATACGAATAATTAATTATACAATAGTATATGTATTTATATCTCCGCGCAAATATACTTTTTTAAATATTTAATTGTTAATCCAAATATGTTTTGTGCAGTGTTCTTTTATTTTTATTCCAAAACACAATTACGAATAGTACATATTTGCATTGCAATTTTTTTTTTTTATAATATATTTGTTAATAATATAAAACACATACCTCTGTAAATTCAACGTTATGTGGATCACCAATTACAGTGCCATCAGATAAACGATATCCGGCATATGAAATCAATTGACCATTCCATATACGATAATCATGATGTCCATCAGTACGTTGAGGAAATATTGTTATTGCTGATCTGTATATAATATAAAAAAAATATGTGTTTTTTATATTGTATATACATGTATAGAAATATTGGACAATAAATAATGAAATTTGTCATTTACATATCGTTGAATTGCAATCGAATATAGAGTAGTAACATAGTAGTAGATAGGAAAATTTTTTATTGAACTGTATCATGCAACAATAAATGAACACTCGCTGAATATGTATATTTTTAGGATATTTACATATAAAACAAAATTGATTTGGATGCGATGATATAGTGTTTGTATATAATTGAAAATGAATGAAAAGTGTTTATTTTCTATATACATATTTGATTAGATAAATATTGATATTTCTTTTATATATAGAAAAATTAATTCAATCATAAATAAAATCATATTTTTTTAGTATTTAAACCATTTTATCATTTGCTATTTAAAATGTTGCCATAACTTTTTGCACCTGTATTATAAACCATGAAAATATTATAATTCCAATCCACTAAACAATATCTAGATAATAATAATTAACGTAAAACGTCCCTTTAACGTAAATATCATACATATAAAAAGTTAATATTTCCCATAAACCAAATATATGAAAATAAAATGGCCTCATAACGTTGTTACTTTACAATTCGCTCCAACTTATTATAAATTATTCTATTTAATTGAATTTTTATCCACATAAATTATTTTTTATAATTTATTTATTTATTTAGAAAACCACCGCACCAAAAAAGAATAAAAAAAACAGATTTTTCCAAAAAATAATTTATTTTATATCCTCCCCGCATGAATAATTCAAAAATATATAATAACTCATAGAATTAATGCTTTTTTATGTAAATAAAATAAAATAAATAATTATAAAACAAGAAAATGAATGATAAAAACACAAAATGATTTATTCACAAAATGATATATTTTTTATAATTGTTATAAAAATGTGTCGAGAAATTGTATAGTATATAGTATATGAATAATGGATATTTGTTTTAACTTGGAATAAAAAAAAAAATAAAAATAAATAAATGTTTGTATTGCAATAATAAATATATCATGACATATGTATAAATAAATGCATATATAAATATACAAACATTTCCATTTACCTTAAATTTCCTTTATTTGTAGCATATTTAATGTGATTGCAAATTGCTTCAAACATTCCACTTGTAGTATTAACAAACCGACAATCAAACACCTGAAATCATATAAATATATATATATATATGAAAACAAAAAACGAAATTGGTTTTTTTTTTTTTTTATATATCGTATGTGAGAAAAATGTGAAAAAATAAATGTGAAACAAATAGAAAATGGAAAAAAAAAACCTAAACATTTTTATATGAAATATAGTTATATATAGAAATAATATATTAAAGCGATGATTTTCTTCTTTTATTTTTTACCATTGCCGCATTTGTATTGCTATACATAACATTAGATAACTATGAAAAAAAAATGTATATATAGAAACTCGCATATGTTTTTGAATGAATATATTGAGGGCGGTTCACCAACAAAGAATAATTTTTTTAATAGAAATTTTCTTTAAGCATCATTTGATCAAAAACTTTTGATGGTACATTTTAGCAAAGTGATATATTATATAATTAAAATTAATCCCTAATTCTTTAAAGATGCGGAATTGCAATTGTTAATCCTTATTAAATTTTTATATAAAGGATAATCTGCCTTAATTTACACGTATAAGCCATCACAGGATTTATATAACAGATATTACATATATATATTTTCATACAGTATAAAAATGATATTCAATTTAGTTTTTTCATACTCTATATATATATATCAATACACTGAAAATGTGCTAATGACATTTAAAAGGATGTATATATAAAAATGGAAATATCCTTATTTCCGATTATCTTCAATATATGTATACAATATTCAATACTGTGATAAAACTCGCATATATATATATAAATATAATTTTTACAATTTCATTTTTTTTTTCAAACTAGAAAGTTTATTTATATACTCTATTTATGCAATTGGAAAAAATTAAAATAATTTCATATAAATTCGATATTCTCTGATTGATAAAAAAAAATGATATGATATTTCTGTTTTTTTACCTGTAATTTTGACCATTGAATACGTCCAATACAACGGGCTGAATTTCTCCATGCCAATTTTGCACCATAAACTAATTCAGTTTCTGTTAAATTATAGGTACCGGTAGCTTGAATTTCATTTTGAACTTGTTCCCATCTTGTTTCATGAGCTGGTGAATTTAATCTATATATAGAAAAAAAAAATATATAAAAAATAACATATATAAATTTAATAAGAATCGAATAAATTTCTGTTAAACAAACAATTCAGATAAAAAATAATAGATATTTTAGTGATGTGTTATTAAGCTCTATTGTTATATACAAATGTAATCTGTGTGTATTTTTATAGTATATTGAAGAAAATTATTATAAAATAAAAATCTCTATGTACTTGTAATCCTATAATAGTATTCATAAGAAGTCAGAAATTAGGTTATCAAATTACATTTTAATTCTGTAACTTCTTTTTTTGTTTAGATAATCATGTTGCTGTTGAATATATTATTGATAATAAGAATAGGAAAGAATACAATCGATAAACATAATAAGTACCATTTGTATTTGTACTTTAATCCCATAATTATAATGTAAATTTATTGAAAATGTATAAACATATCAAAAAAATAATAATGTGTTGATTTTATATTTTAATAATCCTTTTATATAGGCGATAAGATATCAATTTATATACCATATAATATAAAGTAAAAATAAACATTCATTTTATTTAAATGTAATTGAATCCGTATAAGAACCAAAGTATTTTTCTATATTACCAAAATTTATTTGTATTTATTTTACAATATATTTTTATTTTTCACTCTATTTATAAATTGAATTTATGGTATTGAAATTTTCAATTCAAAATCGTATATAACATATCTAAATATAATTTTCACCATTATATGATTTTCCGCATTATCATATAAAATAATGATATATAAAATTTAATATTTTTTCTATTTGATTTTATGTGATATAATTACAAAAAAAAAATAATAATCACATTAGAAATTATCCGCAGCTAAATTATTAAAAATAAATATTCACATTCACATATAATTATAATAATGAAAAATAAAAACCACGATAAATAATGCCGCGTTTTTGGTAAATTAAAAAAATGTTAACAATTAAATATTTAATGATCCAAAGGACATAGTAATTCAAAGGCGATATATAATCATTATTGTATTTATTATATATTGATTATGATACGATAGATTTTTAAAGTATTTTCATTTCAAAGAGAATATTCCAAAGCTATTCATTGAAAGGGATTCATTGAAAATACCTTAGAATAATACAAAAAAAAAAAAAACATTAATTTAATAAATCAGTTATAGATTGTATGTTGCTATTAATATATTTTTGTTGATTTGTTTTGCCATATTATGGAATAGATTCTTTATTTTTTCAATATTTATGTAATAAGATTTACGGGAAATTTAATCCTAAATGAATTTCTTTTTCACAATCAATATAAATATGATGAATTGCATATTGGAAAATAAAATTATGTTTTGTAAAAAAATGCATATATATATGAATGTTGCAATAACTTTAGATATATGTATAATAGCAAAGTAATATCAGTAATATATATAGCCATTGGTGTGTATATGATGATGATGGTCAAAGCATCAAAAGAATGATATTATTATTATTATTATATAATGTTGATATCTCAACGACCACGTTTTTTTTTTTGCTTGTATATGTATATATAGAAATTCAATATTTTTTATTGAATGGTCAATGGAAATGTTTTCTATATAAAGCAAAACATTTTATTTCTTAATTTTTTTTTTTTTTTGTAATAATAATATTTTTGATTAAATTTTTATTGTATATATATATATTTTATTTGTACTTGATGGTAAAAATGTAATTTATATTATATATAAATTTATTTTCTAAAATACATATATGAATTTTAATATATAAAGCAGCATCAACTCTCTCCATATAAAGTAAAGTTATAAGTGCAATCTAGATAAATTAAAGAAGATGAATATTGACAAAAATGCATGGTTTTGTATATGTGTCAATTCCATTGCTGGAATTTCTGTAGTTAATTTAATCTTTGTATATACCAAAAAATAAACAATTTTTTTTTTCATTTACAAAGAAAAAAAAAATCTTTTGATTGTGACATTACAGCTGATTATTATTGCAAAACGATTTATTTTCACAGGATTTAATATACATATATATAATTTATATATAAATACATGATGTAATTTTGTTTATAACGTTCCATTTAACATACAATGTTTATGCAAATCTTTATCAACTATCTATCTATAATATAATATACTATATAAAAAACTTTAGTATTTTATTTTCGCGTCAATATTTGCTATAAAAATATATTTTAGCAAACGATTTAGCAAAGAGACATGGTATTATAAAAAAAAAGTTTTCTATATGTGTGATTATATGTATTTTATAAAAAAAATAAAATGGTTTTATTTTATATTTGTTATTGAAAAGTTTTTATATAAAATAAAAAAAAAAAATTTACATATAAAGAAAATCTTCAAATTTTTATAAAATGATCAAATTATATAACATTTATCCATCCATTGCATATACATACATATAGATTTTATTTTTTCAATCATATTTATTTTTTCAAGTATATTTATATATAGTTTAAGTGGAAATAAATCTCAAAAAAAAAAAAAAATGTATACATAATAAATAATATATGAAATAAATATTAAAATTTCTTATTACTCAATATATAATATAAAACATAACTAATAAATAATAAGTTACGATATATAGAAAAGTTTAAATTGAATATTTAGATTATGTAATTGTTTTAGAAAAGTTTAATAAAAATGAAGAAAAAAGTTTCCAATTCATTAAATATTTATTAGTATAATTTTATTGTAAAATCATTACCAATATATTGTCATATAAATTTACATATATATATAAGGATTCTTTATTATTGTATATATAATCACTTGTTATATAAATAGGTGTATTTACCATGTCCTTTTTTGCCCGTTTTGTTTTAGATTATAACTTAATTATTATTATATAAGATATTTTTATTAGCTAATTCTGATATTTATTCCATTAATCCGATTCAAATTCTTAAAAATAATCAGAAATAATCAATAGATGATAATAAAATAAAAATTTTAATGTTTTACCGCGAAGTTTCACAAAACTGAATAATGAAAAAGTATATATATAAAAAAACCATTAAATGAAAAAGAAAAAACGATTTTCCAATACCTTGATAAGTTCTATATTGAAAAAAAAAAAACCCAATTTTTTTTTTGTACCAAATACACGCGCACATATCAAATGGACAACTTTAAATTTTAAAAAAAGTTTAATAAAAATAAAAAAAATCAATTGATGGACATTTGTAAATGTATACTAATCGAATAGCAGTGAACTATATATAAAATAAACTTTCTTAATTGCGTATCTATTATTATTTTATTTTTTTTTTAATTAATTTTAATGTCATTTAAAATAAAAAAATAAATGGTGACCCTATCTCCCCTCCTCTGCATTGAAATTTCACATAAATTATTAATTTAATATATACATAATATTTAAATATTCCATTTTTTTTCTTCTTCTTCTTTAAATCCTCATAAAATTTCAATTTGTATTCAAATGCCATAACATTCAAAAGTGTTTTTGGTTTTTACTTCTATTATTTACATATTTTTATATAATTAAATAAAATATGAAAATATTTAAATCAATTTTAATTGCTTTATATTTATCGGGACAATCATTTAATCATACAAAATGGGATAAATGTATATCAATATTACGTATTGGATTTATGTCAATTGTTACATTTGGATTGGTATAGTAATTTTATTATATGTTTATTGATTATTTTAATTTAATTATTTTACTATATGCTCCCCGCCTCCATAAAGACAATATATATTTTTCAATATTGGACAATGGGAATTTCAAATTTGATAACTGAATTAGGATTAGAGGTTGCATTTTTAACGGGATTAGCAAAAGCATTTTTATACTATCATATGAAAGCGAAATATTTAAAATTTGTTAAAATTTTACAAGATAATGTTAATGAAAGTAAGTGAATTCAAAATTTAAATCCCAATTCTTTTGTATTAAAAACAAATAACATTTTATTATAGGAAAAGTCATTGGAAAATTTCATTTTTATCAAGTTGCCGAACGACAATGTCAATTATTTTTTAAATCATTTACAATCTTATTGATATTGGCTGGAATTTTTATTTGTAGTATACCAATGTTTAATTTATTTTATTATCGATACATAATAAATGTTCAAATTGAATCAAAACATTGGACACATCCAATTAAAATTTAGTAAAATAGAAAAATATATTAATACAATTCAAATTAATAATTATTATAGATGAAATTTTCTTGAATTTCTTCTGTCTCCTCTTTATTTAGTTTATTTTATAATAATACAGAAAGTCCAGCATATGAAATTGATTATATTTTAATTAGTTTAGCAATTACCGGAATGATTATTACTGTAATTGGTTTAGATTCATTATTCATTGGTATTGCATTAAATATTTCAGCTGGTTTTAAGGATCTACAAGAAACCATTTCGGATTTAGATGGATTACACAATGATCAAGAATTTCAATGTGCCATTCGAAAATGTATTGATTTTCATAATTTTATTATGCGGTAATGAATTATAAATTTGTTTATTTTGCGATTATTTGATATTTAATTCTATATATATATATAAATAAATATTCAGATGCCAAAATATTCATCAAAATATAAATAGTAATATGATTTTTACAACTATGGCTGAAGCATTATTATTATTAGTTTATGTATTGTTGGGTGTTTCACGAATGGTATATATTATAGTAAAGATACAAATTTTTATGAATCCCATTTTAATTTATTATAATTCTTTTTTTGTAGAATGATAACAATACATTTTTATTAATATTTTATGGAATTGTTCTTACGGCCGTCATGTTATTATTTTTCATTTATGCATATACAGGAAATTTAGTTACAACTGAGGTTAGAGTAATAATTAATATAAATGTAATTTAATTAGTTTTTTAAAATAAATCAATTTTAAATCAGGGTACAAATGTTGCGGCAACAGTTTATAATAGTTTATGGTATGATCGTAAACCACACCAAAGAAAATATTTTATATTATTAATTTGTATTGCACAACAATCGAAATATTTTCGTGCATTGTATTATATTAATTGTTCAATGGAAAATTTTGCTACGGTAAGAATTTTCTGCGAAAACTAAATATTTACTATAAAAATAAATTAAAAATTAAATTCTATACAGATTGTTAAAGCTGCATTTTCTGCATTGGCCATAATGAAAAGTTTAGAAGATTATTATTATTTGTAAATGATGTGTAAAAAAAAAACAAAATGTAATATAAACAAATGGGAGGTTTTTTTTAAACAAAACAAAAAAAAAAGGATAATAAAATAAAATTAATTTATTATTATTATTATTATACATCGCATGTATGCGAAATTAAAGTGATACAATTAATTTTCATGTCTCAGGTGATTTGTGTTTATTATACATACAAACATATATATATATATTTTTTAATTCAAACTAATTACATTGTTTTTATTTTTAAGTATATATTTATATAACAAAATATAAGAGTGAGTGACACTTGCATTAAGTTTTTTTTTTCTATTTAAAATGTATACATATATATGCATATCTATTCTTGTTGAATATATATACATTCATTCATATTGTATAATAAAAGATTATGCATTAACTGAACTAATATTGTATTTTAAGTATAATTGAATACAATATTTTGAAACATTGGTGCACTTTATACACAAATTGTTATATAAATATATATACAAAAAGGGATCTTTTTTGTAAACATTTGGTTTATGCACAAAATGTATATATAATCAACTTTTATATGGTTATTTATTTTGTATATCCATATATAAGGATAAGGATTTTAAATTAAATATCAGACACACACACACACACACACCAATTTTCTTGTCATTTATTCCTCTATATATATACATTGTATTGTTATATAAATAATTTCATTTACAAATTTAATTGTCACATGATGAATAATAAAAAAAACAGAAAGAAAAACAACGTTCAATTTTCAGGATAGAGATAGTTTTATGACACTTTTGAATATGTAAAGATAAATGTCACCTAATGTTTCAGGTAATAGTAATTCTTCAGAACTTTCCGCTATACATATTTTAATCCTAAAGATCCCACACAATCAAAACTGAAGATCCCACACAATGGAACACATATTTTATACTTATACTCTACTATATAAGCAAACATTTCATCTAAAAAGATGCTATTTTATTTGCAATAAAATATATATACAATATTTTATCATGTGTATATGAATTTCGTGTATTTACACCTGCGGATATTTTTAACCTAGATGTATATTACAAACGTGCAATAATATCATTCATATACGAGTATATATCGTTATACAATTAAAAGAATACTTTCTTATATAAATGTATAGACTATATATATGCGTGCGTTGCGTACACATATATAAAGTTTATCATATAATTAAATCTTTATACCTATATATATATATATATATATATATAGTTAATATTCATTCATCCTTCTATATATATAAATGTTCAAATTCATTTAATTTTAGTAGGTAAGTGAGTGGTAATAGAATGTTATATTTATATATCTAGAGAAATCAACATCATAACCAAAAATTCACCAAAAAATATATCATATATATATATAATTATACACGCATACGGTAAAAATTAATTTAACCCTTTGAATTTGTCTGCTGAATCCTTTTTCCTTTATCCCGCCATTCATCTCATATCATATATTAAAAATATTATATGACTATATATATAGTAGTAAATTTTCATTTAGAAAAATATACCATATGTATATAAATTTGTATAAAGATAAAAAAAAAATATTTGTATTGTCTCTATAAGAAGTTAATGATTATCACATACATCTTGACTGTATATTAAAATTGTGATGAAGTAAAGAATTTATATAGATATATAGTTATGTATATATGATGGGGGTGATATATGTTATAAATAGAAAACAAAATCAGCATTTAACTATAAGGGGAAAAACTTTAATAGTCATTGTGAAAATCGAATATAAACATTGAATTTATATCTCCTATATATGTTAATGTATTGTACATAAAATGGAAAAACATCCTTAATCAAACAAAATTTTATTTGAAGTGTGTCCACGTTGTCTGATGATTATATATATATATATAAATTTATATCAAATCAAATAGTTAATTTTATTATTTTGTAGTACACGTTTCTTACTACACCATATATATATATATATAAAAAGCATAATAGCTATCAACATATTGAATGACTATCAAATATCTATACAATATTATACCTACCATTGAGATATTTGTATAGTTCCACTATTATCTATATATATATACAGACAGATGATTGTGTGTTAAAACATTATGTGATATGCATTAATTCTATTTTTATGTATGATAAAATATATTCCTCTTATTAAAGAAAAAAAAAATTTGTATATATGCGGTTTTTTTTGTATATGAAAATAAAAACAGAACTTTTATGATATAGAATTTTTTTGTCTGTATTGTACATGTACAAATGCATATAATAAAGTAGAAATTTGTATAACACTTATCTATATAACATAATATATATAGAATACTATATATATATATATATATATATATATATATATTTGTATACACTTCAATTTTAGTTAAGATATTTAATTTATTCGCCCACTCAAAACAATCACTTTAAGTTCACTTTCAACAACTATATATATATATATACAGAGTTTTCTAAAAGGTCCTGTCAACTATCCAGCCATATAGAATTTATGAAATAGTGATTCTATATGATGAATTCTAAATTGTGTGCGTTATACCAGGCACATGATTTTTGTATTTAGGATAAAATTCCTAACTTCTCAATCAGGAAAATATTTTTAATACCATTGATTTAATTAATCCAGAAACCTAGGGGCGCATATATTTTAGATCTACAATAATTTCAACTTATAATCCAACATATGATATCACCACTCTATATTAATGGTTGATACTTTTTTTTAAGCACTCTGTATATATACGACTATATAACCATAAAACACGTCTAACCATCCAGAATGTACAATTGTTCATATAGCTATTGTTTTCTTCCATATTTATAATTAATTTTATTTTTATTCGATTACACATTTTTTCTGTTGCACTCTCTCTATAGGTATGCGTGCATATATAAATAAATAAACATGGAGTTCCGCATAGAGCGATATACAGTTTAAAAACATTTTAAATTGGATAATTTATCCAAAAGTGTATATAAAAATAGAGGATATATAGAATATTTTCCTTTATGTGAATAGAAATTATTTCTGGATGTAAAAATAAATGTTATTGTTTGAGAATTTAAAGAAAATTGTTTTGTTGGATTTATTTTTTTAAATACATCTCAGTTAATGATCCAATGGAAATGTTATGTATATTCATTTTTTATTTTATCATATATGAAGGTATAGTTTTTATATATAGAAATAACATTAATTCATATACATATAGAAAATAATTATCCGAATATATAACATAATACGTTTTATTTTGTTTAATGTTCCAGATATATTTGCATATGGTTATGTTTATCTGTATATCTATGTTTATATTTTATTTTATATATATATTTAGTTTGATGATTCTAATGTGCGGTTTTGTTTGTAAATATATATATAGAACAATATTTCGAAGAATATGTTCTATATATATTTACGTGTTTCTTTTTATACATATATATATTTTTACAACAAGTAATTTAATTAATATGCAAATTAATAAAGTCTATTGTATATATAGTTGCACATAAACTGATATATATATATATATATATATAAGAACATATAATAGTTTTATTAAGAGCATCAGCAACAGTATATTATATATGTTTTATATAAATATATTTATATGTATATGGATATATATACATTGAATTTTTCATTGTATTTTCACCGCACATCTATTTATACATTATATATACTCATAGAATATAATTGTAATTTAACGTTAATGTAATGTGATTACATTATAAATTATATTAAATAAATAAATCTATACAAGGTGAACAGAATTTTTAGTAATTGTACAAAATAATGTATGAAAAGTACTGCAAAACTATTCCAAATACATTTTAGTTAGATTTATTGATATTTGCTAAATTGTTTGTGCAGATTATTCTTTAGTACATATATGCAGTATATTCTTTCTTTCATGTTTTCAAATGGTTATAGTTTTAAAATGTATCACCTTGTTATATATGTATATAATATACTAATAATGAACAAGTAAAATAATGGGTTGTATTTTAGAACTGAAAATTTTCATTTTATAAATAAATGATATATTCAAGGATTGCATTACACATATTTTTTTTTTATAAAGATGTAGTCATTTGAATTGTTTATTTTATGGTTTTTGTTGACATAAAAATCTGGACATTTCTTCTTCAAAAAATTCTCTCTATATACTTGATTTCGATAGAAAAATTTGCAGTATTCTTGCAAAATTTAGATTTAATTAAACCCCATTTTTATCATAAAAACGTTTAAGTATATATATAAATGAATAGTTAAAATCACACAATATATTCATATTATAGCTCATATATATTTAAATATACTAAAATATAATGAAACGTAAACTGAACACGACAAATACAAATGAATATAAAATGAAACTATAAAAAAAAAAAAAAGGAATGTATAAAATTTTATACCTTTTATAATTTTATTTATATTATACAAACAAAAATAAATCCTTATCATCTATATTTAGATTGCATTTTTCTTATTTTTTTGTATCTGTCTGTCTATATATATATTTATATACCATAATATGTCATTAACATTTAAAGGATTTTATAATATATATACGTAAAGATGAAGAAGGAATCGAAATCAGGGGGAACAACAAAAAATTGTGTCCGTTACTTTTCATATGAATTAATTTTTTACCTTTACATCTTATAATAATGTGTGTGTAGGTTCGATCGGAAGCAAACTGATCTTAAAAAGTTATGAAATTATTTGTTAACTTAATATTCGGATAGAAATACTTGGAATTTTTTTTTATTCAAATTTCATTCAAAACATATATTTACAAGAGTCATTTTTCTATATATCTGTAAGAATTTTTATGTAACTTCTTCAGACATTTCGTTTCTATGTATACATTTAGATATATCGAATAATTTCTATTTAATATACTGACATATAATTAACATTCATATATGACTTTTTATATATTTATAACATATATAGAGATATTAGAGTTTAAACATATATAGATAAACTATTAAATAATACATATATTTTAAAATTGATATATGAATGCATTTTCAGAATATATATAATAAATATCTATTTTAAAAAGTTTTGATTAAGAAATATCCATGCTATGGCGGTTTAAGTATATACAATAATCAGCAATATCTTATGTTATAGATTCTGAAAAGATTTTAAATTTTCCATATATATATATAGATAAAGACCAATTTAAGAAAAATGATGACTATTTTATTGACACTTAATTTATAATTTATTAAGATTTAATGTCTTCAAAAGATATATATTTACTTTTTTCACAATTAACTTAAATATATATACTCATATATTTCAAGTCGTCCAATTTTATCTTTACAATTTTTGTTTTTTGTTGAATTTAAAATGTATAAATATTATATTATGTGTAACTTGTTATATAATATACAATAATATATATATATATATATATATATGTTTATTAAAGATACGTTTTTCATTGATAGTTTATCTAGAAATAGAGTTTTTTATTATATATATATACCAATACCTTATATACTTTGAAACTAAAATCATATATATGATATTTTATGTGATTTAAGAATGTTTTTAAATCAAGTTAAATATATCTATATAGATAGATATAATATAGATACCATCATAAAGTGATATATACATTAATAAATAATGATATAAAAACGTTAGAGATCTTTTTTTCGAAACTATATACCATACATAACTATATACCAATTCTATATAGATTTAATGGGATAAGTATGAAAAAAAAAGCAAATAAAAAAAAATTAAATAAACATTTTTAACTATACATATATTGATTCAGGCAATGTATATTATTTATATACATCCTTTTAATGAAACGTTTCTAAATCTATATATATATAAATATATATTTAATATTGAGAGAAGAAAAAAAATTAATTATTAATTTTAATTATCCGTATAGAGTAGAGCTATTTATATGATAGAGATATAAATATAGTTATATAAATATAAAGATTTTTATAAGAAAGATTCATTGGAAAAAGAAGAATAAACACAGGTTTGCGTGGGTGAATTAAATTATATTATATGAAATGTATTAAATTTTTCTAAATATAGTAAATTATTATACATGAAAATAATAAAGAAATTCAATTAAATCATAAAAATATTTATATTTAGAAAAGTATTAAAAAACTATATATGGTATATAATAATAATCTCTGTAAAGAACTTTTTTTTTCCGCATGCATCAAAAAGTTTAATATCTTAATTTTTCACACCACACAGCAATATATATATGTATATAATAATTCATATATTTTTATCGTTCTTTCTCACACAATAAAAATAATAATAAGCTGTATTATTAAATATAACAATTTATTTAATTCAATATTTCCGAAATTATCAGAATTTTTCAAGGAGTGTGTTTATAGAAAAATATATACTATATATACAATTGCTATTGTTAAATTCTTTACAAAAGCTTTTTGGTATCCTTTTTTTTGGTTATTTTGATTGTTCATTTATAAAGGTTTCTTTATATCAATAACTTAATTTACAGCAAAATATATTGATTCAGCAAAGTTCTTTGTAACAAATAAAATATTTATATATATATAATCAAAAGATAAATATTTTATATATATACAAAATGTTTGGTTATTTTTGCATTGTTATGTATGTGTATTATGTATACGATGATATATAATAAATAAACCGAAAATCATCTGCGTTATAACTTCATATTGGATAATATATAAATAAATATATATATATAAATGATGACATATAGATTACAGTTTTATACTTCCTTTTTTTTTTATTGGTTCATAATTTTATCCTTCGTTAAACTTTTACAATAGGATTCTTATGGTATATATAAATGTTTGAAATTATATTGCGTATTATATACATATATATCAAAATGTAAGTTATAAATACTTTCCCATATCCATCCTTAAACTAAAATGAACTAAAATCGCTTTATGTATAGATGATTTTTCTCGTATAAATATATCTCTCTCTATTAAAACTTATAAAACTATAATATATAGTTCGCATATTGTTGTATATAAATATTTTTGATATCTTATGAAAATTCATAAAATCTTGTAAATTATAATAAATTATTGTATTATACAGTATATAAATACATGTATATATATAAGGAAGAAAGCGCCTTCCATCGCATAACATATAAATTCTATATATCCATTTAACTTTTCTTCGCGTATATATAAAGTAATTTGAAAAATAAAAAAAGAAGAAAAATTAATGTTCTTTAAATGTATATATTAAAAAGAATTTATATAAAACATTAAAATAATTATCTTTATATGTATATATATTTTAATTATATTAATTTTTGTATATTTTAATTTTGCAAAATTTTGTTTTGTGTGCATAAAAGCATGATATGTATATATAGTAATTTTGTTTTTTCTCTTTATATTTATAACATATCATAGTAATTCTTTTATATATTATACATATATACACTATTTACAATATAAAGTTATCTTATGATGATTCTATACTTACTGCTGTGTATATTAAATTCAAATAGAGCTACTCTACAATCATATATAATAATATATACATATTCGTAATATATATGAATATACTTATGATTATAATAAAAAGCTATATATATGCATGACATTATTTTTCTTTTACAACATTTTTTTTTTTTTCATTTTATGTTAAATGTATATATCTATATATATACGCAAGAAGATATATTAACATTACAATTTATGTAAATTTTTATATATAAATACAATGTTGATTTTTAAATTATTCATTTTCATTTTTAATACCATTATCTCATATACATATAAATGTTTTTATAATGGAAAAAAAAAATCTATGTAATTACCTCAAAAGCAGGTATGTATATGTATATATAGTGCTTTGTAAAGAATTTTGCATATATATGTATGATACGGAAAATATATGTATCAATTCGAGGGCATTTTGTGAATAAAATAAAGGGATCGCGCTATAAAATTCAATAATTGATGAAGATGTTGCAAAGTAAATTTCTTATACAATTCTGAATTACTTCAATTGTTTATGGAAATCCTATCAGTTCCTTGATTGGTAATCCTTAGAAAACTGATTTTATTATACCTTTTCGTAAGAAATCGTAAGGAATCTTTTGAGGTCATGAGATTAAAAACATTAAGAATTTTTTCTGTCCACTTTCAGCCCTGAATTTTACGGAGAGTTACATATTTTTTTCCATACGATTTTTTTTGCTAAATTGCATTTTTAATATTCTTTATATAGTGATCAGTTATGAATTTAAAAAAAAAGAAGAAATTTATTATAACCATTATAATGAAGTTAATTATTTTTTTAAATGTATAATTTTATACTATATAATATATATTGTGATAAATATATATATATTCATTAAATATACCGATTTATTATAATATTTATTGTTAAATAATATAATAAAAATATAATATACCAAAAATAGATAAATATTTATATACACACACGTGGAATACAGTCCTTTTTTTTTACCATTACCAAATTCAACTAATATTCCATTAAATGTATATATACTTTAAACCAAAACGCATTAAATGTAATTATTTACAAAAAAATAATTGTTTATATAGTAAAAACATAATAGAAATGTAAACAAATTCTGCCTATACTCTCTATTCCATATATATAGAAATATATATATTCACGTTTATTTATAGTATATAATATATATGAAAATATAAATGTAATTAACAATAATTTTAAAGTAAAAATTTTAACGTTATCACAAAAAACCACCATCATCATATATTAACACACAACGTACACATTTATTTAATAGATATAGATAACATTTTCCTTTTCATATGTACAAAAACAAAATTATCTATATTATACAAATGAAATGAAAATGTGTGTCTTTTCATTATACCTAAATATAACATCACATAAAT
This sequence comes from Dilophus febrilis, assembly GCA_958336335.1. Taxonomy (NCBI): domain Eukaryota; kingdom Metazoa; phylum Arthropoda; class Insecta; order Diptera; family Bibionidae; genus Dilophus; species Dilophus febrilis. The sequence goes on along the minus strand of OY284471.1, from coordinate 44,031,820 downwards.
CGCATATATATACATAGACACTTTTGATGATATAATATAGATTTCATTATATTACGCACATTTTCTTCCTTTTGATTATATATACATAAGATGTTGATATACACAACAATGAATGAATGATACACATGTGTAATAAATATATGATACTATACATACTTATTATATTATATTAATATGATAACTCAACAAATAAAGTATATATCATATATATAATATATATGTATACAAACTTAATATATTAACGTTTAAGATATGTAAACATATTTACGTATAAGAGCATTTATATATAATTTCTTATATTATTATACTTACACTTTTAGGTGTAAAAAAAACACAAAAAAAAGTTACTATTATAAATATACAATAATATAAACAAAAGAAATTTCCTTATTTATATATATTTATATATATATATATATATGTATGAAAATATAAGAAGTTCAAGAATATATATAAAGTATATATAGGTTATTTTTATAATATTTTTCTTAAAGGATATATATAGATAAAATTACATAAATTTATTGTGTATCTATATTCATATAGATATATATTATTTATATAGATATTATAGATTATTATATTTATATCATCCAACCAAATGCTACTCTGCATGAATACAGATTATATATATTTTTAGATTTGTTTGATGAAAACGTTTATACTATATATATATAGATAATTTGTCGATATGTCGGATGAAAAAATCACAAAACTTCAAAAAGTGGGTTAAATTAGAATATATGCCAGAGATATGAAAGATTTTGTTCCGGTTTTGGTAAAAGAATTCTATCCCTAAAAAAAAGTAAGATATATCTCGACGGCCACGATAAGTTTCTGGGATGCCATTGATATTTTATTGTTTCGAAAGGTTAAGGATTTGATACATACATAAATTAATATATGAACCATTGTCTTTCTACATTCATATATTATTTTTCCGTATATCCTTTATTATACATATAGATTAGAGTCAAATAGTATTATTAACTATATAAGAAAGAAATGGAAAATTATTATATTAATTAACATTTATAATAAAAATAATCACAATAATGGCTATAAAACATAACATTTCTATAATTCAATTATTATCTTTGCTATTCCTATATATATTAAATATTTTCATTTATTAATAAAATTCAATTATACCACATAATAACATAATAATAAAATAATTTTAGTACATGTACTTACATATAGAAATAAAATAAATATGAATGACATTATCACACACTTAAGAAAACACATTTAATATGTAAAAATTTAGACAAATTCTACTATACAAATAATAATAATAATAATATTGTTTTATTAATACAACAAATTGAGACCATGATGTAGACGAGCCGCATTATAACTATATATTTATTACACATATATACTTTATTTATACGATAATCTGTGCTGTGTGTACTGAAACACAAAAATTGTAAAGTTTTTTTTTTAACATAATATAATAGTATAGGACAACCAACGACGACAAATAATCTATATATAATATATAACAAAACATTTATTAAAAGTTTTTTAATTATATTTAAATATATATTTTTTGGGGTTATATACATATACAAAAATTAATTCAGTATTTTAAATGAATTTTTGTGACACATTTATTTAATTGTAATGAATATTTTTTTTGTTTTCTGTTTATATGCAATCAAATTCATTCATTACAAAATATACAAATTCATATATGTTAAAAAAATGTATATAAAACAATAATAAAATTTACTTACTTTCTTATTGATGTATAATATTGAATTAGAAAATCTTTAGCTTGCTCCAAAATTTGATCTGGTTTTCTTGAATCGGTTGGTACAAGTGGAAAATTACCATTATACATAATACTACCCATACACATATTTTTCGAACATAATAATGGTTGACTGGGTGTCTATATATGAACAAATATATGCAAAATAAACAATAAAATAAATTATATCTAAGGATTTTTATTTTAAATTTAAATTTTAAATATAAATATTTTCAATTAGTTTTATATTTCTTTTTGGATATTTGAAAGGGATATAAATATAATAATAATAAGTATATATATATATATTTTAGAAGGTAAAAAAATTATTGTCTTTTGTATTGTATACCAAAAAATATTTTATATATAAACATTTTAATTTTAATTGTATAATAATATAACTATATATATATATATTTATTTTAAATTTTCTATTTGGGTTATTTTGAACATTTGTAATTTATAAATATAGATCTAATAAAAGTTTTGATTTGTTTTGATTTTAAGGTTTTTTATATAATATAGACTATATTCTTTACATAATAGACTGAGGATATATATATTTAAAATAATATTTAATTTAAAAAATCCAATTGATTACAATTTAAATTCCATAATATTTTCCATGAAAATCTTTTAAAATGTGTCTTGAAATTTCTTTAAGATTTTTCTGGAAAATGTTCTAAGAATATCCTTATAAAAATCCTTTAAAATTTACCTTGAAAATTCTTTTAAGATTTACCTAGAAAATTTTATATATCATTTGACATGAACATTTGATAGAATTTTCCTGGAATATCAAACATATAATATTCATTGAATATAATATTCATTGAATGATGAACGAATCAATTTGCCATCTATATATAATTAACCGCAATATATAGAAAAACAAAACCCCCTATAATATATTGTATTATACTTTTACTTTTAGTGCGTTATTATTAATTTATATGTATTTTTATATACATATTGCAATCAATCAATAACAAATAGATTATATATATTTAATTTCATGTACCTGCGTAAACTATATTATATATGATACTAAAAATATATAAATACACATAAAAAAACGTATAATTAATTATACCTATGAGTTCAAAAACAATTCATGACTGACACTTTTATATGAGTTTAATTGTATATGAGTACGATACATTTACGATACATTTATTTATAATTATAATTATATCGCTGTCTATGTAATGTATTTAAGAACAACATAATATATATAAAACAAGGAAGTTATATTTAACAGTAAGTATCGCACTTGTTTATATATATATTTGTATTGCAGTAATAAGGATATTAATATTTCGAGCATTTTTTTAAATAATTGTTTCAATACAGAAGAATCAATTCACAGGTATTTTTGATTGAATTTATTCCAAAGGTAATATTATTTATTTTTTTTAATTCGATTTGTTTTTTATATCAAATATACGCGTTAAATAATATAATCAATTTGTGATTGTTTCAATTTTACGCTGACATTATGTATATTTAAGTAACAATACACCATCCATATATATTAATACATATATATATATAACATATATAGTCATTCATTTATAAATAATATATAAAAACACCCATATTCGATTAAATATAAACCATATTACCCAAAAACATTCGCATATATACATACAATATATATACAATATATTTATAAAACAAAAACAGGAAAACTTTATATCGCATAAACTTTCTTTTTACATCCTCTTGTATATATAAAATTTTGCCTGAAAGTGAATAAAATCTTCCATCTGCATGCTTATTTGTTATATATATATATGTATATGGGGAGATATTCATTTATCAAAACACCATCGCATCATAGAGTATTTTTTTTCTATACATAAATATATATACAAATTATTGTAAGCCGTTTAACAAGCATGTGTATATACAATATGATATGCTCAAATAGATACAAAAACAGCTTCTTTATTCTATCATATCATAGATATATATTATAGATATATATATAGAAAGAACGAATGTAAAAAATAGAAGAATAAAAAAATTATATATTATAATGATGCTAAAATATTTTCCTTTAATATCTTAATTAATGAAACATTGTGGAATAAATAGCCTGTAGATAAATAAATGAAAAACGTACGTAAAATGGATATATATATATACCATATATTTATAATACACGACTGAAAAAACGTATAAATGATATTATATATGTTACGGTGATGGTGTACTTTATTTTCACTTCATGTTCATACATACTATATATAAGAGATAGATATGTCTATATGAAATGAAATGGTTATAAAAATATTTTTAATTATTATTATTATGATGATAATTTATATGAAAGTCGAATATAAAAAATCATTTACATTTTTATGCGTTTATATGCGAGCTACTTAAAATGTAAGCAAAAAAAAAAAATAAATAAATAAACACATTGATTTTTATATAAATAAATATTTACAGAAGAGTGTTATAATTTTTTAAGTGCGGTTTATTATTTAAGAAAATTCTATATGTATTTTAAATTAACTACATTATGTAAATTAATAATTAAAAAAATAAAATACCTACATATATACAATTTTTTAATCAATTATCTAAATATGAATATTTAATATTTTCAATTAATTTTATAGATAAATATATATATATATTTTAATTATTTAGAATAATGAATATATTTATGATATTATATTCTATTGAAATTTCCATATCGTAATTAAAATTCAAACCGCATGATCTATTAAATTGTTTGATATTTTCTCAACCATATATATATATATATATTTTAAAATAAATAATTTAAAGATTAAATTTGTCTGATGATGTCTTATTAAATATTTATTGTTGATTATTTAAATATTTATTAAAAATAATTTACATGCAATGTTGAATATTACTAAACGTAAATCATTATATATATATATTATTTATTGATCGAATAAACAAACAATTTAAAAAACTAAAAAATATAATAAATGATAAAGGAAATATTTAAAAGATAAAAAAAAAAAATTCGCAAAGTATAAAAGAAAAGACATATATAAATATTTTATAGATTCTTTTTTATATACTTATGTAAATTTACATTCAAATATAAATTATTATCGGGGATTAATTTTTTGTTTAACCGTAGACCTACGTTGGGGTCGTATTCGATCAAAAATAACTTTTAAACTTATATATTTTTAAAACTATCAACGTTATTGCGCTAATTTTTTTTGAATTTGTTATTTATACAATTGATATCGAATTTTTAATTAATATATACATTTCTAATAGATGGCTTTAGTGTTATTCAATATTGCGACTTTATTTCGTATTTGGTCGTTTTCGACCCGAACATATTTTTAATAGAAATGTAAACTGAAATGTCAAATAATTTGTTTATTTTTATTATTCAGAACTTAAAAAAATTATTTTATTTTCCTGCATATATTTGAAGTGAATATAATACATTAATTTCATAAGATGTCTAAAAGATTGTTATTGGATGAAGAAATATCACGTTTATTAGAAAAATCAAGTGATGAAGAATTTTCTGCTGAAAGCGATGATGAATACGTACCAGAAAATGAAAATCAATCAAGTTCAATGAATAGTGAATATGATTCAAGTGAATATGAAAGCGATCAAGAAGAAACACCTGCAGTTATAGATGCACAATTTACTTCAAAAGATAACATAATATGGAGTCCTACACCTTTGAATATATCGAATGCCCGTGCTCAAACTAGAAATATAATAAATATGAAGCCAGGGGTAACTCGATATGCTATTTCCCGTGTGAACAATGTGATGGATTCGTTTTTGTGTTTTTTTACTCCGCAAATAGAGAAAATAATTATCGACAACACTAATAATTTTGGAAAATTAAAGTTCGGCGACAAACACAAAGAAATGGATATAAACTTATTGCATGCATATCTTGGTATTTTGATTCTTACAGGTATTTACAAATCGAAAAATGAACGTATTGATGATTTGTTTGAGGCAGATTTTGGAAGACCGATATTTCGGGCCATTATGTACAAAGAAACTTTCCAGTATGTAACGAAGATTCTTCGTTTTGATGATCCTGGTAGTCGTAGACGAAATAAATTAATAGTTGGAGATAAATTTGCTCCGATTCGAGATTTGTGGGATAAGTGGGTAGAGTTGCTACCACTACATTATAATCCAAATGCATCGGTTACCATTGATGAACAACTACTAGGTTTTCATGGACGTTGCCCGTTCAGACAATATATAAAAAGTAAGCCAGAAAGGTATGGTGTGAAGTTTTGGATTTTAACTTGTGCGAAAACTTCTTATGTTTGGAACATTCAGCCATATCTCGGAAAACTTGCTGGTGCTCTATCTGAAAAGAATCAAGGAGAACGAGTTGTACTCGATTTATGTCAAGGATTAAAAGGTCATAACATAACAACAGATAATTTTTTTACGTCATTTGAGCTGGTTCAAAAATTATTACAAAAAGATTTGACATTGGTTGGCACACTTAGAAAAAATAAACGAAGCATCCCACCAAAGCTGTTGTTGGAAAAGAAGCAACCTTTATATCAATCCACATTTGCATTTACTCAAAACACTACTTTATTATCATATATTAGTAAAAAAAATAATTTTACAGTCCTAATTAGCAGTATGCATAATTCACCTGATATTGGTCCTGAACCAAAAAAACTGCCATATATAATTGAATATTATAACAAGACAAAAGGTGGTGTGGACAATGCGGATAAAATGATTTCTGGATTTAGTTGCAAACGTAAAACTAATCGATGGCCAATGTATGTTTTCTCCAACATGGTAGATATTTCAGCTTTGAATGCATTTCGTATTTACACTGAAATCAATCCAACTTATCAAGAAAAACATGGCAAACAAACCCGAAAAAAGTTTCTCCTTGAAGTTGGCCTAGCTTTAACTAGTGGATATATGAATAGTAGAACGCGAAATCCAAAAAATCCCTTATCTATTTTAACTATGACAAACCTCGCAAAAACAAATATTGATCATAATGTAGATGATGAACCAGGACCATCAAATAAGAGAGCAAAAACAGTTCCAGCCCAATTTCGAGGACAATGTAATATGTGTTTAGAAGAAAAAGCAACAAGCAAAGAAAATAAATATGAATTAGTTTGTTGTATGTGTAAAAAAAATGTATGTAAAAATGTTCATAACCGCAATTTATGCATGAAATGCTTTTCAAATTCAAACTAATAAAATTACTTCATATAATGTTCATGCATTTCTAAATTAATTATATGCCGGTCGAAAACTACCCACTAACGTAGAATTAGTCGCAAAATATTAACGTAGGTCTACGGTTAAAAAAAAAATGTGAACTTAATTCAATGGGATGCTTAGAGTGATGTAAAAAATAAAATAGCATTTTTTTTTTATTGTTAAAGAATGCACGTATTTATATATGTGAAAAGTATATATGAAAGCGCATTCATAGAATGGTTTTTTTTTGATATTGTCATGTAAAATGTAGATTTTATTATACTGTATACATATACATATTTGAAAATATTTTGTAGAGGTAAACATTTTTTTTTTTTTTTTGAAAGAGGTTGATCTCTGATAACAATTATCTTGTTCAGCGACATATTGTATAGTAAAATCGTGTATTACATGACTATTTATTGAATTTCTTTTTTATTTTATTTTATTATCTATATATATGTATGTGTAAGCATTATGTAAATAATTACCGCATTTATTTACAATGGAATATTGATATATGCAAATGTATTTAACAAACTTTAGAATAAAATGAATGTAGTAAAATGTTTAAAGATAATATATAAAGATATCAATAAAATAAAAGTTTATTTTTTCTTATATACATAATTGGTTATTTAATGGATTATTATGAGTCGATGATAAAATTTACAGGAAATTATAGTATTTATATGGTATAATTCTGATTGCGTTGAGCTTGAATTTTGATGGTTAGCATAATCGTATTTCTATATAAATATATAGAAATAATCCGATTATTATTCTGAATTGTCTGTGTAATATTTCATATATAATATATATTTTGTATGCATTCAAATGATTTTGTTTTTAAATTTATGTAGTGATATTTAATAAAAAAAAAAGAAATGGAATATTACGCCATTTAGAAAAATTTTGTTAAATAAATAAAAAAAACAAAACAAATAGACACTTTAATTAAAAATAATTCTGAATATTCTATAAACAAATATATATTATTGCAATAATCCAATGAAATATTTTTGTACAAAAAAAAAATTGAATATATTTAAAAATTTCGAATTGAATTTCTCATTATAGTTTCATTCATATAATAATATATATAATCTTATATATGTACTACTTATTTGTTTGGTATTCAAATGCAACTGGTTATTTTGAACAAATTATATGAAATTAAATGAATTTCAAGTATTTAGACATGTATAAAATTCTCATGAAAATTGCATTTACACAATGAATTAAATCTTACAGCTTTTAAATAACATATAAAACATTCATTGTAATTTAAATATATATTATGTATTAAGCAGGACATAAAGCTCACTGAGTGTAAATAAATATAAAGAATAAAAGAAAAAAAACAGAAAAAAAATTTGTTAAAAAGTTACAAAATGATATTATTGTTATCATTATAGTTAGTTTGTGTTTGGTGTGAGGATCCTTTATATATATGATATGAATATAATAAGAGGTGATATAATTCATTCCAATCATTCAACAGGTTGTATATATATATATAATAATATTATTTGTTGAAATGACATTGTAATATGATGAGAATATAAATATATATTTATATCATCTATACAGATATAGATAGACGTATTATTATTATTATTATCATTATATTCTCATTTTATTTATGGTTATATATATATATATATATGGAAAATGAAAGAGATTTATATTTCATATATTCTGTAACTAACAAAACAATATATATGATGATATTTTTTTTTTTTGTGTATAAAGAAAGGATATAATAAATCTTAATATAATAAATATATATATTATATATATGTTATTGTGTAAATGAAAGTGAAACGTTTTTTTTAAAACAACTTATATTTTGTTGTTTTGGAAAAAATTTGAAAAGTAAAATTTTTTGAAGAAAATTTACATGGAAAAAGTTATAAATATGTTTATTTAAATGCGATTTAAAAGGGAGACTTTTATGCTTATATACATTTATTTCATAAATATATATTTGAATGATGATAGTATAATATAATAATAGAGTAAGTTGATTGGTGCCTATATGTATATTGCCAATTTATTCTTTGTTATTATTTTTAAATAAATATAACTATATATGATAAGAATTTGATTATGAAAAAATTTCAAAAATAAATAACATTAAAATAATAATATCAACCAATACATTTCGTGATTCGGAAAACACAATTAAGGTATTGATATAGAAAAATTCGTTAAATCAATGTCCATAATATAATATAAAAATCGGTTTTTGCTTTCTTTCTTTATATATCTCTCTGTTCAAATATCAATAATATCAAAAATGATTATATATCTTTAAAATTTTTAAATTATACAATAATCATATGAATGTCAAATTGTTTTCTCAGTAAAAATAACATATACATTTTCTAAAAATCATATACTTTAAGTAAAATTAAAAATTATCATTTATATATTAAAACATTTATAGAGAAAATGTCAATATATTTTATAAAAAATAAATAAATATAAGTTTTTGAATGTCCAAATATAGTTTGAAATACATTATTTCTTATGCAGAATCCTTTTAACAAATATAATATAGAGAAAATTTTCCAACACAAAAAATAAAAATACATAATAATAAAATAGTATGTATTTTCTTTCCTATTACATTTCCTTTACAATATAATAAATATATATTTTATAAAACATGACCTATGTCTTATTTATTATTATATCCATTTCCAAATCACCTGCTATATGCATTCGTTCATATATACAATATAATATATATATATATATATCTCTTCAAATATAGATATTATTTTTTTAACTTGTAAATACCGTATATATAAATAAACATTTATTATATATACGACTATATATAATATAAGAATAACAATGTCTATCAAAAAGCACCCTTTTAAATTATTTATAACCATATAATATATATATCTATGTTATACAGCAGGATAGCAAAAAAAAAACATTTTTTACAATTTTCCCTTTTATATATTTGCAATATATACATACTTATACTTAACCTACGCAAAACGAGCATATAAGGTTTAAATTATCGCAGTAAAAATTGTCAAAATTTGAATTAAGATTTTGTTTATTCCTTTTTATCAATGAAACATCATGAAATTGATGAAAACAATCAAATTATTACGGTTTATTAAAGGTCGAGAAAATTTCATATATCCTTTTTCTTAGCAATTATAAAGTTATTCTCTTTCAGTCTCCAACATAAATCCAACTGCTGATTTTCTGATAATTTGAAAAAAAAAAAAAACAAGTTAAAAATACGTTGACTCCTTCATCAATTTGAGTAGTGTAAATTATTTATTTTTTTTTTAACTATTATTTAGAAATCCTAAAAATCAAGAATACTAATGCAAAAAATAAATTCTATTTAATCCCAAATTATAATAAAACATTTATATAGGAAAAAAATTTATATAAATTTAGATGTAATTAAAATGTTTATTTTTTTTTTAATTCGTTTAGTTTTTCAAATAGGCGATTTAATTTGTTTATTTAAATTATTTTCTATATATTGTTTTATCTCATACACATAGTTATATAGTTTAAGAAAAATAAGGGAAAAATTAAAACACTATTATTTTTTACCATTTTTATTTATTTAATTATATAATAATAGAAAATTTTCCAGTCTACCGATTCTAAAGCTATATTAAAAAAAACTTTGAAAAAATAATAATAATATTTCAATTCATATATTTAATATACCTGTGTGTATTTCTCACATAACACAGAATTTTCTTTTTGATTATTTTTATATACAAAACATATATTGTTTCTATAATATTTTTTCTTATTTGTATGATGGATTCTATATGTTTTTGAAAATGCGTGTCTATTATATAATTTTCAATTTATATTCATTAGATTTTTCGATATATTACACTTGCAGGTATATATAACAAAAAAAAAATGAAACGCTTTCTGTTTTGATGATAAATTATCAGAAAAATATTACCAATTTTGTTCTATAAACCATATATGCCACATATAATAAATGGTAAGTTTTAATAAAAAAAAAAAAAAATAAAATTCCAAATATAAACTTTCATTTCATTTAATTTTGAATTGAATTGAATATGTGGCAAGGAAAGAGAAAAAGGTCAATTATATATTTATATCCGCATATACACGTATTTTATAATAATAGATTTATATTTTTTGTATATATATCCTTTTTAATTATATGCTTTTAAGTCACACATCCGTTTCTTTATATACGCATATATAGAAATCCAAAATATATTTACTTATATTATTATTATGTAAATATATCCATATAGATATAGATAGAGCTAAAGATATATATATATATTGAATTTTTGGTAGAATAAAAAGCTTAAAAGATTAAGAAATCAAATTTAACATTTATATATATATTATAGACGACTCTGTATATTTGTTTGTAAAATAGAATGTATATATATATATATAGGATATATGGTATTAGTGCGTATACAATTTTTGATTTTAAAAGGATTCAACCAAATATATCCCTTTTGGTTTTTGACCTTGTTGAATTGTAATTTCTTTTATTTTAAAAATTTTATAAATAATTCGTATAAACGCACATTTTGCATATCATTGCGTAGATGCAAAATATTTGTATATATAATAATCATATATTTCATCAAATGTATATTGTATATGAATATATTATAGTAAATTTTACTATAGAGATCAATTTCATATTTATTTATAATACCCTGTTTGTATTTTATCAAATATCAATCAAATAAATGTACATATATATATAAGTTATAAATACACATCAATAATATTTGATTTATATATGATTGTGTTTATATATTCCATAAACTTTATATATATATACCTTCTCCTATTATATAATTCATTCATTTATAAAAAAACATATGTATATATATAAGGTTGACAAAACGTATATATATACGGTATTAATGTAGAAGACGAAAAAGGAATGAAAAAAAAAATTCTTTTTGTTAAAACATTATAAAGTTATGATTCATATTTCTATATAGATCAAAATCAAACGAAATACACTCAATATATGCGTTTATATATCGATATATATTATATATATATAAATAATGTATTATAAGATGTTTTAAATTTTACATAAGTTTTCCTCGGGGTGTATTCAATTTTCTTTTATTTTACAATGTAATTTTGTTTTTCTCTATATGTAGAATGGATTTATACATATCAAATCAATATATATATAGATTTTCAATATATATGTACATTTATTTTGTATGCTGCTTTCAATTGTTTATAAGTTTATGATTTTAGGTTTATGTACACATAATGGTAAAAAATAAAAAAACAAAATAGAAAAAATTTTGTCCCTTCTTTATATTTTTTTTTTGTTGTTTTATTTATTTTACTTTATATGGGCATACATAACTTTTATTATATGCGCTCTGTGTATAAATAGATCTGTGGTAAATTTGTATATATGAATTTATTTACATAGGTATATTTTTTTTTGAATGATTTGAATGAATGAATAATCACGTTTTGAATGTCAACACAAATATAAATAAATTTAGATATGTATGAACCATCAATAAATAATAACAAAAAAAAAAAAAAATTTGGAATCATATATTAGAAATTAATAATATTTGCATAATTGGATTGTGTATTGTATATATTTATTTGTCCCTAGCCCCAGTGATGTGCATGCTCTTGTACATGTTAATATTTTTATTATGTGATGATTTTTATGTATAAATATATATTTGATTTTTGTGTATTGTAAAATAATAATTTAAATAATGTATATGCGATATTAAAAAAAGTTAAATTATTTCAATAAATGTCATCATATTATATACTGGAAAAATGGTTCAAAAAGTTCAAAAAGTTTCAAGTGTTTTCAGACAATCATTAAAATTTAAATATAAATACTTTAAAAATTTTAATATTAATCAAAATCAAAAGGAAATATTATTATGATAAATATATGACGAAAAAATCATTATATTTTGTTTATGGTATATATATATATATAAAAGAAGCTAAATATGATATTTATAAGATTGAGATCAAATTCTTTATACACCAAAACCAATGTTTATTATAAAGTACATTTATTTAAAAAAAAAACCTAATGATATATATTTAAAATAAACAGAACTTATATAAGGCGACTTTAGCAGCAATAATATAGAATAAATTATAACAAAAAAAATCTAATTTTATTTTACAAACCACAGAGCAAAAGTTTTTTTTTTCCATATATACATTTTTTTTTGTATTATATCAGAATAAGAAAAAAAAAATAGAAATTCTCCCATTAAAATTAAATAAAATTTTCTCACTGAATTAATTAAAAGATTAATAAATTAAAAATATAACATCATTCAGTTATTAAATACATTGTTTAATGACCGACCAGACCCGGTCCTATGACAATTCTTTGATGTGCGCGTATTATTTGGGTTAATTTTTCTGTATATAGTCACCACAGAGGACATTCTGTTTATAATTTTCATTAAGGAAATGCTGTAAAATTTTCTCTAAAAGAGATTCTGCATAATTTTCTATAAATTGTTTAAGATTTCTTAGGAATTTTTTGCAAATTTCCTAAAGGAAATCCTGTATACCTTTCTTAAGGGAATGTTCTTGTATTTTTGTGCAAATATAACCTTCGATAGAACCGCCATGGATTTTGACCGACCGATCTACCGACCTAACGACCGCAAACAGACAAAACATGATAATATATTATACTATAAACATATTTTTCCATATAGTAAATATAGAAATAAATGCTATATTTATAATATATATATATATATATATATATATATATACGATAAATACAAGTACATATGTATGTTTAATGATGACAAAAAATAAAATGAATGTGAAAATGAAACGAGATCCCTCGCATTCATAAATATATTGTATATAGGTATATATATACAATTAAGTTTTTTTTTTTTTGGTATAAACAATTTACAAGTTAAATACTTCACCTTTATTTAGATATAGACACGCAGAGACGGATGCGTATTATGCTTATTTATTATATAATCTATGTAGGTATAGGAATTTTATGGATATATATATACATATATATATATATATTGCATATAGGCAGGATTAATCCTCATGTATTTTGTAAGCTTTATCATACTTATTTTTTATGTGTATACAAATATATGTACATATATACATAACGCGTATTCATATCGCTATATATATAGATATATATATATATATATATATATAGGTAAATATTATCAGATTAAATAAATCATTTAACTTTATAATACCTTTTTATTTGAAAATTTTAAAATAAACTTTTTGACAATGGTATAATTTATTTTTTTATTTTGGTGTTTAAATATTATTTTTGCGTGCGTGAAATGTTGTGGAAAATTTTTTACTATACAAATATTATCCCATATATATAGAAATAAATCTGTATCTGTAGATAACCTCCCCTTCTATATATATATAAATTAATTTTTAAGAAAATCATGAGATTTTTTCTTTTAATTATTATATATATATATATGTATGTAGTATTATTAGATAAATATTTAGAAAAAGTAAATAATCAAATTTATAATGAATAAAAAAAAGCATGTTTATTTAAAAATATATTTCAAGTATAAGATTAAAAAAAAAACTGTGTAAGTTTTACCTTATTCATAGATTTGATTGGCCGAATATAAATTGATTTTTAAATCAAAATATATGTATTGAAATTATAATAGCTCATAGATTAATGTATCGAATTTATTTTTCTATAGAATTTTCTTTATTGGGAAGATTTTTTTATAAATTCGCAGCATTTGAAAATTGATTATTTTTAACAAAAACAAAAAGAAAAACATATGCATAGTATATATTAACATTTATGAAAAAGGATATTTATATATAAATCAAAAACAATTTTATATTCGCGGTACACCAAAAATTTATTAAAATATTTTATTTATTTTTAAGATTTTTGTTTATATTAAACTATTATTCAAAAAAATATACCATATATATGATGATGGATACGCATTTTGGTTTTCTGTTTTATACGTACAAATGTTTTTCATTTCCATTTGTTTTCTTTTTATATATATAGAAACAATAAAAAAACAATATATCCATATCATAATATAGAAATAACAAAATTTCTCTCCTGCGTTATACATATATCTGAATATTTTTAACCATATTTTCTATCCACATATATAGATTCTTCCTATAAAAGACAATCATATAAAGTTTATAAATATTTAAAATATCTGTATATAACTTCAAAAAACCACATTCATATATTTTAAATGAAAAATTTATTATATAAGTTTTACGATATTTAGATATATACAGCAGAAGACATAAATTTGGTTGTTGTTAATATATCATATATATATAGTATTTAAATATAACTATATATAAAACTACTTTAAATCTATAAACTATATATATATAATTTAAGTGTATATATGTGGTGTGTTGATGGATGAAATACATATATACATAATATATATATTTTATGTCAGACTATTATAATAAAAATTATAGGACATTTTTAAAAGAAAAAAAACTTTAACATTCTGTTTACATTTAGATTTTTATTAGCATTTTATATGTGCCCAATAAAATATATAAATGATTGAAAAAGGATCTTTAAATATAACATTATATATAATTTATCACTTTAAACGAAAAACTGTTGAGATATTTTGTTAATTTAACCAAAATTTATTGCCGTTTACGATTACTTTAAAAAGAAATCTATATACAGCAAAATTTCTAAATAGTTTATATAATAAAAAGTATTGGATAATGATTTAAAATTTTATTATCCAAATGATAACATTTTACATAAAACAAAATCATCTTAAAAATTGCTAATATTTTAAATATAATTTAATATGTAATTTAAAAACTTCTACAAAATCTCCTATTTTTACCCTGTCAATAATAAAATTCCTTTTTAGTTTGTTTAAATATCAAAAAAATGTTTATACATTTTTGTTTAAACATTTTTCATTACTCTATAAAAACAAATTCATAAAAAAAAAAAGAATGAACATGACAAAAAATAATTATACATTATTTTGATACAAAAAATTGTTGGGCTAATTTCATATATACATATATACTTTTAAAATATTCATACACGAATATATCACCTCTATATATATATATATATATATATAGGATGTGGTCCTTATAATATCAAAACAATTTAATAAACTGTATAAAATTCATAAAATAATATAATTTACCATAAAAAAATAACTCTTTATATATTATGCATTATAGTATATTAATTAATTTTTATATATTAAATTTAACAATATAATTTATAGACTGTATAATATACCTCAATGAATTTATTGGCACTTTATATTTCAAAGAAAGATTTTTTTGTTATATCGACATTATATAAATTAAGTAATATAATGAATGAATGATTGAGCTTAAATATACTATATATACTTTCATGTTCATATATAGCGAAAAGAAATGTGTATTTATTTTTTTTTATCCAAATAAAAAAAAATGTTAGCTTTAAGGAAGTATATAGGAAACTATATATCTATATATTGATATAACACATAAAATAACATTGAATATAATGCGTGTATTATAGACCAATTTCATGTCGATTTATAACCGTCTTTCAAAATCTGTCAGACAAGATTTGTTTCGGAATCCATATATAAACATGTAGGCTTTGTATATACTTATATCCATCTATCTATATTCTATATATATAAGTAAATGCGTTTAGATTCATTGTATATTTCAAAGATTAACTTAGGCTTTAAGATTATATCAAATTTTTTATAACATTTTAAATATATCCGTATTTATATACAGATATGACCCGCACCTTTTTCACTCTCTGTATACTGTTTTGTTTTTTTTTTTTCCGGTGATTTCTTTATTTCTTTTCCTATATATTCATCACAATCACAAAATATGAATGTACATATAAAAGAAAGAAAGAAAATCCTTATACTTATGTTATTGAGGTATATATAATTTTGATTTTTTTTTTCTTATTAATAATATATACATACACTATATAGATACAGGGGGAAAAGAAATCTCTCTTTTTATATAAATCATATTCAATGTCAATTTTGTTTTTCTTTTCATTTTTTTTTTTTTGTTTTATTGACATATATATTAAAAATCATGTAATATAATTGAAGTAAAAAATACAATAGGAAATGTTAAAAGAAAATAAACAATTATTCTAAAATATTGTGTATTTTTTTGTGTGTGTTAAATCGCTACCATCCACTCGAAGGATATTTATATTACCCATCTCCATCATTTATATTAATTTAATAAAATCCTTATAATATATAGTTAGTCAAAATTAAATGCAAGTAAATTTTTGAAGAAAAATCAATTGAAAACGTGATATATAAACAATTTATGCGTTGATGAAAATATTTCACTAAAATCCGGAAAATTTATTGTACATACAATCATCGATTAATAATTTATTCATTTATAAGAATTGAATATAAGGGTATAGAATATCAATTGTTTTCGTATATATACAGAAAAAGTTTATTCGCGCAATATTTAAATTGATTGAATTCAAAGTTAAAGTTTTTTCTTTTCTTGCGCTTATCCTTAATTTCATTATCTTTTTTTTATCAACTTTACCTCAATCTATATTACATATAGGATTGTATTTGTTTGTGAATGGGTTAAAAACTGAAATATACCTTATAACATTTATATATATATATATATATATATATATATATATTCGATCTATATATATCAAATCCCTCCAGTATGATAACATTAAAACAAAATGCAAACAAAATTTTCTTACAAACTAAAGAAAAAACAAAAACAAGTAGTAATCAGCAGGATAAAGAATAAATATATATGGGTTTGTCAGCTAATCGTATTAATTGTTTGAATAATTATTTTTAAATAAGGCGATATCTGCAAAAGCAGATACATATATAAATTTTAGGTAAAACATTTTTTTTTAAACATGATTTAGGTTATATATAGATTGCATTATTGAATTGAAATTTTTTTAATGAAAATATTAATCCTTAATTTAAATTTGTACTATATATAGATTTTGATTATATTATAAATAAACTTTTCTCCTTATATATTTTGCTTATTATATACTGACTTTGCGGTTATGTGCATGATTATAAGGCCTTTTTTTTGTGTCGTCGATGAAAAATAATTTTTTATATAAATTTTCGTAAACGACATGAAAAAAAAAATACACGATTTAATTTTTACATATAAAATATAGTTATATATCTATATATAGAGGGATAAAACGATTGAGAGTGTCAAGTATCCTTTTGTTAATATCCTTGTTTATAATATATAAATATGATATTGCTGTTTATGTATCATCATATATACTTAATTATAATTGCGTGTAATAATATTATTTGTTTATGTACAAATTCGATATGGAATTTATATATATACTAAAATATTTTGTTACATATTCTTTGAAGTGAATATTTTATACACAAGATTAATTTAATTATTGAATTTTGATTATCTAATCGCAGTTACAATGAAAATTTCATTTCTATATCATTTCCTTATTGTATGATAACAAGAATTTAATATAAATAACATCTTCATTATGTATAATCTTATTCATATATAAAATTGGATTATTATATAGTCAATAATGTAATCTGATTTTAGTTTTTGTTCTCTATAGATAAAGTATTCAGTTTAAGAATTATTTCTCCTATAATACGTCATTGGAATCAGTAATTAATTTTCAAATCTTTGAATTTATTAATTAAAACAAAAATAAAACATATATTTATTTAGAAAAATCTTTATTTTTTATATTAACATAAGAACACGCATACTTATATAAAGAAAACAATAAATAATTTGTGTTATGAATATTATGAACAATAACACATCAGGTATATATAACACATTTTAAATAAATTAAAAAGGAAAAACGCCTTCATACAAAGAATATATAATCATATATAAACATACAGCCGGTGTCAGAGGCGGTATATTTCAATTTAAAAATGATGATTTTGATGCGTGGCTTCGGGATAAGCAATAAAAATTTAAATATAAATCTAATTTTAAGCGTTGTAAAGGATAAACATATTCTTATAATGATACAATATGGATTTAAGAATCTTAAACACATATTTTGCTTATGGATGACCAACACAAACACTTTAAAACCTTTGAGGGAAAATGTGTAATATGACAGCCAACTGTTTTGAATCAAGTTTTTTTTAGATATATTCATAAAATTAACCGATACACCTGGTGTTAATAAACATGTTATATACTTTTTTTTTTTATATATTCATTCAAAATTGATATGAGAATGTTGTTTTCTAAATAACACAAAAATTATTGTATTTACAAAAAACAAAACAAAAGTTGCTAAATATAAAAGAATAAATATATACGAATATATATTTACATATAGAATATACAATGAATTCATTCATTCATTCATTCATTCATTCATTCATATATAAATAAATATAAATATAAATATAAATGAAATAATTTCTTTATGCGGTAAAAATTTAACACATAAAGCATATATATATTATGACGAAATATGTATATAAGAAAAAGCTTTCAAGTACACCTGTATTATATATTGTAATATGGTAATTTTTTTTTTTTATTTTGCTTTAAAAACGATTTAGATATATACAATAGATATGTTGTATAGACAATATAATATACATACATCTATTCAAATCTATATCCATCTATCTAAAAATGTTAAAAACATATATATATTTGTATTTTGTATATAAATAAAAGAAATATTTTAACATAAAGAAAATTTCTTAAATGAAAATTCAAATTTTTCTTTTTATTTCTTTATTATATTGTCTTTTTTTTGTTTTTGTTTTTGTTTTTGTTTTCTTTTTTATTTATTCATTTCATTATTTATTGTTTTATTTTAACTCATATGTGAAAAATTCTTATATGTTTTTTTTTTTATTTGTTTTGTTGGTTAGATTCGCGTTGCCGTATATAAATAAAGAAAATCTATATAGATTATATATACAAGGTATATATGTATATATGAATTTTAACAAATAACAGATCTCACAAAAAAACAAGGGATTATCTTTCTTTTATATTTTTTGTATATATCGATGTTGGAAATAAAATTATATGTTTTAGTTAGTTATATATATTTAACGTTTTGTCGAACAATAACCATATATATATGTATATATATATATATGGAATAAGTCAAAAAACTACATAAGTATATATACAATGAATTTATTTTTATTTATATCTATTGTTATATTGTCTTTTAGATATGCTCTCTATATATGATTCCATCTAAAGGATTTAGTATATATGATTCTTCAAGGTTTACAAAATATATATTTTCATGGATTTTACCTTTCATTTTTTTACATTACGCACATATAGATAAAAAATATTTCTTTTATATATAAGAGATACGATTTGTCCTTATATAAAAATATATGTATATATAAACATAATTTTCTACACATGTTTCAAATGTCTAAATATTATTGAAAATCAGTATATTGTCTAATATATTGAAAAACCGATAGACAAAGTTTTTGTATAAAATGTTAACAAATGTATACAAATGTACATTAAAGTATTTGGAAAATTTTTAATAAATATTAGCTATGTGTATAAAATAAGTTTTTTAATTTTATTTTTTATAAAAAAAAAATTATGAAAAGTTTAAAAGATTTTAAAAATGATAATGTGACCTTTTTACCTAATTCATTATCATATATAGGTACATTTATATATAATAAATATGCAAAAAATATTATCATAAAAAATTTAAAATATAAATTTTTAATTAATTAAATATATTATACAACTAATTGTAAATGCTAATCATTTCTATTTTTTAAAGAGTTTTTGATAAAAGAATTATATTGAAATAAATTATATAAAATTATATTGAAATAAATTATACTCACATCAATTGCTCTATTATGAAATACATCATAAGTTTCAAATTCAGATGCAATATTTTTTAATTTTATTGGTTTTTTCATACGTGCCAAATCATCTTCATTTACATTACTAACTTTACGAATATCATGATTTGATAATTTTCGTTGACCAGCTTTTGGTGATGGCATTAATTCTTTGGTTTTTGCTGTTGTTGAGGTTGCCACCGACGCCGCCGCCGCCGTTGCTGTTGGTGGAACACAACATTGTGCTTGTGGTTTTTTTCCATCATCATTTTCTTTTGTAATTGAATTTGCAACTTTTCCTGAACTCATTTTATTTGTTATACAATTACTATTATTATTATTATTATTTATATTACACACTGAACTATTATTATTATTATTATTATTATTACTATTTACACAATTTTCACTACTATTTACAATTGTAATTGTTTTATGATTTAATAATGATTGTTCACTTTTTGTTTCTTGTTTATTATTATTTTCAATGTTATTTGTTGTCTGTAATTTTATTGAAGTAATACCAAGATGTCCTAACATAGAATTTATATGCTGTGACATTACACAAAACATGCACTGTAATTGTAATTGAATACTTTTTTTTTGATTCAATTAATTAAATATATTAAAACAGAATTATTTACAATTATATATTATTATTGAAGTTTATTGGTATAAAATCGTTTCTATATAATAAAAAATAAATAAATAAAAAATTATTATTATTTAGTTTTTTGGAATATATAAGTTTATATATATATATAGATAAAGAAAAAAAATTAGAGTGTATTTTGATTTGATTGATATTAAAAAAAATTTATATATATATATATATAAATTCGAATACTTATTTTAAAAAAATCTTATTTCATATTGTTGTTATTATTATATTGACTTGACTATATTGATTCTATATTTACAGGTCCGGTCGTAAATATTCTGATAAATGTTTTCCATTATTGAGCTCCCTCCCGTTGGCATATCCCATTTTTGAAACCCCATTATAGAAAATAACTAGAGCTTAGTTACACAGAACGACTATTCCTTAACAAAAAATGAGCTCAAAATAGCGGAAAACGCATCCTCAATAAACAATTCAACTTCACAGTATAATTGTCTAAAAGAAGTTCAGTATAATTTTCTGGGGAAAAGTCAGTTTTGCTCTGTGTTGTTCCAAATTGTTTATACTTTTAAAATGCAGTCATGATTATAAAATATATATACTCTTAAAGTTATATCCATATTATTTTTAAATAGAAAATCTTTTATGTATAATTATATTTCTTATATATTATATAATGATATTTTTACAAGAAGTACTTTTATTTATTATTTATTTTTTCAAAACATATACTCACGGTACGATTACATAAAAAAACAATTTAATTTTAATATTAAAAAAAAATTCCTGAAGGATTACATTTGGTTTTCTATATATCGAAATATTTATCGAGATAAGATTATTTCAATAACATAAAACAACATATTTCAAGTGGATTTCAACAAAGTCTATATATTTACAGGCTTACGTACAAGTATTGGTATATAAAAAAAAGAATATTGATATTAAAAACCGTATATACAAAATAGATTATTCATTTTTTTTTATGTTTTTATTTGAATATAATATCACAACAAACAGATTTATTTTATATATATATATATATATATATATACGAATATTTAATGCTAAACAAATTATGTATTATAATTTTTTTTTTATTTTTTATCAAAAAACATCATTATATGTAAACATATACTATATTGATGGTGATTAATAATTCATTTATATGTATAAACGTATACAAATTTATGTAAATGTCAATGAATTTTCATTAAAATTAAGCATGCATATGAATACGCATATAAATGATATATATATATATTTTTTTTTTAATTATATTCATATTTTTAGCGATTATTAATCATCCATTATCAGTTACACACCTGCTAGTGGTTATATCTGTTAGGATTATCTTTTACACAATACATAAATTCGATAATTTGTCTATGTGAAATTCATAGTTGAAGATAATCGCTTATGTAATTCATAATAAACAAATATTCATATATACTGCGATTGATTAATAAATATTTAATGCATTTTCAAAAATACATAATTGTATATTTTATAGTATAGTAATAACAATAATATTCTTTCGTATATATTGTAAAGTGTACATTAATGAATTTAATATAATGGATCCTTATATGAAAAAAAACAGCACTTTTGGTTGCACATGCAATGGATATTTGTATAGTTATTTTTATAAAACAACTTTTATAATGTATAAAAGAAATAAATGTAATATGTAACAAAAATTATATATTTCGTAATTTAGTTATATAGAATGATTATATTATATGTCCTTATAAAAATCCTTGTTTAACATTAAAATTTAAATTAAAAAATATGGAAATTGTGTTATATTTAACGAAATACATATATATATAGATACGAGTAATCTTTAAACTATTTTTATGTATATATAAATATATTGGAAAATGTATATGAAGAAAATTGTCTTTTGAATAAATGGTAATGTGAATTTTTTCTTGCGTTTTAGTCTTATCAAACGAAAATTTAGTATATATGAGAATATTCTACTTCAGCTGAAAAATATAAATATATATATATATGATAATATTATATGATAACCTTAAGTTATATATTCTTGAATCTTTAGTAAAATAAGTTGAATTTTCCGAATGACAATAATGCAAACAAAAAAGTAGGATTAAATTGACAATTTTTAACACTTATAGATTTATCCTAAATTCTACAACCTTTTTGTAAGAAAAGATTACGTGCTCTTGGAACGTAACCAAATCTAATCCAAATGTATATGTATATGTATAGTTATTATAGAAAAAAGCATCCCATAATAATTTTTTTTATACAGAAAAGAACCATCATCATATAAAAATAATTTCAAATGCAATGAATTAAATTGTATAACAATAATTTGAGTGAAATCATTTCTAAAATTATATAAATAAATTAAAATCAATAAATTGTTTATGTAATTAATAAAATTTTACCGAAATAAATCAAATAATTTGATATATATTATAATAAATCAAAACTATTAAATTTGTTTGTTTTTTTCTCGGTTTATTTAGTATTTAGTATAAATTTTGTATTATTATTTCTATATAATTGTAATAAATATATATATATAGAGAGATTGAATGAATTAATACAAAATGATATATGCGAGAATATCAAATTTTATATAATTATAAATATGTTAAACAATATAATAAATCATTTTGGTTTTGTTTGCAATTGAATATTTTATTGTATAAAATTCTATATATAAATAATTTCTATATCGTAAAATTAAAATAACAATTTCCATAATTTTCCACTATAAAATATATCTAAATTTTATTTAATATATAATAGTATAATATTATAATATATTAAAATAATATTAAAATATATGAGAAGCAAAATCTTATCTTATTTAAGGCGGTGGTATATATTATTATATGAAGTGTTATTATAGAAATATTTTTAAAATATCATGCAAATTTGTGTATCCCAAAGCAATTATTTATTGTTCATACTCTGTTCGTTTGCCGCATGTATTTAAAAATAGATTTTATTTTTCTTTAAATCATATTGATAATATTTAAAAATAGAATTTAACATTTTTTAATTGTTATTATTATAATTTTAATCCAAATAAATGTTGATCAATTGATCAAAAATGTGTCTATATATATGTACCAATACATGTTCAATAAATACAAATTTTTACACATATTTCAGATTCAATCCTATTTACATATATGAATATTAAATAAATACATATATATATAAAGCATATAAAGTGCAATGATTTAATAGAAATTTTCATCATATTTAAAATAAATTTTTCATTATAATTTTTTCTATATATCGTCTATAAATAAGACAACGATTAATATTAATAATATAATTGAAATATATTTTTAGTCATTCAGTCAGTTTAGTAATAATATATTTTAATCATTGATAATTTTATTATAAATATATTGGTTTTTTTTTATTATAAGAATGGACTCTCTAAATACTATATATTACATAAATGGAAATTATGAATCATCAATAGATATTTATCAAAATGGACAGAATTTTATATATAGAATATAAAATGTTAATGAATATTTTCCACTTTTATTGTACTTTATTATTGCATGTTGTTGTTAATATACGAAAAAAAAAACAAACAAAATAATATTTATGATTAGTAGAAGATTTATTGACGATACGGTTTATAAAAAAAACAAATATTTATTATATAATATTTTATTTGTGTGGAAAAGAAAAAGGAAGGAAAAATCATATTACCGTGCATTTCCTTTATGCTTATATAAACCACACACACACATATATATATATATATATAAATAATGTTTTGAATTTTCTGCGATACGTGTGAAAGCGATCGTATTTAATAATATATACATACGTACGTAAATGAATATTTTTGAACGTCATCTCATCTCACTTACATTTAATATAAATTATATATATAATATATTATATATATAGTAATACGTTTTGATAAATTGTGTGTATTGAATGAGTTTTTTTTTTACAAATTTTCACATTGAAGAAATTGTGCGGAAAATTGTCTATATATATATATTATGTATGAAATATTTATCGTTGTAAGTTGATCTATAGGCATATATATATTATGTTCCGTATGTATATTTTTAAACGTTCATCTTCTTTATGTATTTATATTAATATATATAACAAAACAATATGTATTTATGGTATTTTTTTATATTATTTCTTTAAGTTTATAATAATAAATTTTCTTTATATATATATATGAATATACATATGAGAAATAACATAATGTATTACAATGGAAAAATAAATAAATAAAATAGAAATTAATCGTAAGTGTTTTCTATACCCATGGAGGTTGAATAAAACGTAAGAAAATGCATGAACATACTTAAAAAAAATTCCAAATCTATTTATATAGATATGGGAAAATATCTTATATGCTTTCAATTTCTACCTGTAAGAATTTTGTTATAACTATTTGGACTGTGGATATTTTTTATTATGAATTTCAATATAAAAAACCATTTTTGTAACATTTATTTTTGATACATAACAATACATTTTCGATTTTCGATTATAATAAATAACAATGTATAAAGCATTATATTGTGAAAATTTCAATAAATATATATGGTTAATTTTTTTAACATATTGTTAATGTTGATCTAATCAAAGTAAATGCAGATGAGTGAATAGCAAATGAATCCTTTATGGTAAGATTCCTGTAATTGTCCTGTAACATTTTAGTGATTATATTTCCCGTAAATCCTATAAAATTGTTTAATTTCAGCATATTAAATATTTTTATGTCCCAATAATAATTGTTTGAAAACAATAATTATGGTTTTTTAACGAATAAACTGATAATTTTATCTTTATCAGAAAATCATAACATTCTTATAAATACTTTATCATTAAATATTATTGTATATATATTATATATAAAAAGTTAAACGTTTTCATTTGACACCTGTCGTTTATTTACCTATATATATTTTTATCTATATCCGATATTTTATAAAATTTAATAAAGTTTTGAAATGTATCTTTCATATTAATTAGTAATAATAATAATAATAATATAGTTTATTATAAACTTTCTTATCTATATACAAATGCCCGCGTGTATATAAAAATGTCTGATCTTTGAATGCGGAATGCTTTATACAACATTATATATAGAAATAAAATAATGTCTACGAAATGAAATATTTCTTAAATTTTTTCTTTTTGTTATATATAAATTCATTAATATAAACGGTCACTATATATATTTTATTGTTATGTGAAGAAAATTAATTGTTAAAAGGTGTTTTAATTTTGTATATATATTATTTTATATATTACATCAGAATTAAAGTAAAATACCGATTTCACTTAAATTATATGGCAGCACTTTAAAAACAAATGAAAAATTTTCTATATACGGAAAAAGAAAAATTATAAAAGAGAAAATTTTTATTCTGTTAATGGAACAAAACTATATTATGTATAATAATAATAATAATAATAATAAATACAATTTATTTTTGTTTAATAATATAAAAAGAAAACAGTAAAATACATATTTTTTTTTAGTAACTATATTATATTCTTCGTGTATATACAAAATAAATGTTTATAAAAGATATATATATATATATATATAGAGGAAAACTTATATAGTGATTTTTCATGATTTTCCTGAATATCCTGAATAAAATTGTAAGGTGGCAATCATCATCAGGGAGGATTGACGATTTTACCATATGAAAACGGAGCGAAAACTTACTATAAATAGAAATTCAATAAGAAATATAATAATTTTCAATTCGTTTACCATAAACAAAAAGTGATTTTTCTTTCATATATGATTGTTTTTTTTTACAAATCAATGAAATTATTTCAAACAATAATTTTTATATCTACCGCATTTATTAATATATGAAACGTATTTTTGTACCCACACCACAAATATTCATATGCAAAAAAAAACAATTCAAATCAGCAATTATAACAAAATAACAAACAGAATTTTAACACAGAGTTGTATATTCCGCTTGCGGTTGGTCGTACGGCTAATTACCGACACCGTAAAATCCACAAATTAAGTAACTAATAACAGAAGGCTGTTGTTGGACGCTAAAACCAGATTGTTGGTTGTATAGCGAAAAATTTATTTATTTTTTTAACAATCAGAATATGTGCAGTTTATCGCACAATATATTTTCCATAATAATATACTTGCTATATTTTTGGTTTTTTATCAATATGAAAATAAATATATAAT
The DNA here is from genome assembly GCA_958336335.1 of Dilophus febrilis. Lineage (NCBI taxonomy): Eukaryota > Metazoa > Arthropoda > Insecta > Diptera > Bibionidae > Dilophus > Dilophus febrilis. The sequence continues at coordinate 44,004,035 of OY284471.1, read as the reverse complement.
ATAAAAATATGTATAAGGTGAAAGAAAAATAAATTAACAAAATAAAACAAAAAATGATTGATCAAATTTCATTTTCAATTAATCAATCAATTTTTTTATTATATATTATATATATATATTACAAATTTTCCCATTTTTAATAAACGAAAAGAAAAAAAAATGTCCCAATTAACAGGGGGGGGGGGGGGTGAATACATTTTTCAAGAATAAGGAATATTATTTTCTTATAGCGATTTAAATAATTAAGTACTTATTTATAGTTAAGCAAGGATATTTTTATTGGATGTTTAGTAACATACCAATAATTCTGTGACTTTAAATACAAATTTACTTTAAAGAATAATATGCAAGTAAATTTTGATGGGTTTTTATGGAAAATAACTATAAATGAATGCCAATTTTCCTCAGTTTTTACGTAAAATGTCTCCTATTTTGTTGATTGGGATAGACATACGCAAAAGATACACTTTTCTTATGATAATACCGAAAAAAAAAATAAACATATGTGCACTTATTGTGACTATAGAAATGATTTTTTTTATTAACATTTATTACCGATAAAAAATTATTGAAAAAACAATATAACAAAAGTGCATCGAAAATTATGTATATATATATATATATATATATATATATAGAAAAAAGTCTTAAGATGTTTATATTATATTTACTTATGTGTTTTTTTTTATCATATATAAATAAAACATTTGATGCGAAGTATATATAAAAAAAATGATTTTAAAAAGAAAAATTATATATGAACTCATTCTTAAACAAAAATAAAATCAATTGAAAAATATATTCTTATATAAGAGAAACATAAACATTTTTGTTTTAGAAGTTCGTTTGAAAAATATTTTCTTAAAAAATATAAATATAAAATTCACCCCTTATATATAAATTACTATTACACATTACACCTTGCTATATGTGTTTAAGGAGGTATATTTACATTAATCCTCGTACATATATATACTCATAAAATATAATATAAAGTAAATAAAAAAACAATATATGAAGAGGATATGAATAAGGTAAGAACATAAGAACAGTAAAAAAAATACACAAATTGTGGATTAAATTTTAAGCGTGTTTTTCAAAAACATAGAGCTTTTTTGTTAGTTTATTTTTAAGAAAAAATCAAAGTAAGGAAGTATATTTAGTGATATATAACATATAGAAGATATATAAAAGAACTCATCTGAAAAATACTACAAAATCTGTGTTATTTTTTTTTTTTGCTTATATATAAACTAAATGTGTGTGAATTTTTGTGTTCGTGTTTTTTTTACACATATATACTTAGAATATTTTTTTTTTACTCTTCCTCATGAATTACTTTCATAAAAAAAATTTATTTTTTTGACAAATATATTTTTTAACAAAAAAAAAAGAAAAGAAATGTTTATAATATACATATATACGCGGTGTATATTTATCCATATTTTTTATATATATTTATTTGTCTATATATTTATGAGATTGTATATGACATATTTAAATAATTTGTGAATATTTTTTCGTAATATACATCGAAATATTTTGTTTAAATTTAATATGACAACAAATTCTTTATATATTATTTATATATATAAAAAATTTCCTTTAAATATTAAAAGAGGGAAAAAACGTTAACAGAATAATATACTTTTGCTATTTATATATTATATATAATATATATAGTGTATAGTGTACTTATTTTATTATATATATATACTTACATTACATATATTATTTGGATATATATCTATATATATCTATAATCTTTTATTCCATTTGATTTTCTAACATAAATATATACATATATATGAAACCTTTAGATATATATATATATATATATATATATATGACAAAAGAAGGTTGTATGGTTAAATATATATATATATATGTATTGTATATATATATATATATAGATAGATATATGCATTGTGTATTTATTCAATATCATATATGTATATTATCATATATATTTATAGAATATATATAGGATATAAAATTTTCATATTATCTGATTGTGACTGGAAGAATTTTGATATGAAACAGAGGCAAAAGCAATGAACATAAATGTGACAGAAAAATTATTACATATATGTATGTTTATATGTTGTATAATGTACATTTATTTATCTTTTTTGTTTTCGTTGTGAATTTACCTGCATTTTATCATATTTTATTCTTGTTTTATTACAAAAAAATTTATTAATATGAATATTTTATGATAACTTTAACAACATATATATATATATATGTATATAAGAGTGTATATACGCGCGTTTAAAAATGTAAGACATGTTTTTAATATCTGATATGTGTTTGAATGTTACAAAGATTTCAACTTACAGATGGAAAATTTCCATTTCATATCAAATTAAATAAAATTATTTATAATATATAAATTAAATTTTGCAAAAGTTTTCTATATCAATATAATTAAATTTGATAAGATCAGAACATATCTTATTATTAGCGTTTTTATTTTTTTAAGTAAATTAATATATATATACCTAAGAGTTTCTTATATAAATTTAGTTATTAAAGAATTTTCGTCATTCAATCAATCAAAATTACTTTATCAAAAGTTAATACTTCATCAAAATCTAATCCTTATAAAAACGGAAATCATTTAATTTAACATGAAATATGTTTTATCAGTCAGTTAAAAACACAAGTTCTTTAAAGTTCTATACCTAGTATATAAAAAAGCGCTCTAGATAGTTCAAAAGGTGCCCGGTGACTGGATGCCTGGAAATGGGATAATACAAAAAAAAAATATTAAACCACTTAATTTATCTAAACTTATATATAAAGACATAACTACAATGTATGGGATTTTTTATTCTTATATATGTAAAAATAAAACTAACAATGAGATGAAGATGAAATTTATTTTTGTATAAAAAGAAAATTAAAAAAATTGCAGGTAATACTCTGATAATGATATAAAATATATGATATAGCACATACATATACATTATTGAAATAAATATATCGATAATATCAATCTTTATAAATATATATTGTAGATACATCCCCGCACATAATATATTGAATTGTTGAATGTCGTGTGGCGGGCCGCTATACATATATAAATGTGATGATGATAAATTTTTTACAAATATACATTTTGTTATACAACACAATAATATATATACTGTATATGATAGAATAATCTGTACAATAGACAAATTGTTGATTCTTTTTTATACATATCTAGTTTAGAATACAAATAAATATTATATATACATATATAGAATTTGTGATTGATATATATATAATATATATCTTGGAATAAATTCAACCACATATTCTCATTCAAATATATCTATTTCTATATATGGCTTCGGATATGAAAAATGTTTACATAGCACAAAGAAAAAAAACTACTTAAGAAAATTTGTGCATGTAATGTTAAATGTATATATATAGATAAAAAAAAAAGCTTTAAATATATAATATTATACTAAACTTATATATTCTTATATACGGATAAATAAGTTATATTATATTATCCTATTAGGTGTTAAGATAAAAATAAAACGATTTAAAAATGCGGATCATAAAATTGTAAATTTTTGATGTCTACTACTTGAAAAACTCGGAAAATTTTTGCATATAAAATATAAGCAAATTTCGTCTTTATGTTTTTCATATGACCATTTTTCATTTTTCAATTTTAAGACAAATTTTCTACTTCATCATCATTATTATTATTATTATACAACAGACTGATATATAGATTTTATTGTAAGGTACATGTTTTTCTTTTATAATTTATATTATAACATCATTTGGGGGATTAGAAAAGCAATCATTATCACATATTACAAAAAAAAAGACAATTTATAGATATAAAAAGCAATGAAGACGAAAAAAAAAATTGATTCACATATAAGTATAATTATTATTCTACTAACAAATGAAATAAATCGAGAGAGATATATATAGAAATATATGAGGGATGATGATATTATTATATGATGTTCTTATATTTTTTTTTTAAATATTATACAATGTATATATTAAAGATAAAATATATATATATATATATATATATATATATATATATATATATATATATATATATTAATATTCTTGTTGTGTTAAACTAAATTTATATATTATGCGTGTTCAGTTCATATATTTACAAATATGTATAGAGTTATGATGAACTATATATAGAAAATAAAAACGAGATAAATATATCATATATATAATATTATATATGCGGTAAATAAAAGATTAAATGAACCACTAAAAATATGTCTTTAAAATATCTATATATATATATATATATATATATATATATATATATATATATATAACAAGAAGAAAAAACATCTTTTTAAAACATTTGAAAGATTATTTTCCAGTGGGAATTATATTAAAAAACAAAGATATTTTCTTTATTATCTATATATATATATATATATATATATATATATATATATATATGCGTTTCTCTTTTATATATAAATATGAAAATTTAACTATATTAACATTTTCTGTATAGTATATATATCTTCTTGTTTGTTATATTTTTTTTTGTAAATATTCCTTTTTAAAATTTCAAATCACGTATATACATTTCATATACAAAATATATACTATCTATATGTATTATGATAGCTTTATATTTATTATAAAATTTTTCTTCTCTTTTGGTTTTCTAAATCTAAAATAAAATAAATATTCATTCGTAATCGCTATTTTTTCGTCTTTTTTGCAAATGTCATATACAAATAAACTGGTACATATAAGAAATCAAATCAAATCAAAATAATCTCAACATTTAAAATAAAGAAAATATTTATTATATATTATGTACATAAATAATATTTGGAAAAAAACTACCATCAAAGTTTTATCATTTCATATTTCGTGTACTTTTACATAAAATCATATAATATCATATATATTTTATTCATTTATATATACAAAGTAAAGTTAAATATGTAACTATATATGTAAATAAATAAATCTTCGATTTATTTGAATATTTTTGCCAATATAAAATCAATAAAAATATAAATCTAATGTAATTTGATGACATTTTTTTTTGTTTTTGGTTGTTGGATTATTAAATAAATAAATATAAAATGTTTTGTTTGCATAATTATTGTAAAACGAAAATCTGAATATAAGGTTTAAAAAAATTTAATATATATAGAGTCATTCATTTATCATATATAAATTGAATAATTTTCCTGTATAAAAAAAACATATATCCTTTTATAAATAAAGGGATCCGTTAAACAAAGGGACTCGCAGGAAGTTAAACGATATTCGTAAAGGATCGTATATAAATAACAATCTTCAAACTCAAAGATTTGCCAATAAGAGATCATAGACCGTTTTTCAAATCATATTGACGTCTGTATATAATTATTCAGTCAATAATAGTATATAACAAATAAAATATTTCATATCAAGGACCCTATAAAATTAATTATCCCTATATTCGTTTATATACGTACTCCTTAAATATTTATATTATATTATAAAAAAAAAAAAAAAAAAAAAAAGTATATCAATTCATTTATCATCATCCCATTTAATAAATTAATTTTTTTTTTATTATTTATATTTTCATTTTCGAATTGAATTGACACAAATGCAAATTAAAAAGAAAATGTTTTAATATATATTTAAATGAAATTCTTTTCCTAATTAATGTTCATCATTTATATGTTATATGTATAAAGAGTATAAAATAAAAATCCTTATATAAAAAAAAAACAGTGTTAAAAAAACAGTAACATTTAGTTCATTTTTAATATATAAAAAAAATTGAATAGCTATATTTTATTTTTTTTATTTATTATACAAATATATATCATGTCAATTTTTTCCCATTGCATTCATTATCCTTTTTTGTTTTTTTTTATAGCATATCCTTTTAATAAAAATATGTGTATTTAATAAATTTCTTTTTTGCTTGTTATTTTTTTAATTTTTTACTTTACTTTAAATTGCAAAAGTTAATGGCACTTATTGTAATAATAAATTCTTCTGTTTAATTTGAAAATGAATGTTTTTTTGCCGTTTGTAATGATTTTGTTTTGTTAAATGATGAGTGGGATTAAATGTTTAAGGTGCTTTTTTTTTGTTGATGTATATATGTATAGAAATGGATATGATTTTGTATAGAAAATTTAAAAAATAAATATGGTTTAAATGATTAGAAGAAATGATAATAATAGTTTAAAACATAAATCTATTTCAGTAAAATTTTGTGTTTTTTTTTAAATTATCTCTGCGAATCTAAATAATGTTGGTGGAAAAAAATGTCTATAAAATCTATATAAAAAAATTATAGATTTCATAGACATATAACAGAATATAAATAAATAAATAAAGGAAAAATATATACATAACAACACTCAAAAGAATGACACAAAAAGTAAAACAAAACCTTTTGAAATCGAAACCTTAAAATACAAATAATAGCATTATATTCAGAGTCTATATATTTTTATACAAAATAAGGATTTTTTTTTGTTATCTTTGCATATAGAAAAACTATCTAGTTGCTAAATTCTAGTATACATATAACTTACTCAAATTAAAATGCAGTATATAGGAAAAATATATTTCATTTTATTAACAAAAAAAATCACATGCTGATATACGAATCCTTTTTACTCATGTGATCATTTAATTGTATCAAATTTTTACTTACAATTAAAATTCTCTTATATGTAAATCCTATAATCCTTTATTTTTCACGCCCATAAATACAACAGAATAAATGCTGATTTTGCAATCATTTATAATCCTTAAAATTGATTTAACAAATATATATATAATAGAATTATGGAAAATAAATTTTTATATAATTTTCTTTATTCTCATAATTCTTTTTTTTGTTGTTTTATACATTATACCTTTGCTTATCTAATTAAAAAAAATGTATTATACAAAAAAAAATATTTCCTTAATATATATGAAATGACCATTCTGTTCTGTGTATATATTTAGCGAACATTTTAAAAATTAAAAATAAAAATGCTATTAGCACAAAACGCTTGAATATATATAGTTTTAATTATTTATATTCTTTATATTAAAAATTATTTATAAAAGTATAATCCGCGTTTTATATATACATAATTTCTTATTTAAACAGTTTCAAACACTCCAGAAAACTATATATAGTAAAAAGTGGAGATTTTCAAAATTATATCTCTTCTATAAGTTTCACATATAAACATTTTTCATTCCTGATAAGAATTATGAATGTGTTAAAAGGACATAACACAAAAAAACTGTTGAATTTATAGTTTAGCAACAAAGTGTATATATAGGTATATATCATTATCATATATAATATAGATTTATTTACATAATTAATTCTATTATACAAACAACACATATAGCAAAAAAAAAAATTAAAATTAAAAATGTTATGTACATTCTCGCGTATTTATCAATTATTTAAAAAATATCAAAATTCATACCATCAGCTACATATAGTTTTAAATGAGATACAAACAAACACAGGTAAATGCAAAAAAGAAAAAAAATTATTATGCGATGTCCATTTTGTAAATTTTTTAATATATAGAAATGTTTGAAAGAAGAAAAAATAGTGAAAATATTATAATTGTAAAATACAATTAAATTTTATATATTAAATGCATTTTTCAACAGCTAAAAATTTTTTACATGGATTATGTAAATATATCCTCATAGAAAATCTATCTGTATTATATATTATAAATTATGCGAAAAATTATTTTTAAATAAATAAAATAAATTTTTCGCTATACAACCAACAATCTGGTTTTAGCGTCCAACAACAGCCTTCACAGTTGTTAGTTTCTTAATTTGTGGATTTTACGGTGTCGGTAATTAGCCGTACGACCAACCGCAAGTGGAATATATATACAACTCTGTGTTAAAATTCAGATTCGAAAAATAACCGAAAACACAAAACATATTTTATGCATTCGCAGTAGGATTCGAACTCGCCACGACCCCAAAATTTCGTTAAAATTTTAGGTTGGCATTTTTAACATTTACACCACAGAGTTATATAGAATTATTTTTAAAATACACATTTATGATGATTATAAAACGTATAATAGACACACGTTTATGGAATAGTACTTCTTTTTACAAAAAAGATAATTTTTTCCTGCTTGATTTTCTGGATGAATATATATATAAAGTTTGGTTTATATATTCTTTACATTCACATCTCTTATGATATGATGATTTTTACACATATACTTTTTGTTTAAATTTAAAAAATTATATTCTATTCTATATGATTCTATATAGAAAAGCTTTATATTTTTGTATCACATAATATATGAATGAATATTTAAATTGATTGTATATATATTGTATATTTGATACTAAATAGAAAAAAAAAATAACACTATAAGAATTCAAATACCATATAAGAACTTATTTTTCTAGGATCCTCATATAAATATATATAAAAATATAAAACATTATCCATTCAACACTTTACTTTACTATTTTTTTTGTGGGTTTTCGCATGATATACATAAATATACAATGTACAAAAGTGTACAAATTGAACATTTTTCATTGAAAATGAAACTATATACTCTGTTTTCTGTATATAAATATATATATATATGGCAAATCTCAAGTGACCTTAACAAGAAATGGATAAAAATATATAAATATATAACATATTTATACATTGTTTATATTCTATATATTTGCAATTCTATATAATGAAATAAGAAGAAAAGTATAAAATAAATAAAAAAAAATTCTACGTACAATACAAAGAATATAGGTAAAACTTTCTTTCCTGGTCCAAACAATATATAGTTGGATGTTGTTTGGTTTGGTTTGGTTTGTTTTTTTTTTTGTTTTATATAATTTTTGAATTGAGTAATTTTTTCATTGCACGATATAATTTGTCTTTAGTTTTTGTACATGCAATATGATTGTGTTGAGGGAATGTATGTAATTTTTTTTTTTTTTTTGATTAACTTAAAATTTAAGTTCCTCATTAATTTAATTTTTGAAAAAAATTATATCAATTTGTATTTTGTATATTGTGTAATTTTACAACCGAGGAGACCTGAGTTTTGATTTTGATAATGAAAGCACATAAGTATATATTTTCCTCACCCTTATTATATTGAGATTTTTTTTGTCTTTTCGGGATGGTGCTATATATAGTTCTGTTTTTATATTTAAATTATATTTATTAATTTTTTAAAACGCAGTTTAAATTGAATAAACATTTTAATGGTATGGAAACGTTTTTTTGTTTTACTAAATCGTTTAATTATTTGACTAAATGTTTTTTTTTTTATAATGTATTAAAATATCAAACGATTAATCGTAAATTATATATAAATACCAGTATATATATAAGTAAAAAATTTTTAAGCTACCTTCAAATGAAAAATGGAAATCAATTTAAAAAATACATTTTTTGTTTTCTTTTGCAATCAATTTATATAATCGTTTTTACTCTAAGTTTATATTGTATGTATATAAAATGAAAACAAAAACTTAAACTTTTTTATTCGTACATCATGACACTGACATTCATTTCTTATATATATGTGATACAAAAAAAAAAATAAATCCATAAGAATATTTTTCAAATATATCGATTTCGTCTATGATGAAATATATATATATATATATGGTAAAGTATACTATAAATATAATCCAAACGACGATTGATTTATAAATGAAGAAAACAGTATATATATTTTTAAAACTAAATATTTATGAGTTTTTTATGTATAATTACCATATATTGAATTTGAAGTGTTGTATATATATATAAAATATATGCATAATTATTTACATCATCGATTTCTAATATAAAATATTTTTCATTTATAATATAACAAAATTTGAAATATATCCTTAAAATGATGAAAATAAAAATGTATTTTATAAGTATGTATGTATATTTCTCAATATCTATGAAATAATTCTTTTATATATGCACATAGACTATGATCTCATCTTAACGTCAACCATATTCACAGAGATATACATGTAAGTATTTTCGAGATAGATATGCAATAACTGAATTATAAGATTCCATTATATACATTACTTTATTTAATATATATATACAAAATTATCCTTTCTTTTCCATTTCCATATATATATGTTATATATATATATATTTTTTTTTATACCGCTGAATTGCATTATTCAATAATATAAAAAAAAAAAATTGAATCATATAATAATAAGTATCATATAACTTTTTATTAAAAAAAATTGAATTGATAAAAAACAATAAAGAGTAATGTAATTTTAGAATAATAATAATAATAATAATAATAATTTTGGTATATTTTAAAAGTCATATTTTCAATATTAATAATATCTACCTCATTGAAATATATTAAAATACAGTCAGAGGTTTATTATTCATAAGTTAAAGAAATTCTTATTTTTATATAGAACCATTTGCAATATTGAATTGTTGTTTGAGAACATTTTAACAGCAATATTGTATAATCACATGAAAAGAAAATAAAATGCTAATCATATTCTGTATATACGTATGTATATTAGATAACAATTAATGTAAAGGAAAAAAGTTAATGAAACTTTTAAATAAATTTTCAACAATTCATATTCAAATGAATATAATATGAAAATGGAATAATATATATATGTATATATATATATATACTTAACTTTTATACATTTGCTACTATCTTATCATAAACCCTTCTATTTTCCAATATTACAACGATGTAATTTTATATAAGTTATATCTCTCTATATATAACTCATTTACATTAATTTAATTTATACGCATTGTCTTTATAATATAATTTCAAAATATATATATATTTGCGTTTATATTACAAATTGAATTAATTTTAAAATAACTTGAATATAGGGACGTATAGAGGTATAGGTATATTATAGATAACTTATTACATATAATATATCATATTGTTAAGTATGTTAAAAAGGAAATATTACTTATGACATTGTCATCATTATATCATTGACATTGCTAACCTACATTTTCTGAAACCTTAAACCCATAACAATTATTAGGCAATTGATTTTTCAAATATATATTTCATTTTTCAATTAATTTAAGATGATTTTGTTACAAGTAGATTTTGTTTCAATTCAGTGTATCCTCAGGCAAATCTAATATAGATGCGTTTACCGAAATAAAAACCTTTGGTTAACTAATTGGTAAGTTACAATAATTTGAAAATATGGAAAATTTTCAATAATTTAACATTAAAAAACATGATTTATTTTTACTTAAAAGTGGAAAATCTCGGAAAATTCATATGAAAGCGACTAAAGTGATACAAGAAGACCTTTAGTATTTTTTTATGATCTTTTTAAATATGCAATAAAATGTATTGGTCTACTTGGAAAATCATTGAGTATTGACAATTTTTATGAACTAATTGCATTTATCAATACGACTTAATTTGAAATTCTATTTAATTATATTTTATTCTTAAAATACGTGAAAATACCTTTCTTTTGATGGTAAAATCATTCAGAAAGGTTAAGTGGTTCGGAAGTTACAATAATTTGAAAATATGGAAAATTTTCAATAATTTAACATTAAAAAACATGATTTATTTTTACTTAAAAGTGGAAAATCTCGGAAAATTCATATGAAAGCGACTAAAGTGATACAAGAAGACCTTTAGTATTTTTTTATGATCTTTTTAAATATGCAATAAAATGTATTGGTATACTTGGAAAATCATTGAGTATTGACAATTTTTATGAATTAATTACATTTATCAATACGACTTAATTTGAAATTCTATTTAATTATATTTTATTCTTAAAGTACGTGAAAATACCTTTCTTTTGATGGTCTAATCATTCAGAAAGGTTAAGTGGTTCGGAAGTTACAATAATTTAAAAATATGGAAAATTTTCAATAATTTAACATTAAAAAACATGATTTATTTTTACCTAAAAGTGGAAAATCTCGGAAAATTCATATGAAAGGGACTAAAGTGATACAAGTAGACCTTTAGTATTTTTTTATGATCTTTTTAAATATGTAATAAAATGTATTGGTATACTTGGAAAATCATTGAGTATTGACAATTTTTATGAATTAATTGCATTTATCAATACGACTTAATTTGAAATTCTATTTAATTTTATTTTATTCTTAAAGTACGTGAAAATACCTTTCTTTTGATGGTCTAATCATTCAGATTGGTTAACTAATTTGGTAAGTTACAATAATTTGAAAATATGGAAAATTTTCAATAATTTAACATTAAAAAATATGATTTATTTTTACTTAAAAGTGGAAAATCTCGGAAAATTCATATGAAAGCGACTAAAGGGATACAAGAAGACCTTTAGTATTTTTTTAGGATCTTTTTAAATATGCAATAAAATGTATTGGTATACTTGGAAAATCATTGAGTATTGACAATTTTTATGAATTAATTGCATTTATCAATACGACTTAATTTGAAATTCTATTTAATTTTATTTTATTCTTAAAGTACGTGAAAATACCTTTCTTTTGATGGTCTAATCATTCAGATTGGTTAACTAATTGGTAAGTTACAATAATTTGAAAATTATTACAAGTAACACAATTTTCACATTAACATAATTATTTCTATCAGGAAAAACATTCATTAAAGATTCTTTAAGGATTTAACACAACACGCAGACTAATTAAATTTTGAATTTATTTACTTATATTTATATAATTATCTCGATCTTGAAATATTTTTCTTAAATAATTACAATTTAATATACACGTGCTTTAATTTTATATACATTTATTAATCGCAAATAAATATTTTTCTATAAAGTTTCATTTTATTTACCAAATATTTGAAAATACAAAATACATGGAAAATATTTGAAATTTCCCTTTAAAAAAAATTTTTTTTTATATATACTAAAAGTACAAATTATATGTATTTACATATTTGTTTTATATATATATATATATATATATATATTTAATATTTATTCATATATATTCCTCGTATATTAAATAAAATGATGATAAATTTTATTTAATATTTAAACAGTATTATATTAAAAAAAAAAAAAAAATAAATGCTTTTAAATAAAATATTATATTTGTCTATAATTATGCGCGTATAGTAAATAAAATTTTGTATTTGATTTGTATAAAATAATTATAATAAAATACCGCTAAAATAGATATCAAAAGGAAAAATATCCTTATTTATTTTTATATATATACTACGAAAAAACAAAAAGCACAATAATTAATATCTTTCTTGTAAATATTTTTTTAATACTTTTTGATTTATTTATATATATATGATGATAATTTGATACATGAAATATAAATACGATTATTTATGGTCCTTTATTTTTTTTTTTTTTTTTGTAAATTGTTCCTTTTTTAATTTTATTTGTTGGTTGTTGTTTTCATAAACATCAAATCTAAAACTAATTGTGTAAGTAAACATATAATATAATGTTTTTATGCACAAAAATAAAAAAAACCATATATATATATATATATGTATAGGATATAAGAAAAACAAATCTCGCAACAGCTCTATTAAAATATATTTATTTTTTTTGGTTTGTTTTTTTTTTTTTTTTTTTTTTGAATGCGGTCGGTATATCCCCTCATTAATTTGACATGGGATACAAAATACTATATATATATAAAAATGACTATATCCAAAAATAAAAAATATATTTTTTCTGTTGTTTTTCATTATGACTTCATCATGGTATTTTTGTTTTCAATAATACTAGCTATGTATATATAGGATTAAAAGAAAAACTGTCGGATAATAATTTTATAATATTATATAAATACACATATACAATTATTAGACTGAATATATGTATAAAATATGGTTTATGGTAAATATTTACAGGATGTTTTTTAATCGAAGGAAGGTTAAGACATACGAGAAGTATTAGAAAAATTAAAAAAACTTAAAAAAAATCTTCATTTAAATATTGGAAATGTATTTTTATCATGATTCTTAATCAAATTTGTATACGTATACAATTTCCATTGAATACTGTTGATCGTTGACGAAGGTATAACAATAAATTTAACATACTGTTTTGCGTTTTCTTTTTTATAATATATAATATAATATAAAATTGTTATTAATCATTCAATTTTTTGTATATGACAAATACGAAAAGTACATGATTTTATTTGTTATTTTGTTTTTTGCTATTGTTTTCACTGGGGAGTGATGTACTGAAACAATTATTTATAAAATTTCAAATGAAACATTTGACAATAAATTAATATAAAATTTAAAAAAAAATGTATACAATTATTAGTATTAAAAATTTATTATTATTATTATGGATTAAAAACATTTTTTTTATCATTTTTAAATATGGAACAATATTTCAGTAAATAATTTTTTATATATATAGATACGGAAGGAATAAATGCATTATTATTCTATTGAATGAATCAATGAATCCAATAAATTAATGGAATTTTTAATCAACAATTAAAATTTTAATCCATGAATCTAAGAATTTTTTCTATTATATATTGGGATTTCAATCCACTCAAAAAAAAAATGTATATCTGATATTCACAACTGCATTATTATTATTATTATATGAAATGTTTTTAATTTCGTTATATGTGAATAATCTATACGTTTATAATGAAGAAAAATTATTATTTCCGATAAATGCATTTGCATTTATAAATTAAAAATTGAAATTCATTTATACACACTATATATATATTCCCGAATATATATTAATATCAAAAATATATATATAAGTAAGATAAATGGTGAAAAACTTTCATCTATTATATATATATATGAAAAATATTTTTAATCTATATTATACACTATTTTTCATTTTCTATATAGATTTTATAGAGAATACAATTAGTGTATTTTCAAAAAAAAAAAAACATTATAATTTTTATCGTTAATTTTCATTTTCAAACACAAACATAAAATATTATGAATAATTATTTATGATTTCATTTGTAGAACGAAGCAATAATAATCGGTTTTTTTGTCAAATAGGAATTAAAAATGAAACATGAAAAATGCAATCCTAAAACTTCACAAATAAAACGATTAACATATATTAAACGAAAAAAAAAATACATTTCCTTATAACAATTTTACCGAATAGGAATCACTAAATATACATTTATATGAATTTAAGGATTTTCCTGAATAATATATAAATAATTTAAAAAAAAGTGTTTCGCCTTTTATGTTAAATATATATAATAATAATATACAAACAAACAAATATACAAACAAATTTACGCAGTAAGTAAAAATACAGAGGTAAATTTTGCATTTAAATATAAAATTAAATATTGAACAACAAAATTTAAATAATTAATCAAAAAAGGATATTGTGTGTATGCTCGTTTTGTTCGTATAAGTACAGTATAAAAATTTCATTTATATAACAAAAACGCTTTAATATAAAATAAAATATAAAATATTTATTTTATAGATTAAATTTATTATACATATAACAAAAATTCAATTGAATTTATCTTATAAATTATAAAATTTTATTTATAAACAAAAAAAAAAAAATTCACATACATAATTCCATTTTGTATTCCATTTATTGTGAGAATTCAATTTTATTGTTGAAATAATTTCCAAATATTGAAAATTTTATATAAAAATTGATTGTTTATAAACAGTTTTTTACTTTATTAAAAAAAAAAATACACAAAAAACCAAAAATAATTAATTTTTTACACAAAACCAAAAAAAAAAACCCTTAAGCACTTAATTTTAAATAATTTTTTTTTTGAAATGAAAACCGAAAAAATTAAATTACAATGAAACCATATAGGGTTTATTTTTATTATTTTTTTTTATTTTTTGTATTTCCAAAGAAGAAAATACAGAAAAGAAAAACACTCCTATATTGCTGTTAAAAAAAAAAACTGTTTTTTTTTTTTTTATTAAATTTAATTTTTCAAATCAAAATTAAAATGAAACTAAAATATCACACATATATTCAGTTGTCGTAATCGTCGTCGTCGTCGTCGTCGTTAACCATACAATAAATTGTTATCTATTTTGCAAAGTTAAATATATATAGTTGTTACAAAGTGTTTATGCTATGGCATACACGAAGCAACTGAATAATAGAAAAAAACGATGTGATATATTAGATTTTTTTTTTTTTTATTATTTGTTGCTAGAGAAAATTATATTATTTTTTGATAAAATAACAAAATGTTATGAAAATGATGATGGTGATGGTGGTGGTATATTTTCTTGTATTGCTACTGCACAGCATATATATATATATGTACAATAAATTCAACAATATATATTTAAAGTATATATATTGTCCAATTTTGTATATGATGGAAAAATTGGTATTTCATATCAAAACGATATATAAAAGAGTATATATATACAATTTATATATTTAACAAATATATATTATATACATATATAGGGAATTTTCGCAGATGATGTCAATTATTGCGAGAGAACGAAAAATACATACAACAATTTGTATGAAAATTTCACTCAAATATTATATTATATATATATATATAATATATATAGTTTGTTATTTTGTATATGTAAGCACCCACATACGTTCTGCAAATAGATATATATATATATATATATATATTTTTAGCATCATATATGAATGAAAACTCTACGTTTTGTATATATAAGGAAATCTGTTGTTTTTTTTTTAGTTACTATATGAAGAATTTTTAACTCAAATTTGGTACACATCAGATTTGAGTGACTATTTTTGTTTGTTACCTTTTGATATATATATAAATACATTTATGTTATCTTTTATAAATATAGTCCTTAATTAATCCTTCAGAACTATATATAGGAAAATCATCTGCTGGATGTTGATTATAAAGATTAAATTGTTCTTAAATGCATCTTAAATGAATGTTATTAGGAAAAATTTCATTTATTATAAAATATGGGCAATAATAATTTCCTTGTAAATGATTGGAAAATCGAAAAGGGGCATAATTTTTTTTTTAGGAAATTATTATCATAATAACATTGATTTAAACGCTAAATATACATTAATATAAATAAATACTATGATTTAAAAAAAAAAACGTGCCATAAAAATGTGCCAATGGTATAGAAAATTAATCAAATTAGATAATATGATGAACAAATTTTTTAAATAAATATATATACTTTATTGATTATAATAAAATATTGATTCATGTTTAATTTTATCGATATATAGTATATATTTTTAGAATATATAACAATTATAATAATAGAAAAAAAATTATTATATATATAAGATCAATTTATGTATGATCGCATCTTTATACATATATATATTAGGTTGTCTAAAAAGTATTGATAATTTTTTTTACAATATTCAAACGATTTTTTTTTATATATTTCAATTGAACTTTATTAAACCATAATATGCGCCGTTTTGATCGATGACCCTTTGCCATTTTTCTGGTAAAGACATTATCCCATCACTGTAGAACTTCTGTGTTTTCTGGTCAAAAAACTGATCCAAGTGCATTTTGCAGTCCTCTGCGGAATTTAATTTTAATCCATTAAGGGAGTTCTGCAGAGACCGGAACAAATGATAATCTGAAGGTGCAAGGTCCGGGCTATATGGTGGATGCATTAAAACTTCCCAGCCAACACCCTTTCGATTGATTAATTCTGGACGTTTTTTTTTAATCTCGTGCTTCAATCTTGTTAATTGTTGACAATAGAGATCGGAATTAATGGTTTGACCGGGTGCTAGTAATTCATAATGAACGATTCCTTTCCAATCCCACCAAACAGACAGCATTACCTTTCTTGGTGTTAATCCAGGTTTTGCTACTGTTTTTTGGGAGCTTCACCCTTCTTGGACCACGATCTTTTTCGTACATTATTATCGTATGTGATCCATTTTTCATCACCTGTAATCATTCGCTTTAAAAATGACTCGATTTCGTTCCTTTTAAACAGCGTTTCGCAAATGGAAATTCGGTTCATTAAATTGTTTTGTGTTAATTCATGTGGTACCCAAACATCGAGCTTTTTCTTGTATCCAGCCTTTGTCAAATGGTTTAAAACTGTTTGGTGATGGATGTTTAGTTCTTTAGCGATATCATGACTGCTTACGTGTCGATTTTCTTCAATTTTTGATATGATTTCATCGACTTTTTCTGGTGATTGGTCGACCAGAACGAGGTGCATCTTTGACATCAAAATTACCGGAAAGAAATCGAGCAAACCATCTATAGGCTGTTAATTTTGATAAAGTTCCTTCACCGTAAACTGCACAAATTTGTTCATTTGTGCCTGCGTTGCATTTTCACCTTTTTCATAATAAAATTGTAAAATGTATCGAATTTTTTCACTAATTTCGCTCAACTTTAATGCACTACAACTTTTAAATGACTAAACTAATTTAATTTTTTTTTTTTTATCTACAAGATGTCAGCTTTCGAACATATGTTAGTGTTACTTGATCAGAGTACTACTTGAAATATTCAATTATAATGACATCTATTTATAAAAATTATCAATACTTTTTCGATAACCTAATATATAATTCGGATTATAATATACAAATGAATATATAATTTCTTAATTTAAATTACATCAATACGTACAATTCGTACAATACAATAATATATGTATATCCATAGGCATCATAAAGATTTAAAAGATTTTTCAATATAAAATACATCAAATAATAATATACTAAATGTATAGAGAATATATAGAAAAAAAAAATGAATAACAAAAATACAATAAAAAGAAGAAAAAAATTAAGTACTATATGTATTTAATAAGTGGAAAAATTTAATTTTGTCAATTATATTCGTGGAATTATTATTATTATTATTATTATTATTATGTGTTTTGCTGTTGTGTATATATATAGTATATGAGAAAATTGATGGATAAATGATGCATATTATTATGATGATAATATGACGACTTCAAAATAAAAAAAAAAAATTCAATTCAATATAATAATGATTATATATATTAAACGCATATAATATTATATATTTTTAAAAATAGAATTTATTTGTACAAAAAATAAATAAACAATATTTTTCTTTATGATTTTCAATTTTTCATTCATTGATTTTATTCATTTTTTTTAAATAATATATGTATATAGATAATAATTTGTCTTTTATTATTGTATATATGGATAGTTATAATCTTGATTATTTATGACGATTTTTATACATCTCGCATATTTAAGAATATATTTTTGATATCTGCGTGTGCGGTTGATTACATAATTTTATTGAAATCAAATAATTTTTCAATATACTATATTTTATTTTATATAAAGATTTTTTATGGTTTTTATAAAATTTATCAGACAATGAATCAAATAAAAAAAGTTATTCGAATAATCATTAATTTGTCAATTGATGAATAGTTCTTTTATTGTGGACCATATAAAACCAATCGCCCAAACAAAGTATATTTGATTATTTACATATTTTCCTTTATTATAAATCGAATTATGGTAAATGAAATTACAATTAAATCAAATTATATAGTAACTATATAATTCGTCTAATATAATAAAAGAAATTTTAATTTAAAAATTGTAATAAAATAATCAAATAAATCGATATAAGAATAAAAATTTCTATATATATATATTTATACGAATGATATAATAAAATTTAAAGATAAAATATTTTACTTTGATGTAAAACTATAATGAAAATGAATGTATGCGAATATATATATATAAAGAATTCATATGCTTATCCATTTGAAAATAAAATCCATTTGGTTTGGATTCATTTTGGAAAATTTAAAGAAACTCATTCACAAATTAAAATAATTCATTTTTTGTTGATAAAAAATGGGTATAAGAAATCAAGAAAATATTGATTCTGTTCGTGAATGTGTGTAAAACAATTCAAAGAGCTAATGTTAAACCTGCGCAGCTTATGAAAGTGATTTAAGGAAAATTATTTATTTTTTTTATTCGAATAAATAATCAATATACGAAAAATATTTGTATATCAAAGGATAGTATAAATTAAATGTATATTATATATATACAAATTTATTTGAAAATCAAATATAACAAAATTTAAATTTAATAATATATTAAACTGCTCTTATATGCCAATTTTCGTATATACGAGTACGAACGTATATACCAATATCTAAAATACTAACAATTTTCATCTGTTGTCTGTTGTATGAAAACCACATTTTTAAAGGGTATATTATATATATATATATATATGGTAAAATGTATCTATTCACATTAGATACATGTAGACTCTATATATATATATATATATTTGAATATAAATGTGTTAAATTTAAATCTATATATGGAAAACACCTCAAAATATACATATAGAAATATATGTTTTCAAATGGAATATCATCAAATGGATATATATATATAATATCTCAATTATATAACATATATTTTATTGGTTAAACTTATTTGTAATTTATTGTCGATTGAATAATATAGAATAAAGTAATAATAATAATACATATACCGCACATAATATATGTGTATATGAAAAAATATAAAAAAACAACTTGTTGAAATCATAAATATTTTACGGGACAAAATGATAAATTATTTTATACAATACAATTGTTATGAAATGTGTTAAATTTTATATACAATATATTTGATATATTAATAGATTTTATAACAATGAATCGCAAGCCATAAATCAACAATATTATATATCAATCATAAATTTTCAATTAAAATGCATTCAATCATATTATTGTTTTTTGCATATTGCTATACCAAAATATAACACACAAAATTTCTAATAAATAACATGACAAACGCGAAAAGGACATTTTATGTTATAAATATAGAATAAAAAAAGTACACAGTGTGACAATTAATATTCCGGACTGGTCCTAGAAAATACATTAAAAACATGATTTTTGATATATATATGGAATGTGGAACAAACTATCAAACTATCTGACTCACGATATTCAGGTCGAATACCACGAATCCTGCCCATCAAACGCTTGAAAAATTTCGATATTATATGCCCCACTGACTGTTTGAACAGTTGGAACGCATTCTTTATGGATAAAAATTCCCTTGCTATCGAAAAATGTTACGAGCATTGTATTGATTTTCGATGGAACTTTTCTTGTTTTTTTGGACTGCGTTTTACCCACCCACGAAACATTTATACCACTTAAAAACTTGTGTTCTACCCATACAATTATCGTCATTAACTTACTGCATCGATTTAAACGTTTCTGTTGCAGATTTACCAAGCTTTGCGTTGACTGTTCTTTGTTCCATGTTAAAATTTCTACTTCAACTAAAATATTGTTTCACAATAAATGTCATAACTTTTTTATTTGTCAACCAAATGCAATGTAATGAAATTTTTACAGACGATAGAGAAAATATCAAGCTTCAAAACGCTTGTTCGATCACATAGATCGTCCCACTGGTTATTGAGATATGGTTTGAGTCCGGAATATTAATTGTCGCACTGTGTATGTTTATAAATTAAAAATCCCATAAAAAATTATAACATTAAAAATTTCCTTTAGTGATTTGTGAAAGTTATTCAAATTGTAATGATAATAATAATAATAAATTTTAGTCAACACAGCTTTTATAATAAGGATTTTTTAAATGATTTTTTTTTATATATAAGGAAAATCTATACATTAAAAACTATTTTCAAAGAAAACTAATTTCTTATTTTATCCATAAATAAATGTCAATAAACATTACATATAAATATAATATTACGTAAATATTATATACCAAAAAAAAAAAAAATAAATAAATAATAATAAATAAATAAACCTTTTAAATAAAGATAAAATTGATATTAACATATGAATAAAAAAAGAAAAAAAGAGTTATTTATATAAAAAAATGAATAAACAATTTTTTTACTTACTTTATAAATTTACTATATATAACAAAATATTGAAAAACTTTCTTAGAAAATAAATATTAAATTTAAAAACATATTTATAATGTGTGTGTGTGTTGTGTATATATATTTGATGAATATAAACTATTTGTAACTTTATTACATAGTTGATAAATGAAGAAGAAATATTACATCGTTTACTTTATAAATTGTTAATTTAATATATATGCTATTTGAATTACACCTAACACGTATTTATTTTTATTTAATTTTTTTTTGGATTATTTAAAACGATTTTTTTTTTTCATTGCTCAATAATAGTTTATTTATACCTTAAAATTAAAATTATTATTATTATTATATTTACTATATTTAGACAGACACGATTAATAAAAAGAAATTTTTATATATACATACAAATTCAAATTGATTGAAAAAATAAACATTTCTTTATATTGTATTATTAAACGTCACGTCATGTGTATTATAATATATCCGTTTATAATAAAATTAATTTAATTAATTAATCACTTACTATAAAAATCATTACCACATATAACATTTATAAGTTTTTTTATTATATTTTATTACATGATTTTATTTTTAACGACTAATATACATGAGTATACTAAAAAAAAAGAGATGTTTTACCTTTTATTATCTATATAAATAAATTTTCTAATATATCAAAAAATTTCGAAGCGTATAAACAATTTATATAATTAAAATTTTTTTTTTTTTTTGTGTTTGATTGATTTTATGTATTTTTTTATTCAAATTTATTTGTTGGGGTTTTTTTAGTATTATTATTATTATTATTTTATTCAAGTGTCCCTTTATTCTTTATATTGCGATAGTAAATCAATATCTATATATATATATAGAGGAAAACAATAATAATTATATAGTGATGATGTCTATCACAACAATCAGATATAAATTATTTAACATATGTTTATTAACAAATTTTATTATATATGTTGAATATGTGTGATGGATATATATATATGGATATATAATTTATAGTTTGAATGTTTATATATATTTTATTTTATTAGATATATGGTCAAAATTAACTTGTATGTTTTGGTATATATTGTTTTTTTATCAATTCAATTCAATTAAACATTTTGACCATAAAATTCTTTTTATTAAAGTATATTTAAAGGATACATGAATTTATTTAATACAATGATTGACTGAATATTTTATTAAAAGATTTGTTATGTAGTTTTAGATTTAGGTTTTGCCACGGAAAATGGTTTTTTTAAGTTAAAAGAATCATCGGAAAATTCATATACATTCAATTAGGAAACTTAAACTAAACTTTCCCAATCTTTATTCAGACATCCTTTGGCAATTTTCAACAGTTCAGTTAAAACCGAACGGGTTGTTAATGAAAATCTCTGTATTTTTTCTATCGTTTTTTTTTTTTTGGAATAATAGGAAAATTTTCTTCTTTCTTTGGTGGACTTGCATTTCAGTTAGCGAATTGTTTGTAAACTTTGATCATATAACTTTTTTTTTAATCTGTATATTAAGAACGCATACACCAAACTTTAGATCATTCCAACCAAAACCTATAGTATTTATTAAAAATATCATTCATGGATTGTTTTTGAAAAATCTCCATATATTTTCCATAACATTCCATCACATTCTCGTTGAAGGAACTCTAAATTAATAATTATTAAACGATTGTTATAATTAATTAATCATATAAAAGTTAATGAATATTATTTGTATATATAAATACATAATCGTTTCGCTTATCAATCACACACACCCTCCGTCCACAAAAATATACAAAATCAATTAAAAATTTATATTTATATGAATATTGAATATATTTACAGAAATTAAAACAACATAAATAAATAAAGGGTTTTTTTTTCAATTCATGCGTTCTTTTACATTACATACATATACATATGTGTATAGAAAATTTTATATATTACACTATTTTGTAAAATGTAAAAGACTAACTTTATAAATTACATGATATTTTACTAGAAAAGTTTTACCTTTTTATTCAAATATAGACGGTGAGTGTATAATATATACTACATACACTCATCATATAATATACCTTTATGTTTGTTTGTATATAGACCAAAAAAACATATGTTACCTTTATATATATATATATATATATTCATTTGAATAGACTTATTTTGTATGTTATATATATATATATATTTGTAGTTAAACATTTTAACATACAGAACATATATATATATTTGTAAAATTATTATTATTATTATTATTTAACAACTAATGATGTATGTAAAATGCCAACATTAGTTTTTAATAAGCACTATGGCTGCCAGGGCCTTTGGCTTTTACCGGAATTAGAAATCATTAATATTATAATTATTAATGTAATTTTAATAATGATGATGAGTATTTGTTATATACTTTCATATATAATTGCGAATATGTGTGTGTAGTAGACTTTGTAAATCTTTGGCTGCGTCCGACACAATATACCAAAGATATTCATTAATTTGATCCCAATGAATAAATGGTGACTTAGTTCATGAATTCAAATCATAAAAAGCACAGAAAAAATTTTCCGGCCAGGATTTGAACTCGTGACCACCCGCAATTGGGTTGGATGCTTTATCAACGGCACCACCAAGTCGTCGCTATTTGTAAAATATACATACAATTTTATGTAAACGGAAGTCTTAAGTTTTCACCTTTTAAATTCTATATATATATATGAATATATGAATATATGAACAATGTAAATTCTCTATGGTATTAAAATCTGCACTATATACTTTTAAGATTATACTCCTTATATAGATGACATATAGAAATTCTACTATTATATATATATATATATATATATATAAGGAAGTGAAGAAAATTCTATTGTATTTAATATATGAATGTTAAAAATCATATTTTCTAAGGAAGGTATATATATTGACATTTTTAAAAACTTAACCTATTCAAACTATTCTTATTTTTTTCATAATCAAAATCAAATTCAATATATTTTATCAGATGATACCCGACTTTTTTTTCCAAATTAAACATTTACACCAATCTTTTAATTTCCATCGTTGGATTTTATATCTAAATTTGATGATTAAGAAAGAAATTACCACTAAAAATTCTTTTTTTTTTTAATTCATTTTTTTTTGTATATGATACAATCGTAAATAAATGATAATTTCCCTACAACGGTTTGTTAAATTTATGTGTACAGTATATACACAAAGGTATGAAAAAGGTTAAACATATCATGTTTATATATAGGAAAACATTTTACATTCATATATTTGTATATACATATATAATACATATAAAGATATACTTAAAATTCTTTAACGATTATATTTTATTATTTTACATATGTATATATATATATATATACATTTAGGGTGGTATATATAAGCTTTATTTTTTAAGCAAAAGCTACTTGTTGGTTCAACCAGTTCAAAATATTTATTTATTTTATATGTATACCACAAGTAAATAATAAACATATATATGTATTTTAAAGTAAAATGAATAATATACTTTTGAATGGATCAAGATATTATATATACTATTAAAAGCTTTTGTGTAATGCACATAAACTGGATAAACTTTTTAAATTATAATATATGACGAATATATATATGTATATCAAAGACAGGTATTGATTGGAAATCTTTTTTAGTAAAAATATATTGAAAGTATTTTTGTTATATGAAAACGATGTAAAGTATTTATATTTAAAAGTGATGAAAGTCAATTATTTGCAAATAAACTTATATGTGTATGTATTTTTAAAATTAACATTAATTTTAAAAAAGTTTCTTATTATGTTGTTTACTCAATATAGAAATGTTGAAATTATATACTAATAATCTTTGAAACACAATATTTCAATTTTCCAATAAAATTTTCTCTATTTTTTTTAGTTATGCGTATTCAAATTGATATTTTTTCCTTGAATTTCTATATAGATTTAATTATATTAAGTATAACATACATGGCATTTTAATAAAACCATTAAACAATGAAAATTGCACAACAAAACATTCTGGAATTCAATAAGAAGTGTATTGACTGTATAATATGCGTTTATATATGAACAATATATACAACATCTTTATAACTATACTTATATATAGTTTCTTCCGAATAGTAGAATACTTTGATATTATATATAGTAAATAATTCTACATAAAAATATTTTTCCTAATCACGTAAATATAACATAAAGAATTGTTCATATACCTTAAGAACATATTAGATATATATATTATTGTTTGCCGCGGTTTATATTTCACGTAGAAAAACACTACAGTGTAAATTATTATAGTATACAAAGTATATAGATAGATATATGGAGTGGAATATATGAGGTTAAAGATTAAGAAAATATATTTTCTACATATATTTTATATTGTTTTATCAAATATATACTATCGGATGGTTGTGCTGAAAAAAAAAAAACAGTAATATCTTCCGCAATAATAGATATTCATTCGGATTATAGCAAATGATAATATTACCACAATCATGAGTTTCATAATACATATCTTTTTGTATTATAAATCATATTGGTATATAGTTTTTCCATTCGGAAAATCTTTGAAATTCGAAATGATTCCGTTCAAGGAAACCAATCGTTCACATTTTACAGAGAATAACTTCATATATATGTAAATATGTAAATTGCAGTTAAAATCCACCATTATATAATTTTCACATACTCATTTTAAATTATACATCTATATATCGTATTTCTTTCTATGTATAATTCGCTACATATCGTACATTTCGTATAATACTATACTTTATTAAAACAGACTATATATTTATAGGATTACATGTATATATATATATGACTATATATAAATACATTGTATAAGAAATAAATATATGAATATATAAAGGATAATTTTTAATTATCCTCTGTAAAACTTCATATGATATACCATAAATATTATATATAGTTTTAGAGTTAGTATTATTGCAAAAGGATTTTCTTTATTATATATAATATGTAATATTTTTAAAAGAATTATCACCACAATTATTATTGTTTATTATACAGGTGATATGAGCATTTAATTAAATAAAATTATTAATAATAAATTATCAAAAAATGCAGCTGTAAAACTCATCAATAGGTAAAATTTTTAGATAAACACAATGTTCTTTTCAATATTGAATGATTAATATTTAATTTGTTGTTTTTAAGAAAATATATTAATTGATTACGAACATTTCTAATAAAATCAGTTAAATCCTTTCATGAAAAACATTTATTATTTAAAATTCACTAATTCCGCAGGATGTTTTATTATACATAACTTATCTATACCTCAAAACTTATACAATTATGATGCATTATAAAAAAAAAAACATATATAAAATTATGCAATTTTGAAGTTAATTGAATATATAAAATGCAATTTATTTACGTGTGTGTGTGTGTGTGTGTGTCATCCATTGCAAGAACTTTTTATCGAGCGTTTTTGAATTAATTAAAAAGTTTTATATAAACATGCAAATTACTTCCTTACAGTTTTTTTTTTCAGTTAATTCTTCATTATTATTATTATTATTATTATTTGTATATCATTTCTATAATATATTACATGGATTTTGTTTAATATATATAATATTTTATGACATTCATATATATTTATATGTCTGATGGCATATAAAATTAAATATGTTTCAAAATGGCATAAAATGCTCTTATATAAGAAATATATTCCACATATATTATAGTGTATATGTATATACTTTTGAAAATTTATTTGAATACATTTTATTAATAAAAAGTTAAATATATATACAACTATAATTATTTGAATAATTGTTTAAATTTAAATTGTTAAATAATAAATAAAATGAATTTTTAAATGCGAGTTTTTGAATTTTTACATTGTTTAATTCATAATCACACGCATACAATGGGATTTACATTAATGAGGTTATTCGAATAATTAAATAATATAATTCATTCAGAAATTAATTATAATTGAATTTTAATATTATATGATATTCATTTTCAGACAATATTTTGACGAATAAAAGGATTCTAAAAAGGATATACTAAAAAAAAAGTTATTTAAATATTACATGCTATGATTCAAGTGCAATTATTTTCTATATACATATGTCAAATATGCTCGTATATCATGGATAAAAAAATATAAATATAAGTAAATAATGAATTTATCAACAAATAATTTTTTTGTTCCCCCAATTTATTTACCTTAAAATTTTTCCGTTGAAAGGGAAAAATATATTATTAATATATATCATTATTTATCAACAGTTATAAAAATCAAAAAAATAACCAAAAAATAATGATACGAAACCGAAAAAGATAAAAATAAAACCTTTGATGATTTGAAAATTATAAAATTATGATGAATAAAACGAATAAATATTTAAAAAATTTATATAAATAAATATATTTATTTATTGTTAAAATATAATATATATTTATTGAACAAAAAAAAGGGCATATGTTTATTATTCAAAAATCTGAGAAAATAATATTATATAATATATATGTATACTCTGTGGTGTAAATGTTAAAAATGCCAACCTATAAAATTCTAACGAAATTTTGGGATCGTGGGTTTTGAACTGTTCGTCATACGACAGATAATGGAAAAGTGTAAGGAGTTCAACGTATGTAGTAACACACCATCTATTTGTTGATTTTAAGACCGCATACGACAGTGTTATTAGGGAAAAATTATGGCGCACGATGGAGGAATTTGGATTCCCACAAAAATTGATAGCCATATGTCAAAACTAACACTGACGCAAGTTACATCTCAGGTACAAAAAAAGGGGGATCAAATCGGATGCATTTGAAACCATTGACGGAGTACGGCAAGGGGACTGCCTTTGGCTACATTGTTTTTCAATGTTATTTTTGGAAAAATGTATAAGGAGGACGACCATTAACACCAGCAGCACTATTTTTACGTCATCTGTTCAATTACTCGGCCGATGCCGATGACATTGACGTGGTGGGTAGAAGTATGGGTGCCGTTAAAAAAGCGTTCTTACTGTTGGAACGTGAAGCTTCGGAAATGGGATTAAGGGTAAACGAGGAGAAAACCAAGTATATGATCGCACCAACGATCAACAGTAGGTTTATGGCACAACATCAAAGCGTATCAATTGGTCAGAACAAATATGAAACGGCGGACAGGTTTAGCTACATTGGAAGCAGCATAAACAGCGAAAACGATATAGCGGAGGAAGTTCAATCCCGGATTGCTTCGGGAAACAAGGCCTTTTACGGCTTGCGAAAGATGTTCTTCTCGAAGACACTGAGTAAAAAATTGAAACTAAAGCTATATCAAACACTGATTTTACCAATTGTGATCAACGGTTCTGAAACGTGGTGCATGACACAGGCCACCGAACGGCGACTTTGAGGGTTCGAAAAGAAAATACTACGCCTCATCTTTGGACCGACAAAGGAAAGGGGATGGTGGCGTAGGCGGTTCGATTTCGAGCTATATAAATTATATACCGAACCCGACATCGTTCGGTTCATTAAGATTGGTCGCCTGAGGTTGTTTGGCCATGTGGTACGAATGGATGGCGATCGTATACCGTCAAAAATGCTGGACAGTAAGCCGGGCGGATCTAGGAGTGTAGGAAGACCGCGGGGTAGGTGGAAAGATGAAGTAGAAGTGGACCTTCGGGCCCTCGGCGTTTCCGGCTGGCGGACGTTGGCGGTAAATAGGTCCGGTTGGAGGAGGCTGTTAATGGCCGCCAAAACCAATTGTAGGTTGTAGACGCGCAGAAGTAAGAAGTAAGGGGTTCGAATCCTACCGCATGTAAAATAAATATGTTTTGTGTTTTCGGTTATTTTTCGAATCTGAATTTTAACACAGAGCTATGTATTTTCCGCTTGCGATTGGTCGTACGGCTAATTACCGACACCGTAAAAGGTACAAATTAAGAAACAAACAACAGAAGTCTGTTGTTGTTGGACGCTAAAACCAGATTGTTGGTTGTATAGCGAAAAATTTATTTTTATTTTATTATTAATATATACATACATATACATTATTAATTCTTTCTGGGAAATTCTTTATATACACTGATATATAAAAAATACATTTTATATATAAATCGAGATTGCAACCACAATAAAAAAAAAGTATATTTTATTTATTTTTTATTAATATATTTATATATTTATATAAAAAATACATTATTAAATTTATTTGTCATTGAATAAAATGTGAAAGACAAATTTTTTATCATAAAATTTATAGGACTTAAATATTTATTTTATTATAAGTATAAATACATTTTTGCGATTATGTTTGGAATTATAATAATTAATTACCAGTCGATGTCACATTAAATTTAATTTATAATCAATAAATAAATCTATAAAAGATATATTTGTAATTTGTAATTTAATAACATTTGTCTTTTTATAGATATTTTGTTATTTATTTGATTTATAATATATGGAAAAAATACTATTCAAATTCAAAGCATTCAAATTTAGCAGCGGAATTTTAAAGAGTATGCATATTTGAATTTTAATTATTTAATGTCTAAAATAATATTTGTAATTTTTTAATTATTTTGTTTTGTATAGAAAGCCATAAAACTCTGTTTAATTGTTTTTTTTTATTAAAAGATTGAAAAAGAATAAACAATTTTATAATCAATTAAACTGAAACTGAAAATTTTCTAGGCAGTATATTCCTTAATCGTAACGAAAAACTTTATCTGCGATTTATTAAATAACAAAATTATTATACATCCTTATTCAAAATATGGAACCTTGAATTGAAATAAAAATTTGTATTATTGTTCTTACCATCGAAAAACTCACAAAATTACATTTTATTACTCCCCGTTTATTTATCAATTACTTAATATTTTTATAATATACCTACCTAAGAATAAGTTAAATAACAACATATATAATAATATAATTATTATTAATTAAGACATTGAAAAATACAGTATATAATAATATTATTATAATGTAGTAATCATAATAATTATATATATAAATATAATAACATTTAATTTAAAACTAACTTTTATTCTTTATAATAGTAATTATAACTCGCATATATATCGCATATGGGAAAAACTTTCTTTAAATCCTTTTATATTAATCGTATATTAAATATATTTAAAATACGGTCATATCGAATATATATATAGCAATTGAAAATGGAATAATTTATTTAAAAGAAAAATCAATTTAGAAAAAGTTAAATACTTAATTATACCATATATATCATAATTTATTTAATTGATTTCGTTTTTTTAATACATATATGTATTTCATATTGTATAAAAATATTATAAATGTAAATATTTATTTATTTAAAAAATAATATTTTGATATCCTTCTGTGTCCGCCGCCGTGTGGTATACAAAAAAAAACTTAGTTTAAATTTGTTCGTTGTATCGAAAAGGATTATTCATATAGAAATTAAAATTAAAAAATAAAAGCTAATAAAATAAATATATTTTTATATAGTTATAAAAGTAATTGATTAATTATGACTAATGAATCGAATCCTGGTGTATGGAATCGTTCATTTCGGGTGGATAATTTTATTGAAACTATTTTAACGCGTATGACATATTGTGGTTTATGGCCAATAAATTATATTAGTATTAGTATTTTACCGAAAATATTAAGAAATTCATATTTTCATTGGACAATGAATATTATATTTTTTGTATTTATTAATTTTTTGGCCTTACACTTGGCCATATTATATTCGATAACATTTTATTATGATTTACAAAATGGAACATTAGATGAAATATCAGCATCGTTTACCCAAACAGTTATTTATTTTTTCACCTATTTTGTTGTATGTTATTTTGAATTTGGCTATAAGAGATTTTCAAAATTGGTAAATTTTATGAATACACATTTTCGATATCGATCGGCAAAAGGTTGTTTGTTTTTTTTTCATATATTAAATAATGAAATAAAAGTATCTAAAATCGTGTATATAATTTTTAGGATTATCATTTGTAACGGCTGAACCAACGTATTCAATTACAAAACGAGTATCATTGGTATGGTTTTATTTATGTACAACTGGTGTTTTACAATGGACAGTTTATCCATTATATATTATGAAAAAAATACATCCATTAAATGTTTGGTACCCGTTTAATGAATTGGTAAGTTAACTTTCCATAACAAAAAAAAAATTCTATTCAGTCAGATTTTGTATTTTTCATTATCAATTTCCTTGAAATTATAAAATTTACCAATTATAATTTTATTGATTTTTCATAATTTCATATATATATATATAGGAAAGTCCAGTATATGAAATTATTTATATATTACAAGTGCTTGGTCAAATCGTTGTTGGATTAGCATTTACCAATTCTGGTGGTGTATTTATATGTATTTGTATTTGTCTTTGTGGTCAATTTGATATATTATTTTGTAGTTTAAAAAATATTCGTTATACAGCAATGATTGAAAATGGTAATTGTTTAAATGAATTAAAGTAAGTGTATGTACAATATAACAATTTCATTCTACATTCGCCAAGTTCATTCTCATATATATGGTTTATTATTAAAATGAATATTTTATTATATATAGAAAACTTCAACGAGAAATGAATTCGGAAGAGGATGAAGTTAATCAATATTTTTATAGTTATGAATTTCCCGAATATGTAAAAGATATGATAATTAAAAAAAATATTGTAAATACAATTGATAGTAATAATAATAATAATAATAATAATAGATTAAAATCACAATTCGTATCCGTATCATCATCGTCACATCCACCACCGTCCGCCTATCTAATGGAATATAATAATGAATTAAAAATGGCATTAAGTGATTGCATTGAACATCATTTAAAACTCATTCAATTTTGTCGATTATTTGATGATTTTTTTAGTCCATTTGTATTGGTAAAATCTATACAATTAACATTTCAAATATGTAATTTGGCATTTACGGCCACGAAAACGGTTGGATCCCTTGTGAAATACATTAATTTAGCCGAATATTTAATGTTAACATTAATGGAATTGTTTTTACTTTGTTTTGGTGGTGAATTATTAAAATATCAGGTATTATTATTTCTATATATATGTAAATTAAAAATATTTCATTTATATATATATACAAATACTCGTATATATAGAGTTTAAAAGTTGGTACTGCATTATTACGTAGTCCATGGCATTTATGCGGTGGTCCATTTCGTCGTAGCTGTATCATATTATTGTTGAATACAACAAAACCGCTATGTATAACTGGAGGTAAATTTTTTATACTTGATTACGAGAAATTAAAACAGGTAAGGAGTGATTTTTTTTTTAATTACTCGTACTCAATAATCAACAAATTTTATGTGATTATTTAAATTAATTATAGATTATGAAAGCATCATTTTCTTATTTTACATTACTACAAAAATTGGGTACTTAAAATGTTTTGGGAAAACAATCTTTTTAATTGCACAATTGAAAATAGAATATTTTATAGATTTTATGTGCCATTTTATAGAAGGATATGTTTTAATAAAGAAAAATTTAGTAAATGTTAAATAGATAAAATCGTTTTGACTTTAATATTTTTTTTTTTTGTTCGTTACTACGGCAGAATCGGTTTAGCGCCCCTCGGAAAACCTCGGAATTCTATTGCCGTGAGCCCGTAACGAAATCACTTAATCAGGTGATGAACCTTAGATGCATTGAATATACACTTAAGTGTGTATTTGGGTGGTAAATCTATTATAATATGTGGATTAATTTATGAAATTTTGAAAATAAAAGCAAACATATGAGATAAAAAAAAAACTTTTACTAAAACGAAATAAGAAAAAAATCACTCATATGTTTTCAAACAATTGTCCAAGTTGCACTTTAGGTGGATTAGTTTTTAGATAAGATGAAATGTTTAATTTAAATAACTGATAATAAAAAAAAGTAGGGGGAAATACTAGTTCAGGGAGACTATTCCATAATCTTGCTGTTCTTGGGAAAAATAAATTTCCAAATCTGTTTGTTCGAAAAACTAATAGACACAGAATATTTTGTGAATTTCTCGAATTATAAGGGAAGTTAATTGGCTCAGGGATTAGCTTTAAAATTTCATTAGAGCATTCATGGTAATAATACCTATAAAATGTGCACTGAATGAAGCTACTGATCGTCTATGATCCAAAATGATTCAATGGAATTTGTTATTGTTTCATTTCTGATCAGCGAAATAGCGTGTTTTTGGATCCTGTCACTAAACTACAGTAATTTTTTTAATAATGAATATAACAGATCAATTAATTACCCATACTATTTTTTTCTAAAATCATCTCAATAGGTCACGTTGCTTCGTGAATGTTATAAAGTTTTCCATTCCTTAATAAACCTCTATGGCTAATATATAGTATATCATTTTTAATTAATAATAATAATAATAACAATCAAAACAATAATAATATAATAATCACATTTAAATATAGAAATTCTATTTTATATAAATTAAATGAAAAAGTTCAGATAAAGTTATAAGGTTAACATATATAAACAAATAAATAATGTGTATATTTTCATATATAATATAGTTATATATGAATAATTATGCTGTTTTTTGCATTTTCAACTTTCAACTATATATGTATAAACAAACACATCGTTGAAAAATTTACACAATATATTTATATATATAATGTAAATGCATATTTATTTAAATGTTAATCATAATAAATAACAATAATTCCACACAAAACAAACTTGTATAGATATACAAATGCTGCTATTGCCGTCAAACAATCATTGCTGATGCAATCATCGATTGGTATATATGTATATATACACACATTTACATATTCAGATCTTATATATGAATAATTTAAATATGGAAAAACTATTTTTCCAAACATTGTTATGCACTTTTCTTTATATACCATATATATATTTCGGCTCTATATAGTGAAGTGACATATAAATAAACAAATGTAAACATAAATATGTACTTTAATACACATTTATATAGTTTATCATATTTATTTTTTAACTTTATCCATATCAATAAACCTGATGTAGTTTACATGGCCAGTTATTTACCCTACACACACAAATTTTGTAGTTTATTAAAGTAAACAAAGTATATTAAAATTTGACCAATTTTTTCTTTCCGTTTAAAGATCCATAGGAGATCACGAAATGCAAAAAAAAAATTCTTATCATATTGAAATCATAAGTTTCATAGAAAAAATTAACATTAAACATTGTGTAAGTGATTTTTTTTCCAAATTGAATGAAAATTCCTATCATCTTTAACTTTTACTATAGCTTAAAAGTATTTTTATTTTCGTGTATATGCAATCAAAATAAAACAGACAAAAATTATCTTAAAAACAAAAAGGACAACGAAAAAAAAAATGTTATTTTATTGAACATATAAATTTCTTCTAATAATATTATCATTCATAGATTTATTTATGTATATACACAATCATACAATTCTTTTCATTTATGCAATTGTCTTTTGCTTTTACTTTCTTTTTGAGGAAATAAAAATTTCATATATTTTATACGTTTTAAAGATGACTAAAAATAAATAAAATTGTAGCTTTACATTTTTATTACTATAGAAAAAAAAAGGATATATTATTATATATAGAACAGTTGATTTAAATAAACATAAAAAATATAAATATATATAAAAGGGAATGTACCTTTTTATTTTATTTATTTTAATAACACAACGTTTTTATATTAAAAAAAGTAATATTTTTCAGTTAAAAAATGTCTCTGAAAGTGCCACAGTTTTTTTTAAAATACATAGTTAAATTTTATAATTAAAAATAATATCGATTTTAATTATGTAAATTCGTGAATAATTTTCTATTTGTCTGATTCTTAATTGATTCCTGATTACTTGATGAAAAGGATATATTGCTTTTATTAATTTATTATCTACGCACCCTTTTAAAATGCATTTTATAACTTCTTAACTGTTAAAGTCAAAGATATAATTTTTATTTTCACTTTCGTACGATCCAAAACACCAAAAGTAAATATACACACACAGTACACAGGACTTAAATAAACGCCATATATATATATTAATTATAATCAATCAGAATATGTAATAATAAATCCGTAAATAATCGTAAAAAAAACAAGGAAATATAAAAAACATTTATAACAAATTCAAAATCTTTATTCAGATATATTTTTAGTATAATGGGGTTTTTATTTTATATTTAAATATTCTCTATAAATATAAATATAATAAATTGGAATATGCACAATATTTCTGTAATATAAAAGGTAAATCCATCCAATTTTAGACTCATATAAGATTTATGAACGTATATATATAATTTAAATACGAGGCTGTATATTTATATATAATAGTACATAAACATAAAGGTACGTACAGTGTATAATATAATACTAATAATAAAGAATATGATTTACATTTAAGAAATTATATAATATAATATATATAAAATTTAACTATAAATTCAAATTTACTTTTATAGTATATATAGATGTATGTATATCCTTATATAAGGATAAGGAAGGATAATATTCGATATAATATTTGAATATTTACATATAAATTATAATGTATGAGAAGGTATATATAACTGAGAACGAAGACGTTGTGTAAATGATGAAAAATGTTTTTTTTATTTCGCATATATCTGACCAAATGACGAAAGACCGTTATATTATTGGATTTTTAAAAGGTAATTATAATGATTTTTAAGGATCCAGAGACGAAGTCTCAGGACGTTTAAGTGTACTTAAATCGGTGTAGAATTTTATTGTCAATTTATATTTATCATAGATTGGACAAACTCCAATAAATATTATATTATATTAGGTTGTCTAAAAAGTATTGATAATTTTTTTTACAAAATTCAAACGATTTTTTTATATATTTCAAATGAACTTTATTAAACCAAATATGCGCCGTTTTGATCGATGACCCTTTGCCATTTTTCTGGTAAAGACATTATCCCATCACTGTAGAACTTCTGTGTTTTCTGGGCAAAAAACTGATCCAAGTGCATTTTGCAGTCCTCTGCGGAATTTAATTTTAAACCATTAAGGGAGTTCTGCAGAGACCGGAACAAATGCATTAAAACTTCCCAGCCAAACTCTCTCAGTTTCTCCCGAGTCATCAAAGATGTGTGTGGTCTGGCGTTGTCATGATAGAACACAACACCCTTTTGATTGATTAATTCTGGACGTTTTTCTTAATTCATCTCGTGCTTCAATCTTGTTAATTGTTGACAATAAAGATCGGAATCAATGGTTTGACCGGGTGCTAGTAATTCATAATGAACGATTCCTTTCCATAATCCCACCAAACAGACAGCATTACCTTTCTTGGTGATAATCCGCAGGTTTTGCTACTGTTTTAGGAGCTTCACCCTTCTTGGAACACGATCTTTTTCGTACATTATTATCGTATGTGATCCATTTTTCATCACCTGTAATCATTCGCTTTAAAAATGATTCGATTTCGTTCCTTTTAAACAGCGTTTCGCAAATGGAAATTCGGTTCATTAAATTGTTTTGTGTTAATTCATGTGGTACCCAAACATCGAGCTTTTTCTTGTATCCGCAGCCTTTGTCAAATTGGTTTAAAACTGTTTGGTGATGGATGTTTAGTTCTTTAGCGATATCATGACTGCGCTTACGTGTCGATTTTCTTCAATTTTTTGTTATGATTTCATCGACTTTTTCAGTGATTGGTCGACCAGAACGAGGTGCATCTTTGACATCAAAATTACCGGAACGAAATCGAGCAAACCATCTATAGGCTGTTAATTTTGATAAAGTTCCTTCACCGTAAACTGCACAAATTTGTTCATGTGCCTGCGTTGCATTTTCACCTTTTTCATAATACAATTGTAAAATGTATCGAATTTTTTCACTAATTTCCCTCATCTTTAATGCACTACAATAAATATCATAGATTGGACCAACTCCAATAAATATTATACACATTTTCATCAATAAAAAAAAATAAATTTTTCGCTATACAATCAACAATCTGGTTTTAGCGTCCAACAACAGCCTTCTGTTGTTTGTTTCTTAATTTGTGTCTTTTACGGTGTCGATAATTAGCCGTACGACCAACCGCAAGCGGAATATTCATCATCAATAATATAAACTTAATTTATCTATATATATTCAATAGAGAGCTAGATAATTCTTCCATTTGTTAAACAGATTAAATATTCTAAAAGTTAACTTTATAATAAACAATTTGTTTTTTGTCTAATAAGATATATTTCAATTCTTTGGAGGAAGACACACGCATTCAATAATAGAAGTTAATATATATTATTTTATATCATTTTAACATATGCGGACAAATTTATATATATTTATTCTTAAAGAATTTTTCCTTTTTCTATGGATTTTTTTTTTGTATAAAAAGAGAATTTTATTTTTTAATATATAGAATTAGCTTTATTTTATAAATATATCGACTGTGGTGTATTTGAATTAGATTTTGCGTTGGTGGGTAAATATTTCCCTTTTAAATAAATGCCGCATTTATTTCTCTATATACAAAAATAATATACAAAAATATAGGATAGATACGGATATATATTTATATGGATAAAACAAAAATTGATTATATAATACGTATATCACAGAAATCACGTATTATTCCAATGTCTTTATGTGTCGTCATCCAGTGTATATATGATGTTTATGCGAATATATATATATATCATTCATTATATTGGATATAAAACAACCGATGTAAATATGTAAATATATATGACAAAAAAAAAATGTCAGTATAAACATTATTATTATTATTATTATTATTATTATGGTAGAAATAACATTCGTTTGGGGAATTTTTATTTTTTTTTATTGGAAAATCACTTATATATTTTATCACACAGATTTAGTGTATATGCATTTGAATTGTTTTGTTGTGTCGTTCATCTTATTATTATTATTATTTCTATATATACTTCATCATCTTGGTATATATATATATTATGTCTATAAAATATATATATATATATAGATAGGTATATGAAGAGGTTTGTTTTTCCCTGTTTCGGATTTACATTTCCAAATATCTTTTGTGTTTTTTTGTTATATGGGCAGATTGTTTTTTATGAATATTTTTATATTTATTATAAATGTATATTATATTTACATAAAAAATATTTTTATTATAAATTTGATAAAATTATAATAAAATGCGATAAAGAATCAGAAAATAAATTGAAATGATTATATAGTAAAAGAATGATAAATCACTTAAATTATATATATGTTTATTTGATATCCAAGTTTTTGTATATAAATTATAATACATAAAATTATCAAATAGATTGATAGATTTTATTCTAATTAACTTTTAATCCCACAATATATATATATATAATATGTTTTTGTTTACATTTACAGAATATTTCGTATATGTAATGAATATATATTTATTACAGTATTGTTATACTAATTTACCAGCAACCTTATCGATATCCTATAAATATGTATATAATATAGTAATAAACACCATATATATAAATAAATTTTTTATGTGTAAATCAATTATCCTGGATGACAGTATAATGAACATTTTTTATACAGTTAAAATGCAAATATTTTGAGATATTTTTAAATTCATCTATTGATTTCCATTTCACATATTAAACATACTAGGCATATATTAGTGGCGCAGCCTGGTAATGTCCTAGTTGTCATATGACAACTTGATTTTTACGGAAAAATACTATAAAAATTCAATATTTAAAAAAAAATGTGTCCTTAAAATTTGCGAAAAGTTTTTTTAACTTCACGTACTATTAGATTTAGAATTGATTTTAAATGCATCTAGTTATGTTAAAAATAAATGTTGACAACATTCTTCTAAACACAAATTTCATTTAGAACACCAACACATTTAATCAGTAGGTTGTTACAATAAAATACTAACAACTTCCATTCCATACATATTATCTTATTTACCTATTATCCTATTATGCTTTATATACAAATTCAACTATATGCATATGTATTTCAATTTAAGTTGTCAAAGCTTTGTTGTAACAACTCAATGGTAAAATTTGTTCTAAATAAAATTGTAGTTAAGTTTAAAATATGTGGCCTTTTTGATTTATTTATATGGTGTGTTTATAAGAATATTGTCAATATTTTTTTTAGCAACCTTCCATACACATGGTAAACTTGCATTGTCATATATCACACATGCTGTAATATAGATACGAAAAAAAAACAAATGAGAAAAAGTAAGAGAAATTAGTAGTGTGCGTAAAAGAAGAAAATATATAATAAAATAATTCTCATTTAAAATTAACAAAGTATTTTTGTAGTACGAGCATTTATTTTTATTTATTCATGTTGCTAATTAAATTTTTGAACAACTTGGAGATTGCATATTGCATTTTAATGATATTTAGCGTAAATTAAAAGTAATAATTTATTTGTGAATTGAATCTATTTGAGCAGTTCTAATTCCAGAAGATATTTAGTTGGCTTTTTTATTTCAGAAGATATTTAGTTGAAATTAAAAACACATAAATTAGTTTAGTTTAACGAATTATTGTTGCTTTAAAAAATTTTGACAACCATAATTTTTGGCTACGCGGCGCCGCTGGCATATATATATATATATACCTTTCCCTAAAGCAACATATTTCAATACAGCACCACAATCATTCGATATCTCCCCCCTATATATAAGTATATATTTTACATCAAAATATATCCGCACAATATAATCTGAATGGGACAATTTTGTTTTTATATACAAACACGCATATATTTTACATAAATTAATGTTATACAAATTACAATTTATATTATAGTAGATAAATGGATATATATATATATTTTAACAATATAAATTCTATTTATATTATTGTTTTTGTATTTTTTGGTGTTGTTAAAAATATATATACAAACGATTCCCATGAGACGAAGTAGGAAATCTATATCTATAATATATATAGGTGTAAATTGTAATATTGTAAAACATTTTCACAAATACCTTTTTAATTCTTAATTTAGTTACAAATTTTAGGTAATTATGTTATATAATATATATTAGAATTTAATTATACAATATACGCAGAATATCATTTAGTCCATCTCTATTTCTATCTATATATATATATATATATAAAGGGTGATTTTTTAGCTATTATCTTTTTGGCAACACTGGTTTAAACAGCTGACGCACGTTTCGTGTTTTGTTTCACCGAAGCATTGCAAGAGCTACCATTGCATCCAGAAAAAGTCACAGTTTGTTGCGGTTTATGGGCTGGTGGCATCATTGGACCGCGTACTTCTTCAAAGATGATGCGAATCGTAACGTAACTGTGAGCGCTACCATGAGATGATATTGAACTTTTTTTTTCCCAAAATGCAAGAGCTTGACTTGCATGACATGTGGTTGCATGACAAGACGGTGCCACATGCCACACAGCACGCGCAACAATGAACTTATTGAAAGGCGAGTTCCATGAACATTTTATTTCACGTTCGGGACCGGTCAATTGGCCGCCTAGATCGTGCGATTTAACGCAATTTAGACTATTTTTTGTGGGGGCTATGTTAAAGCTCATGTCTATACAGACAACCCCGCGCTTCAATTGACGCATTGGAAGACAACGCATTGAAGCATTTATTCGTGAGATACCGGCCGAAATGTTGGAAAGCGAGTATGCCAAAATTGGACTAAGCGAATAGACCATTTGAGGCGCAGTCAAGGTCAACATTTGCATGAAATAATCTTCAAACATTAAATTATATGTACCGTACTATCGATTCAAATAAAGATTTCAAGCATTTTTTCTGAATATTATGTGTTTTTTTTTTGAAAAACTTTCCTATAGCTTTTAAAAAATCACCCTTTATATATAAAGATTTAAATATATATGTTTCAAAATGTATATATATTGCAGAAAATCGTAATAGAAATTTGAACACTATGCAGTAAAATTCTCTAATTTTAAATCTTTCTTATATTGTAATACATTTTTTTATATATACATCAGGTGAATGAATGTATAACATTTAAGAAAAAAGATTTATTTAAAATTGTTAATGTTAATTAAAATTGTATATACAGACACATTCTAGGCCGATCAACAGTTTTGCATAAAATGATATAAGAATTTGCAGACAAAATATAAAAGTATAGCTGAACAAAATTCAACGTCAGTTTAATGAAAACGGGGATTTTTTTCAAGAATGTCCGATAAATAATAAGCATAACTTATTATTATTGAATGAATGTTAAAAATAGACTTAAATGGTTGTCTATGAAGATCAGTAAATAGTTTATCATCATTTCAATTTGTTCAATTGAATTTAATTTCACTTATACAATGGTAACTGCGGAGAATTAGGAAGAGATAAGCAGAAAGCTTCGAAACTTAACATTAATTTTAACAACTTTGATAATGAGACTGAAAACTGTTGGCATATCTTTCCGAATATTTTATTGTCTAAAGTACAGCAAACCTTATTTATATATATAAATAAGAAAATAATGTTTAAAATAGAAATTGGAAGATATATATAGAACAAAAAACAATCAAATTTGATTGCGTATATATACATTAAAAAGTATATAATAATAATAATATAAAGATAAGTATATATTATTTAAAGAAAATTTGTATGATAATTATGAGACAATTTAAAAGTAAATAATAAATCAAGTGTTTAATTACAATGCCTTAATATATAAATAATAATAATTATTATTATGTGAATTTTATGTATATGTTCATGTGGAAAAATGTACGTATATATTCAATACGGATATTATACTTTTATTCATTATTATAATCACGGTGAAATGGAGCTTAACATTTTAAGACTATGTACATATATTAAACCTTAACTATATATAACAGAGTGAATCTTTAAATTTCAGCAAAAGGATTTTATGTTTCGATTTTTATTTTAGATGTAATTTTTATACTAATAGAAATTTTGATTTTATCTACTATATATGCGAAAAGAATATTATTGATAAAATCAAGCATTGTTTGATTAAGAAAACTGTTTAACGCATTAACATTACCATATATTATATATTGAAATTAAAATAATAAATCATTTTACATAATAAAATATATTATTTAAAGTGTTTTGTTTTCAAATGTTTTCTATATATAAAACTATACATCAGTATTTAAATATATCAGTAAAATTACAATCAATCAGTCAATGTTTTATGTATATTTTATATACTCATACGCATATTATATATAGATATAAGATAATTCATTTTAAATTTTCGTAATTTATATTAACCTTCTTTATATCTATATATATGTATATCTTTACAGTAGTACGAATGATGTACGAATATTATTATTATTATTCATATCATATCATATCACATATATATAATATCATTAAAAGAAAATAACCTTTATTTATAATTTTTAAATAGGATAAATCTCATAATTTATTTGATAATTTAATTTTAATT
Source organism: Dilophus febrilis (assembly GCA_958336335.1). Classification (NCBI taxonomy): domain Eukaryota; kingdom Metazoa; phylum Arthropoda; class Insecta; order Diptera; family Bibionidae; genus Dilophus; species Dilophus febrilis. Next base: position 43,960,681 of record OY284471.1, on the reverse strand, counting down.
AATTATAAGAATAAAATGCCTACATTAACATATGTTTAAGTTTATAAATGAAAGATAGACATACCTATATATATATATATATATAATATATATAGTCTTTATATGCCATGATGATAATTATTTCATCGTCGTATTATATACATATGTATTTATATATTATATATCTCTTTACTGCGTGTGTATTTAAATGTATATACAAAAATTATAATATAAATGGAATGTAATTAATTTAAATGTTTGTGAGATATTATAAAATTAAATATGAAAATTCCTTTATCATTTCATATATATGTTATATACCTTCTTTTCTTATAAATATATTTATATTTAAATATAATATGATACAGGATAATCACACTCTATATATATATGTCTAAAATATTACATTTACAAAAGCTATATCATATATACTAATTTGTATTTTTATTCATACATGTTGTTATACATATCCATGCGATGATGATGACGATGTTTGGTCTATATAATATACAAATCCTTTTTAAATATTTATTTATAAACGCATGTAACAATTATTATTAAAAAGGGATAATAAAGAAGTTTATAAGTAGATTATTGGTGTAATAATTTGTTAATGAAATTCTATGATCAGAAACACGGATATAATATTTCATTTATTCGCAGTATAGAAATCAAATCTCAAATTTTGTCAGAATTTTTGTTGATTTTTTCAATTATATATACACAGTGTGACAATTAACATTCCGGACTGGTCCTAGGAAATACATTAAAAACACGATTTATGAAATTATTTTTTTTTTATTTATTCAAAATATTCTCCTCCTGATTCAATACAACTGCGTTACATCGATTTAATAATGATTCAAATGCGTGTTCCAGCTCATTTTGTGTGGTATTGCCTCTAGTGCGCGTGTATAGATGCTGTTTGAATGGTTTCAATATCCTCAAAAAAAAACATCCTTTCAATTTCATTATAAGTTTTGGGAACAAGGAGAAGTCACATATGGTGTTAAATCAGGTGAATACGGTGGATGATTTAACACACACATACTTGATTTCAAGCCAAAAACTGACGAACAATAAGTGAAGTGTAACTTGGTGAATTATCGTGTAACATAAACACCAACTATCTTCACGATATTCAGCTCTAATACGACGAATCCTGCCCATTAAATGCCTCAAAACTTCGATATAATATGAGCCAATGACTGTTTGACCAGTTGGAACGAATTCTTTATGGATTTAATTCCCTTGCTATCGAAAAATATTACGAGCATTGTTTTGATTTTCGATGGAACTTTTCTTGTTTTTTAGCCTGTGTTTTAGCCATCCACGAAATGTTTATATACCACTCAAAAAGCTGTGTTCTACCCATACAATTATCGTCATTGCTGCATCGATTTGTTGACGTTTCTGTTGCAGATTTACCAGGCTTTGCGTCGAATTTAATGGCACTGCTCTTTGTTCCATGTTAAAATTTCTACCTCAACTAAAATATTGTTTCACAAGAAATGTCATAACTTTTTTATTTGTCAACCAAATGCAATGAAATTTTTTGACAGACGATAGAGCTTCAAACATCAAGCTTCAAAACGCTTATCACATCGATAATTATAGATCATAGATCGTCCCACTGGTTATTGAGATATGGTTTGAGTCCGGAATATTAATTGTCGCACTGTGTATAACAGAATTATACCTTAATTATTAATTTTATTATATTATTTATAACATCATGATTGCGATCGGATACCGTAAACAAATGCTGCAGAGCAAACCAGTTCGATCAAAAGAAGTGTTCAAATGTCGTATGATAGGTGGAAAGATGTAATGGAATTGTATATAGGTTTTCAGGTACGTAAAAGTAAAAGCATAAGTATATTATATAACATATCTTATCTTTAAGAAACTTTAAGAAACTTTTTGAATTACCTTTTGAGAAAATATTGAATTAATGTTATTTCATATACTATATCGTATTATGTATTTATATGGTAATAATTGTATAATTACATATAAACTATACATTGAAGAATATTTATTCTTCGAATATATATCCAATAAATGTTTCTCTTTACATTATAATAAAATCAAATGTCTATCTATCTATCTACTATATAACAGAAATGATGATAATAAGGTAAATATATATATAACCTCTGTGTACGTATATATTATACATATAGTAAATTGTAACTACCCGATTATTGAATTTAAACATATTGCATAAATATATACGACATATTTTAAACAATATAAAGGTGATTTCATGAAAATTTCTCAATTAAATTCAATTGAAAATGATCTATTAAGAATATATTAAACAAAGATGTTGATCTCCGTTTCTTGTTGGCATTATCGGAAAATTGACAATTTTCCAAGATTTTCCCGATATATTAGGAAAAATCAGTTTCTATTTGGTCGATTTCTTAAAAATTCTTTATCCAATCGTTATGAAAATGTTACCGAAAAATTTATATTGCATTATGAAAAGGATATCACTCTCCATACAGGACTATAACTTTCCTTGATTAATTTAAACAAAATTGTGACGGTAAAAACGTATATTGAAAAAAGTATATTATAAATAGATATAATATATAAATAGATTTGGATATGCGAGTGCTTATAATTATACAAAGATAGTAGTTTACATTCCATTTTTCGAGTGTTTAAATATAATTGTAAGCAGTAAGCATAAATATATATATTTATATATATATATAACTTCCTTATTTGAATTATGTAAAATTTATCAAATGTAATTTACACAAATAGATATATACAGATATATAGAATTTAAAGTAAAGAAGATATCCGATATTTATATATATTATATATAATAATTCTATATTAATCAAATAAATTCCCAAGTTTTCAAATAAACATTATATAATTTACCTTTGAAATTTGAATACATTATAACATAATCTTATAAATGTAAATTTATATATCTGAACGACTACTGAAGCTATAAATACACATTGGATTACATTACATTTATAGCTATATTGAATCTATAAATAAAATAATTGACAAACACCTTTAAATTTAACTGTGATAAAAATTCAAAGACTTTAATTTATACATCAATTGAATTGATTTCAATACATATACAATATAACATAAAAATTAGTGTTATATATTTGAAAGTATATATATTGAGTATATATTAAAATATAATATGCAATATGCAAAATATAAAAGGATGATATTTTGTATGCATATCTTTCAATGCAATATTATATATATGTATAAAACATTAAATATTTAAATATATCCTTTTCTTTATCATTATATAACAAGATATATATTTTTCATTTTATCTAAAAATCTATTTTTTTTTTGGCTTTCATTTCCGGACATTTCAAAATTGAATATCAAATCATCTATAGCAGCTAGAACAAATCTCTCATTGATCAACAAAACAGAAAACAGAAAAATTCATTCATCCTATATATATAGATAGTGAAAAAAATGTCCATTAAATAAATAAAAAACAAAATAAGGATACCTCAACATATAATTACACAAGTGACTTGTACAACCTCATTTGTTTATTATCGCTCTATCTTCAGTAGTAATAAAATTGTAATCATCAAACAGTTTATATATGTTGAATGATTATATTTTCTTTTATAATATAGTCACTATATATATATATAAATATAGAATAAAAAGGATACAAAACAAATAATTTAAGATGTCAAAAGGTAAGATAAGTTGAAGAAAAAAAAACCAATACTTTTTTTTTCATATAAAGGGTGATTTTTTAGCTATTATCTGTTTTGGCAACACTGGTTTAAACAGCTAACGCACGTTTCGTGTTTTGTTTCACTGTCGCAAACATCTTCAGTTTTGTCTGTAATTTAACCATGAATCGTCTTACAACGCGAACAACACTTGCAAATTATTGAATTTTATTATCAAAATGCGTTGGCTCTGTTAAGAAAGTTCATTGCGACGAAATCGTGTTCAGCGACGAAGCTCATTTTTGGCTCAATTTTGGCGTACGTAAATAAGCAGAATTGTCGATTTTGAAGTGAATATCAGCCAGAAGCATTGCAAGAGCATGCACCAATGCATTCAGAAAAAGTCACAGTTTGGTGAGGTTTATGGGCTGGTGGCATCATTATGGACCGTACTTCTTCAAAGATGATGCGAATCATAACGTAACTCTGAATGGTGAGCGCTACCGTGAGATGATATTCAACTTTTTTTGCCCAAAATGCAAGAGCTTGACTTGCATGACATGTGTGGTTTCAACAAGACGGTGCCACATGCCACACAGCACGCGCAACAATGGATGAGTTTATTGAGAGGCGACTTCAGTGAACATTTTATTTCACGTTCGAGACCGGTCACGTTTGGCCGCTGAGATCGTGCGATTTAACGCCTTTAGACTATTTTTTGTGGGGCTATGTTAAAGCTCATGTCGACCCGGCCGAAATGTTGGAAAGCGAGTATGCCAAAATTGGACTAAGCGGATATGGACCATTAAACATTAAGCGGATGGACCAGACCAATAACATTAAATTATATATGGACCGTACTATCGATTCAAATAAAGATTTCATGCATTTTTCTGAATTTTATGTGTGTTTTTTTTTTGAAAAACTTTCCTATATAGCTTTTAAAAAATCACCCTTTATATATAACATATATTAGATTTATATATATGTACATAAAGATCTTGTAGAAAAATATGATGAAAATATATGTAATAACATTTCAGCTGCGAATGAACTTCCCTTCATCATTATACATTACATTGTAAAACAAAAAAAAATATATGTATTTCGGAAACTATATACAAACAAAAAAAACAGTACATATACGCAAAGTATAGTTATAATAATAATTACATAGATTTTATCCGTTTCCTCAAAACATGTGCTTTTGTGATATTTTTAAATGCGTGTTGTTGCGGGTAAATATAACAATTGCTTTCTTTCTTTTTACATTTTTTGTTTTTTAACAACTGTATGATGTGATGTGCTTCAAAAACACATAATTTTCTTTTATATATATACATTTTTTTTTTATCTGAATGAAAATAAAGATATATATATAGAGATGTTTAAAAACCTTAAATACCTCAGACAAAATATTCCGGCTTTATATATATTGATGTGTATGTGTGGTTGGATGATGGAGATGGTAATATGTTGGTTATTTAGTTACTTATTGTTATGTGATAACATTTTACTGCGTGTGTTATTATTATTTTCCATTCCATATATATAAATATAGAAATTATTTTAATGGACCAAAAAACATCACATATATATATATATATAAAGGTTTTTGTAAATGATCTTCCTGAATATACGCGTGTGCGTATAAAAAGGTTACTCGTGTGCAGATAATATCGCACAGGTAAAACATATAAAAAAGGTGATATTATATATATATGATATATTTACGGCGATATAAACAGAGTCTTTTTTTTTTGTCTATATATAAAGTATAATTGTTTTTTTTTTTTGTTTTTCGTGTAGTGTATGTCAGTAGTGCTTTTTGCTGCCTTTTTGTTATCCTGTTATATATGTATATAGTATATAGTAAATTATATTCAAAATTGTTTCCCAGAAATCTTCAAGAGCTTTTTTTGTCCTTCTTTTGTGTACATATAATAAAGGGTGTCTCAATAGTCGACTTGTCATATAGGATTTCTAAAACCGCTGTAAAATATTTCGATTAGATTTACACTTGAAGAGATTCCCGTGGTAAAAATTGAAAATTTTCCCAAGATTTTCCTGAATTTCCGTATTTGTTTTATATCATTTTGACGGCAATTTCGTTAACCATTCGTTTGTTTTTTTATAGTACGTAAACTTTACAGTTTTATTCATACATATAACACTTTCCGATGAGACTCCTTATTTTTTATTATTATACGTGATTATATATTATACAGTTAAAAGGGATAGGCAGGATATTTATAATATATATATATAAACAAAATACGAAAATGTTTTTTTGGTTTCTGATATATGAATATATACATTTCAATTATTATATACCTTAATTCATTATCATTATAGCTATACCCACCGAGCACCGACCAAGAAGTCAAGTATATATATAATTATAAATAATATATACTAGCTCGAATATACCAAAAATGATGAATTATTTTCAAAATGTTTTAATTGTTTCATTTTTCGTAAATTTATTTTATTAAGTCGAATCCAAATAATAGAATCAAAACATAATAAATATAGTAAATATCCTTTAATTGTTTAGCATATAGGGACATTTTTTGCAATACGTTTATTTGAATCTTTTTTGAAATCTGCTTCCTTGTTGAGACCTTTTTTGGACGTTCTTTGAGACCTTTATAGCAAAGATATAAAATTAAGGATATTTTTCATGAATTTCCTATTTAATAGATATAAATTTTTTTTTGTTCGTTACTACGGCAGAATCGGTTTAGCGCCCCTCGGAAAACCTCGGAATTCTATTGCCGTGAGCCCGTAACGAAATCGCACTTAATCAGGTGATGAACCTTAGATGCATTGAATATACACTTAAGTGTGTATTTGGGTGGTAAATCTATTATAATATGTGGATTAATTTATGAAATTTTTGAGAAAATAAAGCAAACATATGAGATAAAACTAAAAAAACTTTTACTAAAAAAAAATCACTCATATGTTTTCAAACAACAATTGTCCAAGTTGCACTTTAGGTGGATTAGTTTTTATAGATAAGATGAAATGTTTAATTTAAATAACTGATAATAAAAAAAAAGTAGGGGGAAATACTAGTTCACGGGGAGACTATTCCATATAATCTTGCTGTTCGTTGGAAAAATGAATTTCCAAATCTGTTTGTTCGCAAAAAACTAATAGATATACAGAATATGAATGAGCCTTTTGTGAATTTCTCGAATTATTTCGAGAAGTTAATTGGCTCAGGAATTAGCTTTAAAATTTCATTAGAGCATTCATGGTAATAATACCTATAAAATGTGCACAATATGAAGCTACTGCGATCGTCTATGATCCAAAATGATTCAATGGAATTTGTCATTGTTTCATTTCTGATCAGCGAAATAGCGTGTTTTTTTGGATCCTGTCACTAAACTGCAAGGTAGTAATTGGTGCACCAGCCCATATGTAGGAATTATACTCTAGAAGTGGTCTTCTTATAAAAGACCTATAAACTAATGCTAAATTTTCAGAATTGAGAAATTCTTTCGATCTTCTTAAAAATCCACAATGCGACTAGCTGCCTTTTTAGCTAGCTGCGCCTTTGAAGCGATGAGAGGGAGATACAATAAAATTCTATTCGATTATCATCAACCTTTTTTGCCATTTGAATTTTCTATTTAAATACAATTTTTAAATCAAATTATAACGTCAAGGAAAAAATTTTTTTTTTACAAAGTTATCTATTACAAAATGGAATATGGAAATTTTATGTATATATGTCATCCTTTTTCATGTTTTTTTCTATTAATATCACATTTTCTAATTCATAATTATAAAGATCTTTCTATAGGAAGATATATATTTATTAATTGTTTTATAATAACCCAAACATATAAAAAATCACAACCTCATTCACTACTAATATAATGCAAAACATTAATAATGATTACAATCCAATGTTATTAAATTTTCAAAATTATGAACAATATTTAGATTCATTTGTTATACGTCAAGATTTATATTATTTACAAAATGTTTATTATGCACGTTTATTACCTGAATTAGGATTAAGGTAAAAATATTAATAATAAATGTACACTCACTAAATACACCCAAAAAAATGCCCAAAAAAAACTCAATAAAATTAAATTTTTTCTATTAATTAATTTTTGGTACAAAACTCGCCTCCCCCGCGCAGAGGTGAAACTCTAACAAAAACACAATTTTTCAATGAACAACAAAGAATTCGTGAAATATTAAATCCATCAAAAAAACCACATACCTTAACCAGTGAAGGTTATCATTTACAAGATATATTTCTATATGAATTATCGTTAAGAGAACGTTCAAATCGTGTTGGTTTATTATCGGTAATATTAGAAATTGTGATTATATAATTACCGTATATTATTCCGATGATAGATATTTTAACTAAATCTTTAAATTTTATTTTAAAGACAATAATATTTTTACGTCATCGTAATCGTAAAGGTTATGAAATATCAGGTTATATTGATTTTGAAGATAGTCTACGGCGATCAATTCGAAAAGATGAAGACACAATTGATTGGAATGAAATATTTGCAGGGAAAAAACGTATTTGGCCACGTCCAAATGATTTAGGGTAATCAAATTATTTTTTTTTTTTAATAATCTAATCTCTCTGTATGCGGCTCATATATCAATATTTTATTTATTATATATCTTTAACTCAACACATATATTTATAGTTATTTTCATTGGCGATCTGGATATTCGGTTGTTAATGATACAGATAATTTTAAAGTATATGTTTATTCAAATGAAATGTTTTTTTTTTTTGTTTAATTATAATTATTTTTATAATAAACATATAATTATAATAATAATATATATAGGTAATTACGGATACAAAAAAAGGATTATTATTTATGAGTCGTCATGATCGATTATTAATTTGTGTTGATCCGTTGAAGGATAGTCCTGGTACAAATTCAACACGTACAATTATTAATTCAGATAAATATGATCATATTGTATTATATGATCATGTTATTAGAAATAAAATATAAATGCGCGGTTTTGGTTTTGCATATTTTTAAATTTTTGTCGCTTTTCTTTTTTAAAAATTCTAATAAATAATAATATATATAAACTAAATCGTGTGATAATTTTCTATAATATCGTATCTCTTTCTATATCATGATGAATTTGATTGACTATAAAAATTGTATTAGCATAAATTATCGCGCGCGGGGGTGGTTTATTTTATTATTATATGTATGTATATATATAAGAAACGCATCGATATACAATATGCGTATTTTTTTTATTTTATATAGCATTATATATATAAAATATGTAATGAGCAATAAAAATATATAATCCTTCAATTATCTCAAATTTTCCTTTACATATATATTAGGTTGTCTAAAAAGAAATGGTTATTTTTTTTTACAAAATTCAAACTATTTTTTTATATATTTCAAATGAACTTTATTAAACCAAATATGCGCCGTTTTGATCGATGACCCTTTGCCATTTTTCAGGTAAAGACATTATCCCATCACTGCGTAGAACTTCTGTGTTTTCTGGGCAAAAAACTGATCCAAGTGCATTTTGCAGTCCTCTGCGTAATTTAATTTTAAACCATTAAGGGAGTTCTACAGACCACTACGGATTCTACGGCAGTGCAAGGTCCGGGCTATATGGTGGATGCATTAAAACTTCTCAGCCAAACTCTCTCAGTTTCTGCCGAGTCATCAAAGATGTGTTTGGTCTGGCGTTGTCATGATGGAACACAACACGGCCCTTTCGATTGATTAATTCTGGACGTTTTTTTTTTAATCTCGTGCTTCAATCTTGTTAATTGTTGACCATAGAGATCGGAATCAATGGTTTGACCGGATGCTAGTAATTCATAATGAACGATTCCTTTCCAATCCCACCAAACAGACAGCATTACCTTTCTTGATGTTAATCCAGGTTTTGCTACTGTTTTTTGGGAGCTTCACCCTTCTTGGACCACGATCTTTTTCGTACATTATTATCGTATGTGATCCATTTTTCATCACCTGTAATCATTCGATTTAAAAATGACTCGATTTCGTTCCTTTTAAACAGCGTTTCGCAAATGGAAATTCGGTTCATTAAATTGTTTTGTGTTAATTCATGTGGTAACCAAACATCGAGCTTTTTCTTGTATCCGCAGCCTTTGTCAAATGGTTTAAAACTGTTTGGTGATGGATGTTTAGTTCTTTAGCGATATTGTGTCGTGTTAGCGATATTGTGTCGATTTTCTTCAATTTTTTATATGATTTCATCGACTTTTTCAGTGATTGGTCGACCAGAACGAGGTGCAGCTTTGACATCAAAATTACCGGAACGAAATCGAGCAAACCATCTATAGGCTGTTAATTTTGATAAAGTTCCTTCACCGTAAACTGCACAAATTTGTTCATGTGCCTGCGTTGCATTTTCACCTTTTTCATAATAAAATTGTAAAATGTATCGAATTTTTTCACTAATGTTTTTACTAAAAATACAATCAAAATCTAAATGTAAATGTAAATCCAATCCAAAATACAAAATACATTTTTAAACTAAAAATTTACTTTCATCAAATGTATCGGACGTCAATGGCAATATAAAATTGTTAATTATCTATTATAAAAACTATAATACAATAAAATAAACGGATTTCGAAACTTCTATATTGAAATTGAAAATAATTAAAAAATAAAACAAAACCTATAATATAATAATATTACGTTGAAAATTGAAGAGAGCGAACAGAATAAAAAAAAAATGTTTAAAATTGAAAAGAAATTTGTACCGGCTATAATTTATAAAAGAAAATCAATAATTAAAATTCGTTTAATTGAACATCAATCAATTAAAGTGTAAATATAATTTAATAAAATCCCATTTTTTATATGATATACGTACAATAATATCTTAATTTATTATTTTTTTTTTGTGTTATATTTATACATATAGTCATTCTAAACAATTAAATAATTATGAAGGAATAAATACAAATTTCTTTAATACATCATCGTTAATCGATAATAATAATAATAATAATGAATTAATTAATAATAAAAATAAATTAAAATCAATTAATGTTGATGAAAATGAAAATGGCAATGATGATTATGACAATGATGATAATGAAAATGATAATGAAAATGATAATGACAATATAAATAAATTAAGGTAAGGGGTTTTTTTTTTTTTTTTGTTTTGTACATTTAAAGTAAAAAAAGTTTCTTAATATATTAAATTTATTTCTGCTAAATGCTAAAAGCTGTTTTTCATCAATTTATCTTCAACCAATGTTTATGATAAAAAAATATACATCTTCAATTGTATGGGAAAATTATGATGATGAAAAAAATCAAATTTATATATCAAAAATTGAATTTATTGTAAGTTGTTTTTTTTTTTTATACTTAATTTAATTTTTTTTTTTGTAAAATAAAACATTTATTTAATTTATTAGAGACAATATAAAACTACCATTGAATTTTCGATTGATAAAATGATTAAAAAATCAATTGATTCCGGCAATAATTTTTATACAAATCTTAAAATTCAATTAAAAAATGTTCAATAATTTGTTTGTTTTTTTTTTTGCAAAATGTAGTTAAAAAAGAATAGAGATTATAATAATAATAATAAATGAAAATAGGAAAAAATTGGTAATAGAAAATACAAAAACTATTAATTTAACATTGAAATTACAATAAATGAAACACCAATAAATAAATTAATATCAGTGTTTTTTTTTTATTCTAGTAATTTATCATTACTATAATAAAATGGAACAACATTTAAAAAACATAAAATTTGTTCACGATAATTATTATCTTTACAAACACCACCTTCGTTAATGGCCATCTTTAATATTTCACGACATGATTTTGTATTATATGTTGGAATAAAACGTTCGTTAATTTCAGTTTTCAATAGTCCCAATTGTATCAAAAAGAAATAGATTATTCTGTTGTACTGTTAGGAAAAAAAAAAAAATAAAAAAATAAGGATTAAATACAATGGCATGAAAATTAAAAATTAATTCTGTTTACCTGTTGTTTTTCTTCAGCATAATTAAAACAATCTCGATACAATTCAATACAAATATTTTTAATATTGGCACAATCTTTGTATATATCCGAACATTTTAATATGATAAAACATAAATGAATAATATAATCATCATTAGATGTAAATGCCTATGTGAAAATAAGAAGTAGACACAAAAAAAAAAAAAAACAAACAGAATAAAAGGATTAATAATTCAATTTCAAACTCATATTTAAAAAAAATTAAAAAAAAAATACCTTTAAATATTCACGAATCGACTGTAATACATCATAATTTTTTAAACGATTAAACATATCAGCTGTTGGATGTGGAATACCACAAAATACTTTAATAGTCATTTCCAATTCATTATAATTTATATTTTCAAAGACAGATATATCTATATGTTCATCATCATCATCGGTTTTAACATAATCTTTAACACCTGAATCTACCTTTTTAATTTCATCTTCATTTTCATTTTCATCTTCATATTCACCATCATCATCATCATCATCATCATGATCTTCTTCTTCTTCATCTTCTTCATCATCATCTTCTTCATCATCATCATCATCATCATCATCATCATCATCCTCATCAAAATCATCCTCACCATTGTCATCAGTATCATCAGCGGCAGCAACAATATCGCTATTAGAGTACAATTCATTTTTCCCATCATGATCATTATCATCTTCATCATCATCATCTCCATCCGAATCATCTGAGTCCATTGTACATTCAATTGTATTTCTGCCCGATAAAATATCGGTAATTTTTTTACGACCCGCTTCTCCGAACTATACATTGAATTTATCAATAAATTTTTTTTTTATTTTCATAATATTCAAACGGTAAACGCAAAAATATAATTAAATAAATAAAACTCTTACCCGATTACCATCCAAATCTAAATGATGAAATTTGTCCTTTTCACAGACGGCCAATGCAATTTCTTCACCGCCATCAAAACCAATTTCGTTGTGTCCCAATCGTAAAATGGATAAATTTGGAACAGCTTCAGCGATAGCATTAGCAATTCTATGCACACCTTTTGATTTCAACAGGCAATCACCTAAATTCAATTCTTCTAATGCATCCATCTTAAATAAGGCCTGTTGCAATTCATAGGCACCCTTCAGATTTATTGTATTATCATTTAAATTTAGCACACGCATATTTTGATTATAATGTAAAGATTTACAGATTTCATCGATGCCCGGATGATAAATACCATTTTGTGGCATTTCGATAACCTCTAATGAACCGAGTGCTTTAAATACTTTTGCTAATGCAATTGATCCATCGACTTCCAAACGATTACGTCCAGCAATGAATGTTTTCAATTGAAACGTTTGTTGTGGTGAATGCACAATACTTTCCTTATGACATTCCAATAAGGCTTTTGCCAACATTTTACCACCGGTTACACCAAGACCACAATTATTCAATTTTAATTCCTATATAGAAAAATGGCAATTCAGATGGTATATGAAAATTAATTTTATAATGTCATATAATTTTTTTTTGGTAAATTATTCTTATCTACCTGTAACGAATAACATGAACGACTTTTTAATAAATCCAAAAGACCAACTAAACCATTTGGTCCCAATGCATTATCGCCACAATCGATAACCACTAAATTTGCGGTTGCCGATATAATGCCTTCACCTAAACTGCGTAACGCCAATGGAATTTCCGTTTTCAATCGACCCGTAAATAAATCCTTTATCAACAGATGTTTTAATTCCGGATGCTTGGTCAATGCTTTTGCAATTCCCTTAGCCGCCTCAACACCTAATGTATTACCTTCCAGATTTAACGTTTCCAATTCGCTGCATCGTTCAATCGTTTCAATTAGTTCTTGGGCTAAACCATTCCAAAGAAAAACAAAAAAAAAAAAACAATTTCTATTACATTCGATTGTATTTTTTTGGAAGTGTAAGATCCCAAATATTTTAAATCTCTTGAATTTCATTAACATTTTAATTTTAATTAACCCTTCAAATATTAACCGGTTATTTAAAAAAAAAAAAAAATCAACGCTTTATTTATAGGTTATGAGCAATCAGATATTCTATAACAATTATATTACCAACAACAATATTAATAATAATAATCATATTTATAAATATAATAGTTAAATTTAACGATGGATATTACCTTCAGCTAATGTTCCCCAATTTTGGCTTGCCGCTCCCGCAATAACGCCTTTTGTTGAATCCCCAACGTCTAAAACGCTTGCCAACGATCCCATATCGAAATTACTCATTTTTAAACTAAAAAATCTTTTTCAATAAATTCACAAAATAATAAACGATAAATTTTAATCACATAAAATATAACTGTATTTTCTGTAATTTAATTAAACTTTATTATTTTCTAATTAAATAATTAATTATTACTCTTCTTCTTCTTCTTTTCTTTTGTTCTAAACACAAACACCGCCAAACGAACGAACGAAAACCTACCAACAAAAAAAAAACAATGGAAAAAGAGAAACAGAATTTACCGACGCTCCTGACACAATACAGCCGATGCCGCATAATAAAATAATGAAAATTACTGCTTAGACAACAGTAATTGAAAAATAGATGTCACCTTCATAAAAAATCAGATTTCGTGTTAAATATTTAAAACGATAATTTTATTAAAATGAAATTATATAATTAAAATTAGACAAGTATATAAAATAAACGCAATATAAAAAAAAAACTTTTTGTATGATATTAAAAAAGGAAAATTTGTATTATTTTTAATGTTCATAATAAATAAATAACATTCACATTTTCATTATCTAGAGTTACAAAAAAACAAAAAAAAAAAAAAAAAAACAATATTATGAAGTTTTAATAGTTAAAAAAAAAAGTAATTAATTATAGTATAATTTCAAATGATTCCTTCAAAATTTATTACTTACATAATAAAAATGAAATCGTTAATTTATTTATTTCATCATTATTATTATTATTATTATTTAATTGCAATGGAATTATTTGAAATTTATAAAATATGGAATTTTACTTAATCATATTTGATTTAATTTGAAACAATTAATTTAGTGATAAGGAAGTGGTAATTAAAGAGAATAAAAAGTCAAATCAATCATATCGAAATCAAATAAAAAGTGCCCTTTATCGTTTTTAAATTTAGAAACAAATAATGAAAACAAAACCATGATTGAAATCAGAAAATTGAAACGATGAACTCTGTTCATTATTAATGGTGAATATTATTGTTATTGGTATTACTATTAATATTGTTATTGTTATTATTATTACGTGATAGTTCCAAATTTTCTACAAATCGACGTCCCCACCAACTATCCAAATCGAATGGTGTAAAATTTACCAGTCTATGTTCGGGTGAATTTTTATAAAATACGGGACCGTTTGGGCCTTGGTCAGCTGTTGCCTTAAAATGAAAAAAACACGAAAATACATAATTAAAATGGTAATGGTAAACCAGACAATTACATTTTAATGAAAAATTTATGTATTTTTCAATTACTTTATGCCATGCCTCATGTATATATTTAATTAAATCTTCGTGTTGTGCAATTCTTGGTTCCCGTTGTTGTTGTTGTTGTTGTTGTTGTGCTGGTGTAGTACGTTGTTTGCCAGACTGACCTTGTTGTTGTTGTTGGTGCTGTTGTTGTTGTTGTTGTTGTTGATGCTGTTGGTGTTGCTGTTGTTGATGCTGCTGTTGTTGTTGTTGATGTTGATGTTGTTGATGTTGTTGTTGTGTAATTAATTGTTGATTTCTTAAGTTTTATTTAAATTAAATGGGTATAAAAAAAATTTTATATTTATACTTAAACACCATTAAAATCAACGAAAAACTTAGCATTCATCATCAAACCCTTTCACTTACCTCATATTTCTATCCATTACAGTGCACAGATCTTTTTAAATTCAATCAACACCACTTACACATAAATTATTAAATAATAAATATATACACACACACACAAACTAAATATAAACAATTAATTAAATTTTTTTATATGATGATTTATAAATTACTAAAGAATTTTACGGCTTAAAAAAAATATTATATTGAAAATGTAAATGAAAAATGTAAAAAAAAAAAAAAAAACCAAAATATTAATTTTGTTTTGACAATTTAAAAACAAAAAAAAAAGTTTTCTTAAGCAGGATTTAGATGCGAGCGGATTTACAAGCGAGTATTTCCTTCAACATTTGAATATTCATCCAATTTCATTTGTCTTCGTCTATTCTTTAATTTATTATAATTTTTGTAAAATCGTAGCTCATTCATATAAATTTAAACAAAATTTATTTTAAATTTTCCATTGGATATGGTAATAATGGTTTTACAATTCAATGTATAAAAAAAACAAATATTGGTTCAATAACCAGTCGTTGTAAATCCAGCTTTAGGGTAAATGGTGCGAAAGAGCATTAACATTTGAGGAAATATCAGCAAATGGATAACATTTGTGGTTTTGTTTTCTAAAGGGGATAAAATTTAAGTAGAATCATCCAAATAATTTAGATTATATTTTATTAATTATTTTTTAACAAGTATTAAGAATAATTAAATAATAGTCGAATGAATACACAATTAACCCTATTGTACTGTGGAATATTATATAATACGATTTAAAAAATGGGTTAACTAAAAGCGAATTCACCACCACAATTTTTAAAACTTTTTTATGCGAAAATTGTTAGGTTTGATTGCGACTGAAAAAGAAAGTATTTGAAATTCACGAATTTCGAATACGGTTCACGAATTCACCATTTTGCTTCACTCTCTCTCTCTCTCTTCCAACCCTTGTTCTAACTTTTACTTCATCTGTCTGTATAAATGTTTATTTTGCAGAATTATTTGCTAAATAATTAAAAAAATCATTTATATTTTCTTAATAATTAATTGTTTTTATTTTGTGATTAAACATTTTCAAATAACAAAAACGTTTAAATAAATTATTTAATTAAAATGTTTTAAAAATATAATGTCTGTGTAATTTTTAAAAAAAAAGTGTTTAATTATACTACTTTTTTTTTATCGGTGTTTTATGGTAAAAAGGTGGTGGTAAAAAGTTTTACCGTGTGTTTTCTTCTTTCATCTGTACCCATTTAATATTGTACGTGTTTCACTCTCTGATTTTGCAAATTTTGTTTATATCCAACCAATAAATAATAATAATAAAAAGGCAATAAATGGCGGCTTTTTAATTTTTTTTTTTTTTTTAGTAGCTTTTTTTTGCTTTTGTGTGTTTTTTTTTTCGAAAATTCTTCGATGTTCTTCAGTTAAAAAAAAAAAAAAAATAAAGAAAAAAAGTGACGCTTTTTATTTTCAATATACAAAAGGGTAATTGAAATAAAATAAAATAAAATATATTATAAATATTAATAATTGTATGGTTTTTAAATTGTTTAACAACACTATTTTGTGCAGTTAAGATTTGGAATTTTATTAGAAAATCGCAACACAATTGTCAAAGATATTTAAATTTTGATATTGTTTGCCAAATTTATCTACATAAAAAAAAACAACCAATAAACAATTTTCATACAAAAATGACCGATATACGAGTGAGTGATTTTTTATTTTTTTCCTTTATTGTTTGCATTTATTTATTTATTTTTTTTTTATTTTGTTGTCTACTTTACTATTTCTTTTAATATTATAATATTATTTTTGCAATTTAAAGTTGGAAATAAAAGAAACATATGATATTTGTTGGTAATTTAATTGCGGTGGATAAAAAGATTGTCTAAAAGGAATATCATTTAAAAAAATGGCGGTTTTTAATAACCCCCCCAACCCCAAGATAAACATCAGAACCTTACATAGCTTTGGTTTATTATTCAAGTATATTTTAATCGGAATCTTTCTCCTTAACTTAACTCCTTTGAATCCTCTATTTCAATAATAATAATAATAATAATAATACGGCATGCTTATGATGATCAGATGGTAAATTGGAAAATGTTAATGTTAAGAATTAGGTTATGCCGCTTTTCTTTTGAATATTGAACTTTTTTTTTTTTTTAGCGATTGTGTATATGTGTGTGTATGTGCATGTATGTTGCACCGAAATAAATTGCTTTTATATTTTAACGTATTTATATATAGTTAATTATTATTAACAATGGAACAAATTCTTTAATTAAAATAATATTTTTTGTAAAATGTTAACTGCGATAATTATAAAATATTCCAAAATGGCTGGTACCCTATCTTTACTTTTTTTTTTTAATTCATCAACTTCATCATTTTTTAAGTGCGCATGACAATTTTTCTTTTTTTTTATCCGTTAATTATTTAAAAAATTTTTAATGAATTAAAAAAAAAAAAAAAAAATCTAATTTTTTAGATGGCCCTTCAAAATGGTGCTGGTGGTGGTGGTGGTAGCGCTGCAAAAGGATCACCAAAATCGGCAATTGAAAAAATTTATCAGAAAAAATCACAATTGGAACATATTCTATTGCGTCCGGATACGTACATTGGTTCGGTGGAACGTGTCACGGAAACCATGTGGGTGTATGTGCCCACCGAAGACGGTATGGGTGGCCAAATGAAACAACGTGAAATATCATTTGTACCGGGACTCTATAAAATTTTCGACGAAATTCTGGTGAATGCCGCCGATAATAAACAACGTGACAAATCAATGTCCTGCATACGCATTGATATCAATAAGGAAACAAATACTATTTCGGTATGGAATAATGGTAAGGGTATACCGGTCGTTATGCACAAAGAAGAGAAAATGTTCGTACCGACAATGATCTTTGGACATTTATTAACGTCATCGAATTACAATGATGAAGAGGAAAAGGTTACCGGTGGCCGTAATGGTTACGGTGCTAAATTATGTAATATTTTCAGTACGAAATTTATCGTGGAAACGGCAAGCAAACAATATAAAAAATGTTTTAAGCAGACATGGGGTGATAATATGACAAAAGCATCAGAACCGAAAATTGCCGATTTGGTTAGTAAAGCCGAGGATTATACGAAAATAACATTTTCACCAGATTTAACCAAATTCCATATGACAGAATTGGAAGACGATATTATTCAATTAATGTCGCGTCGTGCCTATGATGTTGCTGCTTCTTCGCCCGGTGTTACCGTCTTTTTAAATGGTAAAAAATTACCAATTAAAACGTTTAAAGATTATATTGATTTGTATGTAAAAGATCGTACCGATGATGGTGGCCAACCGTTGAAAATTGTCTATGAGCACGTCAACGAACGCTGGGAAATTGCGATAACGTTAAGTGAAAAGGGTTTTCAACAGGTGTCATTTGTCAATTCGATAGCAACGACAAAGGGTGGTCGTCACATTGATCACGTTGTTGACAATTTGGTTAAAGAATTAATTGAATTGTTAAAGAAAAAAAATAAGGGTGGCATTAACATTAAACCATTTCAAGTGAAAAATCATCTGTGGGTATTTGTTAATTGTTTAATTGTCAATCCAACGTTTGATTCACAAACAAAAGAAAATATGACATTACAAGCGAAAAGCTTTGGATCGAAATGTCCTTTGAGTGATAAATTTATGGCTGGCGTAACGAAATCTGGTGTTGTTGAATCGGTACTATCGTGGGCCAAATATAAGGCACAAACTGATTTGGCCAAACAAAGTGGTAGTAAAAAAAGTAAAATCAAAGGTATACCAAAATTGGAAGATGCCAATGATGCCGGTTAGTATAATAAAAATCTACTGTTGTTTTTTTTTTTCTTTTTTGTTAATGTATATATAATAATAATAAAAAAAAATGAATTATTTCATCAAATAGGAACAAAAAATTCTTTAAATTGCACATTGATATTGACGGAGGGAGATTCAGCAAAATCATTGGCTGTCTCCGGATTGGGTGTTGTCGGCCGCGATCGTTACGGTGTATTTCCATTACGTGGTAAATTGTTAAATGTACGTGAAGCAACGCATAAACAAATTTTAGAAAATGCTGAAATCAATAATCTAATAAAAATCATTGGATTACAATATAAGAAAAAATATTTAGTGGTCGATGATTTAAAAACTCTTCGTTATGGTAAAGTTATGATAATGACTGATCAAGATCAGGATGGTTCACATATAAAAGGACTGTTAATCAATTTTATACATACGAATTGGCCAGAATTATTACGTTTACCATTTCTTGAGGAATTCATAACGCCAATTGTTAAGGTTACGAAAAAAACTTCAGTGTTGGCGTTCTATTCGTTACCCGAATTTGAAGAATGGAGATCAGATACACCGAATAGTCATACGTACAATGTAAAGTATTACAAAGGTTTGGGTACGTCAACATCGAAAGAGGCCAAAGAATATTTCCAAGATATGGATCGGCATCGTATATTATTTCAATATGATGGCACCCAAGATGATGATAACATTTTAATGGCATTTTCCCGTAAATGCATTGAACAGCGTAAAGAATGGTTAACATTACATATGGACGAAACGAAACGACGTAAAGAATTGGGTTTACAAGAACGTTATCTGTATACGAAATCAACAAAGTCCATTTCGTACACGGAATTCATTAATTTGGAATTGGTATTGTTTTCGAATGCCGATAATGTCCGTTCGATTCCGTGTATGGTTGATGGTTTAAAACCGGGTCAACGTAAAGTATTATACACCTGTATCAAACGTAATGATAAACGTGAAGTGAAAGTTGCTCAATTGGCCGGTTCGGTTGCCGAACAATCTGCCTATCATCATGGTGAAGTTTCACTATGCATGACCATTGTCAATTTGGCTCAAAATTATGTTGGCAGTAATAATATTAATCTTTTGCAACCGAATGGTCAATTTGGTACACGTTTAACGGGCGGTAAAGATAGTGCAAGTCCTCGTTATATATTCACGATGATGTCACCGTTAACACGTTTAATATTTCATCCACATGATGATCCATTGTTGCATTATCAATTTGATGATAGTCAAAAAATTGAACCCGTGTGGTATATACCGATAATACCAATGGTATTGGTTAATGGAGCCGATGGTATTGGTACCGGTTGGTCTACAAAAATCGCCAATCATAATCCAAGACAATTGATTCGTTGCATACGTAAATTGATGAATGGCGAAGAAATTGAACAAATTCATCCGTGGTATAAAAATTTTAAAGGTATATTAACAATATTTTCCCTTTTTTTTTGTTTGTGTATTGTCCGCTAATTAACACATTGTTTATTGACATTGCATTACAACGATAGGAACGATTGAGGCGGTACCACCAATACGTTATTTTACCAATGGTAATATAGCAATCTTGGAAGATAATCGCATTGAAATTACAGAATTACCGGTTGGCGTTTGGACACAAACCTACAAAGAAAATACATTAGAACCTTTGTTACATGGCTCGGAAAAACAAAAACCAGTAATAACCGATTATAAGGAATATCATACAGATACAACCGTACGTTTTGTTATAACATTTGCACCCGGTGAATTTTCACGTTTAGATGCGGAACCCGGTGGTTTCCATCGTGTATTTAAATTGAGCGCATCGATATCAATCAATACAATGCATGCATTCGATCAAAATAATTGTTTACGGCGTTATGAACGTGTTACCGAGATAATGAAGGAATTCTATGATCTACGTTTGGAATATTATGGAAAACGTAAAAATTATCTTGAGGGTATGTTAACCGCCGAATCAGATCGTTTGAGTGATCAGGCCCGTTTCATTATGGAAAAATGTAATAATACGTTAACGGTTGAAAATAAAAAACGTAAAGTTATGATTGATGAATTGATAAAACGTGGTTATCGGGCCGATCCCGTATTAGAATGGCGTAAAACGGTTAAAATTGGTAATGACGAAGAAGATGCAGACGGTGACGGTGGTGACGACGATGAAGAGGGTGGTGGCGATGGTGATAGTGTAGCTACAACATCCAAGGGTAAATCGGGATCAAAGGGAGAACCAATTGATCCTGAAAAAGCATTCCGAAAATTAACGGATGTTAAAAAGTATGATTATCTATTGGGTATGTCCATGTGGATGTTAACCGAAGAACGTAAAAATGAATTGTTAAAACAACGTGATGCAAAATTAACGGAATTGAGTATATTAAAGAAGAAAACAAAAGAACAAATTTGGTTACACGATTTGGATGTACTGGAAAAGAAATTGGATGAAATTGAACAACAGGAACGTGACGATGAGGCTGGTATAAATAAAAAACAATCGAAAGCATTAAAGCAGGCGACAGCGGGTAAATCAACTGGACGTAAAAAAGCTGGTGGTCCTGCCGGTAATGTTGGTGATATATTTCCGGCACCCGATGGCATTAAAGTTGAATTTAAACTTACCGATGATATTATTAAAAAATATGAAAAATTGGCTACGGCTGCTGTTGTGAAAAAAGAACGGGGTGCAGCCGGTGTTCCTGGACGACCAAAGAAAGCCACCACTAAGGCGACCGATGAAGATAATAACGGTGTTATTGAATTAGACGAAGACGGTAATCCAATTGTTAAGACGGAATCAGTTATTGATGCGGGTGATGGTGGCGGCGGTGGCAGTGGCGGTGGTGGTGATGCCGATGGTGATGGTGTTGGTGCAGCAACGGGTGCCGGTGATGTTAAAGTTAAAAAACCAAGAGCTAAAAAAGAGAAAAAAACCGATGGTATGAAACAAACCAAATTGAACTTTAACGATGTCAGTGAGAAAAAACAAAAGGTAATAATTTAGTTATAAAATATATATATATATTTATTAATCGAAACAACTCAACTACTCAACTGAAAAAATAACCCCAACAATACAATTACTTACAGGGAGGTGGTCGAAAGAAAAAACGTGCAGGATCAAGTGATGAAGAATCAGAGGCAAGTGATGGCGGTATTACATCAGATTCTGATTCAGGATTTAAAGTGAAAACAACACCAGAAAGTGTACCAAAACGTGAAGTAACATCACGTCGGGCTGCTGCAACAAAAGTAAATTTTATATTTTTTTATTTTATCCCTTTCTAATCTTGGACTAATTACCTTTTTTTTGAATTTCCCTAAATAGAAAATTGATTATGCGGCACTATTAAAAGATGATGATGATGATGATGATGATGCAGATGATGATGATGGCGGCAATACTCGTGTTGCTAAATCAAAAACTGGAGCAACTATTGAATTGTCCGATGATGATGATGATGATGATGATGACGATATATTAAAACCAATACCTAAAACCGATGATAAGATTGCAAATGTAACGGGATCAGAAAATATGTTTGATTCGTTAAAAGATGATTCATTTTCTGTATCATCATCGGTAGCCATGCCGTCATCTGATAAAAATTTACCGGTAAAAAAAACAGCACCAGCAGCAGCAGCAACTAAACGAAAATTAGGACCAAAAATAGCAGTTGAAAAGAAACCACCAGCAAAAAGACCAAAAAAGAAAACAAAAGATGATAGTAGTGAAGACGAATATGGTGGAGCAGCAGCTCCAAAGAAAAAGGTAATAATCAAACAATATTTTGGGTGTGTGTGTGTGTGTGTGTACTAAATTCCATTTATTTTTATTTTAGGTAAACCGTAAAAGAATTGTAGCAGGATCGGATAGTAGTGATGATGTTGCCGCTATTGAATCAGATTCAGATTCAGATTTTTAAATAATTTTTAGTAATAAAATATAGGTTTAACTATACATAAATACATTTTTTTTTTAAATTTAAAATACTTTTCACATCATACTAATTTTAATTGATGAACCCTGTCCCAATTCCACAAACTCCACTTTCACCAAAACTCCTGTCACTTACCCATTCTCGATATATATATATATATAGGAATAAAAATAAAAACCAACAAATATTTATATAAAATTAGAAGTATGTATAAATTTTGTTTTTTTTTATCCAATTATTTGTTCTTTTCGTTTTATTTTGTCTTTATTTTTTAAGTAACATTTTTGTTTTTTTTTTTATTAACAAAAATAAAAAAAAAACTAGTAGTAATTTAAAATTTAATCATAAATATGTAATTAATGTATTAATTTTTTATTTTTTAATTAAATAAAATTTGTAATATTTAAAGAAATTGAAGAAATTGTTTTGATTAGTTCATTGGAATTTATATTTTATTTTTTTGCCAGGCTCAGAGATTATTAATCTTTAAATCATATCGTTTGTTGTTTGGCTGGTCACATGGTTGATGATTTTCCCACACGAATGTAAGTTGATTAAGATACGGTCTAAGAATTGAAATCATTTAAAAAGCCAAGAGAACTAAGGCGAAAGTTCGACAAGGAATATAAAAAAAAAGGTAACCCCTCCATTCAGAATACATATTTTCTAATTAGGATCAAAAAACTCATACAGATTTCAACGTTCACTAAAAGTGGTAACTTATTTAGATTAATCAACACAAAAAAAAAAAACACAATTAAATCATAATTATTTTATCAACTTTAAACGCAATTTGTATTCAGTTGTTTTATTTTATTATTGTATTATTGTATTTAAACCATACGTCTTAATAATTTATTAATTTTATCTTCGCGATTACCAAAATCACCTCCTTCAACATAATGGTTATTCTTTTTACGCCATCCACCCGTTGGTGTATTCAATTTGAATGGCCATAAGAAATTCGATACATATTTAAAGTTTGCTCCTACTGTAAATATTTCATGTACCAAATCTTCAACGCATTGGGCATCACGTCGTTTCATTTTACGTTCAATACAGAAATTATCTGTAATTGGAATACGTTGTCCTCTATGCTGTAAATGGTTTAAAAAAAAAAAAAGAGGCAAAAAACGCAAAAAGTTAATCGTAATCAATACAATAATTTAAGGAATAAAAATTTATACAAAAAAAGCAATATTTTTACCTTAACAAAACCACGTTTGTAAATTAAATGACGTACAGATTTTAAATTTGGATAACCCCATGTAACATAAGGTTCACAAATACGCAACATATTAATGGTGGCTTTGTTTAATTTAATGAATACTCCATTGTTTATTTGTCGTAAACGGAATAATTGTAAAACCTTACGTACTTTTGGTGCCACTTTATTAATACTAAACGTAAACAAAAATGGTAAAAAAAAAAATTAATAAAATAAAACAAGAATCAAAAACACACACACACACACACAAATAAACATTTCTATAAAAAAAAATCACTTATACACTTACCCTCGAATACGAATGACGAAAGCTAAACGAGCTTCACCGGGAATATAATAATCACCAACTTTTTTCGCATCACGACGCTTTTTAATTTCATCCCGTTCGGCAATCGCATATTCTTTTGAATACTTTTCAGCCCGTAAGAAATTCTCACGTTTTCTTAATCGTATGATTAACGAACGTCTGGCTTTACGTTGAGCCAATTTGACGCGTGCCGATACCAATTTTTTATCAGTTTTTATTTTGGATTCTGGCTTCGCTGGTAGTTTCTTCTTTTCCGCCGAAGCGACTTCTTTTTTCTTGTCTACAGCCGACATCTAAAACAACAAAAAGAGTAACATTAATTATTGATTTTTTTTTATTATAATCAATTAAATTAATTAATAAATAATGCGAACCTTATTTTTATATAGCAATCAACCTGCACGTTGTCAAAACGCAAAAAGAAAGAAATTTTGGTATGTTTTCGATTGTTTGACGGTAGAAGGGAAGTAATTATTATGTTGTTGAACATGTGAAATATAAAATTTTTTGTTCCATTTTTTTGGGAGAATCGATAAAATCTATTGGTTGAATACATTTCAAATATTGAATTTGTTTTTACGAAAAATTTATGTGCCATTTGATTATATTATTTAAATAATATAAACATTAATTTAAATATATTTTATAATTTAATTAAATAATTATTAATTATGATTTAATAACAAAACAGTACTTTTTTGTAGATTATAAAATTAAAAGATTATATTGTATTGATAATACAGTTTTCTAATTTTTAGAACAAAAATTGAACGCATTCACAGTGTCAAATTTATCGTTTTGTATCCGTTACCACCATCTCTATATGAATTCCATAAACAAATTTGACGTCATTTATTTTGATTACGCACATGGTTCAATTGTTTTTTTTTTTTATTATTTATTTTTGTCATTAGTCATCATATCATTTCTTCTATATTCTTTCTCAGTTCAATCAGTTCCATGAAGTCGTCAAGTAAAAGTATATACAAATTTTTTTCGAGTTTTATAACCAGGTAAAATGGGTATATAAGTTGTGCAAAACGCATCCCAAAAACCCTTAGGGGTCAACATACAAAATAATCATGGAAAACATCAAGTAAGTACAAAATCAAAATATTAAATTATTATTAATATTGGGGAAAAAAACAACCGCAAATATATTTCGGCCATGTTTTTATTTTACCTTTTTTTTATCCACCCCATGGTGCCATGCCATACACTAATTTGTAATAATTGGTGTGAATGCAATGGATGAATAATTTAAAAAAAAAAAAATCGTATGCCAATAAAAACAAATCGGTTAAAAAGAGATGCAAATTGCAAAATTGAAAAAAAAAATTGTTGCTGCAATGCAAATATTAAAAAAAAAAAATATTGTGATTGTTTTTATAAATAAAAATATGTTTATATTTTATAATAACAACAATTAATTATCATTTTTTTGTTTATAAATTGATTAACAATAAATTGATTTTCAATATTTCCAAAAAAAAAACACAAAAAAATTCTAAGCACCACCAGGAAAAAAAAGGATGATGCAATCGATTTTTATCAATATATGGATAAAAAAAAAACAACGAATAGTTAATTAAAAATGATTTATTTATTTTTTAATTAAATTTTATTAATAATTAATTATTATTAATCCTCGCTCGATTTAATATTTATTTAAATTATTATTTTTAAAGGTATGCATTGTATGATGGAAAGAAATGTTAAATATAATTATAGGTGTAATTACCAAAAATCCATATGTATTGTTGTTGTTGTTTCGTTTAAAGTAATAATGAATGAATGAATGAATATAATAAACGGTTTGTGTGTGTGTGTGTGTGTGTACGTGTTTTTGTATTTATTTTGGTTTTTAAGAACACGGTGAAAGTTAAAAAAAAACAATAACACAATGTTTTTATTTTCTATAAAATATCGATTTTTTTCTTTGTATTGATTTGATATTATCAATACAACCAACACATAAAGTAGACACGTTTTATTAAAAGCATTGCTTATTTTCAATATAGCTGTTGATAGAACTTCATACTTCACATACGAATACCGTTACTTAATCTCTATACGTTGAATATAGAGCAATACTAACGCCACTATACTAACACCTGTATATAGTTTAAGCTAGACACTGCAGAAGACACTATGGGATGCCCTCAATCGGAAGAAGAGGTTGCCAATAGATCACAGATCTTTTATGATTATCCATATCGAATAAATACAGGTTTTTAAATGAGGCATAGAAACGTGACCGGAAGAATTTCATAAGTGGACAACTCCGAAGTCATTTCAATGAGGAATGTATATACATTATTCTGTAAAGAACTGATGCCAAACAGAAATATTTTAAAAACAATTCAACAAATGAAAACATTAATGTTACCAAACAACAATGAATAATCAAAAAAAAAAAAACACATGTAATGGTCGACATTTACTAAATTCAAATACAATCAATACAGTAATTGTTTTTTTTTTTTTATTGTGATTTCTTATATATATATATATAGACATTTCTTACTGCATACAATCTCTATCGTTTAGGTTTTATATACAGATAATGTTAAGTTATTTTATGTATATTAAAATGCGAACGATTTCTCAACCACACTTTAAAAATTTAAAGTAAAATGTTGTTGTCTAATCAAATGGAATTTGGGTTATTATTTATAAAATATGAAATTGTATGTTGTATTATTAAATTTGTGTATTTTTATATATGATGGACATATAATCTTTTAGTATGCAATTTTATACAATTTAGAATTTGAATATATACAAAATTGATTTTTCCTCATTCTTTACGTCCATTAATCCATATAAAAAAAAAACCATTTGTATTCTTTTTAGTTCAGTTCAAAACTGAACCAAAAACTTAAAGAATTATCTGATAAATTAGAACAATAAGATCGTGTAAATTTTTTTTTTAAGAAATCAATATTAATTTGATTTCATTTTTTTTTGTTATTTTCAGCGCCAAAATGGCAATTTCAAAAGATCAAACTGTGTCTCTTACACAATCAATATCAACAATTTTAAAAATATTACCATTATCATCATACATCATAAGTATTATAATTTTTGGATACTATCAAAACGATTTACAATCAAATTTTTATCGAAAAGTATTACAAAAAGAATATAATGTACATGGATCAATACATGGATTCTCTGGATATACCAATGGATCTGATATGGGAGGGCAAATTAGAACCTTTATCGCCCTCCCAGTTAGCACTTGCTGCTGCTAACGTTGAGGATATACTTTATTTTGAAAATGATTTTACTGCTAGTAAGTTTATTAATTGATTTTGTTTTTTTTTTTAAATTGTTTTTAATAATTAAATTTCTGTTTCTGTTTTTTTTTTTTTTTTGAATAGACTTATTACCAGAAGAACTTTTTGAATCAACAATTTTACCAACATCATCAATATTATCATCTAATTTTAATTCATCTAAAAGTGCTGAAGCATTATTATTTGAAATTCAAGCGGATATGATAGAGGCTCAAAAAGACAGTAAGTAAAAATGTTTTATATAGTTTTTTTAGATTGTCTCTAAGTAAATTTTAAACTAAGATCATATTATGGAAGTATTATGGATAAGGTTAATAAGTTAAAATTTATGTCTAAAAACACTCATAAGAACGATTTTCCATTATATTTGAGTACATTACAAGAAAATTTTGAAGAAAGAACTTTAATTTCATTCACATTTGTTTATCGATAATTGATTAAATTTATATTTTATTTAATAAAAAATTTGAAATCCACTTTCAGGCGAATTTTTCATAATTTTTCATGCCAATAGACAAATTTTTGAATGGATTTTCTTTGAATTTATTCATATTTCTATATATATATATATATATATTTTGTTGTTCGTTTGAATACAATCACTAATAATCACGTTTTTGAATGGCAAAAATGAATTGAATAAAATACCAATTTGTTTATTATATCTATACAATGAAGAGTTAAGAATCATCATTCGTATCAAATATTATTAATTAAACTCATCCATTTATCGGATTTTTCCACTTAACAATCTTAACAATTAAAGTGCAATCCAATCCAATCCAATCTTTTAACATCCATCTTGTATATAGAGTGTGATGATTTTTTTAATATTAACTCACAATCAGTAGTAGTATACTATTCAATAGTCTTACTCAAATCACAATCTATCTATCTATCTATCTATATACAAATAGGTGAACTCAATGAAAACCAGTATGTAAATTAATTTATTGATATGTTTTGTGTATATTGGTTGAGTACACGTTTTGTCATATTATTTTTTTCTTGTTGTATTAAACAGCAACACACTTAAAAGATACACCATAAAAACAAAAAGCGTAAATATTTTATTACTTTATAATATTATAACAAAATTTTGGGGAAAAATATTTTGATAATTTCCTCTCAGTTCATATGTATTTTGTAAGTGAAAGTATATATTAATTGTATTTTGAAAAAAAACACAAATATAGTAACGGTTATGAAAACGATACAGAACTAATAAATACAAATTTCTAATTATATAAAAAAACTATTAATGATGATTACTCTGTATCGTTTGTATATAATTGATTGCTATTGTGTAATATACGTAAATTTTAAAGAATGTCGTCTCATTAATGTATATATATATATATAAAGAATCAAATTGCACCTGTTTTTTTCTTCATCGATTCAGATAATAATTGCATATATATATATATATACATTTAAATATCATGCAAAAATTTAATATTAAACTTATATTATCGTAGAAAAGGTAATAAATGAAAGATTATAATATCGTTTAAAGTATTTTGTATCTTAAACTGAAACTACTCTTTTGAATTTCGTTAAAAATTTCAACAGATCCTTTTTATCCGTTTTTTGTAAGCTGATTACAAGTTCGAATTAATCAGATAATCTCTGATATTGATTCAATTGTAGAGTTTTCATATTTTCCATATTGTTTGTATGTCGTATATTTACAAAAAAAAAAAAAAAACTGGGATTGGGAATCAACCATGAAAAATGGCTTGTATCTTTTCTGATTTCATTCCTCTTTCCGCATGAAAACTCCTGCGATTATTTGAAATTACGTTAAATATATATTAGTGTATAGTAAAATTCTATATGGAAAAAAATGGATAATGGGAAATTTAACCGAACCACTGCATTGTCAATGCGTCTATGAGCTTTCCTGTCGAATCAGACCATTCTTGGGCCCCTTTTCGTATACCTCCGATTGACACCTACTCAATTTGCCACTCAGGTCTCCCCGATTGCTCATCGAATATATAGTGTCCCATCTCATTATCTCAATCATCTCCTTGAAGGGTATCCTTCGCAGCTCGCTCTATGCGAGGAACCGGTTACCGGTCACCCCCCCCCCCCCCCCCCCCCTCCGTATATGCTCTGTAAAGCCGTCCGGCACACCATATGTGTACAGCCGTTTCCTCATCCTCTAGGCAGAGTCTGCATGTATCATATGTAAGAATTTTCCATGCCCACAAGATGATGTCTGAAGCGTCCATGCCCAAGATGTGAGTGCCACCAGTTTCCTGAGAGTTCCCCCCGTCCTAAGCCGCAAGAACCTCCCGATTGGTGTTTCCTACTCTCAGCCCAAGTGTTATCCTGGACTGTCTGAGTCCTTTCACTTCCTTCCATCTTTTCTGATGTTCGGAAATGGCCCAATTCTCGACTATGTCCCTCGCCGTACTTTTGCTAATCGCAGTGTACGGCTCCGGTCCAATGAACTTATTGGCCGTTCCGCCTTTTGCCAAAGCGTCCCCCCCCCTTTCGTTCCCGTCGATTCCATTATGCCCCCGTGACCCAAACCAGTGTGACCGCATTCAGTGTGGTCGTACACTCTTTAAGCCTGTGAGCACATTATCCAATGCCAGGGATGAATGGCAAACGTCCCATATTTCATACACCTTACCAGTTCCTTGCAATATCAGTGGGGCAAAAAGGATTTCCTTCCCCGTTGCCCTGAACATGGTCCAGCGCATGAATTACATCGTTTTGGCTTACATCATTTATCTATTTATATATAATTAAAATTTATTAAAATAAAATAACTTATAACAAAATAATATTATTGATTAATGAAAATGAAACAAAAACAAAACAAAAACAAAACAAAAAATGAAAACAAAACAAAAGAGTTTTTTTTTTTCTGTTTAGGTAGTAAAAACCTTAAATGAGGTCAATAATAAAATACATTGTATTGAAGATATATTTTTATATTGTTTTTATTTATAAATATTTAAAATATTTTATTTTGTTTTTAAACATAATTAAATTAATAATCGGTAAATAAAGGTAAATAAATATGTGAAACATCTTGTGTATATATTAAATAAATATAAACGTACCGCACCGTAGATTCAATTTTGATTGATTGTGAATTACTGACTAAGGCAACACACTCCCTTTAATCATTCCATAACAATATCTATATATAATTGTAAATGAATTCAATAATAATTTATTTAATTATTTTTTTTTTTTAATATTTATTGAACTGCTTTTATAAGAATTTGCATTTGCTGTTTTGTTTTGCTGACGCATTTTGTAGATTTTAAATTGTATTTTATTATTATTATTATAAAATTTTTTCTTTGTCCATATACATATATGACGATAATATAAATAGACCTTGTTCTATCGTTAATCGCGATTGTTTCTTTCTTACTTACAGTGATTTTATAATTTGATTCAACGGGTTTTTTTTCTCAGATCTTCACATGGTTTCATATTCACGTCATGATATCAAAATCATTCAGATTATAGATTTAAAAATTATACTTTTTAGGATGATCTTTTTGAATTGAACATTATTAGAATTTTAAAGATTCTATTTTAAAGAGAGATTTTTTTTCAAAACAGGATTTAAATTAAATCATAATAATACCATTCTGATAAAAATTATTATTATTATTATTATTTGTGTTTTGTTAACCTTAGAGGTTAAAAATGAAAATAACCTTGTTGTTAAGATAAACCTGTATATGTTATATATATATAAAGAAAATAATTGTTGTTTTGGTTGATGATATATAAAACATCGATAAAATTTGATAGAGGAACAAAAATTAATTCATTTTGATTTGAATTTTCAATTTCAATAAAACAAAAATCATTCAAGGTTTTCTCCTTCATTTTAATAAAAATAAAATTTGATTATTTCGTTTTGTTTAAAAATGGTTATATGTTCAAAACATAGAAAATTGATAAGAGTTTTTTATTTTTTATTTATTTATTACCCCGGAAAAATTCAGTATATTTCATATATTCATCAAGGGAAAATACATAATTTTTAATGGTTTTATTTTGTTATTGTCGTTGCTGTTGTGTGTGTTGAGAAATAATCATAATAATAATAATTAGATGCATAAAATATTTCAAAAAAAAAAACCAAATGAAATCTATACAAAATTAATGTAAAATAAACTTTCCAAATTTATTTTTAGATAAAAAAAAACCTTAAAATATGGGTTATTTAAAATTTAAATTTTTCAAACTAAAACACATTGATTACAAACCTATACCTTTTTGTATTATTACATATATTAAATACCTATTTTTATTATTACCTTTTTTTTTATATAAAATATAATATATATCTTTTAATTATTTACAAAAAATTAATTCAAAGTTAAAAGTAAACATATACAAACGAAACGAAATGAAACGAAACGAAACTAAAAACCGCAGATGTTTGATGTAATTTATTTATTTATTAAATACACATATGTGGAATGTATATTTATATTATGATAATTTATTTTTATATAAAATAAAACAATGTGACTGATCTAAGTAAGCGATTTCAAGTCTTATATATTCTATTAACTAATATACTAAATATAATTTTTAACTTTATATAATTGCTTTGCTTTGATCAAACCAATATAAATATAAATATAATATACCAATCAATAGCGGTCAAGCAACAACAGTAATTTCTTTTATAGAAAATGTACAGAATTTCCTCTGAAGATTGTAAAGAATATCCTTAAAGAAAATTATACGGAATTTCCTTAAAGAAAATTATACGGAATTTCCTTAAAGAAAATTAGACAGAATTTCTTTAGAAAATCTAGGAGTATTTCTTTGGAAAATCTTAGGCCTTGCATGTAATATAATCAATGTGTGAACTAAATGTCATACGTCTATCAAATCTAACACCCAAATCAATGATTTCATCGACAATTGCAAGAGAATTGCCGGATATGACATAGTCAAAAGCAATCGGATTAATCTTTCTGTGATATGACATCACAAAACATTTCTTCACATTGAGCATCATACAATTCCTTTCACACCAGGACGAAACACGGATTAGGTCATCCTGCAACATCGCCGAATCATCAATGCATGAGATGGTTCGGAAGATTTTCAAGTCGTCCGCATACATAAGGCACCGTGACGACATTATTTCCAATGCTATGTCATTAATGAATATATTAAATAGAAGAGGGCCCAGGTGGCTTCCCTGAGGTACACCCGATCCCACTCCGAAGACGTTCGAGTCACAATCAAGAGTACGTACAAATTGCTAATTGAAAATTGCTACCCACCAGATAGGAAGTTACCCAGTTAAGCATCGATGAATGAATACCAACTTTCTCAAGCTTTTTAATAAGAATGTCATGACATACCCTATCAAAAGCCTTTTGAAAATCCATATACACCACATCGATTTGCCTTCCAGATTCAATTCCACTGATCGAATAGTTAACAAAGTCTAGCAAATTAGTCACCGTCGAGCGCCCCTTCATGGAACCATGTTGGGAAATTGACATAACGTTCTTGCAATCGATCACAAGAATATCACAAACGATTGATACGGAATTTCCTTAAGAAAATTATACGGAATTTCCTTAAGAAAATTATACGGAATTTCCTTAAGAAAATTATACGGAATTTCCTTAAGAAAATTATACGGAATTTCCTTAAGAAAATTATACGGAATTTCCTTAAGAAAATTATACGGAATTTCCTTAAGAAAATTATACGGAATTTCCTTAAGAAAATTATACGGAATTTCCTTAAGAAAATTATACGGAATTTCCTTAAGAAAATTATACGGAATTTCCTTAAGAAAACTATACGGAATTTCCTTAAGAAAATTATACGGAATTTCCTTAAGAAAATTATACGCAATTTCCTTGGGGAAATTATACAGAATTTTCTTAAGAAAATCTTTAAGTATTTCTTTGGAAAATCTTTAAGTATTTCCTCAGAAAATCTTTAAGTATTTCTTTGGAAAATCTTTAAGAATATCCTCAGAATTTCCTCCAAAAAAAATTGTACCGTATTTTCTCTGCGAAGATTGTCCTAAGACTTTCCTATAAAGGATAATTATATACAGAATATCCTTTTAATAAACGTCATACAGTACATATAGTATTCCTATAAGAAAAATAATAAATGACTACAAACACCAAGCAACAATTTAATATCAATCAGTCATCATCTGCTTAGAATTCGATGATTTATTATCAGACCGCGTCTGATTATGATTTAAATTGATTGATAAACAATAAATAAAACTGTATATGATGTTGTATAATAATACAACTTGTATATTTACCAATATATAGTTTAACATAAACAAAAAAAAACTGTTTGATTGTATATAAACATTATTTTTAAAATTATGTCGTCTTTGTATATACATACATATTATTATATAGAGTTTCAAATGTATATTATTATTATTATAATGTGATGATGATTAGCAGCTCTTAAAAGGCTTTGATTCTATAATTTATTTATTCTTATCTATATTGTTAAATTAAGTTATATGAATGTATATATAAATATAAGACTATGTATGTAAGATTATAAAACGAAAATGTATTGATTACATTTTTTTTTTTAAATATATATATTCTTTTCTTGTTTTCTGTATATGTATAAGTATATTTTAATTAATTATTAAATTCGGGGTTTTACAACAAACATAATTTAGTAAGATAAAAATTAATCTGTTTTGTCATTGAAAACCCATCAAAATTTCATGCCGTCCGTTAATTAGATTAAAATTCCCTTACATCACTCTATAATGCATTGAATTTTCCCCGGGAAAAATTCACATTTTAACCAAATATAAAAAATTTTAATTTTATATATATTGTAATGGGTATGGTGATATATTTAGAAAATGTTTTGAATACTATTTTTGATTAAAAAAAAATAAACGTGTTCAATAAA
Source organism: Dilophus febrilis (assembly GCA_958336335.1). NCBI lineage: Eukaryota > Metazoa > Arthropoda > Insecta > Diptera > Bibionidae > Dilophus > Dilophus febrilis. The sequence continues at coordinate 43,925,560 of OY284471.1, read as the reverse complement.
ATATGTAAATTTTTTTTTATTATTGTGTTGTTGTTTCTAAAAAAAAAAAAAAGTAAATGCGATGCATTTTTTCTTTTTTTTTTTTTTTCCAATATAATGTTGTAATAATAATAATATTTCATTTTTTATTACAATTTAAATAAAATATATTTTCTGTATATTGTAGATTATAAACATTATTTATAAATTTAAAATGCATGTCTATATATAGGAGATTGTTAGGTCTTCAAAACGAACCATATGGAAACGAACTCATTCGGAGTGAAATTGGAAAATTTCAAATAGTTTTCAATGGCAAAATTATCTCTATTTTCTTATAAGGATATTTTTCGATATAGAGATAAAAATTCTAGTAAATAAAATCATTATTATTAAAGTAATGGCAACCCAAACATCACTTAGATGTATTCATCATAGATTCATTGCCGATAGATTAAGTTAAGATTTATTTCGTTATGGACTCACGGCAGTAGAGATAAAAATTCTAGTAAATAAAATCATTACTAATTAAAGTATAATGGCAACCCAAACATCACTTAGATGTATTCAATATGCATCATAATAGATTCATTGCCGATAGATTAAGTTAAGATTTCGTTATGGACTCACGGCAATAGAATTCCGATGTTTTTTTATATGGGCGTTAAACCGATTCTGTCCTGATAACGAACAAACAACAGAATTGATGATCTTTTTAGGGGAAATAATCGTGTGTAAATTGACAATCAAGTCAACAAATTAATTCAATTTAAACAAGGGCTAATAATGAAACAATTTGATGGGGTATTTTTGTTCTTTATGATCAAATCAATCGATTTTCCCTTATTTTAATTCTTTTTTTTTTTTTTTTGTTATTTACCTATAAATTTTACTATTATCTTTATATATATAAAAAAAAAAGTAGTTTTTTTTTTTTTATTAATTTTTTATCAATAAATTACGACAATTTGTAATTATTATATGTGGAAAGATCTCTTTATAACTATTTACACAGTGCGACAATTAATATTTCGGACTGGTCCTAGGAAATACATAGAAAATACATTAAAATTATTTTTGTTATTTATTCAAAATATTCTTTTCCTGATTCAATAAAACTGCGTTACATTGATTTAATAATCATTCAAATGGCGCGTGTTCCAGCTCATTTTGTCGTATTGCCTCTATAGTGCGCGTGTATAGATGCTGTTTGAATGGTTTCAATATCCTCAAAAAAAAAAAAACATCCTTTCAATTTCATTATAAGTTTTGGGAACAAGGAGAAGTCACATATGGTGTTAAATCAGGTGAATACGGTGGATGATTTAACACTGCCCAGACTTGATTTCGAGCCAAAAACTGACGAATAATAAGTGAATAAGTGTGACTTGGTCCATTATCGTGTAACAAACACCAACTAAATATATGTGATTCACGATATTCAGGTCGACGAATACGACGAATCCTACCCATCAAACGCTTCAAAACTTCGATATAATATGCGCCACTGACTGCAGTTTAACCATAGTTGGAACGAATTATTTATGAATAAAAATTCCCTTGCTATCGAAAAATGTTACATGAGCATTGTCTTGATTTTCGATGGAACTTTTCTTGTTTTTTTAGCCTGTGTTTTTTTTAGCCATCCACGAAACGTTTATACCACTCAAAAACTTGTGTTCTACCCGCATACAATTATCGCGCCACATTAACTTGCTGCATCGATTTGTTGACATTTCTGTTGCAGATTTACCAAGCTTTGCGTTGACTGCTCTTTGTTCCATGTTAAAATTTCTATACTTCAACTAAAATATTATTTCACAAGAAATATCATAATTTTTTTTTATTTGTCAACTAAATGCAATGAAATTTTTTGACAGACGATAGAGAAAATATCAAGCTTCAAAACGTATCCGTTCCATCACATAGATTGTCCCACTGCGCGGTTATTGAGATAGATAGATTTGAGTCCGGAATATTAATTGTCGCACTGTGCGTGCGTATATCGCTATATATAACTAAAAGAACTATAAAAGACACAAAATCTTATAAGTTGATTTTGCCATTTCAATTATAATTATTATTATAACAGAATCGAAGAACAGCGAGATTTAAGCGACAGTTTTAAACATCTGGAATTTTATTAATAATTTTAATATTTATTTTTTTTTGAATAAATTTTAAACAACATTATTTTATTTATTTATATGAATGTGTGTGTGTATGTTTCTGTTTGTGTGTGATTATTTATTTATTTATTATAATAATAATAATTATAAATATTTTTTCTTATCGTTTTTAATAATTTTATATAATTTTAAACATTTTATATATGAAAAATGCAAGTTTTTTTTTAGTCATTCATTGATATTTGATTGAAAATATTGTCATTTTTTTAATATATATAATTGAATAAAAATTGCTATCGGATCGGATTTTTTTTTTATGTATTCTTCTTCTTCTTCGTCGACTGAATATTCGTTATTTTGTGGAATTTTTTTATAGAAAGAAAACGATCGTGTGTTTTATATTTTTTATATTAATAAAAATTGATTAATTTTTGTTTTTCGTTTTTTTTTTTTTTTATACAATTGTTTTATAATCGAAATAAATAAATAATAAATAGAATTGTGGTGTTAAAAAATTTGTTTAAGTCATTGATTTTTTTTTAATAAATATTCAAAAAAAGAAGTTTTTTATGTGTGGTGAATCTAAACCATCATCATCATCATCATCATATACAAATCAGGCGATCAACAGCAGTATAGTGACTGCAAATTTTTTAAAAAATCATAATCTTTTGATTATACGATTGTCATATATGTAAATTATCGGATAAATTAAGCTCAACCGTGAGCATGAAACTACTACTGTGTGGCTATCGATATACCTGGAATCGTGAAATTGTAATTAATTCTCAAAAACTTGTGAAAAGACGTTAGACCAAAAACAAAAACAATATAATTTAAATATAAATAAATCAAAAAAAAAAAAAATATAATATATTTTTTTTTGGTTTTTGGACCCGCTGAATGGATGTATAAACAGCAAATTAAGTTTAATTATTAGATTTTCATATTTTTTACTACTTTTTTTTTTTCTATAAATAATTATTATTTCTCTAACTTTTGAAAGTAAAATCCCCTTTTTTTATTTTTTGCACTAAATTAAGTGCATCAAAATTGTTTTATAGTTTTACATATAAATAAAAGGAAAGGAAAAAAAAATCTGTGATTATTAAATTTTGCTGTTTTATTTTAACCTTTAACCAACGGTTTAGGTTTAATTTATAAAAATTTTAAAAAACCCATTTCAGAGGTACACAAATTTTATTTCTAAACAAAAAAAACCAATCAATCATCGGCTGTGCCTTTTTTTGGAATCTACAAAAAATTAATTATAGATTTATTATTATTTGTTATATTTAGATAGATATATTTTTATTATTTTTTTTTTCTTTATTGGAAATAAGCTTTGTTTTATTAATTTATTTTTTTTATATTTGTTTCCCAAAATCCCAAAAATTTTCCACCATATTTTTGAATATATTTTTGGAATTGGGATATTTTTTTCATACCCTTAATTGTTTGTCCTGTCTGCGCTGCGCGGCGCCCGTTCTCTTAACAAACAAAAAAAAAACGTCTTAAGAAAAAAAAAACCACAAGTTAATTGAAATTAATTACATGATGAGTACTTATATGCTAACATCTTATGGTTAGTATTATTATTGTTATTAGTTTATATGTATATGATACATATTGATATATGACTTAATTGCGAATTTTGATTGAATTATATGCGAATGCAAATGGATTGGATGTGTGAATAAGAAAAATGATGATAATTTGATTTCTTTTTATATAGTTTAAATGGAAATATAGAAACACTATTTCTTTATCTCTATATTGTTTTGTTTTTTAAAACGCATTATTAAATTTATTGTTATATGCGCAATTTGCGTATATATAATATAATGTATTATAGAATTAATATGGACGCTTTCAATGCGTTTATTATAATCTTTATTATTATATTCTGTTTAATGTAAAAAAAAAAAACAAAATAGCGTAATACAAATGTAAAAGAAAATAAAAATGTTGTTAGGTCATAAAACATCTATAGACGGGGAAACCCCCCCGTTAAAATGTGACAATGTATGGGTTAAGAGTTTATCACCAATTAACTTTTGATAAAAATTTTACATTTAAATCAAAACTCTATAATGTTTTTAATGTAATTCTCAATAACCCCCATTGGATTTGTATATGAATGGAATCAGCAAGCAAATTCCGTATACAAAACTTTTTTGCATTTAAATAGTAAAGTTTTCAATTAAATTGGTTGGAAACAAAATATAAGAAATGCCTCCATTGAATTTGTCTGTGAATTCATTACAATTACTATATGAAGCCTTTGCTTTGCAAACAAATAAATCACTTTTTACTTTAAACCCTTTGAAGAACTTTAAAAAAAAAATATAGTTTTTGTTTTTTTTTTGTCTATATAAAGAATTCTTTTGTCTTATCTTACATATTTTCTTTATGAATTGTTTTTCTTTCTTTCTTTAAAATTATTTAATTACATATTTTAATAATTTATTTATGTTTTTGTTACATATGTCCAATTTTGATTTTGTAATTAATTAATTTTTGTTTTATTATACAACTTTTGGAGGGGATTTTTATAGTCTATATTAGATTAGTATTACTATACTATTTATATTCAAATATGTGTCAATGTGTTAATTAAATGCAGTTCAATCACGCATTAAAATAAGAAATTAATTAATTAAAAATATATATATATATATTACCTGCGTATTTAGAAGAATATAATAGATTAAATATTTTGTTTCTGTTGTTCAAAATATATACCTCGGAATTCTATTGCCGTGAGCCCGTAACGAAATCTCTAATAATCAGGTTATGAACCTTAGATGCATTGAATATGCACTTAAGTGTGTATTTGGGTGGTAAATCTATTATATAATATGTGGATTAATTTATGAAATTTTTGAGAAAATAAAGCAAACATATGAGATAAAACTAAAAAAACTTTTACTAAAACAAAATAAGAAAAAATCACTCATATGTGTTTTCAAACAATTGTCCAAGTTGCACTTTAGGTGGATTAGTTTTTATAGATAAGATGAAATGTTTAATTTAAATAACTGATAATAAAAAAAAGTAGGGGGAAATACTAGTTCACGGGGAGACTATATTCCATATAATCTTGCTGTTCTTGGGAAAAATGAATTTCCAAATCTGTTTGTTTCGCAAAAAACTAATAATAGATATACAGAATATGAATGAGCCTTTTGTGAATTTCTCGAATTATTTCGAGAAGTTAATTGGCTCATAGGAATTAGCTTTAAAATTTCATTAGAACATTCATGGTAATAATACCTATATAAAATGTACACAATGAAGCTACTGATGATCGTCTATGATCCAAAATGATTCAATGGAATTTGTTATTGTTTCATTTCTGATCAGCGAAATAGCGTGTTTTTTTGGATCCTGTCGCACTAAACTGAAGGGTAGTAATTGTTTGCACCAGTCCATATGTAGGAATTGTACTCTAGAAGTGGTCTTCTTATAAAAGACGACCTATAAACTAATGCTAAATTTTCAGAATTGAGAAATTCTTTCGATCTTCTTAAAAATCCGCAATGCAACTAGCCGCCTTTTTAGCCGCAATTATTATATTATTACTCTGCATGAAAAGTTGTTTGACAAAGACATTCCCAAATTTAATAGGTCACATTAGATTGTGGAATAATTGTATTATGCATAAGTATTGGGTCAACATTTATATGGATCGTTTGTTTGAGAACAAACGCATGCCTTTGTTTTATAGATGGATTAAATTCTACCATAAGTTTATCCTTCCCCAATTAGATATTGAATCTAAATCATGTTTGTTAATTGAGGAAATCATCTTCTATGGCGAGACTGAATCATTTGATTCGCATTATATGATTACGATGTATAGTTCATACGAAGAATGTAATGTACTATCATAGCAGCATAACAGTGCATTGGATTTTCTGTTATCGATAAAAGATCATTAATAAAAATTCAAAAAAAAGAGAGTGGGCGATAGAGCACAACCCCGATAGAGTACCCCCCCAGAATAAACCGGATAAAGTTTGGAACTAATTCCATCTAGTACAGTACAACCTTAATATGCCTATTAGCTAAAAAGTTATTCCCAACCCATTTACAGAATGTGCGTCCCCTAATCCAAATGAATATGGCATTTGGATATTAATGCCTTATGCCATTGCCATTCTATCTTAAAAGCCTTAGTAATGTCTATAGTGAAACCACTTGTGTTTGTCACCAAAATTTGCAATACTATTACCTATTTTATTGCGGTTAAATAATTTAGAAAAATCTCCTGTTTCGAGATCGTTTGTGCCTGAAGCCATATTGGTTGAATCACTAATAAGTTCTTTATCCTCGAGATATTGCACAATGTCTGGTACAATTTACCTATCCCTGTCCATTTTCGAAAGAATCAGCTAAATTTTTGGAATAGAATGAATAGAATTTGTCCGGAATGTGATTACTTTTACTTATAAATAAATGTATTTAATTTTACAGTTTTTGGATAAAATTATATAAAGTAAAAAATCTTCTATTGAATTTGAATAACTTGAATAATTAAAAGAAGCAGAAGTAAAATAAAAAGAGAAACAAACATAAATTTATTAGTTAACCATATACACTAATTACTTCCCGGAGGTTTTTTTATTTTATTTTTATTATTATTATTGTTGATTTTATATTGGAGGTTAAACTACAATTTTTATTTTCATATTTAAATAAATATATAAAAAAATAAGTTGTTTAAATTTTTCCGTCATTTAACATATCAGAGAAGATAATAATAAATATAAAAATAAAACAGAAAATCATTTAATTGGGAAATTACCAGCATTTCTTGGGGATTTTTTTTCTCTATATTCAAATTTAACAAAACTTATCGTTTTTTAGAATTTTCCTAAATTATTCTACTCTAAATTGTTTATTGAATGTTTAAGTTCAAAAGGGGAGATTATCTTTAAAAAAAAAAATCCAAATTAAATTTTTTTTTTACATAATTTCTATATGAAAAATCAAAATCAAAACACTAGAGTTTTTTTGGTTATTTTAAAAATATAATTTGCATAAAGTATATTGAGAGACAGAAACGTACACAAACAAACACCCAAACCAACACACCATACAAAAAACCATCGATAATAAAACAAAACAAAATGAATATCAATAATAAAATATAAAAAATCAATATTTAAATAACAAAAAATTAATTTAAATATAAATAATAATATATTAAAATAAAATTTTTATTACATTGTTGCTTTGGAAAATATCTCTGCCGTTTGTTTCTTCTGTTTCTGTGTGTATATACGTTACGTATAATACTATTTGCATTTGGATTGTATTGTATACTTACTTAAGTTATATATAAAAAAAAATGTATATATTAACTTTATTTATTTTTTATACTTATATATATATAAATATATGAAAGAAGGACGTTCGATTTGTTGATTGTTTGTTGAGCACGTTGTTAAAGTGTGACCAGCATATTTTTTATATAAATATATATATATAGTCGAGATAAAGAAATTATATATGTTGTTTCATGAAAACGTTGTTTTGAGAAATAATTTACATGAGATGGGACCCCGTTTATGAATTAAAAATAATTTAATTTATACAGACTTTTTGCTTTTCTGACAAATAAAAATAACATCATTTTTTTTTTTTTTTTGTTACATTATACCAAAGTCTGTTCAACTTTGTTTGATTTTTTTTTATTGATAAATTTATATATAATGTTAAATATTTTTATTGTATATTTTAAAATTTCGTTGATTTTTCTGTAAATTATAAAAGGTCACCTGGAAATTTTCCATTTAAAAATTAATTAGATTTTCAACCACAATGGATCGCAATCGATTTGTGATTGAATTTAATATCCAATTTGAAATGCTATTTCACATAAAATTCTGATAAAGGATTATTTCTTCCGTAAAAGATTCTTTCATCTCAAATAAATATTAAATACATTTCAAATATTTTCTATTTTTATATATAAAGGGTGATTTTTTAAAAGCTATAGGAAAGTTTTTCAAAAAAAAACACATAAAATTCAGAAAAGTGGATGAAATCTTTATTTGAATCCATAGTACGGTCCATATAATTTAATGTTTAAAGATTATTTCATTCAAATGCGCCTCAAATGGCCCATCCGCTGGACCAACCGCAAGCGGAATATACAACTCTGCGTTAAAATTCAGATTCGAAAAATAACCGAAAACACAAAACATATTTTATGCATTCAGTAGGATTCGAACCCACGACCCCAACATAGCCCCACAAAAAATAGTCTAAATTGCGTTAAATCGCACGATCTAGGCGGCCAAACGTGACCGGTCCCGAACGTGAAATAAAATGTTCACTGAACTCGCCTCTCAATATCGCCTCCATTGTTGCGCGTGCTGTGTGGCATGTGGCACCGTCTTGTTGAAACCACATGTCATGCAAGTCAAGCTCTTGCATTTTGGTCAAAAAAAAGTTGAATATCATCTCACGGTAGCGCTCACCATTCACAGTTACGTTACGATTCGCATCATCTTTGAAGAAGTACGGTCGCATGATGATGCCACCAGCCCATAAACCGCACCAAACTGTGACTTTTTCTGGATGCATTGGTAGCTCTTGCAATTATTTTGGCTGATATTCACTCCAAAATCGACAATTCTGCTTATTTACGTACCCGCATTGAGCCAAAAATGAGCTTCGTCGCTGAACACAATTCCGTCGCGATGAATTTTCTTAACAGAGCACGCATTTTGATAATAAAATTCAATAATTTGCAAGCGTTGTTCGTTTAAGTAAGACGATTCATGGTTAAATTATAGACCAAACTGAAGCGATGTTTGACAGTGAAACAAAACACGAAACGTGCGTCAGCTGTTTAAACCATGAGTGTTGCCAAAAAGATAATAGCTAAAAAGTCACCCTTTATATAGAATTAAAATTCTATTAATTATTTATAATTTATTTGTTTGTTTACTAATAAATATATAAAAAAAAAATCAAAATAAATTAATTAATTTGTGAGAGGCATAAAAATAATTATGTCAATGAATGACAAGTCACACGTACATATTAATTTTAAAAGATTTGATAATGCGTTAATAAATAAATTTATTTTTCTAAAAACTTGTACTACTATAAATTATCATCATTCATAACATTATTATATAGATTATACATTTTAAAGTTGTTGATCTATATTTATGATCATCTATATTAATTAAATATCATATTTATTTTATTAAAAAAAAAAAAAAAATTACATGACCATGGACTCTGTTTTATTATAATATTTGCATTGATTTGTGCAAAATGATGATATGTATATATGTGCTACTTTGTGTTTATATAGATTATAAGATCAACGTTCGCGCATTCATTATGCTTAACGTCTCGGTCTCTGATAAGTCTGAATGATGGTTTTTTTCCATTTAAAGAAATCAGTAAAAAAAATGACAATGAAAAGAAAGAAAATGCTCAGAAATTTATTTTTGTTTTGGTATAATTTTTCAGCAGAACAATGGTCAAATCAACCAGTAAACATTTCATCAATGTTAAACAATTATCCATTAAATTCATCATTTTCTTCATCATTATCGTCTGTATCACAACCATCACAACCACAACCACAACAATTACCATCACAAATACGTAATCATGTTCATCATCAATCAACGGTTAAAATTGAAAATACAGCTCAATTATTAAAGGAATTCGATAATGTACTAAATGGTATTGCACAATTGACACCACCACAATCACCACCATTATCACCGGGTTCCATCATCCATGTTGCTGAAACCGCCTTATCAACAACAACAACAGCAACTGGAGTCAATCAAACATCTGGATATCATCATCCTAATGATTATAATAATTATAATCATAATAATAATAATAATAATAATGATTATGATCAACAGGTTAGTGAATATATGTTTAATTTTTTTTTCAAAAAGTTTGATCATTTTGATTTGTTTGAATATATACTGCATATTTATTGACAACCTAAATTTCTTATCGTATGCAAATTCAAAAACTGTTTATAAAATATATTATAACCTACTGAACCCCATATGAATCTTATCAATATATATATATATATATATATATATTAATATATATATAATATATATTAAGATATGTATACCAAATTATTATTGATTTTTGTTGTCATCTTTTGTTCTAATTATCATAAATTCAATATGTATTCAAACATCACAATTTGTATTTTGTATTTTGTAATTATTTATTTGAATATATTAAATATTTATTTTTGTATGTCTTTAGTCGGCTTATTTTTATCAACAAAATCCGATTGTTTCAACAAATAAATATCAACCAATTGAAATAATACCATCCGAACAACAACAACAACATCAATATAATAATAATTCAATTGAATCACCAATTTATTTTGGTGATGAATATAATAATGGAGTTTCAATACAATCATCATATGCTTCATCATTGGCATCACCAACAGCTACAGCTATTGCTGCTGGTGGATCATCTCCAATTACCGATCCATCTGATGAATGTGATGAATTAAATGAAGTATATGAAATGGAAGTTGTTGATGAATTAATACGTGCACGTTCACAAAATTTACCCGATTGGGCAGCTATAATAACATCATCACCATCATTATTACCACCATTGAATGATACCGAAAATAATGAATCAATCAATAAAAAGTTTGTTGTTGTTGCTACTGCTACTGCTGCTGCTGCTGCTGCTACTAATAATGCTAATGAAATTATTATGGACGATGATTTTGAATCGATTGCATCCAATTCATCATTATCACCACGCAGTGAATCATCTTATTCCAGTTCAAATGATGATGAATGGAAACCAAATCGTATTTTATCAACAAAAACAACAAAAAAATCGTCATCAAATGCAAAACCATCTATTGATGATGAGGATGACAACGACGAAGATGATGTTGATGATGTTGTCGATAGCGGTGATGATACCGACAGTATACATTCATCATCAATCACATCAAAAACGTCAACAACATTAAAAACAATAACAAAAAAACGTCGTCCATATAAACGTTCAAAAGAAGATTTAAAATCACGTAAGAAAGAACAAAATAAAAATGCAGCAACACGTTATCGTATTAAGAAAAAAGCTGAAATTGAAATTATTTTGGATGAAGAACAAAAATTACAACAAATTTGTGATGGATTACAAGTAAAATATGTAAATGTTCGTCGTGAAATCAAATATTTAAAAGGTTTAATGCGTGACATTTTCATTGCAAAAGGTATAATGTAATAAATGTTTTTTTTTATAATTAGATCCTTTTTTCTTATTTTTTAAATATAATGTATTTTTGAGCATCTATTATTATTATTATTAATCATCCCAACATTGTTGTTTGTCAGTTAAAAATCAAAAAAAAAAAAATAAATATCTGTGTTGTTGTTTTATTGTTTGTCTTAAACACACATTATTAAATAGAGAATAACGACACTTGTTTTTTATTTTTTTTTTTTAAATAAGTTCTATTTTGTAGTAAAATTATTTTTTTAAATTAAATCTATATATATATATGTATGTATATCCTTAAAAATTTAGTAATTTAATAATAAACAAATTACATTTTATTATTCTATGCTGTTTCAAAATGTTATCTTAATAAACGAAATGGAAAAAAAAACGCATATCAATTAATTTATTAGAAAAAAAGTACCTAATCATTTCCAAATAAATGAATATTATTAATTTTACCCAGGATAAATTGAAAAAAAATGAAAAAAACAAATATAAAATGTATGAAAAGTTTTATTTTTTTTCATTTAGGAATTTAGGAACTTGGAAGATTTTATTTTATATTTGAATTTTTGTTTTCAATTATTTAAGTTTAATTATTTATTTGTTTTTTTGATTTTTTCAAAAATCACAGTGGAATTATGATTTAAATTCTAATAAATTAATTGGATTAATTTGAATGTAATTTGTTTTAATTTTAATTAAATAAAAAAAAATAATCATTTTAACACGTCACATTATATGTATGTAACAACACACATTTTTATTAGAAAAACTAAAAAAAAATTAAAAAAAAAAAATTAAAATTAAAATAAAGGCAGATACAGAAGGCGGAATTAATGGTGTTTGTTTTTTTTTTTCTTAATTTATATTTATGATCCTTATGGAAGTTTATACTTTATTTATATCTATAATCATGATCATTCAATGATGAATGTTGAAAATCAACAGAGCGGTATTGGTTTTGAATGAGAAATATATTGTCTAGAAACTAGAATGCCCTCTTTATAGATCAAATACATTAAACAAAATATCTTATTGATTGATTGATTCCAAGTCCACATTATAAGTATAAAATCAAAAGAAAACCTTCTTCCATTTACGCCCAAATCTTTTTTTTGTAATATTATATTGTAATTGAGTGCAAAGAAAAACTAAATATAGCTGTGTAAAATAAAATAAAAAAACATATATAAATAAAAGTATTCTATTTCAATATGTTCGTCGTATTGTACCTCTCTATTCGTTAATTTAAATGTTATATATTTCTTTTATAAAATCGAAATATATTAAAATGATTGAATAATTTGTGGGTTTAAAATCAAACAGATTACAATATATTTTGTATATCTTTTTATTATTATTATTATTATACGATTTGTTTATTTTGTATTCAACAATTTACATCTGTGTAGTTTCTGTCTCTGATCTATGATTTATATATGGACAATAAAAATTTAATATATTGTATACAATGTAATATACCAATTTGCATTTGCGGTTGTTTAGTATGTATGTATGTATGTATATTGTATATATTCTAATAAATATATTTTTGTGTTTGGTCGGCATATTTATTTTTTTTTTTTTTTTTTTGTATATACAAACATCATTTAACAAATTTGTTTATTTATCCACTTCATATTTATCCGGGGAAATATATGTATACAATATAATATAATATAATAATATACCGGCAACAACACAAACTATATAGAGGCTAGAACATTTTTCTTCTTCTATATATCGCATCTGATCTGATATCGGTCAATACCATATCAAAGTAAATTGATGGGCAGGTTAATCTGTTTACAGTCGTGAGAATAAACATATATTAAAATGAATAAAAGAAGAATCTGTTTTATTTTGATTTTTTTTGCTGTATACAAAAATTTTATACAAAAATATCTTTTTTTTTTTATATATCTTTAAATAAAAACATCTATTAATCCTTGTAATCCGTAAATCTGATTCTTATTTTATATATATATGCTTGTAGCAAAAAAAAAAATTGTATGTGTTATTATACACATAGAAATAAATTTTTGATGAAAAAGCAGTAGCAATAAATGAAATGAAAATTTCTATAACAAAAAAAAAAAAAAATAAATAAATATCTTTAAGTAGATAATTTGTTAAAATATATACGTATATACGGATATATCCTTTGAAATTTGTTGTTTGTAAAATTATACAAAAAAATATATATATGTGTATTATTTTCCTTTAAATATCGACATAATGCGGTGGTGGACAGCTGAAATGATGAGCTATACTAAACGCATTGTAATAATAATATAACTATATATACTATTATAAATTTTTCAAGTTTATTGTAACCTTTTTAGTACAAATATATATGTATATATATATATATATATATTATAAATAGATCATATATAGTTAATATAGTTAATAATGTAATATTTACAATTTTTCTAAATAAAAACGGATGTATTAAAAAATATCCTTTTCAATTTAAATAATTTGTTGTTGTATAAATATATTTTAAACCAAAAAAATATACAACATTATGTTATTATTTATATATGCGATGATTTTTTTTTTTTTTTTTTATATTATTATGAATGAATCCAAAACAGTGAAATGTAAAAAGAAAAAAAAATTAGAAAATTGAATGCAAATGCAAAAAATTATATATAAATAAATATAGTAGCAGAGCCAGAGAGATCAAAACAGCAAAACAGAAAAGAAAAATGATTAAATATATATTTTCTTTCTATATATAAATATATAATCGCGCGGGTATTGCGACGAACGAACGATGAAAATTAGTGGTGCGGTTTTTTCAACATCGTTCAACAAAAAGATTATTATATTTTCTTGATTAATCTTCTTTTTTTTTTATTATTATTATTATTATTAATATTATTATTCATTTTATTCAAGATATATATATAAATAAATGATCCGCTTTAAATGCGTAAATCGCATAAGGCTAGATGCTGCTATATTTTGGAATATGATAAATCTATTTATATATATATATGCTTACTTATTTACGCCATCAAAAAACATATATATATCGTATTGTAATCATCAGATTTTTATTCCATATACATATAATCTTATAATATGGATTATGGGTTTTTATATATCAAAAACGTTCATATATACAATTATACAAAATATTTTATATAATTTAATAAAAAGACTTTTCATATTAAAAACATATATATGTTTCGCTTTTGGTTCATTAATGATAATTAAAAATTATTCTTTGGTAAAATATATGCAGATGGTTGATCTATGGACAATAATCTGACCATTGTGTTTGCATCGATACCACATTGACCAAGATCTCTCAATATTCCTTTTAGAACTCTGACCATTCCAAAAAGGTCGAAAAAGTGATGAAAAGTTCAGAAATTACCGTTGTAAATTCATAAATATATAGATTTTTATTTTATAATTGCGTAGTGTTACACAGTGCGACAATTAATATTCGTCCGGAATATATCAAACCATATCTCAATAACCAGTAAGACGATCTATTTGATGGAACATGCGTTTTCAAGCTTGATGTTTTCTCTATCGTCTGTAAACATTTCATTGCTGCTTTTGGTTGACAAATAAAAAAGTTATGGCATTTCTTGTGAAACAATATTTTAGTTGAAGTATAGAAATTTTAACATGGAACAAAGAGCATAGTTAACGCAAAGCTTGGTAAATCTGCAACAGAAACGTCAACAAATCGATGCAGCAAGTGAATGTGGCGCGATAATTGTATGGGTAGAACACAACTTTTTGAGTGGTATAAACGTTTCATGGATGGCTAAAGCACGCAGGCTAAAAAAAACAAGAAAAGTTCCATCGAAAATCAAGACAATGCTCATGTAACATTTTTCGATAGCAAGGGAATTATCCATAAAGAATTCGTTCCAACTATGGTCAAACAATCAGTGGCACATATTATATCGAAGTTTTGATGGGCATTTGATGGGCAGGATTCGTCGTATTCGTCGACCTGAATATCGTGAATCAGATAGTTGTTGGTGTTTGTTTCACGATAATGCACCAGTCACACTTCACTTCAGTCACACTTATTCACTTATTGTTCGTCAGTTTTTGGCTCGAAATCAAGTCTGTGTGTTAAATCACCTGATTTAGCACCATGTGACTTCTCCTTGTTCCCAAAACCGAAAATAAAATTGAAAAGATGTTTTTTTGAGGATATTGAAACCATTCAAACAGCATATATACACGCGCACTATAGAGGAAATACCACAAAATGAGCTGGAACACGCAATTAAATCATTATTAAATCGATGTAACAGTTGTATTAATTCAGGAGGAGAATATTTTGAATAAATAAAAAAAAAAATCGAATTTCAAAACTCGTGTTTTTAATGCATTTCCTAGGACCAGTCCGGAATATTAATTGTCGCACTGTGTATTTCATATAAATATGATCGTTAACGATTAAATTAATTCATGAGTTTTGCCTCTATACACTTAGTTGTTATTATTGTTTCAAATCAAATACTGTGAAAAATTATCATACATACATACATATAAATATCAATTATATGGGGATGGTTTGATTATTATATATATGTATCACTGATAAATTACCATATAACTTATGGGGTTGTGCTAAGTCATCTATAAACAGATTTGTTTTTATTCTATTGAGAGTACCAATAATAATAATTGCATGCATGCTCTTATAATTATATTATTTAATAATCATTTACGGATAAATATTTTTTAATAAATATGTTTTTAAATGTATAAATCCTTTTTAAATTAACTTTTTTTTTTTTAATATTTTTTAAATGTTATGATTTTCATTAATATTTTTTTTATAATCAATATTTCATTATTCATTAAATGGTGAGTTTTCTATAGATTTGATTACTTTTTTATATGCTATGGTTGGAAAATTTTGCCATAAAAGCACTGTGTGAACTGCACTGAAAAAACAACCCCTATTTATAAAGAATGAGAGTTGGTTTAAAGACAATATAGAAATATAGACGCAGCATTTTGTATGTATAGCAAGGGTTTAAGTTTTCTAAATATAAACTTTAAAGTTACAGTCGGAAAATCTTTTTTAAACACCATTTGATAAATGAAATTTGAAAAAATTCTAATCCATTATATTGTTGTTATTGTGCGAAAAAATCAAGCAAAACAAAGGTCATTTCATCGCAGATATAATAGATCAAAAATGTTAATAAACATATATTACTTTATATATATAGAAAAACCTCCCCATTCTATATTTACTTATATATAGAAATAAAGCATTTTGAATTTTCCACAAAGAATTAAATGTAATAGTTTAAATGTTAAATATATATTAAATGAACGGAAAATACGACATATAAATAGGCAGATCATTCGCAGATGATGAACATTCTTATTTAAATATATTAACATTATTATTATTATTATTATATCAATTGGACGCATATTCCATTCACAAAAGGTTATACATCCCTATCTCTATTTATATATATATTAGTACATATATTTACAGATAAAGAAGCATATATAGAATTACAATGTTGAATTGCAATGTTTATCATATTTTTTGCCTATTTATAAATAACTATATATAATGTATAGTATTATTTTTGGGGGGATGAAGTTCATATATAATATAATATTTTGTATATACAAAAGAGTTTATATATTTTTGCACTATCTGTGTGATTCCATTATTCAATATATATAATAACATGGAGGGTGTTAAAAAGATGATTTTATATACATATATATAAATTACAAATCTATATATACTTTTACATAATATCAAAAAGGTATTAAAAGATGATCTTTCACTTTCTTTTATATATATAGATTTTTATATTTACATTTCATTCAATAAAGAAAATAAGTAAAAATGATTCATTCAATAGATTTTATTTCAATTGATAGTATTTTTATATATATTTGGAGGTTGTTTTTCTATGAAGTGTCATAAACATGATTAGTTTAATTGTATATATATATATATATATATATAAAATAAATGTACAATTATAATTAATGTATTTTTTTTTGGTTTGATTTGGTTTGGTTTGGTTTGGAAATCATTACGTTTCAATTTCACGATTTTTTCTTAAGGATCGCGTTATTATATTGGACTATTTTATAATTACAGGAAGTTATACAGAATTTCCTTAAGGAAATTATATAGAATTTCCTTTATTTAGTGACTATTATGTAGAATTGCAAAAGGAAATTATACAGAATCTCCTTTAAGAAAATTATACAGAAGTTCCTTAAGAAAATTATACAGAATTTCCTTTAGAAAATTATACAGACTTTCCTTTAGAAACTTACAAAGAATTTCCTTTAGAAACTCACATAGAATTTCCTTTAGAAAATCGTTGAGGACAGATTGAGTTTGAACTTCACCTATATACACAGAGAATCGCAATACTATTCAATTGATTATGCCAAACATTTAACTCTATTGATTGATTGATTCTCTAGTCTCTACCGTTGTTTATATCTTTTTTTTATATACTGAAAAATGAAAAAAAAACATCATAAAAATGACATATTTTCTAAATACGCAAAACATCATAATATTCCATTTATCCTCCAACCTTCAGATATTATGAAATGAATATATATATATATGTATATATATTGAACGACATATGAATATACATATACAAAATATAACAAAATATTTCAACATTTATTTATAAGCACTTTTTGCATTCAATATACATATATCCATCATATTTATAGATGAGTGTTTGTGAATCCTTCCATAAATAACTATATATATATATAAATATTTTATGAATGAAATGAATAATAAACGAACATACATTTGTGACAAATATACAAGAAGGCTAATCTTTAAATCCTCTAGATATATATATATAATAATTCATTCGACTACCGTTTAATATATATATATATATATATATATATATAATATAACATCTTTCAAAAATATAATAAAATTTTCATAAATAATATTGGAATTTTATTTAAAAAACAGACTTTTGTATTGCAAATTTATAACTTAACGGCGGATATGAGGTTCAATAAATTTCAATATTTTTGATATTTAATTTTTATTTATGAGTATATCCTCTTCATATTTTACTTAAAAACCACAATTTAAAAAATGATTTTATATTATATTATATAAGACCAATTATATTTTTTTTTGAATAATTGCGCGTGTGAAAATTTTCTAAACAATAAAATATAATATAAGGCCGCCAATATATAATTTACCCATCGCATATATTGGCGTTTATATATAAAGATTTTTGATCATATAAAATCATTTTTAATAAAATTTAGTCTATATACTCTATATATAATATAATTTAAAATAAATAAATAAATATGAATATAATTGTGGCTTGTTATAATATAAAAGTTAAACTGTTTTTGATGAGGCGTATTTATTTATCTATATATATATTGTATACAAAAAAAAACTTGTCAAATTTAAGTATTTCCTGTTTTGTAAATTTTTTATTTGTTGATTTTTCCTCAACGCATAGAATATGTACAATAATAAAACCAACACCCAGCTTATATTTTATATATACTAATCAATTTTTTTTTAAAATATAAATACCCCTGCGTTAGATATATCTATATATAGTAATAACCACAAAACGTATAATTTGTCTATATATGAAAATTTATTATATATATACATGTGTCAATAAAATACATTTATTATATTTTCATGAAAATTAAATATATATGTTATATGAGATGTCCAAGCATGTATTATTTCTATATATGAAAAGTTTATATGCATGTAATAATAATATGTATATATCATGCACGTGTCAAACATATAAATAAATATATTGTTATCGGTTGGTCGGTAGTTATATCGGTAATAATAATATTATTTATATACTTAAAAATTACATATTTATTTACATACATCGCATGTATTTAATATAATAAACTATATTATATATTTATTCATGTGTTTAAGGGTTATATTAATTGACTCGATATATACAGACAAGTTTAACCATAGCAATTATATGCGTTCACATATAAATATATATATAGCAAAAATTGGTAAAAAAAAAACAAATAAATAGGGTGTTGTATTATATTAATAAACAATTTACATATATAAATACAAATTTAAATGGATATTGTAATTTGTTTGTGTAAACAATTTAAAGAAACGTAAATTACCAATTAATAATATATCAAAATATTGATATGTAATAAATTGAAACGATTTTATATATTGTATAAAATACCTGGACAAAATATGAATTATTTAATTTTAAAAATTCACTTTTAACAACTAATATGAGTTTTATTTTTAATTGAGTTTAAACAAATAAATCGATTTTTGATTACCTTATTTTCATAGACCTCGCTCTATATAATATTTAGAACTATTCATTTTTTTTTTTGTAATACAAGAAATTCAACGATACAAACAATTTATAAGTTCTTTTTATAAACCTCAAAAGTATATATTCTTTAAAAAACAAATAATAAAAAAATTAATTTTTCGCTATACAACCAAAAACAATCTGGTTTTAGCGTCCCAACAACAGCCTTCACAGTTGTTAGTTTCTTAATTTGTGTCTATTACGGTGTATAGGTAATTAGCCGTACGACCAACCGCAAGCGGAAAATACAACTGTGTATTAAAATTCAGATTCGAAAAATAACCGAAAACACAAAACATATTTTATGAATTCGCAGTAGGATTCGAACCCACGACCACAAAATTTCGTTTGAATTTTAGGTTGACATTTTTAACATTTACAGCACAGAGTTATATAAAAAAAACAAATAACTCTTCATAATTTTTCCAAATTCTATACATACAATTATTTTGTTTGTCCTTTTTAATATAATAAATATGTATGTAAATATATATACTTAAGGACCTTTTTAAAACGTCGATTTCTTAAATTTTCCATTTTATTATTATAAATATTTAATAAACAAAAATTATAATTTTATAATATATGAATTAAGAAAATAATATATTGAATATAAAATCTCATAAATTTAATATAAATAAATAAAAAAAAAATTTACAGAGTGTCTTTGCAATATATATATATATATATATTGATTCCTATATATGGTAGCTTTTTAAATTACAAATAATTATCCTTTTTTTTCATTTAGATTTTATCCAGGATTTTTTATCTATTTAGAATTTCAAATAAATCAAATTTATATCTATATATTTTTGTTGAAATCATATAATTTATTGTTTTGGAATCCTAGCGAAAAACACACGGCGATCATAAAAGGACCATTTGCATGTGCTTAAGTTAAATTTTATACAAGAAAACATACTGTCTGTAAAAATATGTGGTTATATATATTTATATAAAAAATTTAATGAATGAATGACCCCATTATTATTATTATTATATTGAATAAATTTAATTCAATATACGCTGCTGTATAATAATAGATTTATTTTATAGAACACGAAAAAACAAAAAAAAAAAAAAAACAACTGAAAATAACTAAATAAAAAACTTTAAAGTTGTTTATTCTTTTTTTCTTTTTTTTTTGTACTGTAATTGTTCTTTTCAATTACGTTTTTGTTGTTAAAATGAACAAATAAAATAATCAATATTATGTATACAGTATACAACATATTCATATATTACACATCACATTATACAATTATACATGTATGTTTTTTTTTTGATTGCCATGTTATTATGTTTTTTTGTTTACTTATATTTTGTTTACTTATATTTTGTTTACTTTAACGTATATCTACACTTATAATTTTGATCCTTATAAATATATCCTTTTATATAATGAAAAAAAATATTAGGAAAATATAAATATTATTAAAATAGTTTTTAGAGGCGATCGGCTATATATAAAAAAGATGATAAATCAAAGGATATTTGAGTGGAAATCTCAAGAATATTATGAATATTTACCCAGGATTATTTGCTGTCATATGACAGAGGACTTTGAGTAAATTTCCACAAAATTATAATACTTTGCCATGTTATGATTTACGTTCTGAAACCCTGTTTCAAACCCAACTATTTTTAGTTATATAAATCATCGAAATGCGCATTTCGATTGACGATCTACCTGTCCACAAATCAATTATAATGTGGATTTAATAAATATATTTAAATATACAAATTTTCTGGTTTTGGTTAAAGCTTTCTCAGTGGAAAATTCGTATATGCGACAGCACAATAAAAGTCATATAAAAGCTAATATATTAGTAATTTTTATATTATTTTTCTAAATATATCTTTAAAGCTATTCCGTTATCATAAGCAAAATATATAGTATTATGAGTGAAAATCTGGAAAATCTTTAACAAATTAAAGTGAAAACCCCCTTTAAAAAATTCTCTGAAAATTATCGCAACAAAAATTATAATATATTATAATATAAGGACGTATAAAAAAACATCCTTGAATTAAAATGTTTCTATATATATAATAATTTGTATTTCTAATGATCATTTACATATTTTTGTTTTTTTTTTTTTTAAACAAACCACCACATAAAATATAAATTACTCTAAAAGTCTCTTGCATGTATAAATAATTTGTATTTGTTTTTTTTTTTTGTACTTAATAAAATATATTCAAACAAAAAAAAGAAACGTGTAAGATAAGAAATGTTAATGTCCTTTATGTTATATATAATAATAAATATGTCCTGTTTATGTACAATCATATATGTATATACACAGTGCGACAATTAATATTCCGGACTGGTCCTAGGAAATACATTAAAAACACGATTTTTGAAATTATTTTTTTTTATTTATTCAAAATATTCTCCTCCCGATTCAATCAATACAACTGTTACATCGATTTAATAATGATTCAAATGCGTGTTCTGTAGCTCATTTTGTCGTATTGCCTCTAGTGCGCGCGTGTAGATGCTGTTTGAATGGTTTCAATATCCACAAAAAAAACCTCCTTTCAATTTCATTATAAGTTTTGGGGACAAGGAGAAGTCAGTCATGGTGCTAAATCAAGTGAATACGGTGGATGATTTGATTTCGAGACAAAAACTGACGAACAATAAGTGAAGTGTGACTTGGTGCATTATCGTGTAACAAACACCAACTATCTGATTCACGATATTAAGGTCGAATACCACGAATCCTGCCCACCAAACGCTTCAAAACTTCGATATAATATGCGCCACTGACTGTTTGACCATAGTTGGAACGAATTCTTTATGGATAATTCCCTTGCTATCGAAAAATGTTACGAGCATTGTCTTGATTTTCGATGGAACTTTTCTTGTTTTTTAGCCTGTGTTTTTTTTAGCCATCCACGAAACGTTTATACCACTCAAAAACTTGTGTTCTACCCATACAATTATCGCCACATTAACTTGCTGCATCGATTTGTTGACGTTTCTGTTGCAGATTTACCAAGCTTTGCGTTGACTGCTCTTTGTTCCATGTTAAAATTTCTACTTCAACTAAAATATTGTTTCACAAGAAATGTCATAACTTTTTTATTTGTCAACCAAATGCAATGAAATTTTTACAGACGATAGAGAAAACATCAAGCTTGAAAATGCATGTTCCATCAAATGATCTATTCTTACTGGTTATTGAGATATAGTTTGAGTCCGGAATATTAATTGTTGCACTGTGTATATATAAAAACTAATCGATTTTTTTTTATTATACTGTATATACCTATAAAAACAAATATTTAATCTAAAAAGTAAATCTATATTGAAATAAAATGAAAATTTTCTATATTATCGTTTTATATCAACAAAAGGTAAATCCCTATATATCTATACTGTATAGATATATAATATTATATGATATAAATGTTACTTTCTTCATATAATCAATCCTGTATAATGTATTGTATATACTATATAGATATTATATAATACTTTTTTTTTTGTAGTTTGAACTTCCGCAATAAATGTCTGTCGGGTAAATAAATACATATATAGTATATAAAAAGAATTTTATATATATATATATATAGCAATAGCAAAAAGGAAGAATATAATAATAAAAGTAACATATATACAAAATATACATTTCGATGTATATTTGAAATGGAAAAAAGAAATATATATACATAATATATAGTAAAATTACATAAAATAAAGGGTATGAGATCAATTATTTTGTGTAAATATTTGCAAAACGTTTAAAACCATATATATATAGGTATATAGCTTTATAGGATATAAATAGAAAATATACACAAGTCCTATATATAATATATATTCTTGAATACATAATATATATAAATGGTATACGCGATGATGATGATATGCCATGGTATATTATATATAATGAATGGCATTAAACAAATAAAGTTATATACTAAATATATACAATATACATACATGTTATATTATAGTATATATAAAAAGGATTTTGTTATTTGAAATGTTCATTAATTTAACGATATATATATAGATATACTCATTTTCATGAAAATATATATTCAAATAAAAGATGTATATATTTATATAGAGGCAGTAAAAATGGCAGTATACAAATTTTAGTTTAGTTTTGCTTTTTTTTTTTTTTTTTTAAATCATTTAATATTGATATAAAATAAAATTTATTTATCCTTTTTTTTTGAAAAAAGATGTCCATTTTTGTTTTTAATGCGAATATTATTCTTGCAATAGTTTTAATATAGTCAAATATTTAATATATAACTAACTATAGTTTTGTTTAATTGCTATATTTTATATATAATAAGAAGTTTTTCAAAAATTATCATATAATATTGTATATATAGGCTTGGATCTGATGATTTTCCTAAATTATATTTAACTATATTAACACATTTTGGTATATACTTAACTTTAAAAATAAACATAATATCCTTTTCGTTAACATATCTATATCCTTAAAAATACTAATATACGAAAAAAGGTTTTTTAAATATAAACAATATGCTCAACTTTTTGGATAAGCAAAAATTTTAAACATATATCCTCAGCGAGTTTATATATCTATAAAAATTAACAAAACAAAAACCACTATTTATTTTTTTTTTATTTAAATAAACCCAGAGAAATAAAGGCAAAATACAAAACTGAAAAAGACTATATATATATGCATATATAGAGTTTGCATTTTGTGCAAAAAAGTTGAACAAATTGACGGCGATATATATATATATATTATAGATATATAATTCCGTATATTTGCAATATGAAGTTATGTATTCTTACACGTTATATATATATATATATATATATATATAGATTGGCATTATGCAAATGCATTTAATTGCACATGCAAGTGTCTATATGTTTTGTTTGCTAACTTTAATTGTCACGAACGGGTTTGAAATTTCGCCATATATAAAAAAAAAAAATTCTCATTATATATATATCGATGTTGTTTTTTTCATTTCTTTTTATAATTAATTCTCTATATATTTATTCAGTATATATGCTTTTTTTGTTTTTTTTTTTTATATATGGTATATATAGAGATTAAAATCGATCCTAAATTTGATGTTTATGTTATAATAGAAAAATAATGTTCTGGATGATATTCTAAATATATTGTTTGTATATTTGCAGATTAATTTTGAACTTGAATGTTTTCTATGTTAAGCGAGATTATCTGATGATTTGAAAATGTTGAATGCATTTATCTAAAACATTGAACATTCAAAATGGCATTATTTTCTATAGATAAATACTCTGAAAGTGCAAAAACATTAAAAAAGTAAATACCGCAATAATTTTTCAACATTTCATTGGTTTTTTTTTTTTTTTGTATCCTGGCGCAATATGACAAATCATATTAATTAATCATATATTGTACATATATATAATTATATATATATCCTTTTTCAGTATAATTTAGATTTTTGTTTTTCATTTTCAAAAATTTTCATCATATTCTGAACTATATTTTGATGAGTTAACAAAATATTTTTAACATCAGACCGAAACAAAACCAAAAGACAGATATTCGCCATTCCAAGAATCCGACTGTCCATTTTCTATATCCTATTTAAATTCTGAACTATGCCTATTTTTGCATTCATCATTATAATATATTTATATTCTATAAAAAAAAAATGTATTTGATCCTTTAATTGTTTATTCATATATATGTATATAAAGGTACAATAATTTATCAATATATATAGGAATGGTTTTTTGTTTTGCCTTTTTTTTTTGGTTATATAATGATAAATTTAAATAAACAAAATATATATATATAGAAGGAAAATAATATTTGTCTCTCTTTTTTTTTCCACCAGCATATATATATATATATATAAAATTTTCCATGTGAAAAATAAATTTTCCAATCAAGTATCACTCGACCTAAAAAAAAAAAAAAAAAAGAAAAGAAAAAAGAAAAAAGAAACAAAATATAATATCCGCAGTGATCCAATGAGAAAATTGAATGTGCTGGAATAAGAGTGTAGGCGGGGGCTCCCCCACATCATCGCATTTTATTATATTGAAAATGAAATGCTTTTGTAAATATATATATATATATATATATATATAAAATAACAAAAAGAAAATGATTTTCCTTTTAATTTATATGAATATATAAATTTATATGTCTCTAAAATATAAAATATATGTTGAACATTTTTTATTATGAATTTTCATTAAGTATATTTTAACATTTTTCGAAGAATTATTTATTTAAATGAAATTCTCAGTAAATAAATGATTTGTTTTACCTTATAAAAACTTTTAAACTAAGTAAGAATTATTCAGCTGCTTTATGATTTTTTTTTAAATATCAAAAGGTGATTAAAATTGATTTTCTTGAAATTATTACTCTATATTGATTTTCTTTATCTATATAAACAATATATAGAAATAGATCTTTCCATTAAAATCCATTAAGACAGAGTTGTATTTTCCGCTTGCGGTTGGTCGTACGGCTAATTACCTATACACCGTAAAAGCCACAAATTAAGAAACTAACAACTGTGAAGGCTGTTGTTGGACGCTAAAACCAGATTGTTGGTTGTATAGCGAAAAATTTTCCATTAATTTCTACTAAAAAATATAATTCGCCTTTTTTAAATAAACACATTTCTATATATCTATAAGTAAATTAATTTCTTTTATATGTACTGTACTATATCTATATATAGATTAAAATTTTCATAGAATTTTCATGTTTTAAAATGGTTTGTCATAAGTCATATATAATAAATACTTAACAAAATGAAAATTTCTATATACTATAGATCTCTCATTTCTATATGTATATATTTTATTTCTTTTCATATTATATACATTTTATATTATAATAATAATAATAATAATAATAATAAAAAAATACCATCAAATTTTCTTTCATTTTATTTTCTATATATAATTTAAAAAAAAATATATATATACAATGTATAAAATACTCTCGCATATATATTTTTAGTTGAAAAAAGAATAATAATAATAAAAAAACACAGCATAGATAGCAAATGAAAATAACAATCATAAGTATGTTGTAGAAGAAAACTCTTTCATTTCTTATTTATTTTCTTTATATTAAATATATATATTTATATAAATGTGATGACAATATGAAAATTTTCCTAATGGAATGGAATGGTATTTTACTTTCTTTTTTTTTTTGTATATGTTTTATAAACACGCGATAAAAAGCTTTTGTTTTTTATATACATTTATACAGGGGGAGTTTTTTAACGTAAGATAATGGAATATCTCGGAAATTACGCGTTTTTAAGAAAAATGTTTCAGACAAAAGTTGTTCAGTGGCTAGGGGGACATATGTTTGGTTGAAGATGTTTTGTGTTTTGACCTTGAGTCAAGGTCACATAGGAGATATGACGCAAAACATACTTTTTTTAAATGGCAACCCCTATTTATCGATACGGATTCTTATTCTACATCAAAAAATAAGACCATTTTGTATCCGAACATTTTTTGATTAAACCCCAAACGCGTAGTTTCCGAGATATTCCATTGTCTCACGTTAAAAAACTCACCCTATATAGATAAATATAAATCCTTTTTATTTGTTTGTTTAGTTTTTTTTATAGATATGATATATTTTCTATACATTTTCTATTTAATGGCAGTTTTTTTTTCAATATTATTAAAACCTTTGTTATATTTTTTTATTTTTTTTTTTTAATCTATATACAAGATAAGGGTTTTTGTCTTTTACTATATATAAATAAAAAATTTCATCAATATGATATCAATAAGATTATTTTCCAGGCAGATTTACCGCGGGTTTTCCAAAATATCATTTAAAAGTTAAAGTCATTAAATAATTTCTAATCCAACACAATGGAAAATGTCAAAGTGAAAAAAAAGGATCTGTGGACAGGATCACAAATTATAATGCCAAAATAAAACCCATTCCATATAGTAATTGTAATGATAAAAATTTCAATAATATTCGATTATAAGAAAAACCCCTATACTTTTTTTTCACATAGTTAAATGAACGAAAAAAAAAAAAAGAAGAAGAAAAACACTTGAAAATATGTATATATAAGAATAATGGATGTATTTTTTACATCCTATACTAAAATACATGTCTGGTAAGAGGTCTGTCATTTTCCATTAAAAATCCAATTCAATCAAAATTTGCTTGACATGCAATAAATTTTATTGGAATTGTGAAAAAAAAATATGCATAATATGCCATTTACTACCGCGGCTACCCCATAAACAATTTTTGCGTTACAGTTAAATTTAGTTTATATTCAAGTTAAACCGAGCACGATTTTATTAATTGCTTTGCGCCGAAAACATTTGCAATAAAAATTCTGGTAAATAAAAATGTTCTAGTTAACTTTTAACACTTTCCTATCGCTATATAATTCATACTATTAAAGGCATCATTCAGTTTGACGAAAAAATCTCACAGGTTTTATACTTTCAGCTATATAAAACACAATTTTTGCATCTCAAAAAATGTTTTAGACGAGATGCTAAAATATATGTTTATTGGGTGACGCGATGGGATTGTTTTTTGTAATAATAATAATAATAATAAATGATAAGAATATATATTTTTTCCATTATATTTATTTTCTATTTTCATTCATTCTTCTATATTATAGATAGATATATATATTTTGATTATTATTTATTTTTTTATTTTTCCTATACCTTCATTATAATAATAATAATAATACACCTACCTTTATTTTTTTTAATATATCTTTTATATATTAAAAGGATTTTTTTTTAAAATATAACATAAAAAAAAAATAGAAAATAAAGTAAATTACATATCTTATTGTGTGCGTTTTTACCTTTATTTTATTATTTTATATATATCATCGCTCATATCTATATACAATTTCTAATAATAATAATAATAATAACAATTTTTTATATATTTACTGGGAACGGAATAGAAAAACAAACCATATCCAGCCCTTAAAATTTACAAAAATAATAATTGACCACTTCACGTAATAAATTCTTTTACTTGTTTTTTTTTTTGGTACTTACGTTTCCATATTTTATACAATATTTTATAATATATTTTTTTTTTAAATAAATTGAAGAATTTCATCATATATATAGAAAATCTTTTTAGAATAAAATTCATTGAAGCGTAATAAATATAATTATTTATTATATACTTTTATTGAAAAATTATTTAATATAACAAATCTTTTTTTACTATATATGTATTTATCCTTTACTAAAAGTCTTTTATAAACCCAACGGAAAATATATCCTTTATAAAAAATTGGATTATATTTTATATACGCACTGCAATATATTAATTTGTTTATGTACAAAATTTTAAAGAATTAAGAAATTTATATAAGAATTAACTGGTTTATATATAAGAATTAACTGGTTTAACCTCTGAAAAATGATAGAATAGATAGAATTTAACCTCTGCAAATAGATGGGAAATTAAAAGGAAAAACTGTTATATGTTAGATAAATTATTTATCTAATATGTATAGAGAAAATAGAATGGTTTAGCGATGAGTTTCCATAGGATTCTTGATGGACATTAAATGAAATTTGTCCTTTTTTAATCATCAAAATAATAATATATTGTGAATTTTTTTTCCTTACTGCTTTAAAAATGTTTTTTATTCCCATATCACTATACTTGTACATGTAAAATACAATTAACAAATTAGCTTGTTTATTCATTTTTTTTGTGGCACTTTTATTCATATAGCGGCGGCGGCGGCGGGCATTCAACATATATAATTTTTCTTTTGATAATATTCTCCCTTATATACATACCGTGTTTTTTTTTTTTTTTTTGGTTGTCAATATGTTTTTCATAAAGATTTTTTTTTTTTTCTATTTGATTTGATTTCACCCGAATAAATAAAAATCACTCGCTATATTCTATTCTTTATATTGTTGTTGTTGAAAATTACATACCCTTAAAAAAATAGATTCAATTTTATATAATAATAAAATCTATAGTATATAAGAGGAGAACAAAAAAAAAATATCATATATGGTATATATATTGGAGGATATATTTAAGGATTTAATTTTATATATAGATACCTATATGATAAAAAAAAAAACCCAAATGAAATAGAAATTGAATATGTGATGCGATGATGATATTAAATTAGTGTGACAGTTTTTACAAGATTGTGTGGATTTAAATCAACCGTATAAATTTATTTATATAAATGATTTAATTTTAATATATTATTATTGTATTTATTTTTATTATTTAGTTTGTTTGTTTTATTTATTTAATTCATGTATTCATATGTTTTTGATTTGTAATAAATGTTGAAATTGATAATATTATTATTATAAATTTCTATTGAATGAATCGCATTTGATTTAATTTATTAATTGTGGTAAAATAATTATGATGATAAATTATATTATTTAATATAATATATTTTAATTAATTCGTATATGAATTGGTGATTAAATAATTTTCATAACAACAAAAAAATCAAATCAAATATTCACACTTCATATTTCTATATATTCCATTCAAATTTTTTATATTAAATATATTTTCTATATACACTCGTATATATGAGAACTTAACACCTGAATCTATATAAATTTTATTCATGTGTAAATAATAAGGATCAATTTTTATGGTTCAATTATTTTCAAATATAAAATATATATTTTTATAATATATATGTGTAATGTAAAACGCTGCGCGACACCTTCTCTATATTATATATATAGTATAATACATATATTATATAATGTGTCATTTATGTATAGATATACTTATCACACCTGAGAACAATTGCAATTGTAAATATATATATATATATATTTGATTTCGTATATTATGTATATTGTTATAAATTCATAGCAGGACATTTAGATTTATCAAAAAAAAAGAAAAGAAAAACATGAATATTAATATATTTTTGCATAAATATTATATATATAGAAATAGTCAAATAGATTTTTTGAAGCGTATATCTTGTTTTACTTCCTTTATTTTATTATTTTTTAACAATATACTCCGTGTATATATATAGAAAATAATAATCCTCTCAAGCAAATATGGAAAAATATCATCATATCATGAGGATAATTTCAATTGATTAACCTTAATATATAATATTGAATATATTGAACTATATATATATGCATATGAAAGAAAGAAAGCTTAATCTTTATATATAATCTTTTTTTAAGATTATATATAATATATGTTTTATATTTATATACTCTAAGTATTGAATTTTATGATTTACTTACTTCTTACTTACTTCTGCGCGCCTACAACCTACAATTGGTTTTGGCGTGTCCATTAACAGCCTTCTCCAACCGGACCTATTTACCGCCAACGTCCGCCAGCCGGAAACGCCGAGGGCCCGAAGGTCCACTTCTACTTCGTCTTTCCACCTACCCCGCGCGGTCTTCCTACACTCCTAGATCCGCCCGGCTTACTGTTCAGCATTTTTGACGGTATATGATCGCCATCCATTCGTACCGCACATGACCAAACCACCTCAGGCGACCGATCTTAATGAACCGAACGATGTCGGGTTCGGTATATAATTTATATAGCTCGAAATCGAACCGCCTACGCCACCATCTCCTTTCCTTTGTCGGTCCAAAGATGAGGCGTAGTATTTTCTTTTCGAACCCTCCAAGTCGCCGTTCGGTGGCCCGTGTCTTGCACCACGTTTCAGAACCGTAGGTCACAATTGGTCGAATCATAGTGTTTGATATAGCTTTAGTTTCAATGTTTTACTCAATGTCTTCGAGAAGAAGTTCATCTTTCGCAAACCGTAAAAGGCCTTGTTTCCCGAAGCAATCCGGGATTGAACTTCCTCCGCTATATCGTTTTCGCTGTTTATGCTGCTTCTAAGGTAGCTAAACCTGTCCGCCGTTTCATATTTGTTCTGACCAATTGATACGCTTTGATGTTGTGCCATAAACCTACTGTTGATCGTTGGTGCGATCATATACTTGGTTTTCTCCTCGTTTACCCTTAATCCCATTTCCGAAGCTTCACGTTCCAACAGTAAGAACGCTTCTTTAACGGCACCCATATACTTCTACCCACCACGTCAATGTCATCGGCATAGCCGAGTAATTGAACAGATGACGTAAAAATAGTGCTGCTGGTGTTAATTCGGTCGTCCTCCTTATACATTTTTCCAATATAACATTGAAAAACAATGTAGCCAAAGGGTCCCCTTGCCGTACTCCGTCAATGGTTTCAAATGCATCCGATTTGATCCCCCTTATTTGTACCTGAGATGTAACTTGCGTCAGTGTTAGTTTTGACATATGGCTATCAATTTTTGTGGGAATCCAAATTCCTCCATCGTGCGCCATAATTTTTCCCTAATAACACTGTCGTATGTGGTCTTAAAATCAACAAATAGATGGTGTGTTACTACGTTGAACTCCCTACACTTTTACATTATCTGTCGTATGACGAACAGTTGATCAGTTGTTGAGCGATCATTACGGAATCCAATGACTTCCTCCGCATATATGGTAATAGGCGCTTATGCAACACATAAGCGAGTACCTTATATGTTGCATTCAGCAAAGATATTCCCCGATAGTTGGAACACTCCATCCTCTGTCTCCCTTCTTGTGTATTGGCACAATTACAGCAAGCTTCCACTCCTGTGGTATAACCTCATAGTTCCAAACATGCACAATTAGCTCGTGTATACTATTCCACAATGCATCCCCACCACATTTTAAGAGTTCACCAGGTACGCCGTCAGATCCAGCCGCCTTTCCATTCTTGAGCTTCAGAATGGCTTCTCTGGTTTCCTCATATGTTGGTTCCGAAATTAGTGGTTGTGCTGTTTGGTACGGAAGTTCGTTTTCTGCATTTCTACCAATCGGGTTGCTTGCTGTAAGTAGATCTTTAAAATACTCAGCCCTTCTCGCGATGGCTCTTTCTTCATCCGCCAAAATTTCACCGCTGGTATCCTTACAAAGAAGGGGTTGTTGTATAAATCCGCTAGTTACAGATCTTATTCTCCTGTACAAATTTTTACTGTCATTCATACTGGACAGCGTGTCTATATCCCGCAAAATATCCTGCTCATGACGCATTTTCTTGTTTCGGAATAATTTCCGTTCAATGGATCTTTTGGTTCTGTGGTCATCCATGGCAGTTCGTGTGGTGCGCTGAAGATATTTTAAACGCGCTTGGTTCTTTTCTTCATGAGCCGTTTTACATTCGTCATCGAACCAACCATTTCTGACCACGCCAGGTTTCAACTTTACCGTCTCCTCTGCCGCCATTTTCATGCAATTACGTAATCGATTCCACATATCATTACACGTGTTTTGCTGTTGATCCACATCTGTTCGAACAATTAACTCCACCAATTTATCTTCGTACTGTTATGATTTAAAATATTTAATGTGTACTGTGAATACAAATTTTAAGAGGTCTGTAAATACTATAATAAAATCTTAAAAATATACTTAAAAAATACAGAAATGTTCATGTGCATACGTAAGAGTATTTAAATTTTAATTTTCGCATCGTATTTTTTTTTTTATTATAAATTATAATTATTATATATATAAAATAAAATCCTCTTTAGAATTTTAAATTGTTTTTAAATTAATATTTTTTATTGTATAAAATCACAATTAATATTTTTGTATAAATTATCGCATATAAAATATATAAAATGATGCAGTTACTATATATTTACATAAAAAAAATGTTTTTTTTTATTTAAATCATTAATAAATATTTTATAATATAATCCTTAAATAAAATATGTTACCTATATATATGTGTTTTAATTCATTCAGCCTATATATATATAAACTTTAACATTAACATAAATCATAAAATTTTATGTATACGCATTTGATAAACATAAAATAATAATAATATAATAGCAGAAAAAAATAAATACAATCTGCATAAAATGTTTTTTTATTTTTACACTCTTATCTATATATAGTCGTTTTAATTTTCATTATACACATCGCATTGTTTATCGTTTTAATTTATATCCTGCGAATTCCTGCTGCTGCTCCTGCTGTAATATATGCGATATATATATATATACCATTATGCAAATTAAAGATGTTTATAATTTAAAAAAATTCATCTTCTATATATATTATAGTATTATTAAAAAGGAAAAAGAAAAAACATTTTTAATGGTTAAAAAACAATAATACATTATAAATATTTTGAATATATATAAACACCTCGCAACTCTACGGTACAGGCAAATGAAATTCATCTCACGATATATATATATTGTATAAATTTTTAATTATAATGATCATCATCACACCATTATATTTTTAAATAAAAATATAAAGTATTTTTTTTTTCTCTTCTTATTTTAAAATACTCATTAAATAATGAAATACATATAGAAATTTATTTAAAATATAAATTATTCTATAGTGAAATTACTGATGTTTAAAATTTAATTTATCACAATTTGTGATATACTTGTAAAAAAAAAAAAATCACATCATCACTATATATATAGATAGATTCATTTTGTTTGTATATATATAATATATAACTAAATATATAATACTTGCGACGATGAGATTATATTTGCATTTTTTACTTTGATGTTAAATAAGTCAACATTAAACAGAAAATACTAATACATTCTATAAATTATATTTCCATTTTAATTTGTATATATATATATATATATAGAAAACTCTCTTTCTCTCTGTATAAATACAATATAAGGATTCATTATCCTTATAAAATTTGCATAAAATTTGAAGTGTGCAATATATATATAGTTTTTTTTATGTACATATATATATGAAATTCCTCATCACATCATCACAAATCATTATCATATAAATTTATTTTATACATAGATTGTTTATATAAAAGAATTAACACAAAATTAAGAAAGAAAAGGATATGAGTTTTATGATTGATAAGGACATATAATTTGTATATAAAAAATAAGAATTTCATTGCATTACATTTTGGATTATTAGAAAATTTAAAACCCAATTTACTATCTTTAAACTTAAAACACTTATGTTATAGGTCATTTCATTTTCTTCCTGAATTTTCCATTTATTAACGTTGAAATTTTGAGGAGCTTATGTTAGCCAAACTCTTACATTATTCAAAAGCTGCGATTTTCCAATGGAATCACGTACGTGAAATAATCATGATTTTAAGTCAAAAAACATATCATGGCGTAACATTGTAACAGAAAAAGTAACATTTTTTTTATTATTATTTGTTATAAAACACCCATAACATTATAAAAATTTAAAAGAAAAATAAAAAGGACTCTTTTTATCTTTATATATTTATTCAGTTTTTTTTTTCTTTATGATTATTTATCATTATCCTTTTAGTTTTATTTTTATTTTTTTAGTTTTTATATATACAACAAAACATATTTTAAAAAAAATGCAAAAGGAAAAGAAAAGCTTTTTATACATTCCTTATATATATTAGGTTGTCTAAAAAGTATTGATAATTTTTTTTTACAAAATTCAAACGATTTTTTTATATATTTCAAATGAACTTTATTAAACCAAATATGCGCCAAATATTTGATCGATGACCCTTTGTCATTTTTCTGGTAAAGACATTATCCCATCACTGTAGAACTTCTGTGTTTTCTGGGCAAAAAACTGATCCAAGTGCATTTTGCAGTCCTCTGCGGAATTTAATTTTAAACCATTAAGCAAGGGAGTTCTGCAGAGACCGGAACAAATGATAATCTGAAGGTGCAAGGTCCGGGCTATATGATGGATGCATTAAAACTTCCCAGACAAACTCTCTCAGTTTCTGCCGAGTCATCAAAGATGTGTGTGGTCTGGCGTTATCATGATGGAACACAACACCCTTTCGATTGATTAATTCTGGACGTTTTTTTTTAATCTCGTGGTTCAATCTTGTTAATGCGTTGACAATAGAGATCGGAATCAATGGTTTGACCGGGTGCTAGTAATTCATAATGAACGATTCCTTTCCAATCCCACCAAACAGACAGCATTACGTTTCTTGGTGTTAATCCAGGTTTTGCTACTGTTTTTTGGTAGCTTCACCCTTCTTGGACCACGATCTTTTTCGTACATTATTATATCGTATGTGATCCAATGACTCGATTTCGTTTCTTTTAAACAGCGTTTCGCCAAATCAAAAAATTCGGTTCATTAAATTGTTTTGTGTTAATTAATGTGGTACCCAAACATCGAGCTTTTTCTTGTATCCTCAGCCTTTACTAGTACTACTTGAAATATTCAATTATAATGACATGTATTTATAAAAATTATCAATACTTTTTCGACAACCTAATATAATAATTTTACCTTATGTGTGCATTCAAAAGTATGTAGGATTTTCGTATATGAAAATTGATGTATGTATATATATATATACAAAGAGCATCATCATTTATATATATAAATATGGTAAAGGAATGGGATATCATTTATAAAAAAATTTGTTGTTGATGATCTTCTTCATATATATATAATGTTAAAGCGATATAATAATGAGATAGATTTACATATAATTATAAAGATGAGTTTATTTTTTCGTTTTTTCAAGAACTTGTAAGTATATTTGATATATATGTATATATATGGATGGATTAATGATGGGTTTTTATTTTTTGTCTTGTTTATTATTTTGTTTAAATATATATATATATATACAATAAAAACACAGTGATGACATCAATGGAAAATCTTATTTTATTCAAAAAAAATGATGTCAAAGAAACGTTTTTTTTATTTATTTATTTAAAATACACTCTAACAATATGTTAATATGAATTTTTTTCTCTTTTATATAAATCAAATAAATATATAAAATTTTATTAAAAAAAAAAACATTGTCGAACAATTATCATTATTTTGAATCAATATGCCATATATATTATATTATATTTATTATTATATAAAAGAAGTCAATATTTTTTACTTTTTATCATAATTTATATGAATATATATTTTATTCTATTATTTATAAGTATCACTTGACATTTTTTTATTTCCTCTATCTGTCATTTGGCATATATTTATATTTGTTTGTAAATACCATGCAATTGTGTTGAGTATTATATTGTATATTATATATCATCCTACGCGTCCTTGTTATTATATATTCATTTTGGGAAAATTCATTGATGTTTACCGCCGTCGCGCTATTCATCATATATTGAATATTTTCCATCATATATTTATATGTTTATTTAAAAAAAAATATATCCAATCCAAAAAAGAAGGAAAGCGAAATAATATATGCAAATCAAATATTAATAATAATATTTTTCCTTTTTTTTTTTCATCATATTTTTCTATATATATATACGCGATTAAAATGATAATTGATTGCACTTCTTCTATATATATATATATATTTATTCATATATATCATAAAAGTAATATAATAAAATATAATATATATTTGTTGATGCGATATATAGCGATGACATCAAACGATTGTCGAGAAAAGAAATATTATGTAGTGTTTTATTTCATCTATATAAAGTTTTTATAATAAGGAGACACAAGGATATATATAGTTGAAATATCATTTGATTTTAATTGTGTAATATATACACTCATCATATATAGCGATATTTTATCGATTTGTTTGTTATTATATAAATATATAAGGAGTTTTTATCCTCATCATACACTTTTATTATCAAAAATTAACAAATAAATAATTATAAACCAAAAAAAAAAAAATGTGTGTAAAGATTTTTACACAAAAATATATTGTAATCCTATTATTGATATAGAAAAATTATATATGTAATATTTATCTATATAGTTATATATATATTAAACAATATTTAAATAAATATATATAATTTGTATATAAATAAATAAATAAATAAATATATAAAGATTTATAAGCATTTATTATTATGATTATTATTATTATATATAAAGTTTAATCCTGTGTGTAATCCTCTTTTTCATCATATATATAGACGGCATATATTTTATAAGGATGTGTGATTATTACAAATAAATAAGCTCTATATAAATATATTATGATGATAATTCATGAATTACACAAATTTATAAATGGTTTTTTCAATATATAAATCTATCTATATATGGATTAATAAACAATATATTATACATTCATTCATAATCTTTTATGTTATAAAATTTTCAACATTTGTTATTTTGCAGGACATTTTAAAAAGAATTTATGTATAATTTTAATAATGAACATGTTTTTCTGTTAATTAATTCATATATTAATAACTCTCTATTATGTAACTTTAGTTGTCATATAATCACTTCGGACTAGTTGGCTATCATCATATGGCAATTTTCACCTTATTGGCCGCAATTCTAAGCAATTCTGTATATGGAATTGATTCCAAAACCACTTTCGTAGATTTACCAACCATCGATACATTTGTATTCAATTATTTTAGTAAAAACATTTTTCACAGTGCGATTTTCAGTTGTCTTCTGCGTTTTAGATAAGTTTATTATTAGGTATACAAAAAATACCAAATGATTTCGTTTTACCTATCGGCTTTTATATACACAAAAAATTTATAATCAATTTATTATTGCACGCATTGATTTTTTACCTATATGATGAAGAAAACAATTTCATTTTCACACCCTTTTGGTTTTTTAAAATATATTCCGATAATATATTTTTTACTTCATAATTTACATAATTTTTATTTATTTACGTTATAGAATTACGTTGGTTATGAAAAAAAAACCTATAAAACACACATGCATTTGCGATTTATATAGGTATTAAGTAGAAAATCATGTATTAAAAATTGTAATTAAAATATAAACCAAATTCTTATCAATTAAAAATTAACATTTCACCTGTTTATATATTTTTTTTTTATTTATCGCCTTTACAGTTTTATATACATATACGCACCTTATATGTGATGTTATATATCCTGTTTTCGTGTTCATTTATATGTTCATATATTACAAATTGCACACTTGTTTACTGCAGTACATTAAAAAATTAGTAATATATATATATGTTTGTATATCTAATTGTGTGTGTTTTGTTAATTTATTCAAAATCTATATGTAAATTAATTTGATTTTTTTTATATAAATGATAAAAGGGGTTTCATAGTCATGGACTTTTATATTTATAAAGTAATATATAGTAAACATAAAAGGTTATAAAAAGTAAATGAATTTAATCAATTATTGATTATATTTTTATTTTTGTTTTCATTTAAAGTTCACGGACCATATATTAACAAAATCATGATGTAGGAATATACTAGAAAATATAATATGGAATTGAAAAAGGATTTTTTTTAACAATAAATTAGTAAAAAAAACCCTTGGTTCGTATCCTATGGAAGACAATGTCTGTCAATCAAAAAACAACAATAAATATCCGTAAGTCCCTGCGATGTTAATTTACATTCCTCTATATCTATATATTTTTAAATTAATTTTCACAATAAATTTATCTTAAAAAATCTTATATTATTAAATTAAAATTTTAAAATAAATTTTCGGATGTACAGATATATGTAAATTAAAGTGTTTGAAGTAAACCATATATAATATGGTAAATAGACTAATCGAGATATAGAGTTTATATATCCAAATTTATATAATAATTTGTTATAATAGAAAATATAATGTTATATTATTGAATATGAACGACCAATTTAAATTAACAATTTTCTATTCTTCCTGTTTGTTTGTGTGTGTGTGTGTCTGCCTGTGTGTTAAATGTTAACACGTTTCGATATATACATATATACAGTGCGAAAATTAATATTCCGGACTCAAACCATATCTCAATAACCGCAGTGGGACGATCTATGTGATGGAACATGCGTTTTGAACCTTGATATTTTCTCTATCGTCTGTCAAAAAATTTCATTGCATTTGGTTGACAAATAAAAAAGTTATGACATTTCTTGTGAAACAATATTTTAATTGAAGTAGAAATTTTAACATGGAACAAAGAGCAGTCAACGCAAAGCTTGGTAAATCTGCAACAGAAACGTCAACAAATCGATGCAGCAAGTTAATGACGATAATTGTATGGGTAGAACACAAGTTTTTGAGTGGTATAAACGTTTCGTGGATGGCTAAAAAAAACACAGGCTAAAAAAACAAGAAAAGTTCCATCGAAAATCAAGACAATGCTCGTGACATTCTTCGGTAGCAAGGGAATTATCCATAAAGAACTCGTTCCAACTGGTCAAACAGTCAGTGGTGCATATTATACGGAAGTTTGAAGCGTTTGATGGGTAGGATTCGTCGTATTCAACCTGAATATCGTGAATCAGATAGTTGGTGCTTGTTACACGATAATGCACCGAATCACACTTCACTTATTGTTGTCAGTTTTTGGCTCTAGATCAAGTATGTGTGTTAAATCATCCACCGTATTCACCTTATTTAACACCATGTGACTTCTCCTTGTTCCCAAAACTTAAAATGAAATTGGAAGGATGGTTTTTTGATGATTTGAAACCATTCAAACAACATCTACACGCGCATTAGAGGCAATACCACAAAATGGGCTGGAACACTCATTTGAATCATTATTAAATCGATGTAACAGTTGTATTGCATCAGGAGGAGAATATTTTGAATAAATAAAATAGAAAATCAAAAATTTTCGGGTTTTTAATGTATTTCCTATAGGACCAGTCCGGAATATTAATTGTCGCACTGTGTATATACATTGTATGTAAAATATATTTTAAGTCTATTATACCATATATATACTTACATTTTGTTTAACCGAATATGTAATTTTCATTAAGTTTTCCTCACTTGAATCAATTATATGTGAAAATCTATATACTATATATTGTATTTTGTATTGTATATATATATATTATCTTGTCAATATTTGTTGTTATGCGGTTATTTGTTTTGGCTTATATATAGACATACATATATGCTCTTCATCTTCATAATCTTCATCACAATATGTATATATATAGATAGGATACAGCAATATATAAGAAGACTTCAAATCAAAATTGAATGTTAAATTATATAAGTCTATAAGTAATATATATAATTAAGTATCACATGTATATGTAAAAAAAAACAAAAATTAAGTCTTTATATATAACAAATATGAATTTATGAAAATGTTTTTCATTTAATCTATATATATACATTATATAATTAATTAAATTAAGTTGAATTTTTAATATGTTAAATTAAAATTATCTTATATATGTACTATTAATTTTGATCAATTCCATGTAGAAATATATTTTACCGCATTTTATTATATGAAATATAAAATTTGATGATGAATATATATATATATTTACAGCACGTATGGATAGATTTCAAATGGAAAATTTATTTCTATATACTTCTTTCTTTAAATTTCACATGAGAATTTTTATGATTATAATTTCACATACTGTGCATAATTGTGTATGTATATATGCAAAGGAAAAACACAACTCTGCGGATGCACAGTTTTATTTCATTTAAAGCTAAAACAAATTTTAAATATTCACGCAGTTTTTTTTTAATATTCTAATTCAGTCAATTGTAATTCAGTCAATTGTATAATATATAGAATAAATATAGTTAATATATATTTTAATGTGAATGTGCTTTTGTTGCGTTCTTTTATGATGTCCTTTTTATTGCGGAAAAAAGAAATCCGAATTTATAAAGAAAATGTTTGTGATTATTCAAAATCCTATATATATATAAAGCTATATAGTATTATTAAAAGAATTTTATATATGAATTATTTACAACCCTTATAATAGAATTAAAACAAAACCCCAACATATATTTTTGTTTTAAATAATTTATTTATATGATGATATATATAATTTTGTATATATTTATATAATTAATAATAATTTGTGTTGTGATTTTATCCTTATATATATATATGATCTTCTTTTTGTACAATATATTAAAAAAAAATCAAAATCCTTATATATTTAAATTTAAAAATTAAATAAATCTGTACAGAATTCGATATATTTGTAATAATATATGTTATAAGCTTATATCGCTTTATATACTTTACACATATAGATTTTATATATATATTTATAAATAAACATTTTAAAGAAAAGCTATAAATAATTTAATTTTAAGAATATATTGACAGTAGTTTTTCCTATATAAATATTTATGTATAGTGTGTGGGTGCGATTGATAATAAAGCGCTCATTAATTTATTTCCTATAATTATAACTATAATAAATATTATTATTTTTCTTTTAATGCATTATTGTTTATTTTTTAATTTATAATTTATTGCACATTATATATAATAATTAAGTATATCTGTTACGTTATAGAGCAAAACGAAAAAAAAAAAAATAAAGGATTGTTTTTATATAGAAATTTTATTCAAATCTCTTCTTATTTCGATTATATTTTCATTTTCATTATTTGAACTTTTTTTTTTTTTTATTATAAATTATAAGACCATTTTATTCATATTAATTATATATGCGTAATATATATATTAAGTAAAACTATGATCAAAACGCAATAAAATGATACCGCGAGGAGGGTGTGAGACTGTTGGGAAAATTCAATATACACTGCTGCTCTTAATGTTATATAGAATATAAGCAAAATAAAAAAAATTACCATATTATTCGAAATTTATCACATTTTGTTCAGCAGGAAAAAGAGCAAACATTTTGTTAAAGCATAAGTTGAATAATTCATATGTGAATTATTCAATTAAAATACGTGTAGAATATTTTTTTGTTGAATTTTGTATATTTTGTTGCTGTTTTTGCTCTAATTGATACTGTAACAGCTGATGATGATTTTGATGATGATGATGATGATGATGTTGCATATATGAATATTTTTGTCAAAATACTTTAGCTATAAAGGGGGTTGTATCAATAATGGGAGTACCAAGAGTACCAGCACCACCACCACGTTGTGTAACACTTGCACTTAACATAAATGGACTAGGATATTCAGAATGACGAATGCTAGACAATTCATTTTGATGATGAAAACTAGCAACAGCCGTTGTTGTTGTCGTTGTTGTCGCTTGCCAATGATTAACGGCTGTGTTGATTGAATCATTACTATTCGACGGTGAACTACCACCACCCAATAATTGTTGTTGTTGTTGATTAATTTGAGAATGACGATCAATATTATTATGTTGATGATGATGGGTATGATTAGAATTATGATGGTTATGATGATGATGATGATTATTATTCTGATTACGATTATGATTATTATTACGTCCATTATTGCCGCCACCACCACCACCACCACCACCACCACCACCGCATTCATGTAATTTTCGTATATGTTTTTTTAAATCAAAATTACGACAAAATCCTTTGGCACATATTTTACATGTAAACGGTTTCTTATCATTATGCGTATGCATATGAAATGTTAAATTATAAATTTGATGAAAGGCTTTATTACAAATACTACATTTATATGCCTTTTCACCGCTATGTGTTAATTTATGATTTTTATAATTACCTTTTTGATGAAATCCCTTTCCACAGTATTCGCAAACAAATGGTTTATAACCGGCATGGATGCGGGTGTGCGTATTCAATGTTGACGATCGATTAAATGCCTTTCCACACGTATGACATTTATGTGGTTTTTCCGATGTATGAATTATTTTATGTCGGCACAACGTTGACGCCTGCCGAAATCCCTTACCACATATTTTACAGATGAATGGACGTGCTCCGGTATGCACGGGCATATGCCGTGTTAAATTATAATGTGCATTAAATACTTTACCACATTCTTGACATGAAAATGTTTTTTGTTTCGTTGATAAATTATTATTTGTACTATTACTATTACTACTACTACTACTACTGCTAACATTACTACTGTTGT
Source organism: Dilophus febrilis (assembly GCA_958336335.1). Lineage (NCBI taxonomy): Eukaryota > Metazoa > Arthropoda > Insecta > Diptera > Bibionidae > Dilophus > Dilophus febrilis. The sequence continues at coordinate 43,881,935 of OY284471.1, read as the reverse complement.
TAATTGCGGTATTATTACTACCACCAATGTCAACGTCGTCTTCACCACACTCTCCACGATCACTATTTGGTGAAAAACTATTTGATAGATTTTTTGATGATTTACTACTATTACTACTATTACTGCTACTGCTGCTGTTATTACTATTTATTGAATTCGCTGAGTGGGTAACAATTGAAATTAATGATTTTTCATGATTTTGTGTTGTTACCGCAAGAGTTCTACGAATTTGATGATGTGTTTGTAGATGATGTCCAATTGCTGAATTAATATGTAATGAATTATTTGTAATTGGATTAATTCCATTAGGTGCATTAGCAGCACCAATTGCTAACATTGATATTGCATTCGAATGGCTATGGTGGTGATGATGTTGTTGTTGGTGTTGTTGTTGTTGATGTTGATGATGTTGTTGTTGCTGTTGTTGTTGTTGTTGTTGTTGTTGTTGTTGTTGATGATGTGTTAATGCTGCATATTGAGCAGCAGCTGCAGCACACATTAATTGTCCCGGATAATACAATAAAGGATATTGATTTAATAATTCTTGATGTCTACTATTAACAAATTGTTGTACTGTATTTACGGCCGATGTTCCCGTTGTCATCGGTGCTGTTGGGCTCGTCTTTGCCGTCGTTATTGTTGTTGGTATATACTTTTTAAATGCTGAATCATATGTTGTTGTGGTTGTTGGTGTATTATTACTAGTACTACTAATATCAATTTCTGATGAATTACTTTCATCATCAATTATTGGACTATGTAATTTATCACAGCGTTCATCTGGTTCCATTATTTTTGCTATTGAAAATTTTAATGAACCAATACTATTATTACGTATTTTTGTAGTCGTTGTCATACGTTGCGGTTCATCAATTCGTGTCATATTATTAGATGATTTTATATCGGTTGACAATAGTAATAATGATGATGATGATGATGATGATGATAATGGCATATTATTTGCTGATTCCATTGTTGGACTTTTTGTATCCATTGGAATATTTGGTGGACTACACGGTGGTTGCATACCACATGGACTCTAAAATTTTGCGATAAAAAAAAATTTCATAATTAATTGAAAAATATTTTCATGTGAACGTTTTATTTTTATTTTTTAATATAATGTATATTGAGAAAAGAGTTTTTTTTTTTTGATCTACTCCTCCCCAATAATGCATATATAATTATAAGCCACAATATAAAATAAAATCTATTCCACATCATTATATATATAATTAGAATGCAGAAATTTGAATACGTTATGCGATCCTGAATCGCTGCATGATATTTAATTTCTATATATAATAATGAAAAATTCCATCAATGTATAATGTGTTTTAAACTATCGATCCTAATCAAATAAATTAAATATCTGTATTTATTTATTCAAGTAGAATTAATTAAAATTGATCTCGTATATGCGTTTTGTTGAATATATATAAAAATAATAATCATATAAAATAATGATGAAAATAAAAATATAGAAATAAATAAATAAAAACAATTTATTTTACCGCGATATACAAATATAAGAAAAAAGGTAAATTTTTTATTATTATATATACAAATTATTCTTTAAGCTATTTGTTGTACAATTCCATATAATATTTATTATGTACACATATACACAACCCTTAAAACAACATGATATAGAACAATGACAATCATATATAAATAATACAAAAAAAAAAAAAAATAAACCACAAATAAATTGTATATGTGTTTTTAATTGTTTTATATATATAGAAAGAAGATTGCGTTCGTTGTCGCACCCTTAACATGAATTATTATTATTTTTTTATACATAACTTTTTTTGTTCTATTTATCGTTTTTTTTTTTTTTTATTTTTAATTTTCATATCAAACAGATTGGTTCTGCCCATAATACTGGAATAATTGAAGTTTTCTTTAAGTTTCACAATAAAAAAAAAAACAAAATAAAAATAAAACTGCGTGTGAGGGATTTTAACAAAAACAAATAAACAAAATTTATATTAAACAAAACTTTTTTTTTTTTTCAAATTTCAATTAATAATACACTTTTATTTTTTATGTATTGTTAAATTATCCAAGGAAATTGTTTATATTATTTTCAGTTACCGCGAGTTCTATTGAAATTCATTTAAATAAAAAAAAACATTTTTTAAGAAGAGGTGGGGCACACGCCCAAATTTTTTAAGGTTTTTTTTTATTAAAAATATCCTTTTGTTAATTTGTCACTTTTACAATGTTTTTTTTTTTTTTTTTTTTTTTGGATTGTAAATCCAGTGATTTTGAATAATACATTTTTTATATTGTTCATAATAAATTATTAATTGTTTTGATTTTGTCCTATATATTTTAAAGAATTTTTTTATATGCAAATTTATTTTCTTAAATGTTTTAATAAGTTTTACGTATAAGGAATAATAAATATATTTCCATTTGATGAAAAAGGATAATAAAATCAAAAAATTATTATTATTATTATTATTATTGTATATATTATTTTATTATTGTTTGGATGCATCGAAAAATTTATATTATTTATGCAAATTAAGAAAATGACGGTTTAACTGATTTTTTTTTTCGTATACCTATAAGTTATTAAAGTTTTTTTTTTTTTTTGATTTATTTCATCATTTTCTTTCATCATCATATCCTTTATTTTTAAAGTTATAAAAAGTTAAAGGGAAATTTTAGATAAATTAAGATAAATTACTTATACGGAAATGTGTATTGAAGAACTTTCTTTTATCTTTTATTATAAAAAAGAATTTGGCTTATTAATTATTTGATATTTTTGTTCATTGATTAATACATTACTTATTTTATACTTTATTTCTATAAAGAATTAAGTAGAACATTTTTTTTGTTTTCAAACAGCTATCGTGATGCATGATTAAGAGATCTGTATAATGACTGGGATATCTGGGTTGTCCTGATAAATAGAATTCTAAAATCCTTTAACATTTATTCAAATCTTTTAATATATTAACACCGCACTAATAGATTTTGTTTTACCCTATTAATAGATTCGATTTATACTTGGAAAACTCTATTTTTCGGAAGACAGTTTTTTTTATTTTCTGATCTCACCCATTCGGTCAAAAATCAGAGATTTTCCTTGCTTTTGATTTGGCAATAAATTAATATAAAATACATAATAATATAAATAAAATTAATACATACAAAATAAACCATAATTTTTTATATATATTTAGCAGCTTATTAATTATATATAAAAAATATATTAATACTTTTATGATGATTAATTTTTAAATGATCCTTTATGTTATTATAATAAGTCCTTTACGCGTTAATATATCTTTAGCACATTCGCGTCGTTAAACAATATTATTTCATAAACGAAAACAAATATTATTTAAAAAATTATGTATAAATGAAAAAAAAATTGATCAAAATAAAAACTATTCAATTCTATTCATATATATAAACAGATCACTTTGCGAATATATTCAAAGTTTTATAGTGATAAAAAAAATCTAATAAAATTGATACACTTATTTTTTCAGTTCTCTTAATAAAAAGTGACCATTCTTCAAAAAATTAACAACAAATAAATATCTCCAAACACAAAATCCACAATGCGAAATTAAAAAAAAAAAAAGTGGTTTCCACAAAACATAAAAAATAGAAGAAAAAAAAACCATCAAACATTTATAACAACAAAAATAAGATTATATATATAGAAATGGTACACGCGATGCGATGCTCGTTCTTATAAACAGCAGAATGAACATTTACTATATTTTTATATTTACATAAAAAATATAGAACTTTTTTTTTTTTTTAAATATTTATAAAATTCTTGCATTTATAAGTATATATGGAAAATGTAAACGCCTCCCCCTATATATGGTATTGTTATATATATATAATAAATATGAAATATCAACATTTTTCATTATATATAACGTACAGCGATGAATATAAATCACGACATATCAACAAACAAAACATTATATAAAAAAAAAAGAACTATATATATATACAATAAACGATATACATATGTCTCGACTCGACTGAGATATGAGATGAGATTTACTTTTATATATATATATATTTATACCTGTGTGATGATCCTTCGATGTTATTTTATTTCTACCTTTATATTTACCATTTATTAATAAATATATATATGTTTTTTGAGTAGGGATATATATATGAAAAATTATAAATAAAATAAGGGTGTTATTTATTTATCGTATCTATATATATATATATATATTTTTAGTAATATTTTTAGTGAAAATGATCTGTGTTTATGTATATATTTATATGAAATATAATATATATATATAAGGGATGAATTTCAATGATATAATATTCATATATGCGTATTTAGTAGATTGGTATATATTAAAGATAAATGATATATATATAAACCGCACGAAAATGATTATTATCGCAAAAATTAATAATTCAAAGCATATATATTTCGATTATTATATTATCTATATATATATATAGCTGACAAATTTTTCATTAGATATAACAATATTTTCTCTATATATTTTTTATTTTTATTATACATGAACACACGCGGATTATCTACGTTTTATTAATTATCTTATATATGTATATATATTTTTTTTTGATATCAATTTTATTTATATAGTCATCAATTATTATAAAATCACGTACAAGTGTTTTTACGATTAAATATATGTTCTATAAAACATCTATCATATATATATAATATATATATATATAATTGTCATAAAAAGGGATTAAATTTCTTTTATATATATATATAAGGGTAGTTCTTTAACCCAAACCGGTATATTTATCTATATATAAAGAAAATTCCGATTTTATCAAAACAAAAAAAAACACTATAAATATCGTAATATATCATGCAAAGTTTTTTTTTTTTAATTCATATAAACACAAATATATAACGTACACGATACTTGTCCTTTTTTTTTTTTTTTTGATTAACCAATTATTAACACATATTTTGTTTAATTAATAATTTTCCGGTAAATTATATTTAATAAATATGTCATAACTACATATATAAATATATAGAAGGTATATATTTTCTTTAAAAAAAAAATATTAAATAAAAAATCAAACAAAATGTAGTTTTACACATGCAATATTAATATATATAATAAAATATTTGAAAAAAAAATATATACCAACATAAATTATATAATTTAATTAATTTATTGACCCCCTTTTTTTGGAAAACTTTTATCGTATTGAATATCAAATGGTCATATAATAAAATAAATAAATATATCATGCGAAATAAAGTAATTTTATTTCATACATAATTTGTATATATGTAAATATTTTTCATTACTTAAATATTTTTTTTTTTTTAGCGTTTTATTGTTCATAAAAAACACCTTATACAGCGAGTTATATATAATTTATTTTACACATGAAACCAATTAAGAATGTATATAAATTATTATATGTATATGAATAAACGAAAAAAAAAAAAAAATAAAAAGGATAAAATTGTATCCCTTGCTATATTTTTATTTCATTTCATATACTATACATATATACATAGTTATATATACTTTTATATAAAAAAATTGATATGTCACGATATGTCATTATATGTTTATACGCTTATCAAATGAGTTAATCACACGTATATTTATTTATATATATATATATATGATAATGGTATAATGAGTAATTTGTGAAAGTGAGCTCTGCACACTCATAGCACAAAAAACCACAACAACTTGATTTATTTTAATTTATATATGTATGTGCGGATATAACTTCATAAATTATACAAAATATATAATTTATGTTTAGATTTTATTATATAATTATGTATAGGTAAAACCAAAAGTTAACTGTATATGTATGCGGAAAGGAATGGAATCAGAAAAAAAAAATTTATACAGATATGTAATTTTTCCAAAACATAAACTAAATAAATGCAATAAATTTCAAGTAAAAAATAGTAAAATTATTTGAGATATTCAATGGGAAAAATATGTGTAAGTGAGGTTAAAGGAATGGAATGGTTTAACAATCCTCATAACTCCGCAGGATGCAGAGGATGCGGAGGGAAAAAAACTATATAAACTATTGTATAACCTATATGTATCATACGTAAGTAGCTGGACAAAATTCAAACGCGGCAAAACATATAGGCAAACATGCTTCAATCTTTACAAATTTTGCAAATTTGTGATTCCTCTCAGTATTCAACAATCATATTCAATCAGTATTACATTTGAAATCAAGATGAAGGTATGTTAATAAAATCATTTGCGAATCACGCGTATTTAAATTGCTTGCGGACAAGAAGATAAAAAAAATATGTTTTGCGACGTTTTCTGAATGAAGGATACAATATATTCCATGATTTCCCGATATAAGAAGAACATTGAACCTAAAAATAAAAAAAAATCGCGAAGAAAGCCAATATTGAACACCACAAAATTGAATTTATTAAAAAAGAAAGCTGACGAAAACACAATCGCGGTGAGTACACGCAAATTATAGCCAGATAATTCAAGGTTTCAAAAGATACCGCATTAGTCGGAATTTGAAGAAAATGAACTTAAAAAGATACAAAAGGATTGTAAACCCATAGGTACGCTGACAAACAATTAATATAGAAATTCATGGGAAATGTAGATTATTGCGTCAAAATTGCAATTGCAAGGCGAAACAGTCATCATTATATATGGATGATGAAAAATATTTTACATTTTCAAATAGTACCGACATCGCGCAAATCAAGGATACTACTACAGTGCTAATAATATTATCACTCCCGATAATGTGATATAATATACAATCTTCGAATATATAATATATAACCACGACTATACCCTTCATTCAGAAAATGTCGCAAAAAGTATTTTTTATCTTCTTGTCCGCAAGCAATTTAAATCCGCGTGATCGCAAATGATTTTATTCACATACTTTCATTTTGATTTCAAATGTAATGTTGACTGATTGAATATGATTGTTGAATACTGAGAGGAATCACAAAAAAAAATTTGTCAAGATTGAAGCATGTTTACCTATATGTTTTGCCGCGTTTGAATTTTGTCCAGCTACTTATGATACATATACGTTATATAAATATATTTAAGAGTAATTTTGAATTATATCAATAAATAAATAAATAAAAATTCCAATAATATATGTATATGTGTAATGATAGGGTGTTTTTTGATGTGGAATTTTTCTTATCAATATAATATAAATATAAAAGAAATTTCTATATATAGTATAGAGTACATTTTAATATTTATAACTTCTATATATATATATATATGAATTTCATTTTTATATTAAAATTCATATGTACTTTTAAAATATATTCTTCAAAATAAATATATCGTGGCATTTCCATATTACTATATATTCATAAAATCAATATATTCATATATACAAAGATTTGTATTTGCATATGACAGGAATATTTCTATATTTATATAGATAAACTCTTAAAAGAAAATATTCTTCATCTTTATATTTGAAATTTCAATGTATGAGAGACATCATCATTTTACTTATATTTACTTTGAAAAAGAGGAAAAAATAAAGAAAAACATTTATCTATATATATATATATAGATATTTCAATAAATGTTTATAAGTTATAAGGTAATAATATAAATTTAAATATACATAAATTTATCTTTCACGTTTCGTATGCACTTTTTCAAATAGAAAAGATGATAATATTCAGAAATTTTTACATTACATATAGATTTTCACCGAATTTTCCCCATATTATATACATAGATAAGCGATATAGATTTTTTTTCTCACACTTCAAACTACGGTTTATTACTTCCATTCAGTTAAAATGCTAATAATCTCATATGGAAATCGCTTTTATATATAGATATGTGTATCAATTTCCTTCAAATTAAAAATCTTTTAATAATTTTCTTTTCATAAATGAACCTTCATAATATAAGAAAATTATTTAATCGGATCCTTGAACTAAATTTCTAATAATATAGATACATATACAATATATTATATTTAATAAAAAAAAACACAAAAAATACTTAAAAAAAAACAATTAAGATTTATATATATATATAGAGATATAAATGATCACATATAATGATCACAAATATGATGATGATATGGCATTAGAAATTTATTTGAATAATCAGCAAAATGTATATATATAAAAAGTTTTTAAGATAAAAAGGAGCATAATTTATCAATTCATGTAAAATAATCGATTTCAAGTTATATATAGACGTAAGTGCCGCCGTGTGTCGTTTATATAATTATAAACCAGAGAGAGCCACCTTTTTATATATGTCTCTTTTTTATAATGTAATTATAGAAAATTAATTTATACAAATAAAATAAAATAGAACATTTGCGTGACTTATCTTAATCGCCGTATAATTTTTATAATTTTCTATATATGGAAAATAATATATATTATATTATATAAAGGACAATATAAGAAAAAAAAAAAAGGATCAAATTTGTATATAGTCATATAGTATATATGATATCATATTGATATCTATATATCTTTCTATATAGTTTTATTATATATACGCACTTATAATACTTTGAATTTTTGTGTATTATTGGTCATATATTTTTTGTTAAAGTTCTGAAAATTTAAGGATAGATTTTTTTTATGATAAAATAAACATTTTCTATATCACAAACAAAATAACAAATAATTAATTATGTAAATCTTTTTATACTATATAATAAGAATTGAATTATATAGCTGAACTGTTATTCAATGGCAAGTGCGTTGAATATATAGAAAATATAGAAATGTCCTTATTTATATTAATCATTACTGAAAAAATAAAACGGAAATTAACAGCATGATATAATTTTTATTTTTTTTTTTTTGAGTGTTATACAAAATAAACTTTCTAAATAAATTATTTTGGATATGTAAATAAATTTTATATATTATGATAATATATTCTATATATAATAATGGTTTAATATTATGTTGCTACTTGACATATAGAAAAGTAAAACCACCGAGTTGTCTGTTTATATATTTTTGGGGTTATTGTTATTCCTTACTAATTTTAATCATTTTATTTATCACTTATATATAACTACTTTGCGGTTAATTATTTTATATATGTGATTTTAAATGCAGTTATCTTTCTTCATTTTTACGTGGTTTAAATATTTTTCTGATTTTATATTCGTATAACGGTTATTGAACTATGTGGTGTAAATGTTAAAAATGCCAACCTAAAATTCTAACGAAATTTTGGGGTCGTGGGTTCGAATCCTACTGCATAAAATACGCTTCGTGTTTTTGTGTGGCTCGGTTATTTTTCGAATCTGAATTTTAACACATGAGTTGTATTTTCCGCTTGCGGTTGGTCGTACGGCTAATTACCGACACCGTAAAAGCCACAAATTAAAAAACTAACAACAGAAAGGCTGTTGTTGGACGCTAAAACCAGACTGTTGGTTGTATAGCGAAAAATTTATTTATTTATTTATTTTTGGGGTTATTGAAATGTTTTCAACATCAGGAATGTTTTGTTCCATTTATATATATATTATATGAATAACATCGCACGCATATAAGAATTTTTAGTGTTATAATGTTTACAAATTTTTTGTTATTAACAATAAAATTAATAAACCAAACAAATAAAAAAAATTGTATTCTTTCCATTTGTCAACATATCAATTCACACCAACACCACAAAATAAATATACAATGAAAATCATATTATTTTTTAACACATTCCATTTTTATATAAAATGTAATACAACAATATATACAGTATTTAGTATTTTAAATGCGAATTAATATTTTAAATTTTAATAAAAAAAATGAAAAGAAGGGTGTCTTGCAGTTTTTTTCTCTTTTCACATATATACACATATATAATAATTCAAAAAATCAAATCCAATTATGTGCGGGGGTTAAATTAAAAAATTATTTAAAAAACATTTATATATTATAAAGAATATTACGTTGGTTTGACATCTTAAAGCAAAAAAAAAAGAAGCTGTTTAATATACAGTAATAGAAATAATAATAATAAGAATGTGTGCCACTCGTCGGAATAAAAAAATAAATATCATTTCTAAAATCAAAATATCATATGATGGTATGATGATGGATCAGCTGCTTCTGGATGGATTTTTTTTTTTTTTGCTTTAATTTCATACCGTTTATTCTAAAATAATTATGTATTTTTATATGATTTATTATTTATAATACGATCTTTACACATAATAATCATGCATATGTCTTATATATATATATATTTATAATGTTTTTGTTCTGGTATTTTTTTATTTTTCCCTGAATAAATACCTTTTAAAAGACAATTAAATTATAAAAGAAAAAAACGTTGACACACCCCGACACAATGAACTATATATTACTATATATTTCTTGAGATTTGATCCGTTTATATAGTTTTATAAAAAAAAAAAATATTGTTGTTGTTGTTGTTGTTGTTATATTCATATTATAATATATAATAATGCATTGTTTTTTTTTTCTTCTTCGTTTCTTCTCTAATGTTAACAAACTTATATAGGTATATGAAAAAGGACGATAAGAATAAGTTTTATTATATTATTATTATATATATATATAATATGTGCAATTGTGCATATATTCTATTCTGTACTAAAAACATATATATGAATATCTGCCGGAAATGTTTTGTTATATATATACATATAATAATAATAATATAGCAAAAAGCGCGTGTTCGATTTCCTGTGATGAATATATAATAAAAGAATATATTATTTTTAATAAATATGTATTAATTGTTTTTTTTTTTTGCATATTTATTAAACATATATACCTTTTCTCTGGCTCGTGCCAACTGCCTTTTTCTTAACAATATTTTCTATATTATATATTATATTATCTATATATATACATAATTATATTTATGTCATTATTAAATGGTTTTAAATGTAGAATAGAATGTTGTAATAATAATAAATAGGTTGAATATTCCTCAGTTAAAAAAATGCAATTTTTTATATATTCACTATAATAAACATCCTTTGATTTTCGTTTTCTTACATATATATTTTTTTTGTAAATTTTATTTTATGCAAATCATTTTTCATATATTTTTTTGGATAAGGATCATATATGTATAAGAATAAAAGAAACATGTTTATTATTATTATTATATTTATTTAATTTTTTCTTTTAAAATTAAAATGTGTTTTTTAATTGAAATGAAAATTATATATATACGTTTTCTTATTATACAATAGAGCGATGCGATGACCGCAGATGTTTTGCATTTAAACAAAAAATTAAAAACATATAGGTCATATAAAGTATATTATAAATTCACTAAATTCAGATCGTTAGGCATTATAAAATCTGGAAAAATTACATATTACAATTGAAATATTAAGAATTGTTTATGAAAACAAAAACAATTCTGTGTATCCTTAAAATATAAATAAATTGTTCGCTATACAGCCAACAATCTACGGTTTTAGCGTCCAACAACAACAGCTGTCTGTTGTTAGTTTCTTAATTTATTGTGTCTATTACGGTGTAGGTAATTATAGCCGTACGACCAACAGCAAACGAAAAATATAACTCTGTGTTCAAATTCAGAATCGAATACACATAACCGAAAACACAAAACATATTTTATGAATTCGCAGTAGGATTCGAACCCACGCGACCCCAAAATTTCGTTAGAATTTTAGGTTGGCATTTTTACCCATTTACACCACAGAGTTATATACTTTTGTGTATCCTTGATCCTTGAAAAAAAAAAAAGATCTTTGCATATTTACTTCTTATTATCTTATATTCTTTTCTCCCTTGAAATCAATTGAAAGTTAATTGTGAAGAAAATGGTTCAAAAGAAAATTAGAAATCCTTTATAGATATCTTCCAAAAAATTCTCTAATATACAAATAAATGATCCAAACGCCCATGCATCAAAACCTTTTTATATATATATATAGCGAACCTTTCAAACAGATATATTTGTGTTTTGTATATATTTATAAATGTTTTATTAAATAAATATATAATCGCCCTATATATATATACATAATAATTTAACAATGTGTAAACATTGTGTAATTATTGTAACACCGCATATAATTTTTTCTATATAGACATGAATAATATACAATATTCTATTATACTACATATATGATGAATATATTTGAATGAATAAACTCAAATATACAAAAAATAAGTTAAGTTATAAAAAAAAAATATAATTTCTCGAGGGATTCAAATTCAAATGTTGGCTTCCCCCGTGATCAATTCATATATATATATATATATATATATATATATATATATATATATTTGATATTGTGATTCAATAAAATTTTATATACACGCACAATTTTCCGTTTACACTATTATATTATACAATATTGTTAATATACATATATGCGGTTATATAACATATATCGAATAAATTTTAAATAAAATTTTCTATTTGTGCATATGCTTAAAGAAATTTGTTTGCACATTCATATACAAACACACATTATTATACGTTTGATTGGAAAAAAAAAGGACGATTTACATACAATTTTGATGAAAAATAAAGAATCATATATTATATCTTATAGATAAATCCTTATATACACATTTACATCCTCACCTATATTATAAATATGCGGTCATAAAAAACAAAACTACATTTTGATGTACATTTTTCTATTTTGCTTATTTTTTTTATCTATACATAGATAGATATATTTATATATAAAAAAAAATGCATTAAGGATCGTGTTCATCCTTATTAATGCTATAAATATATATCGGCAAAACTATATATAATAGAGGATATGCGATTTATTATTTATTTACTTTGATGAATTATAAAAAAAAAGATACTCTTTTGAAATTTATTTTTCAATTGTTACAATTTTTTTCAAATGAATATTTATCCTTTATTTATATATATACGTAAAATATATATATCCTTTATATATGCGATGATGATTTTATCCAATTTTAATGTGTAAATATTGATTTTTGCATGTACATTTATTCATTTATTTATAGGCTTATATAAGAGTGAATATATATATTTTGTTGAAGTTTTCTTTATTATATATGTTCAATATTTTTTATGTTTGTTTGGATTTTTATTTATTTTTTTTTTTTTTTTTGGATCCGCGCAGATAAAGCAAAAAACCTTAGAAACAAAATGAATATCCTTTTTTTTTTATTTAAAAAAAGAAAAGAAAAAAAGGAACATATTTATTTATTTACTATAATATATATATAGATTGAAGATCAATTAATGTTCCAGTTCATTAATTTTAAAAAAAATTTTATAGAATTTATATATCCTTTATTATATGATAATATTATATATATTTGAGGTTTTTTTTTTTGAGATCCTTATGTCAATATATATATATCTATATATATTTAGTTTGATTTATATTCATAATGTTTAAATAAAATATATATAATGATAAATGAACATTTATGTATATATAAATTAATTATAGTTTTTTTTTTATACAAATAACTTAAATATAATATATAACCTCGCAGCAGCATACTTTTATATTTACCATATATACTTATCTATCACCTGTACTATAATAAAACAAGCTTTCTTTATATCCATATTCATTTATATGCATATCATATTCTATTATATAAATAAAAGAACTAATTTTCCATTTTCAATAACATTTTCACGCATATATCCTTTTATATCATATCGCGTATATAAAATTATCCTGCCAAACATACTGTATATATACAAAATCAATCGGATTTCCCGGTCGGAAATTGGAAATTGATGAAGTTATTTATATATTATAATAGTATATATCCAATCAAAAAAAAAAAAAAAATAAATACAATCAATTTTGTTTATATATACACGCATTTATATATCAATAAATGAGTTCTTAATAATAATATATACCTTCGTGACCGCATATTTGAAACAATATACTAATATTATATTATATTCAGGACATTGAAGTGCGGGAATATTTGTATATAGATGATAATATATATATTTATTTAGACAATATAAACTCAATACGAAGGAGGACAATATAAGTTGACGTGTGCTAAAACGACGTTCAATTTATACCGATTAACCGATTGCTATTTATTTCTTCATCATAAATCGATATATATATATATAAAACATTATAAATAAATAAATCTGACATCTGTTAAATGTATATATTTATTTTATATATATAGTTTTATACATGATGTTATAAATCAAACAAACCTGTATATAGTTTAATTATTCAGGCAATCTTTATTTCAATAATTTGTCTTTTACTGTTGTAAGGATAATTACTGAACATAGAAGCAAACAACAGAAGGATGTTCTAAAACCGCAATAACCGTTTGAAATCGTGAATTTTTTTTTTTTGTTTTGAGGTAGAAACTTTCACTGGTCAATTTATTAAGAGCAGACAATCAAAAGGGAAAAATGACAGTTTTTAAATCGTACTGCTGTGGTTTTTCCGATAGACAACAATTTCTACATGATGGATAACCTTTAAATGTGTAAATTCAATTCGAAAAATACTATGCGTATAAATTATATCATTCAATAAAATTCCTTTGACCTAATTTTTTCATATAATGTCATCATAATTATCGCATAAATATATAACACGTTATATATCTTTATCATATATTTAACCCCAAATATCTATAAGGATTTGTTTTTTTTTTTTAAATTACTATAAACACTATCCAGACTAATTCCCTTAATTCATCCTGTATATGTATATTATAATAGACAATATCAATTTTTTATACTTATATTTATCTCCTCTTCACGCGCATATCCTTCCTTATATACATATATGTATATAATAGAATTTTGTCACCCGCACACAAAATACCGTATCGTATATTTATATATTTATCCTTTAAAAAATGTATATATGTATTTATAAATGATTTGATGAGATGGGTTGTTTTTTTTTATAAATATATATATATATATATATATGACATGGCGTGATTATAAAATTTGAATAGACAACATTTATTTGTAATTTTTTTTTCTCCCAAATATAAGTATTTAAACAATATATGATGACTTTTTACATCGACTAACCGCATATATATATATTTAGAGATATGTATTCATATATACAAACAATAAAATATATATTTATTTATTTTAACTGTGCGTGCTGGGTGACAAGAAATTGAAATTTTTCATCGGGGATGTATAATACACCAAATAAATGTAATTTTCTGTGCGGTATATATAAACATAATAATAATAATAATGATCCAAAATACGGAGAGGAGAATACAAATAATATATATACATATATATGATTTCAAATGTACATTTATTAATATATTACAAATAAAATAACCCTAAAAATTTGGATCCATCACTATATATATATTTAAATGGTCTTAGTCTTGAATGAAGATATATATATATGATTTTCTGGAAAACTTTATCTAAATATTTCTATATAAATATATGGGGTGTGTGAATTTGAATTGAATTGTTAATATATTGTTGAATACAACAATATATTATATGAATATGATGTTAAAATGATAGGGTGTAAAATAGGTAATTATTATAAAAATTTCATCTTTCTTTATATATAGATAAATATATGTATATGATAAATTTTGTCATCTCTTGTGAATTGTATATTTTTATGTTGAATTTTCATAAATCAAAATATAAATAAACAAATAGATATATATTTAAGGATTTTTGATTTATTTATCATTAAAATTTTATATAAATATATAAATATACATGTGTTATTATTATTATTATTATTATTATAAGAATTATCTGTACTTGACATATAATATATTATATATGTTTGAATATGCGAAAGGTGTGCGTGCGTGTGTTATGTAATATATGTTTCATTTGTAAATATATCCGATAATATTTAAAAGTGATGGTTATAAATATAAAGAGATCATGCACTTTATATAATAATATTTTAATCACAATTATTGTTCTTAATTATCATAAATCTGATTTAAATATTATACAAATGTCATTAATCATCAATCGTCATAATAAAGGATTAAAAATAAAATGATTTCTAAAATAATCGTAATGATTTTGATTGTCTTACAAAACGCATCAGAAATATAAAAAGTGTGTCATTCAGTGATAATCCTTTTTCAATTGATTATTTATTCTATTTATTTATTCTGATTATTATTTCAATTGATTACAATAATTTTTTAATAAAATTATAATCGGTTTTCGGGGCCGTTACGCAGTTAAATATACAAACAAATTTACAAATTTAAATCATCGTATATAAAGATCGAGCTAACATCAATTATTTAATAATCCTTTAAATATAATTTATACATATGTGCGCGATATATATATTTTGTCATGGTTATGACAGTTTTTTTTTTGGTTTAACCGAGCAATACCATTTTATTGTGGTGTTTTTTTTTTATTTATTTTATTTTTTATTTAATAATATCAAATGAGATTAAGAAAAGTCTCGCCCCCCATCAAAACAATTTATAACTAAATTTGATAAAATATATATTATATTATTATTATAATGTCAAATGCATATTTAATTTCTATATATATTATGTACTTAAACGTGAATTGAGTTTTAAAAATCTTTTAATGAAATATAATTTGTTTAAAATGTAAAAAGGGTGATTTTTTAATAGCTATAGGAAAGTTTTTCAAAAAAAAAAAAACACATGAAATTCAGAAAAATGCATGAAATCTTTATTTGAATCGATAGTACGGTCCATATAATTTAATGTTTGAAGATTATTTCATGCAAATGTTGACCTTGACTGCGCCTCAAATGGTCCATCCACTTAGTCCACTTTTGGCATACTCTTTCCAACATTTCCGCCGGTATCTCACGAATAAATCCTTCAATGCGTTGTCTTCCAATGCGTCAATTGAAGCGGGCTTGTCTGTATAGACATGAGCTTTAACATAGCCCCACACAAAAATAGTCTAAAGGCGTTAAATCGCACGATCTAGGCGGCCAATTGACCGGTCCCGAACGTGAAATAAAATATTCACCGAACTCGCCTCTCAATAAACTCGTCCATTGTTGCGCGTGCTGTGTGGCATGTGGCACCGTCTTGTTGAAACCACATGTCATGCAAGTCAAGCTTTTGTATTTTATGGGCAAAAAAAGTTGGATATCATCTCACGGTAGCGCTTACCATTCACAGTTACGTTACGATTCGCATCATCTTTGAGGAAGTACAGTCCAATGATGCCACCAGCCCGCATAAACCGCACCGAACTGTGACTTTTTCTGGATGCATTGGGAGCTGTTACAATGCTCCTTGATGATATTCACTCCAAAATCGACAATTCTGCTTATTTACGTACTCATTGAGCAAAAAATGAGCTTGATCGCCGAATACAATTTCGTCCCGATGAACTTTCTTAACAGAGCACGCATTTTGATGATAGATAAAATCCAATAATTTGCAAGCGTTGTTCGTTTGTAAGACGATTCATGGTTAAATTATATAGACCAAACTGAAGATGTTTGACAGTGAAACAAAACACGAAACGTGTGTCGGCTGTTTAAACCATAGTGTTGCCAAAACGATAATAGCTGAAAAATCACCCTTTATATGCATATAATAATTTTTGGTGTTGGGTTTTTTTTTAATATATAAGGGAATTTTCTTGGAAAATTTTGTATATAAACTCGTAAAAGTGCAATATGTTCATATTTGTAAACTTTCAATTTATGATCTACCAATAATGTGATTATAAAGTTTGTATAACTCTGTGCTGTAAAAGTATATATAGTAATTGATAAAAACCCAAAATTAAAATCTACACCACACAGTTTTTGATCGTGGATTCGAATTTTACTGAAGACATAAAATATATATTTTGTGTTATTGGTTTATTTTAATACATAAAATTGTATATTTTGTCTTGCGGTTGGTCGTACGCCTATTTATCAAAACTATAAAAGAAAGACATTTTGAAACTAACAACAGAATATAAGGTTATTATCGGAAGCTAAAACCAATCGTCCGCGGTTATATTCGGAAATTATATATATTTTGGAGGCAATTATAGAGGATTAAAGTTTGTTTTTCCATTCAGTTTTTTAAAGAAATTTCATACCCATATATAAAGTTGCGTTCATATTTGATAAACCGAATTTTTCAACGGATAAGACGCACCCGAATATAACAATATATTAAATTTTATATCGCGTTATATATACAAAAACCCACATCACAAGAAACAAATAATTATTTGACTAATGTATAATATAATAAAACAATATAGTTAAAAAGTTTAAATAAGATTTATAATTTTACTATTTATATTCAATTCTCGCACGCATATGAAGTGGTTTTTTTTAAGTTTTTACAAAATGGTATATACAAAAAAAACTGCAAAAATTCATATAACAAAAATCATATATATACAATAGAAAATGCCTTTTAAAAAAAAAATGTTATATTTAATTTACTATTTTCCCACTTCCTTTTTAACAATAAACATTAACATATATTTACTATGTATATATATACATCTGATATATTTTATATATATATATATATTATTTGCTCTATTTTTGATTCTCTGTATATATATTTTAAATAAAAAAATTCTAATTCAAACTGTGCAATTATTTTAGTTCTTTTTCTTTTTTAGATATATAAATTTAATAATAATGTAAGAAAATAAAAAAAAAACGACGTCCACACATCATGAAATTGCAATCACGTTGTTGAGTGTATATATTTAATTTTATATAAAACATATATACTAAAAATATAATAATAATAATAATCATATATCAAGGGCATCAGCAGCTGTGATTTATTTAATTCCCCCTTTTTTTTTTTAGTGTGTTCTTTCGATATCAATAATATGCATTTATATAAACTTTATAGTTAAAAACATCTATTTATTTATATGGTATTTATATACTACATATATGGGCTTTTTTATTATTATATTATATAATATAGTTACCGTTTATCGAGAGCCTTTTTTTCTTTTTGTTTGAAATTTTTTGATTTTTTTTTTTTTTGTAACAAATATATTGTTATATGCATCATTTTTTATTGATGCCCTTTCGCATTTACACTGCGTGTATATTATATTATATTATATATAATAAGGATCAATACAAAACAATATATGGAATTTTTGTCCAACCCATTCTGTCAATTGAAAATATATACAATTATTTTTCCGTTTTGAAATTTGAAACTGTATATATATATATATAATAAATATATGTATATGGACAAATAATAGACATATATATAGAGGCGAGGGTATAAACACGCCTCTGTATAAAATAAATACAATTATATTCGATTTCTATATATATTATATTGTATTGGAAAATTATATATCATTTTAAATATATATATCTGAAATTTTAAATGTTTGTTTATAGAATTCACACAAATAAATATTGTAGCAAAATGTCCTTTTTTGGTAAATAAAAAGTCCAAGACATTTTTGTGATTTACCTTTTGTAATTCCAATTAGTATTTGATGAAATCACAACTTAAAAACAATTCAATAAAGGATTTTTTTTTTTTTTTATAAAATAATAGGTTAATTTTGAAACAAACGTATAATTGAAATAATTATTATATGTGCGATGGGATATATGTCAAAATGTTTTTTGTGCTGTATGTGATGATGCAAAGGCAAACGTATATATGTATAAATAAATCAACAAAAAAATCACATATATTTTTTGTTAAAGAGTCCCATTAACAAAATAATAATAATAATAAAAAAAACAAAACAAACAAACAAACATATAACAAATTTTCTTCCAAAAACAAACACTTAAAAGAAATCCTTTATTTCTTTCGCTATATATATATATCCTTTTGTTGATTGTACTATTTCTGCAATTATTTTAATTCCTTCTATTTTTTGTTTTGTTTTGCTTTGTTTTTTTTTTATATTCATTTATATCATTTTAAATATACATATAGAGAGTCAAATGGGTTCTGTTATAATAATGCATAAGAATAAAAAAAAAAGTTTTTTTTTTTTTTAAATTTTTTTTTTAGTATGTTAGTCAAACATCATCAAATATATACTGCAAATTATTGCAATATTCATACAATATACGTAGAAGTTAAAGAGTTCTAAAAAAAAAAAGCTCAAATACTTAAAAAAAAAATTACAAATAAGAAGTGGAGAATGTCCTTTGGGAAAAATAATGAAAAAACAAAGTAAAAAAATATAATACATAGAAGTTTTGTCATATATGCTATAAAGATGAAAAAGTAATTTTCATCATCGTTTCACGTATAATTTATGCATTTATAGTGTGGAGCACGTACATTTTTTATTTCCAATTTCACATTCATAAATAAATGCGAATATATATATATAAAACAATAAAAAATATAATAATTATATAAAACAAAAAAATAGGATAAAAAAGAGCCAACCGACAATCAAGGTAAATTGTGATATGCTTCGGGCTATTATTCTATATATATTTTTTTTTTTTTATTTGATTAATATGTATGTGAGGATATATTATTGCGAATTATATAAATGAATGTATATATAGGATCTTTTATTTTATTTTATCACTGCTATATATGATGTGGAGTTTGACGGTAAACAATCAAACAAACATATATACATATAGCACATTTGCGGATATATAGAAAAGAAAGTATAATGAATAAATTCAGGTTAGTTGAGCAAATTCCTTTCTGTTTTTTCTATTTTTTCTTCAATTCATTTTAATTATAAGTGGCTCTCAGTTTCCGCACATATAATTATTATATTGGGGTTAAACAATAAAACAAATAAATAAATAAATAAATAGATATAGGAATGAAGCATTAAGCAGCGATTGTTTGAATTAATTTTTGCCATTTTTATTATCATACCATTTTCTTTTATATATGAATTGATTATGTATGAAGGATAACTTTTAATTTAATTATATATTTTACCTTTTTTTTAATCTATTTTATACTGTAAAATTTAATATAATAATCGATTGACAAACAAACATTTTAACTATATATAGAAAATTAAGACGATAGCATTTTTAAATAAAGATTAACGGCGGAATGAAATTGAATAGCGCAAATTATTTTCCTATATATAATATATGAATTTTCTCAATCAATTTTTATAAGAAAATTTTGATTCAAAATCATTTTTCCATTCATGCATAATTCATATATAATAAAATTTTCATCATTTCAATTTGAGGTTTTTTTTTGTGTTTGTTTACGAGAGATTCTAAAAAAGGATATCTTTTTTATATAACCACTTATATAGAAAAATGTCATGGAAGGTAACATTCCTGGAGAGATTTTTGAAGGATTTTCTATAATATACCAAAAATATTTGGGGTAAATATGTTCTTGAAGAATTTTCAAAGAACAGAAAAATGCGACTATATTTTATAGGGAAAATGTTTAGGAAGAAACAAATCTTAAGCTGATTTGAGGGTTTTCCCAATGTCATGGAAGATAACATATTCCCGGAGAGATTTTTGAAGGATTTTCTATAATATACCAAAAATATTTGGGGCAAATATTCATGAAGAATTTTCAAAGAACAGAAAAATGCGACTATATTTTATAGGGAAAATGTTCCGGAAGAAACAAATCTTAACCTGATTTGATGGTTTTCCCATATGCGCGGTTGGACAGACAGATAATATTGAGGGAAAGAAAAACAAACGATTATAGAAAATCAACAACATATAGATAGAAGGACACTTTCGGAGGCTAAAACAAAGCGTATTTTAATTATAGAAAATGCTATAGGAATTTGATTTCTTTTCGATATTAGTAAAATATATGTAAATTATCTCAATAAATTATGAATATATAGATAATTTTTGTTAGTATATAAAAAAGATAAAAGTTTTATATTTTATTAAATTCAATTAAATTTAATATAAGACACGCGGTAATAAGTCCACCAATTTATTGGAATATTTAATAATTATAAGACCACTTCTAGAGTACAATTCCTACATATGGGCTGGTGCACCAATTACTACCTTGCAGTTTAGTGACAGGATCCAAAAACACGCTATTTCGCTGATCAGAAATGAAACAATAACAAATTCCATTGAATCAGTGGATCATAGACGATCATCAGTAGCTTCATTCTTCATTGTGCACATTTTATAGGTATTATTACCATGAATGCTCTAATGAAATTTTAAAGCTAATTCCTGAGCCAATTAGCTTCTCTTATAATTCGAGAAATTCACAAAAGGCTCATTCATATTCTGTATCTATTAGTTTTTTGCGAACAAACAGATTTGGAAATTAATTTTTCCCAAGAACAGCAAGATTATGGAATAGTATTATAATAGATTTACCACCCAAAATCACTTAAGTGTATTCAAGGCATCTAAGGCTCATCACCTGATTAAGTGATTTCGTTACGGGTTCACGGCAATAGAATTCCGAGGTTTTCCGAGGGGCGCTAAACCGATTCTGCCGTAATAACGAACAAAAAAAAAATAAATAAAATAATTAACACACATAAAAAAATTACTTTTACTTACATCAACTTAATAATAATGGTTTAAAACATATTTGTGAAAAAAAAACACCGTCGCAAAAATGGTTTTAAAACTTTTACTTGACTGTTTTAAGCACAGTTTGTTTTAGAACATGCTTTTTAATTAATCAAAAGAAGCAGGATTTCTTCTATACATCATTTACATAAATTATAACCATAAAAGTTTATTTATAATAGATTATTTTGCATCGAATATAAATAAAATCACGATATGCGCTAATCATCGAACTTCGGTTTTCTGCCTCTATATTTACACATTGATATATAGTTTTGATTAATAAGGACGAAGGTACCGCACTAATAAATCACCAAATTTTCATATTGATCCTTATTTTTCCCACAATAATAATAATAATACTGTCCATTTCAATTATTAGAAAAAAAAAACACAAAAATTAATTTTTATAGAAACTTCACAAAAAAATTGTTTTTACACTGATTTTATTTTATAATAAATTTTATTGTTCATTTATCCGGTTATATAATTTTCCGTCCGGCTACGATTTGATTATTAAAAACTCGTATTTTACCATTTTATTTTAATATTTTAGTGTGTATATAAACATTAAAAATTCTTTATAAAACATAAAAATAAAAAAAAAAACAATCTCATATATATATTTTATAATCAAAAAAAAAAAGTATATATACAAAAACAAACAAAATCCAATAAATTGTTTATATAAATAAATAAATGCAATATATATGAACGTATAAGTTGTACAGCAGAAAAAAAAGGACTATGAAAAGGACTGTGTTTATTAGTGGTGTGTTTATATGGATATACAATACATATATATAAATAAATATATTTAACAATTTATATAGAAATGTTTCAAATGATTTTAAAATGATATTTAGAACACAAAAAAAAAAAAAAAAACTAGAGGCAGTCTGTCGTTATCGTTATATATATTATTTATTATTTATTATTATTATTATTAATATAAATGCGTGTTCTTTTTATTTTTTTATTCACTATATATATGGCACATTCTATATACTATTATCGTCATATGTACCATTTAGATATATATTATTATCTGGGAAAATTTGCCTTTTTTGCATTTGCATTTCCCCTGTATCCCTGTATAGATTTATGATGATTTTCTATATAATATATTCCCCTCATTAATATATGTGCATTTTTTCACTTTTACGCTTTTTTTTTTTTCACGTATACAAACGGTAAAATACCAAAAAGAAATCTTGGCTGTTCTGTATATATATAACTTCTAATATATTATATATTACAAAAAGAAAAAGGCAAATTATTTATAATATTTTCTATAAATATATACTCTTATTAATATAAATACTCATCCACTTTTGGAAAATACTAAAACTTTATATATAAATATTTCAGGATAACTATATATATAAGAATTAAAATCCTTATTAAATCTTAACGATCCCATGATGATGATGATGATGATATGAATGATGAGAAAATGTTTAAAGGGGTATAATATTTATTTATTTTTTGGAAAATTTGTCTAGCCATTTTTCTATATATATATTTATTTATTTATATTATCCCACCATTTTATTATTTTTAAATATAATGTTTTCACATACCTTAATATTTTTTATTTATATAACAAACACAACATAAAATAAATATATATCGATGTATGAAAAAGGTTTTCAATATGATTTATATATATTATATATTTTATATGGAAAATTGTAAAAAGTTTCCGCCCATATCATTACGTTTTTTATTGAAAAGCATAATCATTTATTAAAATCATTTTAATATATATATATGAAAAAAAAGGTCGTTTTATTTATATGGGCATAAAACGACATATAATGCTCATATAAATCACAATATAATATGCGATGCTATGGAGGATTATTATATATTTATACTGATGAATGAATTTGATATTCATTTCAATATATGTATATAAAAAGGTCTTGTATATATATATACAAAAAATAATATGTATAAAAACAGTGGTGTCCTTTTTTTATATATATTATATATTATCCTTGAAGTTGCGTCCTTTATTATAATATTACGTGTGTAAATAGTTTTTTTTTTTTTTTTGTTAGTTACTACGGCAGAATCGGTTTAGCGCCCCTTTGGAAAACCTCGGAATTCTATTGCCGTGAGCCCGTAACGAAATCGCACTTAATCAGGTGATGAACCTTATAGATGCATATTGAATACACTTAAGTGATTTTGGGTGGTAAATCTATTATAATATGTGGATTAATTTATGAAATTTTTGAGAAAATAAAGCAAACATATGAGATAAAACTAAAAAAACTTTTACTAAAACAAAATAAGAAAAAATCACTCATATATGTTTTCAAACAATTGTCCAAGTTGCACTTTAGGTGGATTAGTTTTTATAGATAAGATGAAATGTTTAATTTAAATAACTGATAATAAAAAAAAGTAGGGGGAAATACCAGTTCAGGGAGACTATATTCCATATAATCTTGCTGTTCTTGGGAAAAATGAATTTCCAAATCTGTTTGTTCGCAAAAAAAACTAATAGATATACAGAATATGAATGAGCCTTTCAGAATATGAAAGAGAAGTTAATTGGCTCAGGAATTAGCTTTAAAATTTCATTAGAGCATTCATGGTAATAATACCTATATAAAATGTACACAATGAAGCTACTGATGATCGTCTATGATCCAATGATTCAATGGAATTTGTTATTGTTTCATTTCTGATCAGCGAAATAGCGTGTTTTTGGATCCTGTCACTAAACTATGAAGGGTAGTAATTGGTGCACCAGCCCATATGTAGGAATTGTACTCTAGAAGTGGTCTTCTTATAAAAGACCTATAAACTAATGCTAAATTTTCAGAATTGAGAAATTCTTTCGATCTTCTTAAAAATCCAATGCGACTAGCTGCCTTTTCTAGCTAGCTGCCATTATTATATTATTACCCCATGAAAAGTTGTTTGACAAAGATATTCCCAAATTTAATAGGTCACATTAGATTGTGGAATTATTTGTATTATGCATAAGTATTGGGTCAACATTTATATGGATCTTATTTTGTTTGAGAACAAACATGCCTTTGTTTTAGATGGATTGAATTCAACTACGTTGTTTATCCTTCCCCAATTAGATATTGAATCTAAATCTTTGTTAATTGAGGAAATCATCTTCTGGC
Source organism: Dilophus febrilis (assembly GCA_958336335.1). Taxonomy (NCBI): domain Eukaryota; kingdom Metazoa; phylum Arthropoda; class Insecta; order Diptera; family Bibionidae; genus Dilophus; species Dilophus febrilis. The sequence continues at coordinate 43,856,277 of OY284471.1, read as the reverse complement.
GAGACTGAATCATTTGATTCGCATTATATGATTACGATGTAGTTCATACGAATAATGGTTTTGATTTTGAACCATCATTATATGGACACATACCGCACACAGTTATGACCGCTTTCATGAATATACCATTTACATTTCAAGTCAAATACTTGAATAATATCCAGGGGCATATTGCCTGCAGATATCCTTAGGAATCCTCTTAGAAGGATTACGTTAAAAAAAATCAAATAAAATGAAAATTTTTATTAAATTTTTGCATTTTTTTACCCATTTCTTTGCAAGGAAAATGAAATATTTTCTTTCACCTTCATCTTGATAGAGATATTCCTGAGAATTTTCTTGATGCTATAGTGACTTAAAATTTTAATATGTTATTGGATCTAAGATAGAGGTCTAATAAGATTTTGTTAATTTTCAGAGATTATTAGCTGATTCGGAGGAGCAAATTGGTAGAACCTTGAAAATCATCAAGTATTTCCAATCCACTTCATATATCTTACATATCCCACAGGTTTATTGGTAATACTATCCCAACTTGTTTTAAACATATTCCTACTGTATCCTTTTTGGAATCATTAGAATTTCTTTAAAAAAACATTAAGATAAAAATGGATTTTTTGCATGAAAAAATAAATAAAATGAAAATTTTTTATATTTAACTTATTGAATTTTTGGTTTTTTTGTCTTTTCTTTGCAAGAAAAAATGAAATTTTAGTTTTTTCTTTAATATATCGATGCAAGAAAATGGGATTTGTTATAAGCTTTTCGTAGTGCTATATAGCCACTTAAAATTTTAGTATGATGATATTGCTGAAGGATATGTCCAACGAATTTGATAAGTTTTGAGAATGTTATCTGATCCAGGAGCAATTTGATAGAACCCGGAAAATTACATTTTTTTTTTCAATTCCATAAGTTCTATAACTTAATTATTATCTTTAAGATAATTTAATCGGATCAATGACAATTTCTGATCACTCCTATAATACCTTTCAAATCCCCACAGGTTTGGTATAATTCTATTCCTAACCGTTTTCAAGATATTATTTCCAAATAACCCCCTATTTTCTATAATATATATAGTATATTTAAAAGAACGCAAATTTTCTTTTATTTCCGTCCAATAATTTTCCAAATATTATTTGTAAAATACACCGGCGATTAAACAAAATTTTCCAATAAACATCATCAATAAAAAGTATATAATTTTCGATGTTTTTTTTTTTTTTATGCTATCCATAATCCTATTCGAATCATCCGGTATATAATTTCAACAATATTATTTGACATATTCACCATTATGTATAGTGTAGTATAGTATATAAAGAATATATTCTCATGAGAATTTATCTTTCAACTTTTTATATACAATAAATATTTGTTTTGTTTGTATATATGCATACAATAAAAAAAGAAACACAACGCAACAAAAACACTTGATATTATGTATTTATTTACATTAGACGAAAAATTCAGTGTTTTGGTTTTTTTTCTTGTTATATTTTCACCAGGAGGAATTTTCACAAAAAAGTTTTTCTTCAACAACAACATCCTCATACACAACATATAAATTATCAACACAGTATATCATCGTCAGTCATTTTATTTTCTTATTTTCTTTTTTTTTTTTTTGTGTGTGAAAAACTAATTTATTTGTAATAAAATTTTATTTCATTTTTGTGGTTTTTTTTGTGCAATTTCCTATTGATTTATTTGCCTTATAAGATTATATAGGCAATATGCGGATTAGAAATATATAATATTCCAGAATTTTGTGATGTTGAGGATTAATTAATATAATATTAAAAAAATAACAACACACGGGAAAAATTTTGAATGGTAAGTGTAAAATTTTCATATATATATTTTCTTTTAAAATGTTTTTTTTGTTGTTGCTTATGACCCCAAAAATATTATTGTAATATAAAGATTTTTTTCTTCATTTTTCCATTGCCATTCGTGTAATTTTTTTTTTATATTACAATATTACAATATATATTCATATATTGGATAGATGATATGCAACAAAAAAGAATATATATTGTACGCACACAAAATAAATGAAAATTCAATCGATATATTTTCCATTTTCATTATTATATATATTTTCTTATATATCATTTTATGTACACACACGCCATAGCAGTTTTTCTATATAAGTTATATATATTATATTATTTTCATCTTCTAAAGAAAATTGTAATTAAATCGTTTTTATTTGTATTAAAAGTTTGATTTTTAATTGTTTTAAAGTATAATTATATATATTTTCGGTTAAGTTCAGTATATACATATATAGTGAAATTCTATTTTCAAATTTTCAAATTTTGATTTTTTATAACAAAAGAAAATTTATAATTTAAAAACAAAATAAGAAAAGCTGCTATTTCTATTTAAAATTGGATATAGATTAATTAATATTTTATATTTTTTATATATAGTAAATAATAAATATTTTATTAATTATTGTTTATATTGATGTTGATATAATTATATAAATTGTGTTAAATGATATATCATAATAAATATGCGATTGATAACAAAACAATCGTATCAAAAGCACACATATATAGTGGGTATGATGATGTTCTATATACTATAAAACATATAGAAATATATAATAAATGTACGTATATATTCATATCACAAGTGAAAATCATATGTAAAATATAGTTTTTTTTTTTTTTTAATATATATTGTTTATCTACTTCATTACAAAAAATTCTTATATTTTGAGTTGGTATAGCGAGAATTTTTATATTTACTTAATATACTACTCTAACCACTATAATATCGGACACCTGCTATTTTATTCGTATGCTCGACTTTCAGATGCCGCCGCGAAAGGACTTTAAACAATAATTTTTCAATCCTTCCAATTTTAATCCTTATAAAATGATGGTTTTAGTTAAATAATTGCGCAGACAGAAGTAAAAAATCTTTTAAATTCAATTACTTATGGAATTTAATTCAAAATGATTCAATTTCACAAAAAAAAAAAAATTGACCATTATAATATCGGACACTTATATTATACGCTTATATTATACGCTTATACTAATCACCCTTGTAACGCCTCCTTTGGCCTTTATAATATCATCCATTTTCTTAGACGTTGTATTTACTAAATTTTTAAATTCATCCGGTGTTTTTGTATTCCTCATTTCAATGATTTTTCCTTGGAATTCTTCACCCCTTCAATTGTAACTTTCATATCATGTATTTACTTTGTTTTATTAATGCCCACAACGATTCTATTGGACTTAAATCGGGACTGTATGGTTCCTTTTAATCTTATTATTAATCAGAATAATACGAAATATTTCTATAGAACTTAATTGTAATTCTACCGTATCAGATATTTAAATAAAATATGGTTAACCGGTTCATATGAGTCACAGAAAGTGGTTTAAAATTTAATGTTACTGATATAGTGATAAACGCAACTGTGAAAAAATGGAGAACTTCTATGCGTGATATAAGTCTAAAATGGTCAACAGCACAATCCAAAAAGTGGACAAGGCACGAAAGTGGACAAGGCAATGCTGGATTCATAAACCGAACTATATGAATATAAGATAAAAATACAGACATGTTTTGTTAAACAATGTTTTTTTTTCTAATAATAATCTCTAATCCTTTTTTATCACAAATCAAAGTCCTTTTCAATTGTTTTCATCAAAAAACAAAACAATAAACAATTTTGAATTCTGCGGCAATGGGATAGCATTATATTTTTGATGATGAATGTAAATTTGTTATTGCGTTGGTGATTCCGATAATAATCGAGTAATTCACACAAAAAATGAAAAATTCCATCATGATTGTTTAAAACACACTGTGAAATTTTCAGCCAGTTATTATAATTTACATTTCAAAAGGAGTCGTTTCTTTGTTTTAATTTACTTAATTAATTTTATCAATTTACATTCCATTTATAGTGTACGGTTAACTCCCAAAAACACATTCATATATTAAATCACTATCTTTTGCGATCGACTATTAAATTATATTCAAACGGCGAATATATATTTCAATACGATGTTGCTCTACCACAAACCGCTAAAGCAACTCTAGTAACTATAGTAACCAGTAACTAAGAACTGGTTGGAAACTAAAGAAATGGGTAAAGGAATACACTTTTAAAAGTGGACATCTTCCAGTCCTGATTTAAGTCCCAATATAATCGTGGTGGGCATTAATAAAACAAAGTAAAAACATGATATGAAAGTTACAATTGAAGGAGTAAAGAATTCCAAGGAAAAATCATTGAAATGAGGAATACAAAAACACCGGATGAATGCAAAAATTTAGTAAATACCAAGTCAAGAGAATGGATGGTGTCATATAGGCTAAAGGAGGTGTTACAAAGGAGATTAGTGGCGTATAATGTCCGATATTATAATGATAAAATTTTTTTTTTTATTAAATTGAATCATTTTGCATTAAATTCCATAACTAATTGAATTTAAAATTTTTTTTACTTCTTCTCTGCGCAATTATTTAACTAAAACCATCATTTTATGAAATAAAATTGGAAGGATTAAAAAATTATTGTTTAAAAGTCCTTTCGCGGCGGCATCTGAAAGTCGAGCATACGAATAAAATAGCTGGTGTCCGATATTATAGTGGTTAGCGTAGTATATCAGAATATCACAATATATAATTTAGATTAGTTAATAAAATAATGTGAAAAAAAAACCATTATTTAATTAAACCATTTTGCGTTATGTCTGTAAAAACTTAAGTACATGCGAATAAATTCTTTTATATATAATATATAGAATAAAATTCATTATTGAAATTCAGTGCTTGAAATCAAAAGTAAAATCAATATAAATCAATAATACTTTCTATATAACCAAAATAAATACTCCAAATTTTGTGAATTTCATCACAATATAGTGAAACTAATGCAAATATATAAATGAATATTTATTAAAAGATATCGCATATCACGTAATTTAATTTATTTATACGCCTTTTTAGAGTGTATTTGCACAAACATACCATTTTTTTTTATCTTAATTATTATTGCAAAATTTGTTTTTATTTTTAATGAATTATAAATGCCATGCACATTTTAGTATATTTTAGTACGTTTCTAAAATTAAAAAAAAAAAAAAAAACCGATAAAAAATTATATCTATAAAAGGAAAATCTGAAAATGTTTGTATGTGAATTTGGTTTGTATTTTTAATTTGATTAAAAATTTTAATTCTTTTAATTCCTTTATATATAAGTGAAAAGATTTTGTTGTTATATTCGCATTTAAAATTTGAGTTTTTTTTTTGTTATCATATATAAATTAACATTAATATATAATAATACTAAAATATAGAAATATATGTTATCTCACTTCCTAAGAAATAATAATAATTAACACTTTTTTATTATATAAATCGATATAAATGCGCTGCTAATATAATAAATAAATAAATAAAGATTTCTTCGCAATATAGTATATTGATAACAGAGGGTTTATTATTAAAGAATTCCTAAGTTGTTATTTTGAAATATACTGCGATATTAATTATAGACATTTCTCGATCTTGTTCTAATTAGGAAAAATTTATCATAATAATAATAATAATAATATAGAAATGAATATTTTTACTGTAAATAGCTATAGTATAATAAATTATCCTTAAAACTTAATACTTAATACAAAACCTGTTAATCATTACATTATTAAAACCCAATCAAATCACTTGTTTTTAATTGTATTTCCACAGATGAAATCTAATTATAATAATGTATAAAAAAATATACAAAACATCTAATAATTATAACAAAAATTTGAAAAAATAAATTCAAAAAATTAATTAAAACAAAAAAAAAACACACACACATAATGAATATTATGCGTAAATTACGAAATAGTGGAACGGCTGTAGTTGGTGGTGTTTCAAATACAATTGGAGTCGGTGGTGGTGGTGGTAGTGGAATAACATCACAATCCACAGGAAGTAGCAGTTCCACTTTGGCAAACGATACCTCAGGACAAATAATTAATTCTGGAGGTAATACTTCATCATCAGCAGCAGCAGCAGCCGGAGCAGCAGCAGCAACCGCGACGAGTGATTCAAAATGTATAGATGAAAGTGGCAATAAAGAGACGATGGTGACAAATGGTGACGCAATGCATAGTCAATTGGGTTTAATGCATTTAAAGAAATTATTCAATGAGTATACGCATCCAAAGGAACCGTTAAACGAAACGGAACGTGATTATAAATTATATAATATGTTACCGTTATTTTGTAAAGTATTCGGTACGGCTCATGCAAATGATATGAATGAAAAATTTTGGGATATATTGGCATTTTGTAAGCAAGTATCAAAATTAATGGTATCCGAAATTGGACGACGGGCATCCAATCAAAGTACAGAGGCTGCATCCATAGCTATTGTAAAATTTTTAGAAATTGAAAATTGTGAAGAGTCCAGTAATGGTTGGATGCTATTGACAACATTAAATTTATTGGCAGCCGGTGATGCATCGTTGATAAAGGTGATGACCGCCGAATCGGTACCCTCGACGTTAGTCAAATGTTTATATTTATTTTTTGATTTACCGGAAATTCCGGAATGTGAAGCGGACGAATATAATGGTGGTGAATTTACACAACGTGAACGTCGTATCCTATTACAAAAGGTATTCGTACAGGTACTGGTACGTTTATGTTCATATCCGTATCCGGCTGAGGAATTGGCACAAATGGATGATTTATCATTGTTGTTTTCCGCCATAACATCACAATGGCCAGTGTATAATATTTTATGGAGAAAATCGGCAGCCGAAATTTTAACAACATTATCACGTCACGGTTTAACCGATCAAGTTATAGCGTATATTCATACAAAGGGATGTATTGCACTGTGTATTGAAAATATGCAACATACACCACAACCGTTGGTGGCCGCCATCGAAATTGTTGAAATGTTTGTTACGGTATTTTGTATTCTGAAGGATTCCAGTGAGGTGACCCAGACGTTACTCGATGATTTTCGTTTGAATCATGGTTATGGATTTCTAATTGATTTCCTATTGAAATTGGAATCAGAACGTCAGAAAAATAATGGTGAATATCAACAGGCAACGATACGTAATTTGGTATTGATGATTGCATCGCTGTGTATGTGTGGTTTTAATGAATTGCGACCGGTCGCAAATCAAACAAATTCATTATTTCAAATGCAAGGATTTCAAATGCCACAAACGTCGTCGACACGTGGCACATCCGTACGTAATGTTTATGCATTTCAGGTATTACAAACGGTATTTTTACGATCACAATCAACATCATTGTGTTGTACCATTTTGGATGCTATCAGTTCTGTTTACCATTCGGATAATGCAAATTATTTTGGTTTGGAACCCCAGGGAACGTTGTGTCAATTCACCGAGAAAATCCATTTAAAACATGCATCGGTACAGGTGAAATTTTTCGAATTACTTGAATTTATTGTATTTCAATTGAATTTTGTTCCATGCAAAGAATTGATATCGTTATCGATTCTATTGAAAAGTTATCATTCCATAACTTGTAGTATTTTATGTATGAAAACTTTATTGAATATTTTAAGGTAATGTAGATTTTAATTTAATTTAATTTAATAAATTAATTATATATTAATTGAATTTTTTTTTTTTGTATTCTTATGATAGACATCATAATGTATTTAAAGATGTTTATCGTGAAGTTGGAATATTAGAAGTGTTTGTAACGTGTTTAGTAAAATATTCAGCATATTTACAAAAACATATTGATGTTGAATCGGGAAATCATGATGTTCAAATAACAAATGAAATTGATATTGAAAAAGGTAACTGTCTACCATCAAAATGTGGCTAGTTTGGTCAAAATGTTATTAATTTTATTTTTATATTATTATCATTTATAGATCCTAATGAAATTCTTGGCAGATTAGTTATTGATGCATTAATTTTATTATTGAATGGCAATAATAATAATGCAAATGTATTTCGTGAAAGTGGTGGTGCAAAATGTGTTCATGAAATGGTAAAATTTCGACATGGTCGTACTCAAATTTTAAGTATGATACGTGAATTGATATTGTCGGCTGGTGGTGAAGATGATATGTTATTTATATTGAGTACAATGCATTCAGCTCCAGCCCATCAAGTTGAATTGAAAATACAAATACTAAAAGCATTATTTGGTTGTTTACGTGATAGTCATCGAACACGTACAATATTTCGTAAAGTTGGTGGTTTTGTTTATGTTACAAGTATATTTGTATCATTGGACGGTAAATTAAATGATAAACATATTAAATTAAATGGAATTGATGGTGGTGATGGTGCTGGTGGTGGCGGGGCTGACACTTTGCCCGATGATGAAACAAAACATTTGAATACCACAAATCTATTACAATTATTATATATTGTTTGTCAAACATTGGCTACCGCAATGCGATTTGAACCGGCTAATGCAAAATTTTTCCATCATGAAATATGTAATACATCATTGTGTGATACATTACGATTACTTGGTTGTTTTGGTCAACAACAACAAATCAATGATAAATCATTGATATCCAATAATAAAAGTAATCAATCATCAGAACTGGATCTGGAACAAATGCAACAAGACGATCAAAATTATTTTCATAAAATATTTATCGGAAATGTTTTACAACCAGAATTTGATGAAAATATTCCAATATCATTATCATTTATTTGTTTAATTTATCGGCTATTATATGATATTGCATTGGATACATTTGACAAACCAAATTTATCGGCTATTATGAATATAACAACAGGAAATGCTAGTGGTGGTGGTGCAACAACACCACAAAATCCCCTAGCAATGGGCGATATGAAACAAATAACACAACAAAATAAAAGTGATCCACGTAGTGTTGTGTCAACGTTAAATTTAACACAACCGACACCCGAACCATTAATTGTACATTCAGGTGTTGTTATTTGTATGTTACAATTATTGCCATCGGTTGAACACAACACCGAAAGTGATAAAGCAATGTCATTACAATTGTATTTATCCGAAGTGATAAAATCATTAATACGCAGTGAACGTAATCAACAGATAATGTGTGAAAGTGGTTTAGCCGGTTGTTTGTTAACAGTAGCGCGGTCAGCATTAAGTGAAGAAAAAAATCTACTTCATGTTCCGATGCAATACATATTGGAACGTTTAGCCGCCCAAGCATTAAAACCAACTGAATTACGAGAATTTTTACGTCTCGGTTCACCATTATGCTGTGAAAGTCCAAATTTAATAAAACCATATCGTTCGGGTGGACCAATTCCATTGACACGCATCAAAACACTTGTATCGATGACAACACCACGTGATTTTCGAGCACATGGTTCATGTACAATGCCACCGTTCGTCGAAATGGATATGTCAGCCGAAGGTTTCGGTTGTCTATATTTACCATCGGTTGCCCCACAAACACCAAATGTTGCCACCAATTTAGATGGTACAATAATCGGTGGCATTGGCAGCGGTGACCGAATATTTCCACCACAAACTGGATTAACCTATTCCACATGGTTTTGTGTTGATAAATTTTCCGATCCACGTACAGATCCGCATTGTGTTCGTCTACTCACCTTAATCCGTAACATAAATAATCCACGTGATGATAATTTAGTATGTTTAACGGTTTTATTGTCGGCACGTGATAAAGCGATAATTGTATCAACACAAGAAACACTTGTTCCATTCAGTAAGACAGGAAAACATATCATATTGATTGTTATTTATTGGATTATCAAATAAATAAATGTTTATATATTTTCGTAGATGTTGGTGAATGGGAGCCCGAAGGAACAAATGATAGTAGTGCAAGAATATGGTGTCCAGATTTATTACATGAAGGACAATGGCATCATTTGGTTATTGTTTTAAATCGCGCTGTATTGAAAAATTCAAGTTTTTCATTATTTTTAGATGGTCATGTAAGTATAACGATAATCAATAACTAAATAATAATAAATTCTATTTAATATGTAAAAATGTTTCTTTCTTTATAGCATATGCACACACAAAAATTGCATTATATATCACAAAATCCGGGTGCGGGTTCGGCAAATTTAACGGTAGCCAATTCAATATATGCCTTCATTGGAACGCCACCGGCTTGGCGTCGTTATTCACGTTTATGTTGGAAACAAGGTGTATGCCATCTAATCGAGGACATAATCAATGCCCAAATAGTATCGACAATATTTGCATTGGGTCCGCATTACATGGGATCGTTACAGGCACCACAATTGGGAAAATCAAATGAATCGATAAATCCATTGGTGTCCGAGGAACGCGTTGTATTCGGTTTGAATGCAAAGGCTATGACCCAATTGACATTGGCAAAGATCCGTAAAGTATATAGTCGTTCGGATAATAAAGCAATTGCCAAACAATTGGGTATGAGTTCACATGAAAATGCAACACCAATACGAATATTACATAATTCGGCGGGCCATTTGGCGGGACCGGCACGAACCCTTGGCGGTGTTGTTGTCGGTTACCTGGGTGTACGCGTATTTAGTCCAAATCCGGTATCGGCAATGATGGACACAGTCGGTGGTTGTAATGTTCTATTGGGTATCATTGCAATGGCACAAGATGTTGAAAGTATGTATGCGGGTGTTAAAGCATTAACATGTATTGTTCGTAGTAATCGGGCGGCACAAAGTGAAATGGATCGTAAACGAAGTTATCAAACATTGGCAATGTTTTTCAAAAAGAAACGTAATCTCTTGAATTCCCATATATTACATTTAACATTTAGTTTAGTGGGAACGGTGAATAGTGGACAGGAAACAGCAGCTATACCAAATGTAACCGCCTTTCAAGATCTACTGTGTGATTTAGATATTTGGCATACGGCACCAAATCGTTTATTGCGATCACTGTTGGAACATCTATTACAATTGGCCTCCGAATCCACAGAAAAACGTGCAAATATACGAATAATGCGAGAATTACAATTGGTTACAAAACTATTACATATTATGGAAGAATACGATGACATTGATATTCTATTAACTTTGTTATCAATTCTATTGGGTGGTCAACCGAGACATTGTGATTTATTATTATTTGGACAGTATATTGCAGCTAAATTACCATTGGTAAGTGTGTCTGGGAGTTATGTGTATTATATATATATTCTTATTAAATCCTGATCGTATCCCTTTTGTATATTTCATATTTCAGATGTCTTGTGATATTGAAAAAACATTAACGATAAAAACGGTGTCGGTGACAGGTGGTGATAGTGATTGTGATTTAATAAAATCCGATGATAATAATTCAACAGTGTTACAACGTCGTAATTTACATATAAGAAATCGTTGTTTAACATTACTACATTCATTGTTGTTTACCAATCGGAATACCGTTAATCATATCATATGTGATGATATTTCTCGGATATTGGGTATGGATTGGATTTTATTATTTTTACAACCACAAATCCATTCGACAACCGTTATACTTGGTATGCGCATTTTGGTGGTACTTTGTGCAAACGATGCACTTATCGGCCGATTTAAAGAGGGCAATCAAAATGGTGGCTATTTACGTTTTACCGAATTGGTGTCACAATACAATAAAATCGATTTAGGACATACACAAATTAATCAAAAAACTGGAAGTATAACAAATAATAGTTCGAGCGTTGGTGGAAATGTTATCAGTAATAATAATAATAATAATAATAACAATAATGTAAATACAAGTGGATCGAATATGAACAGTGGTATAACAAATACAAGTGGTGGCGGTGGTAATAATTCAATGGTACAAGTACAACCGGGCATTCAATTACCGGCACAAATAGCCGGTGAAGTAAAAACAGCCGTATTACATATACCAGGTTTTCAATATTTAGAATGGTTATTACCACATCATTTGGATATTGCTGAATTATATTTTCTATTGACGGCATTGATAATGGGACAACCGGTAAAATTATTAAATTGTGATAGTGAAAAATTTGATTTGGATAATGTATGGGCATTTTTGTGGGGTGCTCCCGTTGCAAAAAATCCCGTAGGCACATATGGTGCTAAAATTAATTTATGTCCAGAGGCTGTTTGCGTTCTATTGTCTATGGTACGAAAAATTGTACATATCGATAATGATAAAAATAATAATAACAACAATATTAATTTACCAGAATGGTTACAAACACATTCGGTCACCATAATACAAGTATTATTTTCATTATACCATAATTTCCCAGATTTTATGTCAGTCATAATGTTGGCCGATGTTATAAATGCATTAGCTGCTGTTTTATTTCCGCTTCCAAATAAAGATATTAATGGAAATGGTGTAATAACAACAACCGCAACAACAACCACAAAATCAAATGTTGGTACAATAAATTCAACAGGTACTGGTACAATAACATCATCTACAACAATTGATTCAGAACCAAATAGTGGTGCATCGTCGCCGACCGACGAATCAATTACCAATGCTGTTGTTGTTATATTGCCAGAACAACAGCAAATATCATCACGTCCAATTGCTGGTCAATTGACGGGTGATTGTAAAGTTCGTAAATTAATTATTGATTTTTTACGTGTCATCGTTGTGGATTCATTAAGTTTATCGTTAACAAGTAAAACAACGCCGGTCATTGATTTGGTATTGGATGCATCACCGGAAAATAGTGAACAATCACAACAAATTTTATTTCAAACTGAAATTATATCAGCGCTAATGGATCATTTATTGGCAGCCGATGTTTTAGTGGGTGAACAAGCCGCTTTACCAATTGTACCGCTAATACAAAGTCATGTCCAAAATATTGCACCGAATGTATTCTATTTGACGGCACGCGTTGTTGATAAACTATGGCAGGGTAATTTAAGTAAAGATCCACATGAAGTATTCGATTTTGTAATAAAATTAATTGCCCAAGCAAAACGTCGTTCGAGTAGTTCATTGTCTCTCGAACAATTACATCATTCATTGAATCGTGTTATATTGTATTTATTGTCTCGATCAACAGAAACGGTAACCGAACAAATGGCTGTACTAGAAGCATTACATAAATTAACAACGCATAGGTAAAAAAATAAAAATAGATGATATATTATAGATTGATAATAGTAAATTCTAATTTCATGGTAATGTTTTTTGATCATGGTTTTGATTTAGATTATTAATATTTGGTGCTGGTAATCATGAATTGGATTTTATTGGTTGTTTAACCTATTGCCTATTACAATTGACATCGGATATGAAAATTGTATTGGATGTGAATACGATAAATCGTAATACAACATGGCATGTGAATCCACATAGTGATGCATCGACGGCAATTGAATCACGTGATGACTTTTTAAATCAACATCAAGGTAAAAATTTAATTGTTATTGCAGCGTTCCGTGTTTGGGAAGAATTGTATGTGTGTAAGAAACCGGCCATTGAAGAGGTATTTAAGGTAACGCTAATGCAACCGCAAAATTCAGCAAAAGCACCCGATTTACTGTTGTCACGTGAACCAATCATTGATTCGGCCACAAAACTATGGTACAATTATGTTGATCTGGAGAAGAAATCAACGTATCGTGTCCCATGGGAATTGCACAATCAAATCCAATCGAAAATCCAAAAGGTAACCGGTGGTTTGACTCGCCTTGCAAGTCGTACAAAAGTGAAAAAAGATGAATATACAAAAATTAAATCACGTATCATAAAAACGAAAGCATTCCAATGGACAAACATTAATTTAAATTTAATACGTGATTTATGGGATATGAAACGGGTACAAAATGGTCAAATGATACAGCACACCCAACGGTATGTGTATCAGGATTGGTTACAATCGGAAAAGGAATTGATACGTGAACGTGGACTTTGGGGACCGGTTAAAGTAAGAATCAGATTTTGTATATAGCATCCTATAGTTTTTTTTTTGATTCCATTTAATTTCATTTAATTTCTATTAGATTAATACACTGGATAAATGGTTATTGGATTCAACGGAAGGACCACATCGTATGAGAAAAAAAACTATGAAAAATGACGTATTCTACCTCCATTATCCATATAGGCCTGAATTAGAATTGGCTAATAATGTAAATAAATAAATAAATATTTTTTAACAAATTATACTGAATTAACAAAAAAAAAAACGTTTTATTTTTGATAGCGCCAATTAAAATACAAAGTAGCAACAAGTTTTGATAGTAAATCATATTTTACCTATTGTCAATTACCACCAAAAGTATTATGTGAACCAACAGAACATTCAATAACAGCCGCCACCGCATTCGATATAAATAAATCAACAGATTTAGAAACATCACCATCAAAAATACAAAGTCCAACTGCAGAACAACCACCGTCGTTGGCCAGGTGAGTTCAATTAATAAAAAAAAAATAAAATTAAATTTTTTTTGCGATTATTAAATGGTGAAAATAATTACAGAGCACAAAGTGAACCCGGTGAAGAAATGGACGAAGAAGAGGATGAAGTTGCATTGGTATCCGATAATCAAACATTATTGCGTATGCTAGAGGAACAAGAGAAAATATCGTATATGTTTCGTTGTGCACGTATCCAGGGATTGGATACAACCGATGGTCTATTACTATTTGGCAAAGAATATTGTTATGTTGTGGATGGTTTTACATTGATAAAAAATCGTGAAATACGTGATATTGATTCATTGCCATACGGTTCATATGATCCAATATTACCGAATCCCGGTAGTAATAGTCCACGTCGAACACAAATGTTAATGCGTCAATGTTCAAAATTCTCCTATGAAGATATTCGTGAGGTGCATAAACGACGATATCTTTTACAACCGATTGCACTGGAGGTGTTCTCGGGCGATGGACGAAATTACCTATTAAGTTTTCCCCGAAAAGTACGTAATAAAGTGTATCAACGTTTTATGGCAACGGCAACGGCAATTGCGGATAGTGCCCAACAATCGGTGGCCGGACAAAAACGTGGTGCAAGCGTTGAACAAACATCTGGTATATTTAGTAGTTTAATTGGTGAAACTTCCGTAACACAACGTTGGGTGGTAATTTATTATTTATATATTCATGTTTTTCATTCCACTTTAGCATTACAAATGAGTAATATTTTAATTTCTGATTTGTATTTAGCGTGGTGAAATATCAAATTTTCAATATTTAATGCATTTGAATACGTTGGCTGGACGATCGTATAATGATTTAATGCAATATCCTGTATTTCCATGGATATTAGCCGACTATGAATCCGAAGAATTGGATATGACAAATCCAAAAACATTTCGTGATTTTTCAAAACCAATGGGTGCCCAAAGTGTTGATCGTTTAGAACAATTTCAAAAACGTTTTAAGGTAAAATCTCATCTATTGGAAATTAAAAAGTATATTATATTGATTAATAAATAATAATAATAATATAGGAATGGGATGATCCACATGGTGAAACACCACCATATCATTATGGTACCCATTATAGTTCAGCAATGATTGTTTGTTCGTATTTAGTTCGATTAGAACCATTTACTCAACATTTTCTACGTTTACAAGGTGGCCACTTTGATCTGGCCGATCGTATGTTTCACAGCATTAAAGAAGCTTGGCAATCGGCATCCAAATTTAATATGGCCGATGTTAAAGAATTAATACCAGAATTTTTCTATTTACCAGAATTTATGGCAAATACAAATAATTTCGATTTAGGTTTGATTTTATTGGATTCTATTCGAAACAATTAATATTAACAAAATTATTATTATTTATTGATTAATCAACATTATAGGTACAAAACAAAATGGTGAATCATTGGGTGATGCCATTTTACCGCCATGGGCCAAACAAGATACACGTGAATTTATACGAGTTCATCGTCAGGCCTTGGAATGCGATTGGGTTAGTCAACATTTACATCAATGGATTGATTTGATATTCGGTTGTAAACAACAAGGGCAGGGTGCCGTTGATGCCGTTAATGTTTTTCATCATTTATTTTATGAGGGTAACGTTGACATCTACAATATTGATGATCCATTGAAAAAAAATGCAACCATTGATTTTATTAACAATTTCGGACAAATACCAAAACAACTCTTTAAAAAGGCACATCCAAGTAAAAAAATGCATTCATTATCGTTGGCCTCTCAAGTATCAATAACATCTGCATCCTCGTCCGCGTCGTCGTCTACATCATCAAATCGTAATCAAATAAATGATGGCGGATCAAATGCAATGATGTCATCACAATCTCAATCTCAAACTACATCAATTCAAACGGCTGATAAATTATTCTTTCATAATTTGGATAATTTAAAACCAAGTCTACAGCCGATTAAAGGTAACACACCAATAAAACTATTATTATTTTGTAAAAAAAATCATCTCTATATAATTTTATTTATTTTCAATGTGTATAGAGCTTAAAGGACCTGTTGGACAAATTATACCCGCCGATAAAGTTGTTATGGCCGTTGAACAAAATAAAGTAATAAAAATTGACAATACAAATACCGAATAATAATAACATTATTTATATCTGATTCTGAATGAAGGTAATGATGGCACCATTATTTACTCGTTACATTGCATGGGGTTTTGCTGATCATTCGTTACGCATTGGTATGTACGATTCGGATCGAGCATTATTTGTTTGTGAAGCGGCTGCACAAAATTCCGGTGAAATTTTAGCATGTGCATGTCCAAATGCCCGGACAATTGTAACGGCCGGCACAAGTTCCGTGGTTACCGTATGGGAATTTGATTCACGTCGTAAATCATTAGTGGTAAAACAATCATTACATGGTCATACGGATGCCGTTACATGTATAGCCGCAAGTCCAGCATATAATGTTATTGTTTCGGGTTCCCGCGATGGTACGGCTATCGTTTGGGATATGTCACGGTTAATATTTGTACGACAATTACGTAATCATGTGGGTTTGGTGGCCGCCGTTTGTATAAATGATTTAACCGGTGACATTGCAACGTGTTCTGCCACTTGGCTTCATGTTTGGTCAACGAATGGTGATCCGTTGGCCATTGTAAATACCAGCATTGGTAGTGCCGATCGTATGCAACAAATATTATGCATAGCATTTTCGTGTACACGTGAATGGGATCAACAAAATGTTATAATAACGGGATCAACGGATGGTGTTGTTCGGATGTGGTCAATGGAATATGTACAGGTGCCACTGCAAGAGAAACAACCAACTATACCACCACCGGTAATACAAAAAGCAATATCAGCAGCAGCAGCAGCAGCAGGATCAACAACCGGCGTAGCTCAACCACCAAAATCAATCGCAAATCTTGAACAGCAATTGAAAATTGCACATCCAATTGACAGTGAATTAAAAATTGGAATTGGAGTTGTAGGTTGTGCGGAAGATCAAGATGATGAGAATACAAAATCGATAAAAAATCAAAGAAATAAAATGGATCTTATAAAACAAATGTCAACAATTTCAACAGATGGAAATGGTAAATTTTAATTATTTTATTGTGGTTTTTGGTTTTTAAATTATCCCATGAGTTTTTATTGTTTTTTTTTTTCCTTTTCAGAACTTGTAAAATCCGGTTCAGAAAGTAGCATATCAGAAACATGTGATAGTATTAAGGAATCATCAAAGCACTTTGAAAGTGAACGTGATAATTGTAGTGATAAAGAAATAGAAAAAATTGATGGTCAACAACAATCAAAAGCAACAACATCAACAACAACAACAACAACAACAGCCGAAATAATAAATCAAATAACAAATAATGATTTAGAAGTACCAAAAACAAATATGAGTAAACGTGGAAGTTTAACAAGTGCAAAATCATTACATGAATTAAAACATGATTCTAGTCTAATGGAATGTAATAATAATAATAATAATAACAGTAATATTGGTAACATTGGAAATGATAGTGAATCGGCAAATCAAGATGGGCAACCAGCGAAAATCGATGATGAAGATCCATTAAAAAATCGTGGTATACGACCAAGTAAATCGGATACAAGTTTAACTGATTCATTTGTTATGATCGATAATGAATATAG
Organism: Dilophus febrilis; assembly: GCA_958336335.1. Classification (NCBI taxonomy): domain Eukaryota; kingdom Metazoa; phylum Arthropoda; class Insecta; order Diptera; family Bibionidae; genus Dilophus; species Dilophus febrilis. The sequence continues at coordinate 43,838,226 of OY284471.1, read as the reverse complement.
TAAAAAGAAAATGATGATTAGTCAAAATGTATTAAGAACTGGTAAGTTTTTACAATTGAATTGGTTCAATTCTTTCAATTATGTTGGTAATCTCCAAAAAAATAATTGAAATCCATTACTACTTGTTTGTTTGTGATGAACTTTGTGGGATTAATTTTCTAATTGCTTTCTCATTCCATTGACAAATTCAATTAGTTTTACATTTCGTTAGTCAAAAAAAGTGTCTGATAAAAATCAATACATTTATTTCTTCTTTATAAAGGTTTTAAATGGCAACGTCAATTGGTATTTCGTTCAAAATTAACAATGCATACGGCGTATGATCGTAAGGATAATACAGAACCGGCAAGTATTACAGCGTTGGCCGTTTCAAAAGATCATAAAACATTGTATGTGGGTGATGCTCGTGGTCGTCTATTTTCATGGAGTGTAACCGAACAACCTGGACGTGGTATGGCCGATCATTGGCTTAAAGATGAAGGTGCTGAACAATGTGTTGGTTGTCATGTTCGGTAAATTTTAATATAATTTTATGTATATTTTTTTCACTATATATTACATAACTTTTTTTCTTTTTTTTTCGTTATCTCTCCATTTCCAGATTCGCCCTTTACGAACGTAAACATCATTGTCGTAATTGTGGTCAAATATTTTGTAATAAATGTAGTCGCTTTGAATCAGAAATATCACGATTAAATATATTAAAACCGGTACGTGTTTGTCAATCATGTTATGCCACTCTTCGACATCATTCAACATCAATAGATAATAATTAATAATAATTATAAAAAAAAAATATAAACAAACAATTAATTCCACCTAATAAATTTCGTTGTGGGTGGGTTTTTTTTTTTGTTTCTTATTCACACAATACAATATATATTCATTCCCTCGATAAACAAATGAAACAATTATAGCCTCCCTGTGGATAAATATATAAATATATAGTAATTAAGTAGAAAATTATAATTAAAAAATAAATATATTAATAAATGTGTCGTCGTCGTTGTCATCGTCGTAATTTCGTAATTTATATTATAAATATAATTGTTTGTGTGTGAGCCCAATTTTGCTATCACTATTTTAATTGTTTGCTAATTTTATTAATTATTATTTTTATTTATACATTCCTTTTTTTTAAATTGTTTTACCTTTTTTTCTAATTTACAATTTTAGTCCATTATTTGTGATTGTGTTTTTTTATTTTTTTTAAATATTTTTTGTTAATTATATTTTATTTAAAAAATTCTATTTTTTTTTTGTGTTTGTTTAAGCGTTTAAGTTTTAAAAGCTCTACTATTACTATTATAAATACTCATTAAATCGTATAATTTTTTTTTTTTTTAATTAATTTTTAAAATCAATCACATTTTAATAATTAAAAAGGAAAAAGGAAAAATTGCACATATGCGATATTATAATCTAATAATAAATCGTATTTAATTAAAAAATATTCTATTCGAAATATTATTAATTATTATGTGTGTGTGTGTGTGTGTGGTGGGTGATTCAGTCTGAATTAAAATAATAATAATAATTAAGAAAAACATAAAAAGTAGTCTAAAAAGTATTTATAAAGAAATTTATATTTTGTGTTGTAGTTTATGTAAAGTTCGATGATTGAAAAAATAATAAACTGCCGAAACCAAGAAGACGAAGAAAAAAAAAAGTATTTTTTAGAAATATAATTTGATTGTAATAAATATATATAGTTAATTAGTATTTAAATGGAATTACTGCGCGATTGTATTATTAAAAAGAAAAATTTAATTAATTAAATAGTAATATATTTTATAAATAAAAATTCGCCCTCATTCAAACAAGATCCCACAGCAAATATATTTATTTATTAATAATGAAATTAATTATGGAAAGCATTAAATGAAAATTAATATTTTAATTTATATTTATTATGATGTGTAATAATATTATTATAATTGGGGGGGCGCCTATTTTTGGGGACTGGAAATTAAAGAATTAAAGATTCAGTATTCATTATATTAACCAAAGATTAACCGAAATATATTGTAATAATAATAATAAATGAAGGAGAAGGTATTTTTAATTTATTTAAATTTTACATATAATTCCTTTTGAGATTAAAAAAAAAAAGAAAAAATACTATTTATTATTTTGTTTTTCTCTGTTTTATTATTATTTTTATGTGATAAAAAATGATTATTAATTTATTTTAGTATTTATTAACTTAAATTTAATATAATTTTAATATTATTGAATTGAAATACTGTTTTTTTTGTTTGTTTTTAATTCGCTATAAAAATTGCAAATAAAATAATAAGTGAAAAAAATTGTTGTTCTTGAGTATTTGAAAGGTATTTTATAAAATATTTGGAATTTTTTTCAAATAATCCGGCATATATGGCATGTAAATGACAGACGAGATGATGATGATAAAAAAAATTAAATTAAATTAAAATATATTGATTTAATTTATTTATTTATATTATATAATTATTATTATTATTATTATAAATCAATCAATCAATTTTTTTTTTTTTTTTTACACAGATCTAAGCTCAATCGCAGTATTTTGATTTTAAATCTAATAATATTTTTTATTGTATTTAATCAAACAAATAAAAAAAAAAAAAAAAACAATTTTTTATAATTTCCATTTCCATCATTAATGAAATAACATTTTTTTTTTAACAAACCCCGGATTATCGCATCATCGCATCTATACTATATATATGACTCTTTGATAATCGATCGCGATCCCCGATCAGTAATAACATATAATTTAATTTATGAATTATTATGAATTATAAAAAAAAGAAAATCATATATAAATAATAAATGTTAATTATATATATATATATATATCCTTTTTATAGTTGTAACTATGTTTATTTTATTTTTTTTTGTTGTATTATCAATCACCATCTTAATAATACTATAGCGATCCTTTCACCAAATGTTTTTTTTTTTAGTGTTAGTATTTTTTTCCCCAATCTCAATCATCGTAATCCCGAATCACTAAAAAATTAACCCCGTTTAACTAACACACATCGTCGAAAATTCCCTATAAATAGTTCAGTATTTATTTTTATTTTTTAGTAAATGTATTAAATAATAATAGACATTTAAATAAATAACAAAATTTGGTTAAATAAAGATAATATAATAATAAAAAAGAAAATTGTTTCCGTAGAAATATTATTTAAAAATTAATGGGAGGTTTTTTTTTTATTGCTATGAAGAATTTTATCATTTAAAATACCCTTCTTTTAATTTAGATATATTTATATTAAGGAATATAATAAGCGATTTTTCTGTTTGTCCAAAAGGATTAGGATAAAATCTAATGAAAATAATTCCCACTTGAAAACTCGCATTATTGAAAAGAGAACTCGCAAATTTCGTATTTTAATCATCCAAAAAAGGGTTAGAGACAGAAGTCTCTAAATTAATTTAAAAAAAAATCCCAATACAACATTTTTTATTGTATATAATTATAGATTATTGAATGAGTTTCATAATAATTTTAAATATATATTTATCTGTATTTAACTACTTAAATAAAAAAACCACTTAAAACCAAACAAATAAGATTAGGTTAATAAAAAACCTAAATAAAAAATGCATATCTCGCAAATATACGTACTTAAAATGATAAAAAAATATATTTAATATTAAACTAAATTTTATTAATTCACTTCTATTTTTTTCTTATTAAATAATTAATAGTAATAAAATTATTATCGCGTTCAATATAATAGAGAAAGAAATATATTTGCCGTAATATAGAAATAATAAATTACCGAAATTTTAAAAATGAAAAAAATTATTCATCATCCAATATTATTAATAATAATAATAAGTGCATTAACAATTTTTAATACATATGGTTGTAATGCAACGAAATTAAATTATAATAATTATCGTGTTTATCGTTTAAAAATTGAAAATATTGAACAATTTAATGGTATTGTGAATATTGATGAAGAACAAATTGGTTATGATTTTTGGCAATCACCAAAATCAACATTTGGATATGCTGAATTAATGGTGGCACCCATAAAATTCGATGAATTTCATAAATTAATGACCGATTTGAATATTGAGCATACATTAAAAGTGAAAAATGTTCAAAGGTTTGGTTTGGTTGCTTGAATTAATATATTTTAATTATTGTTTTTTTTTAGTGATGATAGCGATTATATTATTTTTATTTTTATTTATTTTTTTTTACTACAGTTTAATTGATAAAGAACAATCTACAGGACATACAAGAGCAATTGGATGGACAAATTTTAATACCCTAAATGAAATCTATTTATGGTTAGATGAATTATTAGCAGGAAATCCAAGTGTATTAACACCATTCACAATTGGATATTCCCATGAACAACGTCCCATTCGTGGTGTAAAATTATCACATAAAGCTGTATATTTATGAACAATCTTTTAAAAAAAAAAAAAATCAAATGGATTTTTTAGCAAATTCTATTACATTGTTCTATTCTACTATCTATTTATATAATATAGGGTAATCCAGGTATATTTATCGAATCGAATATTCATGCACGTGAATGGATAACATCGGCTACGGCTACATGGTTTTTAAATGAGCTATTAACATCAACGGATCCGGAAATTGTTTCAATGTCACGTAATATTGATTGGTATATTATACCGGTATTTAATGTTGATGGTTTTGTGTATTCGCATGACGTTGATCGTATGTGGCGTAAAACAAGACAAAATCATGCAACCGTTTGTTATGGTACGGATGCCAATCGTAATTTAGGTTATGAATGGAATACAGTAGGTGCATCCAGTAATCCATGTTCAAATAATTTTGCTGGTCCTTTTGCATTTTCTGAACCGGAAACACGAGCATTAGCCGATTTTGTTGCAACCATTTCCGATAAAATTAATATTTATTTATCATTTCATTCTTATGGTCAATATTTATTATTTCCATGGGGTCACACCACAACGGAATTGACACCAACGCATGATTTACAGGTAAGATTTTGAAATATCATTGATATCCTGAATAAATATAAATTCAATTTATATATATATATTTTAATAGAGTCGAGTAGCAGCTTTAACAACGGCAGCAATTGAACAACGTCATGGAACTGTTTATACCCATGGGACATCATCAGCAGCTTTATGTATATAAATTATACTTAATTTTTTAGAATTTTGCAAGAAGGGTTCAAGTTTTATTTATTTTGTTATATTAGATTTAACATCTGGAACAACCGTTGATTATTTCTATAGTCAACATGATATTCCAATTGGTTATACATTTGAAATGCGTGATCATCCAGATGGTAATTAAATTAAATAGTATTTTTTTTTAACTTTTTTTGTATTGAAATATTGAAGTGTATTAAATACATTTTTTTTTTTAAATTTTCGTTACAGGCGAATACGGATTTGTTTTACCACCCGAACAAATTTTACCGAATTGTGAAGAAATAATGGAGGGTATGAAAGCGTTAGTGGCAGCTGCACGTGCCGAAAATGTTTTAGTTAATAATTAACAAAACAGATTTTATGAATAATTTTAAATGAATTTTAAATGAAATAAATTTTGTTTATTTACGATTTATAAATTGATTTAAAATTTATCATAATTTTATAGAAAAAAATTGGGATCTCATAAAACAAATAAGACGAGTTAGTTTTACGGTTTGAGTATTTAACATTCTTCTGTAAATGATTTTGATATCATTAGTCTGTGAATTGTCTGCAATTCGATACCTAATAATCTAATTATTATATACAATCAATCTATTCCTGGACTGTGACTTATAAATTAATTAAAATAAAACGGTATTTTTATTTTTTCTTTAAATGATATGTATCCTGTATAATTTTTTCTCTTTTAATTTTACAAAAAGTCTCTTATAATAAAAATTAATATATATCTATGACGGCACACAATTAAAATATAAATTTTTAACACATAAAAGGATAGAATACAAGTTTTCCTTTTCACTGTGCGAATTGCTAATTCATGATTCGAATGAAAAATTAAATGTAAAATGGTAATTATATATATATATATTGTAATGGTAACAAACAATTATATATATAAAATAAATATTAAAGCTATGTATATTATGAATTACTTATAAACACTGAAATGACTATATCTAATATATAAATAAAAAAAAATAATTAAATAATAAAATAAATTATTCATTGGTCAATTAATTATTAAAAATCTTTCAAAAACAAATTTACTATATTCGTTTTGTATTACATTTTATTTTGTGATATGCGAGTATCGCACCCTTTCAACATATAATTAAACATCTTCCATATCAACATCAAAATCAGTATTTAATAATTTCTCTTCATCATCATTGATATAATTTTTTTTAAATTTAATTACATTACTATTATTACTATTATTATTATTATTTGGATTAGTGTTGGTGTTACCTAAATTAACAACGGGTGCCGTTGAATATAAATAAATAGCCCATGAAACAATACCAATGGCTAATATTGTATTCAAATAAATTGGTATATGAAATAATAGATAACATAAAATGGCTGTAAATAATAATTCTAATGCACTGGCAAATGATTTTAATATTGAATTCATATATTTTAAGAAAAAACTTGTTACAATACCAATTGCTGCATTATTTATCATTATTGTAATAACATTAAATGTAAATACCGATTGTAAACTATCACTGGTGAATGCATTTAAAAAATTACCTTGTAATATCAATATAATACCATTACAAACTATTGAATCTAAATACATAAATACATTTTGTACATAAATATTAACGTCAGATCCACGAGTTTTCAAGAGATATTCATTATAGACACCGGCCAAACATGAACAAATTGTTTGTATTAATATAAATATTGCATTTATACTTAAATCAAAACCATTTATATTTTTTCCATGATTTTCGTGTAATGTTTCTGGGATCCCATCAGCAGCCGCTCCAACCTTTTCTGCTATCAAATGTTCACCGTTATCATTCGTTTTAGTTATCATCAGCAACGATGATACAGCATTAAAATTTAATTGTTTTACCATACAACCAACAGTTAATAAAATTAACGATAACCATTGTTTTGTACTTAAATATTTTTTAAATATTATCTAAATAAATGTATATATATAAATATAGAAATCTTTTAGTGTTTTATATATTGTCTTTTGAATTAAGTTAATAAAATATATAGCTACAAAATTTTAAAAGTTTACCTGAAATAATATACCGGTAATGACGACACGAAATTGTAATAGTAAATAATAGGTGGTTGGATCAAATGTTGATAAATTAATAAATGCTAAATTATTATATAAACAATATAAAAATGCTGGTACAAAATATAATAATAATATTGTACGACCCTCAATTACATTCCAAATTAATGATTTAAATGTATGATCACGACAATACAATCCAGCCGATATAATTAATTTTAATATTTCAGTTAACAATACAACTGTTACCGTATTATAACTATAACTATTATTTGTTTCTTGTGATGCTGTCACCAAAATACCTGTGAAATATGACAAAAGGAATTCATTAATTAAAGATATATAATTTGAAATGTTTATAAATTATATATTTGAATTCAAAATCTAATTATTATAATATGACCGTTATTAAAACGCCCGATACAAGTTACATCTCAGGTACAAATAAGGGGGATCAAATCGGATGCATTTGAAACCATTGACGGAGTACGGAAAGGGGACCCTTTGGCTACATTGTTTTTCAATGTTATATTGGAAAAATGTATAAGGAGGACGACCGCATTAACACCAGCAGCACTATTTTTACGTCATCTGTTCAATTACTCGGCTATGCCGATGACATTGACGTGGTGGGTAGAAGTATATGGGTGCCGTTAAAGAAGCGTTCTTACTGTTGGAACGTGAAGCTTCGGAAATGGGATTAAATGGGGTAAACGAGGAGAAAACCAAGTATATGATCGCACCAACGAACGCAGTAGGTTTATGGCACAACATCAAAGCGTATATCAATTGGTCAGAACAAATATGAAACGGCGGACCGGTTTAGCTACCTTGGAAGCAGCATAAACAGCGAAAACGATATAGCGGAGGAAGTTCAATCCCGGATTGCTTCGGGAAACAAGGCCTTTTACGGTTTGCGAAAGATGAACTTCTTCTCGAAGACATTGAGTAAAACATTGAAACTAAAGCTATATCAAACACTGATTTGACCAATTGTGATCTACGGTTCTGAAACGTGGTGCATGACACAGGCCACCGAACGGCGAGGGTTGGAGGGTTCGAAAAGAAAATACTACGCCTCATCTTTGGACCGACAAAGGAAATGGAAGGATGGTGGCGTAGGCGGTTCGATTTCGAGCTATATAAATTATATACGGAACCCGACATCGTTCGGTTCATTAAGATCGGTCGCCTGAGGTGGTTTGGTCATGTGGTACGAATGGATGGCGATCGTATACCGTCAAAAATGCTGGACAGTAAGCCGGGCGGATCTAGGAGTGTAGGAAGACCGCGGGGTAGATGGAAAGACGAAGTAGAAGTGGACCTTCGGGCCCTCGGCGTTTCCGGCTGGCGGACGTTGGCGGCGGTAAATAGGTCCGGTTGGAGAAGGCTGTTAATGGACGCCAAAACCAATTGTAGGTTGTAGGCGCGCAGAAGTAAGTAAGTAAGTATTAAAACGCCCGTCAATCTCTATCTATGACCATTTAAAATATTTAATCATCGCGTCCGCACATTTACAAAATGCGTCGTGTATCAATCAAACCAAACCAAAAAAAAAAGGGTCAAACCATAAACTTTTATATTTATATTGTAGATATAATCGATTGAAATTATTACAATTTATTATTATTATTAGATAGTAAATTGCATAAGATATTTTTTTATGAATATGATTCAACGCGTAATGTGACGTGACACCAATCTAAAAATTGTTTATGTATCTTCTTTCATCATACGCATATACCTATAAAATGTTAATAAATTCTTTTCATCTTTACATATTAATTTTTGAACTTTTAATGATCAAATACCATATACCAACAACAACAACCACAATAACTATACAAAACGAATCAACAAAACATAATCAATGTTATTATAATTTTAACTGACCGTGACACGAAATAAATATTATATTAAAATTATATATTCAAATTTCAAATTTCATTGTATGAATTTGTAAATATTGTTAATTAATGTTTTATGTATAGATTTTAATGCAAAAACAAAAAAAACCTATTCAAATAAAATTAATTATAATTAAACAAATTATTACCTTGACTAATAAATAAGGACATGTATCCAATAAATATAAAAATACTTATGGTATTTGGAAATAATTCTTTCCATACAATACCACTTTTTCGTCCACTGCCTGCACCATTATTTCGATTTGAATTCATTATCAATCAATTTTTAATCAATATATATATTTAAAATCTAAAATTTCTTTTTTCTTTATATTATCTTTATATTGCGACTTTCCCAGCCGCAGTGATTAAGCACAGCAGAACAATTAAGATTAAATAGAACTATTTAATTTTTAATCATTACTTATTTATTTTTATTTTTTTATTCGTTAGTTATAATGTGATAAGCATTTCCTTAAATTCTTTTATCGAATAAACACATTTTTTTTTTTTCAATTATATATTTTATTTATTATATTTTAACTATCCAACATTCTGTCGACTTAACTTTTCTTTTACTAATAAAAAAAAAATAAAAAACGTGTGAAGTGAATGAAAATAATATAAAAAATTATTATATTTTATTTGTTTGGGTTTTAAAAGAAAGCAAAAAAAAAAAAATGAAAATGTAAACAATCAAAATATTTTAAACATATGATTTGGGACGTCATCGAAAGTCTCATCATTTTTTATTATCTCTTATATTGGCCGGTGTGGATTCTGATTGAAAATGAAAATAATATGAAGAGTTGAGGTGAATTTCGTTTGTTCAATTAAATGGGATACTTTTTGTGGCATTTTTTAACATTTATAGAATATTTATTTTAGGAATTTGTAAGTTCTTGGTTGGGATCCATTGTTTATGATCTCTGACATCAAAATTTACGAATAATAATGGCTATAATCCGCACTTTTTTTATTTTATGAAACTCCTACCTATACCCTTATTTTATAAACATTTATTTTCACTCATTAATTTAATCCATAATTTAATCACTCAAATCAATTATATTCTATTCGCTCTCCGAATTTTGGTAAATAAAAAACCGATTGTCACCACACATTCCTCAAAATCAAATAAAAAAAAAAATAAAAGAATCTAGAAAAAAACATCCCTCTAGTCTAGAATAGAATCTAGTGAACCGATAAATCGTTTTGTATGTTTGTTTTATTTTTTTTTAATTCTTATTTTAATTGTATTTCTTTTATTTATTAATTTTTTTAAACCAATAATTAAAATTCTATATAATTTAAATAAATAAAATTTAAAAAAAAAAATGGATACATTACGTGGTGTTTTTCCTGAACCAAGTAAGTAGAAGTACATAATAAATCTTTATATTTCTATACCGGTCTTATATATGCATACATATATTTTATAATACCGCTGGATCATTTTTTCAAAAATTTAACTGATTTTTTTTTTATTTTTATTGTTTCTATTATAGAAGTTCCTCCAAAACGAAATTTTATTAAAGAAAATGTTAAAAAATTACAAGATTTACAAAAACTTAATAATATTCAGAAAAATAATGCAATTGCAGAAAGTAAAAAACGTTTGCATAATATTCCTGGATCAAAATCAAGATGTTCCACCACATCTTCAACGTCAACTACCGCATTATCAACAAATAATAATAATAATAATAAACCGTTAAAAGCACAGAATCAAATCGATGAAAAACAACAACAGAAACATTTCAAAATTAATTCTAACCGAAATAAAATTGATCAATTATTATTGTCAACTAATAATGTAAAATCAAAAAGTGCAAAAACACCAATTATTACTACCCAAAATGATAACGATGAAAATGTTATAAATAATGTTATAAAAAGTGTGGAAGATTCCGGAATAGCCACAATAATAAAACAATTAAAAGATGCATCAAGTCAAACAGGTGACATAAATGATGAGGAATTTTTAAAAGATACAATTATTATTTATCCATCAGCAAGTGTTTTGGAAAAACTAAAACAATCTAATTACAATAATAAAGAATCTATAAGTGGTGCTGGTGCTGGTGCTGGTGGGGCTGGTGATGGTGATGGAAATTATTTATCACCTGATTCACAAATGAATATAAATATTATGCCATTATCTGCCACAACATCATCATTGCAATCAAATAATTTTGTAAGTAATACTATCATGATGGCCAAAAAAAGTAATGATAGACTGATTGATGTTAATGATATGAATAGACATTTTATTTCCACTTCCACTTCCGCTTCTTCAACTTCCGTACCAAATAAATATCAAATAGAACGTGATCAATTTATTGATAATCTTAGAGAATTTATGGAAACACGTACAATTAAAAGTAAATTAAAACAACCAGTGGTGGTTATAGATGAAAAATTTTTAAGGGAACAAGAGATTCGTGAAAAAAGAATAAGAAAAAATTTTTTTGGTCGTGATTATTAAAATTTCTAATAATTTTATGTGTTTTAATTTAATTTATGTTTCATTTTTTTTATTTTATAATGTAAAATTTTCTAAATTGAAATAAAAAATTGAAATGTTTTATAATTTTAAATGAACATATAAAACTTTATTGAATCAATCGTTTTATATATGGTATGGTATATGATTTTATAATAAAATCTAAAACTAATTATTCTAAAATCTGTTTTTGTGTTTTTTGTGTGATGTTATCTTTTTGAATGCGGTGGCAATTTTAGAGAATATATTTCTTTTCTGTTTTCTATCATCAATAGAACACACCTTTTTTATTTACTGTTTTTCTGAATAAAAAAATGGATTTTTCAATTTGAAAATAATCAATAAATTTGTTTTATATATAGTTAAAATTAGGTAATCTGGGGGAAGACGTATTTGTAACATCTTCGGAAGCCGATGAAATTTATAATTTAAATAGACAACAAAATGATAATAATTATAATAATCATGCGAATACAAAAGATAATGTACCAAAAACATATGATAATAGTCAACAAACATCCGTCGCACAAATGACACAAAATAAAAATAACATTCCAAAATGTAAGGATTAATTAATTATTAATTATAGCAAAGCGTTTTAATTTATTCATTCATTTTCTATTTTCTATTTTTTTTTTCTCATTTAGCTTATCGTTACGGTGAATTACCAAAATATTTAAAAACAATGAAAGAAAAAAATCAATTAGAAAGTCAACGTATTGCATCAATTGATCCAAATTGTCCATATGGTCATATCCCGTTAAGTACAGCAGAACGTTTAGAAACATTAGAAATTGCTAAACAAAGTATATTTATCCATAGAAAAAAATATAAAATATAAATTAAATAATTACGAATAATCCCATTATTATTATTATTATTTATTTTAGAAATTCAACAATTAATTGAAGAACTAAATCGAATGTCATTGACAAGTAAATCGATAAAAATAAAACAACGTAAAACTGAAATTGAACGTGAACTTAATCATTTAGAGGATAATATTAAAATATTTTCAAAAAGTAAAGTTTATGTTAGAATTGATTAAGGAACGCAGAACACAGAAGAAATAAAAAAAAAAGACGAACAAACAAATCACAAATTTGAATTTGAATAGTTTATCACTAATCATTTACATTATATATATATATAGAATATTATTATTATTGTTAATTATGCACACGACAATTTTTAAGATCAAATTAATTTTTTTTTTTAATTATTTTTATGTAGCAAAAAAAGTACAAAATATTTAATATTATTATTATTATTATTATTAGTATCTATAGATAATATAACAACACAAAGGATAATAAGAATTGCAATCCATCCGTCCGTCCGTTATTTTAATAATTTTAATTTTAAATATAATACAACATAAAGTAAAACAAAAAAAAAAAAACAGAAAGTTAACTCTATAAATGAAATTGTGATCTCAAATTTTTTTATTAAATGAATATTATTTTTATGGATTAAATTTGTATTACTGTTAGTCTTTAACTTAAATGGAACTTAATCTTTAGAATTCTGAACAAGAATAAATCTTTAAGAACCCTATAATAAATTTTGATTTATTATTGAAGAATTATCGAAGTTTTAGACGGTCTCGACAATAGAAATTACTTTGGAATATTGTTGGAAATTACTTTGGAAGTTTGTGTAGTGACTATTATATTGAAAGTGAAATAACCACAGGGAAATTAAGAAATTCTAATAAATTATTGAAAAAAAAACCCCGATAATTAAAATATTTATCCAAAATGATATATTTAGATAACATATACACTTTAAATCCCATTATTGTGTGTCAATTAGATTAATTTTATTAAATGAAAATATATAAGCTACTGTGTAATTGTATTTCAATCTTCTCTTTATATTCATATATGTATATCATCTATCTATATGATAAACGGCAGCTAATAGAGATTAGATTATAATAAACCCACAGTTAAAAAAAAAAACCAATAATACCTTAACAGATAAGAAATATCTGTGGAAAAATATATATAAATTTACCTAATCAACACTTGTAAAAATTAATCTTAATACGATGATAAGACAAATTTTAACTCTTTTTCTTTTTTTAATATTCGATAATTCATTTATTTATTTTACGGATAGTTTCCAAATAGTGTTTGCTTTAGAAATTAGAAATAAAACAAAAAATAATTTTTAAATCATGAAAGAATTTATTATATTTGTTGTCCTAACGATATTATCAACGATAGTAAATAGTGAACAGGTACGTTTCGATAATTATCGTGTATATAAATTAGAAATTCATACGGAAAATGATTTAAAATTATTACAAGAAATGGATGCTATAAATTCATATGATTTTTGGCAACCATTATCATTGGTACGTTCACCAGAAATTATGATTGCACCCCATCAAATTCCAGAATTTGAAGAATTCATGGAATCCAATCAAATTGATTATTCAATTAAAATTGAAAATGTTCAAAAGTAAGTGAACAGAAAACAAAACAGAAAAAAATTTAATTTTATAATTACATTTAAATTGAAAAAATTTTGTTTTTGTTGGAAAATATATAGATTAATTGACAATGAAAAATCATTAATAAAACCAAGAGTATTTGGTTGGACAGATTATGGTACATTGGACGAAATCTATTCATGGTTAGATGAAAAAATTGCACAATTTCCATTGATATTAACACCAATGATCGTTGGCACTTCATATCAAAATCGAACAATTCGTGCTGTTAAACTTTCACATAAAATTGTAAGTGTTTAACAGTAAACTGTAAAGGTTGGAGTGGTCGTCTCTGTGATCGTTTTAAGGATATAAAAAAATCTAATGATATTTACATATAGGGTAATCCAGCAATATTCTTAGAAGCAAATATTCATGCACGTGAATGGATTACATCGGCAACGGCCACATGGTTTTTAAATGAATTGTTAACATCCGAGGATCCAGCCGTTATTGATATGGCAGAAAATATTGATTGGTATATTATACCAGTTTTTAATGTTGATGGTTTTGAATATTCTCATCAAGTTGTACGTGCATAATAAATAATTATCAATTAAATATTCTTAATATATATTCTATAACCACATAAGTAAAATAATGTTCTGTTTTTTTTTTTTATTTAGAATCGTTTATGGCGTAAAACTAGACAAAATCATGCAACCATTTGTTTTGGTGCCGATGCTAATCGTAATTTTGATTGGATGTGGATGAGTAATAAATATAAAAAGCGGTTTCGCTTTTATTACAAACAAATATGATAAATGTATAATGTGTTTTTTTTTCTTCTGTACCATACCCACACGTACGTAGCTGGCGGAGCATCATCAAATCCATGTAATGAAGATTTTGCTGGACCCGTTGCATTTTCCGAACCCGAATCAATTGCATTAGCTGAATTTTTCCATAGTGTATCGGATACAGTTAAAATTTATTTATCATTTCATTCATATGGTCAATATTTATTATTCCCGTGGGGTCATGATGTAACAGCCATAACAGATACTCATCAATTACAAGTATAATATATTATATATATATATATATTGTCATACAGATATGTGATATATATTGGGGGAAATTAAACGAATTGATTTTAATAATAATAATATTTTATTTAATAATAGATGGATGTAGCAAATGAAACAATTCAAGCAATTGCAACTCTTCATGGTACAAGTTATTTATTTGGAACATCATCACAAGTTTTATGTAAGGGAGTTTTACGGTTTTTTGTCAGGTTTTAATCTTTGATTATGATTAACATTCAATATTTTTTATCATTACATTCAATTTCTTCAAAATAATAAAGATGTAACATCTGGAACTACTGTTGATTATTTCTATCGTAATTATGATATTCAAATTGGATATACATTTGAAATGCGTGATAATCGAAATGGTATGTTGTGAGCTATATAATCTGCTTATGAGCAAGGGAATATATGATTTATTATATGAGGTTTTTTTTTTTTTTTTTTTTACTATACACAGGCAATTTTGGTTTTGTTTTACCAGCTGATCAAATTATACCAAATTGTGATGAAATGCTATTAGGTTTAAAACAATTGGTGGCATCATCAAGAGCTCGTGGTGTATTGCCATCAATATAATAATCGCAAGCATCGCGGACGACATTTTATATATATATATATTGTAAATAACTGTAAAATAACTGTAAAATCTATATAATATATATGTAAATAAGATTTCTAAAATAAAAAAGAATTTTTTTCTTGAAATTCCATCGCATTTTTATTATATGTGTAATTTATTATTAACCCTTTTATGATCTGGAAAACTGCAATAGCAATAGCTGGATTCTATTATACAAGATGAAGATCAGATATGAATTGTACCTTTTATGATGAATGGATGAGTTTATCTATCATATAGATTACAATTTTATTTCATTTTCTAATATATGGAAATAATTTAGTTATAGATATAGATAAAAATAAGTTATAAATAAACTTTTAGAAAATTTTAAATGATCAACGCATATTATTTATTAATATGAAAATAGGACTAACAATCCATATTGATTATTATTATGTTTTATTTATAAAGTTGCGTTTAAAAAGATAACAAACTAAACGAAAAAACAAATAAAACTTTTTCAATTATCAATTATAAATTAAGTGATGTTTTATCAATTAAAAATATAAATCGTGTAAATATACACACCGCGGCACGGTTTTCATATTTGGTTTTATAATAAAGATTTATTTTTTTTAGTTTGAATTATCGCACCGCATTTTTAAAAATGAAATTTAATTCAATAATAATTAATGTATTAATTTTATTTTTTGTTTTTCTACAATGTGAAAGTAGTATCAGTAATAGTAGTGATGTTAATTTTCCAACAGGTGATGAAGCTACTAAGAATTCAAATAATATTCCAATTCGATATGATAATTATAAATTGTATACATTAAAAATTAATACAATTGAACAATTAAATGTGTTACGTAAATTGGAAAGAGTAACGGCCGGAAATAATGAATATATATTTTTGGATCAACCCGCGCCATCAATTGCTATTAGCAGCAATAATAATAATAATGATATAGATTTATTAATATCACCATTTAAATTATTTGAATTTCAACAATTAATATTATTACGTTATAATATTACAAATGAATTAAAAATTAATAATTTTCAAATGTAAAAATATATCTGATATATTGAATGATTAATTTGATTTAAAATAATTAATATATTTTATATAATTATATATAGTTTAATTGATAATGAACGTGCTAAAATAAAACCAAGAGCATTTGGTTGGACTGATTATTATTCATATGAAGAAATTTATGAATGGTTAGATACAATTCTTGGACAATTTCCAATGATTTTAACGGAATTTCAAATTGGTAATTCATCGGAGGGTCGACCCATACGTGGTATTAAATTATCAAAAAGAGAGGTACGTACACGTGTAATATAATAATAAATATATTATAGGATCGCACAGAGATCGGATTATAGAAGATAATAAATAGTAATGTGTTTTTTTTTTTGCAGGGAAATCCAGCAATATTCATTGAATCAAATATACATGCACGTGAATGGATAACATCGGCAACATCAACATATTTATTAAATGAATTGTTAACATCAACGGATCCGTACATACAAAATATGTCCGAAACAATTGATTGGTATATTTTACCAATATTAAATGTTGATGGATTTATTTATAGTCATTCAATGGTATAAATAAACATTATTTTTGTTATAAGAAATCCAAAAAGAGAAACCCATATTTTCAAATATAAGATTGATCCGATTACACATTTTCAATATATATATATAGAATCGTTTATGGCGTAAAACTCGAAAACAACATGATTTAATGTGTTATGGTTCCGATGCAAATCGTAATTTTGATACTGAATGGATGAGTTAATATCACGCAATTATAAGCAATTAACGCAGTTATATAATACATTTTTAATTTTCAGATTAATTGAGATTGTTTTCCTTTTGTTTATAAAATATATATATATATAGCTGCTGGTGCATCAGATTATCCTTGTTCAGATTTTTTTGCTGGTACTGCACCATTTTCAGAACCGGAAACAATGGGATTAAGTAATTATTTTGATACAATTGCAGCCAATGTTAAAATTTATATAGCATTTCATTCATACGGACAATATTTGGCATTACCATATGGACATACTGAATTACAATCATCAACCCATACACTTCAGGTAAAATTTATAAATAATAAATATATGTTCCAAATACGATGCGGTGCGGTTATTAATATATATTTCTTATATAATTTGCATTATATATTATAAGCATAGATGGCTGTTGGAACAGCAACTGCAAATGCAATTCAACAAAGATTTAATACCGATTATGTTGTAGGTTCATCGGCAATTATAATATGTAAGTAAAATATACATACTTTATTCATAGCCATGCGATTACTTATATTAGTTTTTTTTTTTTCAATTTTTCGTTTCGTTATTATCTTTATATGTATTAAGATCCAACATCTGGATCATCATCGGATTGGATTTATGATAAATATGATCATATAAAAATAAGTTATACCATTGAATTACGTGATCGTCGTGGTGGCCCATATGGTTATGTATTACCAGCTGATCAAATTTTACCAAATTGTTTAGAAATTACCGATGGTATTATGGGATTAGTTGAAGAAGCACGTCGACAAGGTGAATTGTAAAAAAAAAAACAATCGGACAATAATAATAATAATAAAATATATTAATGTTGAATTATATTGAAGAAAAAAAATAAACTTCATATATTAAACAAAAATCCGCATCGTTTTCAAATGATTTTTTTTTTTTAATATAATTACTTTATTGTCTTTATAGTTGCGTTCCATTCAATTACCAGGAGTAGAGAAGAGTAGAAAAGAATAGATTTTGTTACGCCGAACTACTCCGTTTTATAGCAAAGTGTAGTAGTTCCAAGTGGAAAAAATCTACTCTTACCTACTCTTACCTACTCCTGGTATAATTGAATGGAACACAACTTTTATTGTTTTCATTGAAATTATATGCCCATATGGGAATTCAATGAATTTTATGTATATTTAACCGAAAAAAACACCCTCACAATAATGGGCTATAAAACTATAAAGATTAATTAGATTAGAATAGTCGCGCCTATATATGTTCTAAAGTAGAATTCGCAATACACACAGTTTTTTAATCCAATATATAATCTCTTATATCTCACGCATATATGCGATTCATATAGAAATATTTTAAAAACCCATTTCATTATCAATATATATATATTTTAAAATTACCTACCTGAGAAATTATTATCAAATTATTTCTGTTTTGTACATTTCTCAATCAAATAGATTAAGCATAATCAGATATATGATTGAATAATATCAAAACCTCTTTAAAAATTTTTAAATAATATATCTATATTCGCATTTAAAAATAAGTATATAGTGCGATAGGTGTTCAATATAAACAAAGCAAAATAATGTTATTAAAAACCATAAGTATTTTATTATTGTTTATACAAATTGGTATTGCAGAAAATCATAATCATAATCATAATAATAAGGTACGATATGATAATTATCGTATTTATTCGATTACCATCGATACGGAATCAACATTAAAATGGATAAATGATATGGAAAAAAATGGTTATCAATTATGGAATTCGTTACCGAAAATGGCAGAGGATACAACAGTCAATAAATTCCAAAGAAATTCTGCTGAAATCATCGTTGCACCACATCAATTTGGTGAATTTATGGAATTAACGGAAAAGGCAAATATACAAAAAATGATAATCGTTAATGATATTCAAAAGTATGATAATAATATTATTGTTATATATATTGTTTGAAGATTTAAATATATGGTTTTTTTAAATTAAATTATATATAATTTATATGTATTTTATTAAGACTTATTGATGATGAACGTCCGAAAATCCAATCGAGAGTATTTGATTGGACTGATTATCATACATTAGATGAAATTTATGGATGGTTTGATGAACAAATGTTAATTTATCCACAATTAACTGATTTTATTATTGGTCAATCATATCAAAATCGTACAATTCGTGGTTTTAAATTATCTTATAAATCGGTAAAAGTTTGTTTAAAATTTATCATATTATATATAGAGATCGTGTGTGCACTTAACATTATCTATATATATATTACGCATAGGGTAATCCAGGTATTTTTATTGAAGCAAATATTCATGCACGTGAATGGATAACATCGGCTACGGCTACATGGATATTAAATGAATTGCTGACATCAACGGATCCGGCCGTTATTGATATGGCACAAAATATTGATTGGTATATTATGCCAGTTTTTAATGTTGATGGATTTGTTTATACACATACAACGGTCAGCAGTTGTTAATTATAAATAATAATAAAAAAAAAAAAAATATTGTAATTATGAGCTATAGTTATAGTTATATCATAAATTTTATATAGAATCGACTGTGGAGAAAAACAAGACAAAATCATGCAACAATTTGTTTTGGTACAGATCCAAATCGAAATTTTGGATTTGAATGGTTTAATGGTGGTTCATCGGATGATCCATGTTCAGAAAATTTTGCTGGTCCATTTGCATGGTCCGAACCGGAAACCGTTGCGTTAGCCGAATATTATTCAACCATTGCCGAATCAATAAATATTTATATTTCATTTCATTCATCTGGTCAATATTTAATGTTTCCATATGGTCATACAATGGAACCACCGCCAACTTTTGATCTTATGGTAAAATGATTCCAATACAATTATTTAATTAATTATAATTTCATTATTTTACATTTAATTTTATAGAATGACATTGGTTTAGTAATGGCCGAAGCAATTGAAAATCGTCATGGTTCTGATTATATTGTTGGTTCTTCATCGGTTGTATTATGTAATTAATATAAATTAATTATTTTAACAAATAATACATATTTATAAAAAAAAACTTTCATATACGCACAGATGAAACATCTGGATCGAGTGTTGATTGGGCTTATAATGAATATAATATACCAGTTGCATTTATTTTTGAATTAAGAGATCGTCGTGGTGGACCATACGGACATTTATTACCGGCCGATCAAATTATACCGAATTGTGAAGAGATTTTAGATGGTTTAAAGGCAATGGTCGTTGAGGCACGTCAAAGAAGTGTTATTTAAATATATATATATAAATGCAAACTTTGAAAATAAATATAATAATAAAGATTTTCAAGTAATTATAGATTAAAAATTAATTTTTTCATAAAATATAGATTAATTCAATTGTATAATAATAATAATAATAATAATTCACGTAATCATCAACTTACAAAATTTTTAATCAATTAAATTTCATATAACAATATATAATAAATCAATTTTCAGTATATATCTTTTAAATTATTTGGGTAAATTTAAACCATTCAAATCTACTTTTGGTATATAAATAATACAAACTTTATATACTGAAGTGGTTTTTTTAATTTAAATGAGATTTAGTATAGTATTAATTATTTTTTATATCACTGCGGGAACTGCGGGGACTCTGTGTGTTGTTTGAGCGAACTAAAAAAATAATGATGAAATTAATTTTATCATTATTAATAATAATTAATGTTTCATTAAGTGAAAAAATACGTTTTGATAATTATCAAGTGTATTCGGTAAACATTGAAAATCCTGAACAATTAAAGGCAATCCAACAATTAGAAAATAATGGCGGACCGGCGGATTATAGTTTTTGGACACATCCAAAAATATATAAAACAACGGATATTATGGTATCACCATCGAAACAATTAATATTTTTGAAATATCTTGCGCAATTCAATATGAATTATAAATTAAAAGTGGAAAATGTTCAAAGGTATAAATAAATAATAAATAAAGAATAATAAAAAACTTATTTTAATCGAAAATTTCATATATATATATATCATGATAGCCTTATTGATAATGAACGTCCGACAATACAACCAAGATCATTCGGATGGACAGATTATCATACATATGATGAAATTTATGCATGGTGTGATGAACAAGTTTTAAATTATCCCGATATTTTAGAATCGTTTTTAGTCGGGAAATCATATCAAAATCGTGATATTCGAGTATATCGTCTGTCGCATAACATTACCGAAAATCCAGCAATATTTATTGAATCAAATATACATGCACGTGAATGGATAACATCGGCAACGGCCACTTGGTTTTTAAATGAATTATTAACATCCGAGGATCCTGAAATAATGGATTTAGCCCAATCGATTACTTGGTATATTATGCCAATATTTAATGTTGATGGTTTTGTGTATACTCATCAAGTTGTAAGTAAATAAATAATGTAAATCTCTATTCATAGCAGATTTTCGGATTCTAAAATAACATAAAAGTTAAATAACGACGAATATTATATATTAATATTATAAATTTTGTTTTCCATCAATAGAATAGAATGTGGCGTAAAACAAGACAAAATCATGCAACAATATGTTTTGGAACTGATGCTAATCGTAATTTTGAATTTGGATGGATGGAAGGTTTGTCTTTTTAACTACCAGTGTGATTTTTTAAAAGCTATAGGAAAGTTTTTCCAAAAAAAAAACACATAAAATTCAGAAAAATGCATGAAATCTTTATTTGAATCGCTAGTGTACGGTCCATATATAATTTAATTTTTTGAAGATTATTTCATGCAAATGTTGACAAATGTTGACTGCGCCTCAAATGGTCCATCCGCTTAGTCCAATTTTGGCATACTCGCTTTCCAACATTTCGCCCGGTATCTCACGAATAAATGCTTCAATGTTCAAGTCTTCCAATGCGTCAATTGAAGCGGGCTTGTCTGTATAGACATGAGCTTTAACATAGCCCAACAAAAAATAGTCTAAAGGCGTTAAATCGCACGACCTAGGCGGCCAATTGACCGGTCCCGAACGTGAAATAAAATGTTCATCTAACTCGCCACTCAATAAGTCCATTGTTGCGCGTGCTGTGTGGCATGTGGCACCGTCTTGTTGAAACCACATGTCATGCAAGTCAAGCTCTTGCATTTTGGGCAAAAAAAAAGTTGGATATCATCTCACGGTAGCGCTCACCATTAACAGATACGTTACGATTCGCATCATCTTCGAAGAAGTACGGTCCAATGATGCCACCAGCCCATAAATCTCACCAAACTGTGATTTTTTCTGGATGCATTGGTAGCTGTTGCAATGCTTGTGGCTGATATTCATACCAAAATCGGCAATTCTGCTTATTTACGTACCCATTGAGCCGCAAAAATGAGCATCGTCGCTGAACACAATTTCGTCGCGATGAACTTTCTTAACAGAGCACGCATTTTGATAATAAAATTCAATAATTCAATAAAAGCGTTGTTCGTTTGTAAGACGATTCATGGTTAAATTATATAGACCAAACTGAAGCGATGTTTGACAGTGAAACAAAACACGAAACGTGCGTCAGCTGTTTAAACCAGAGTGTTGCCAAAAAGATAATAGCTAAAAAATCACTCTTTATTATTATATATTAATTAAAACAAACATTCATGCATGCATGCATTATAGATGATGGTGGTTCATCACAAGATCCATGTTCAGAAACGTATGCTGGACCATCAGCATTTTCTGAACCGGAAACATTAGCATTGGCTACGTATTTCAGTACAATTGCAGAAAATGTTAAAATTTATATATCATTTCATTCGTACAGTCATCTTATATTATTACCATATGGACATATTGAAGAACCTTCATGGAATCATAATGCAATGGTAAATATATATATTTGAAAATAAATCTTTTACTATTAATATGAATATCATGTCTTTAACGCATAATCTATAACGTTCGTTCTTCGACGTTATCGATAACGTTTGGTTTATCGGGATATCTTCTGAAATTGTTCAACGAAGGCTCAGGGCGCGCCTTAATATATATTTAAATCGTGAAATTGTTTAAGAACTTGTCCGAAAATAGTTGGAAGATCAGCAGCTTTTCTGTCTATTTCTGAAAATTGGGGTTGAAACTATCCATAGCAGTTCTTGAACATAAACTCTCTTGTGTGAAATTTTAGGGCTTCCGCGTGATCCCCTATATATAGTTATTCTATATATATGTATATATTCTTTTTCATATATTTATATATCTTTATATTTACGTATACAGATGCAAATGGGTAATCGAGCATCAAATGCAATTTCACAACGATATGGTACACAATATACAGTTGGTACATTTCATACAGCATTATGTAAGTATATATCATTTACACTTTAATAGAATTGCCGCTTTAATAAAAATGAAAAATTTTCTATAAATATATTGTTAGATCCTGGCGGTGGCTTAAGCATTGATTATGCATTTGAACAATTTCAATTACCAGCTGCATTTTTATTTGAATTTAGGGATAATGGTATGTACATATATAACAAAAAAGAAAATGCATTAGTTTAGAATTGATGATTGCTTAAACTTTCCGTACATATTTCTATATATACATAGGTACATATGGATTTATATTACCGGCCAATCAAATTATACCGAATGCTGAAGAAATTTCTGATGGTATAATTGCATTAGTTGATGAGGCTCGACTTTTAGATATTTTACCATAAAATATATAAGATAATATTATGAGTATAAAATTATAAAGATGAATATAATATATTTCATTAAATATCTTAATTGTATTTGTTTTTTAAATGAAATTGGGAAATTTGGGTTAAATTTGAACCTATAAACAAAAACTATACGAGGCGGAAATTGATATTGATCCGGTTTCTAAGATATGGCGCTACTATGGTAATCAAATGGATATATTTGTTCTGTCAAATATAATCTGTAAGTAGGCTCCCTGTAAATTTTTAGAGCGATACGTCATTTAGTTTTGGTCTGGGAGCGGAGCGGTAAACGGCAGACAACTTTTGATTTTTCTTAAAAATGGAAAAAAGTGGATATCGTGCATTGATAATAGATGACTTTTTGCATGGAAAAACTGCAAAAGAAACAAAAGAAAATCTTGATAAGTATTATGGCACATCTTGCTCCAGTGAATTCAACCGTAATTTATTGGTTTGCTGAATGTAAACGTGGTCGTACGTGCACCGCCGAAACAATACCATCATCGGCGGAAGACCTAAAGAGGTGACAACTGAAGAAATGGTCGACCAAAATCCATGATATTGTTTTGAGTGATGGTCGATTGAAGTTGAGACAGATTGTTTACATCGTAAACATCTCATATGAACGTGTGTATTCAACATCTTACGCGAGCATTTGCATATGAGAAAGCTATCGCAGTATGATGGGTGCCGCGTTTACTATAATCGAACGCAAAACGAAATCGTGTATGATCACTTCAAAAAACAATATTTGGACAAAATAAAGCATAATCCAAATGAATTTTGGCCTCGATTATTAACGGTTGATGAAATATATGGATTCATCACTATACTGCACCTAAACCAAAAAATCAATCGAAACAATATGGATATAGAAGCAGGTGGAAATGCTCCAAAGAAGGCAAAGACGCGGTTAAATCAGCGGATAAAGTAATATATGGCGACTGTATTTTGGAATGCGAACGGTATATATTGCACATCGACTATACCTTAAAAAAGGAAAAACCATAACAGGAAATTATTATGCTATACATTATTGGATCGATTGAACGATTTAATCAAGGAAAAACGAAAAGAAAAAGTGTTCTTTTTTCAAGACCACGCATACGTCAACAATTGCAACAATTCAATGAATTACGTTACGAATTGCTACCGCATCCACCCTAGAGCCCAAGTCTAGACCCATAGTGACTTTTTCCTGTCTCCAAACTTGAAAAAATGGCTCGCAGGAAAGAAATTCACATCAAATGAAGAAGCATAATCAACCAAAAACAAACGCGTATTTTGAGGAGTTCCCGAAATCGTATTATTTGAATGAAAAAGGTGACTGTTGATATGTTGAGAAATAAAATAAAATTTATAGAACGCGTAAAAATGGTTTTTTCTTTGTTAGACCGCGAGATCTTATTTATCGATCCGCCCTCGTACAAAAAATTTCCTGTGAATTTGCCGAAGCATTTCAAAATATACGCAAGTTCAAAAAAACAAAAAAAACTCTATATTTAATTATATAATTTATGTATAAAATTTATTTTTATTCATTAAACTTTTATATTTTTTTTTTTAAAATTTTTCTATTTGTAATATATGTTATATTGTATGTTTATGGATGGTTTTAAGAAATAATAGACTATGGCCGCGTATCACACATATATTTATATATAAAATATATATATATATATAGGACGGGTTCTTATAAAGAGGATGCGTAATTCTCTTATAGAATTATATTAATTAATATATATATATATATATATAGGTGCGAATTATTGAAATAAATAACAAAAATTTTCTAAGGAAAATTATATACAGGGCTTTTATGACCCATATATTGGCAATAATTTTCGATTGTTAAGTAATCTTGGGGTATTTCCAGTAAAATATCTAACTATTCAGCTATTCTAACTTCAACCGTTGAATTACAGGATGTTAAAAAAGAGTTTTGTTCATAACTTCCATAAGCTATATCCAACTTAGAATATATCCAGGATGATAATTTAATTTATAGATTAATGAATTCTCAATTCTCGCATTTATCTACAAAATCAAGTACCTTTTAAATATTTTGTCTATAGCTGGAATGGTTAAAATGTTATGGTTCATTTTTCAACATCCTGTAATTCTGTAATAGATAAAAGGCTTTGAAATTGACTATGGTTGCTTGAAATAGTCACAAGATTACTCGCTATTCGGTTTGCAACGGATCATATATAAGCTTAATCCTGTATATAATAAAATAAACTTAACCATTTTTCTTTCTTTTTTGGCAAACGCACCCACTCAAAATAGATTTAATTTTCATATATACAATTCAATATATAAATTTATTCATAAATTATGTATATAGATTAAAAGGACGTTTTATTCAAGTGCGTGTAATTATTAAAACATATATGAATAAATTATAAAATAATATCAATTTTTAATTTAATCTCTCCGCGTGTATGGTCTTTAATAAAAATTTTTTAATATTGATATAGAAAAAATGTTAATATATAAGTTTTTAATTTAAGCTCGCAGAAATTTGTGTGATTTAAATTTTAAATAG
Organism: Dilophus febrilis; assembly: GCA_958336335.1. Classification (NCBI taxonomy): domain Eukaryota; kingdom Metazoa; phylum Arthropoda; class Insecta; order Diptera; family Bibionidae; genus Dilophus; species Dilophus febrilis. The sequence continues at coordinate 43,811,400 of OY284471.1, read as the reverse complement.
AAAAGTGTACGTGTATTAATTATTATTTATATATACCCGCCGTCGCTCCTCCGAACAAAGAGGAATTATTAATTTAATTATAAATTTATGGCTCTTTAAAAAAACAAAAAGCGATATTAAAAAAAATTGTTTGTAATTATTATAGTGTTAGAAAAGAGAAGGTTTTTTTAAAAGAAAAAAAAAACACAAATGGCGATATTTACAATTTTGATCGTCTTCGTGCATTTCCCGGACATCCTTTGGCATTTAATAAATGTAATTTCCAACCACCATCTAATGGTAAATGTACATCTTCATGACACAATGGACATCGTGCAGCTCCCGTTTTTAATTCAACACAATATTTTTCCATTAAATGTATTTTATAAAAATCTTTTCGAATTGCTTCACGACACTTATGACAAATTCTATAATTATCTTTTGATTCACATTCATCTGTATATAAATATATATATATATATATTTATTTACAATATATGTAAAAAATTAAAATATAATTTGAATATATATATATACTTACTGATTAAATGTAAATTGAGTGCAGCTACCTCAATGACTTGACCACATTGCGGGCATTTTGTTAAAATTGGACATGCTTTCCAATAGTGTTTATCTAATTGACTAATATCATCACCATAATATGTCCAATCACAAAATGTACAATGATTTTCAGTTAATTGAACGATGGCCGCATCACCACCACCACCGTCACCACCACCGTCACCACCACCGTCACCACCACCACCGCCACCGCCCCCAGTATCATCAAATGAATCTGAATTTGAACTTTGACGTGAATTATCCGATGATAGCATTATTGTTTGTTGTTTTTTATTACCATTTATTAAACCAAATCTATTACTATTATTATTATTTATTATATTATATTTTAATTTATATTTTGGATGTAATGTTGCCGTTGAATAATGTAACGTTTTTGATGGACCAGGTATATTTTGATTGTCTGTCATTACTACTGCTACATTATTATTATTATTACTATTATTATTAATTGCTGTTCCACTTTTACTTTTTAATACACGATTCATTGCTGTCGCGTATTTCATTGGACTATTTTGATTATTATTATTATTTTCTAATGGTTCAAAATTATTTACTTCCATTTGTTGTTGTTTATTATTATTATTATTATTCGTTGTATTACAATCATATCGTACCGATTTATTTCGATGTTCATTAATATTTGTTGTAGCCGCTGTTCCGGTTGCTGATGTCGTCATAGAAGCGATCATTATTGGTGGTGGTAACGGTGAAGATGAATTAGATGAAAATGGTTCTAAATGTTGTTGTTTATTGGTATTCATTGAAAATATTTGTGATTTACTGCTATCATAATATCGTTCAATATTTTTATTAATATTACTATTTCCATGATCGTCAAGCATCATTTCTTTACGTCGTTCAACATCGATTTTATCAAATTCGGTAAACAATTGACGATACAATAGATTTCTTCTTGTTATATCATCATCCGGTGGCAATTGTTTACGTACAATTCTTGGATTTTGTTTGTATACCAAAAGTAATACACGTTCAGCAACTTTACGAACGGATTCCGCCGGATGATGGATACCCGAACAACCGCATTCCGTTAACGAACGACACGTCAAACCACTTTGTTTATCCGTACTGATGCCATGATTTAAAACAATTTGTTCTAACATTTGCATTCGACTGAGGGCTAATCGAGGATGGGTACCAGAACCAACGGATCTTGATAGTGCCGGTGCAATTAAATGTTGTTGTCTGAAAGCAATTATGGACAATGAATGGACATACCATAACAAATTCACCGCAAATATATATATATTGTTCTACCTAACTTCAGGACATGATGCAATACTTAGTATTGTATGTTGGGCAAGTGTATGGATTCTCGGTGATGGATCACCACTTTTGGCCAACAATTCGGGTAGTAAACGATCAACACAACGGGAAACTTCACTAACCATTACACGATTCGGTACAAATTCAACAAAAAGTGCACGTACCGTTTCGGTTGCCTGACAAAATACAGAAAATACAGCATCACGAACGGCACGATGCAATAGCAATGTTGAACTTCGTGCTATTTTATTGGCACCAATTGAAAAATCTATGGATTCTTCACCTTTTAAAATGTTCCGTAAACGTGTTAGACCCTCTTCACGATCTTGAAATTGACGTGAATAAAATAATTCCACCTATGTATATATTATCATAAATATTATCATGTCATAATTAATCAAAAAATGATATTCTAATTTAAATTTTTAAACTCTCTTACCATATCATATCCAAATACTAAAATTGGCAGCGCAGCTTGTCTTTTTTCACGATCATTTAATCTTGATCGACCTCTATTCATATCATTCTCCAATATTGCCGCACCTTGACATTCCCTTAAAAATTCATTAGTATGTGAACTGAAATTTAATAAATTACACAAATATATTGAACACACACACATTCTATAAAATCAAAAATAAAAACCGCGACGTGCAGCCACATTATATAATATAGGAACTATATATAATTTATAGACTATATAGAAAGATGGATAAAGTATATAATTATAGTTTAAACTCTATATAATTCATTAAAAACATTACTAGTACTACATTAACTACATTATTATATAATTTCAAAAGAGAATAAAAGCAATAATTTATATAATATAATTTTAAATTTCTATACCACTCACAATCAATTCTAATTTTATAAGCTGACGAGGTATATTTATAATAACATAATAATTATATATCATATATAATAGCATAATTAATAAAAAACAAATAAAAAATTTACTGTCTTAATGCGGGTACAGTTCGTTCTTCATAATCTTCGTAACTATTACGTGGAGCACTTTTATTTCGACGACGTAATGAACCGGCCGTTGGTGAACCACGATGAATTGGACTTCGTCCGATTTGATTTAGTAACGGTGAATTTGGTGTTATTGATGCTTTACTACTGCTCGTACACGTACTAGATGAATGCTCTGTTGATTGACCACTATCCACCGATGACGAAACAGTTTCTTTTTGTGAATTTTTCGTCGGACTGTATATTGATTGAGACGATGATGACGACAAAACAGTTCCGATTGATGTTGCTGTACCGGCAATTAATTGTGTTGTTTCAGTTGCTATAATTCGGGCAACATCTTGAAGACTTGGCGGTCCCGGTAATATTGGTTTTTGTGAATATAATTCACATATTTTATCATTTTCTTCTGCATGACACTTTAAGTTTAAATTAAGTTGCGCAATTAATAAATTTATAATTAAATAAAAATCCACAATATATATATATTATATACTTACCCCATTCTTTTCCAATAATCGATCAACTTGTAAATGATCGTAAACCATTGTTTTATACATTTCCATTTGTTCTTTACGTAATTTAGCTGTTGTAAAATCTTCTTGTTGAACCGCTTGACGTTTTGCCAATGCATATCTACCCATACGTTCACCGGCAGACCGTAACACATTCATACATAATTTTAATTTTCGTGCATATTCAAATCGTTCATCTTTATAATAATTTAAATTAATTATAGTCTGTTTGTTTTTCTTTTTTGAAACAAAAATCTTAAAATTATTATATTTACCTTCAACAGCTTTATATTTTTTCGTTTCCAATTCCCTTACCAAATCATTTATACTTTCTTCAACGTACATTGAAAATGATAGATCATCACAAATTGATTGTAATAATTGATCTGATATTTTATTATCACAATCATTATTATTATTAGTATTACTGGAATTTTCAGTTGTCGCTTCATCAGTATTCGATTTTCTATTAATATCATCTCCTTTATATTCTTCACCTAATACATTAATTGCAATTAACGATATCTATAAATAAATAAAAAATATTAATACTTAAGTTATATGAAATTATATATGAATTGAAAATGTAAATTTTCACCTGATTTGTTTTATTAAATTCATTTTTTTGTGCTGGTCCTAATCGTAATTTTAAATGCGTTCCATTTCGATGGCCCACCGATACCGATTGTAATTCACGTGATTTATATTGTGTTGATGAATTATCCGATAACGCTATAAATCCTAAATATTCAAATGATTGACTGGATGGCGTTGTCGGTAAATTATCTGTATTTGGTGGTGAATAATGTATCCATAATTCAATACGTTCAGCTATAAATTATGTTATAGAAAAATTGATATATATAAAAGGTGATTTTTTAAAAGCTATAGGAAAGTTTTTCAAAAAAAAGACATAAAATTATTTATTTGAATCGATAGTACGGTCCATATATAATTTAATGTTTGAAGATTATTTCATGTAAATGTTGACCTGCTTGACTGCGCCTCAAATGGTCCATCCGCTTAGTCCAATTTTGGCATACTCGCTTTCCAACATTTCTTACGAGTTATCTCACGAATAAATACTTCAATGTTGTCTTCCAATGCGTCAATTGAACGGACGGGCTGGTCTGTATAGACATGAGCTTTAACATAGCCCCACAAAAAATAGTCTAAAGGTGTTAAATCGCACGATCTAGGCGGCCAATTGACCGGTCCCGAAGGTGAAATAAAATGTTCATCTAACTCGCCTCTCAATAAGTCCATTGTTGTGCGTGAAACCACATGTCATGCAAGTCAAGCTCTTGCATTTTGGGCAAAAAAAGTTGGATATCATCTCACGGTAGCGCTCACCGCTTCACAGTTACGTTACGATTCGCATCATCTGTGAAGAAGTACGGTCGCATGATGATGCCACCAGCCCATAAACCGCACCAAACTGTGACTTTTTCTGGATGCATTGGTAGCTCTTGCAATGCTTCTGGCTGATATTCACTCCAAAATCGACAATTTTGCTTATTTACGTACCCATATTGAGCCAAAAATGAGCTTCGTCGCTGAACACAATTTTTCGGTAAATATTAAGTGGATCTTCGGCCAACTTTCCAAGAGCCCATTCACCAAAAATTTTACGTTGCGCTAGGTCGTTCGGCTTCAATTCTTGCACCAGCTGTATTTTGAAAAGCATCACACCTAAATCCTTCCTCAAAATGTTCCACGTTTGTTGAGTAACAAAGGCCAAATTGCTGCGAACGGCGATAATTGATGGTCATCATTAACACTGGCCGATACAGCTGCGATATTTTCTTCAGTTCGCACTCTACGTAAGCGTGTGTTGGTGGTTTAATGTCCCACAATGTAAATTTGATGCGAAATTTAGTCACAATAGCCCGAATAGCCGCTTCAGCGGGTCGATTAAACTGCGACCATAAAATGGAAGAACCGCGCGATGAACTTTCAAAACAGAGCACACATTTTGATAATAAAATTCAATAATTTGCAAGCGTTGTTCGTTTAAGTAAGACGATTCATGGTTAAATTATAGACCAAACTGAAGATGTTTGACAGTGAAACAAAACACGAAACGTGCGTCAGCTGTTTAAACCATGAGTGTTGCCAAAAAGATAATAGCTAAAAAATCACCCTTTATTTAGAGATGTTAAGTAACACGCAGTTCAGGAATTAAAACGAATAAAGTACGTTATAAGTAAAGTTATATTATTAATTATAGGATTTAGAATTTTAAACTTTTCTCTGCCGTATGATGAGAAAAATTATTCTACCTGAAAAGTGGTTGATTAACATAACGTTTAATCCTCGGTTAAGTTTGAGGATTGACCACAAAAAAAAAATAAATATATTTCTGATCCAATACACCATAACCCAGAGGAGTTTCTATTCATATTCAAAGGGAGTATTATTATAAAGGAATAATATCTCTTTTCTATAATCTAAAAAAAGTATTCATCTTACGAATTAAATATTGATGGGCCAACACTTGAATACGTGACACTTTAGCCGGATAATGAAAGTGTATAATTAATTCTTGTGTTAATACCATGTTAATACCACCGTCTGATTTACTTCGCCATCCATGTACTGTCGGACCATGTGTATTTAATTCACTTGATGGATAATCGATTGCTTCTTCTGTAAAAAAAAAAAAAAATAATGATGGAGTTAAAAAATTCAATTAGAAAACTGCGTTATTTGTATAAATTATATTGATATTATTGTTTTGCTTTTCTTCTATATTTAACCTAATTAAAAAAAAACTATATAAACTTTAAAAACAACGAAATCAATAAAATGTTTATTAACGATCCAATATAATATCCGTATTTATATATATATATATATATATATATATCCTTCCTCGTATATAAATGATTATAACGCGATATATAAAGGGTGATTTTTTTAGCTATTATCTTTTTGGCAACACTGGTTTAAACAGCTTAAACAGCACGTTTCGTGTTTTGTTTCACTGTCAAACATCGCTTCAGTTTGGTCTATAATTTAACCATGAATCGTCTTACAAACGAACAACGCTTGCAAATTATTAAATTTTATTATCAAAATGCGTGCTCTGCTCTGTTAAGAAAGTTCATCGCGACGAAATTGTGTTCAGCGACGAAGCTCATTTTGGCGGCTCAATGGGTAAATAAATTAGCAGAATTGTCGATTTTGGAGTGAATATCAGCCAAAAGCATTGCAAGAGCTAACATCAATGCATCCAGAAAAAGTCACAGTTTGGTGCGGTTTATGGGCTGGTGGTATCATTGGACCGCGTACTTCTTCAATCATCTTTGATTGATCTTTGATGGGCGAATCGTAACGTAACTGTGAATGGTGAGCGCTACCGTAAGATGATATCCAACTTATTTTTGCCCAAAATGCAAGAGCTTGACTTGCATGACATGTGGTGCCACAACAAGACGGTGCCACATGCCACACAGCACGCGCAACAATGACCTATTGAGAAGCGAGTTCAGTGAATATTTTATTTCACGTTCGGGACCGGTCAATTGGTCGCCTAGATCGTGTGATTTAATGCCTTTAGACTATTTTTTGCGGTGCTATGTTAAAGCTCATGTCTATACAGACAAGCCCACTTCAATTGACGCATTGGAAGACTTGAACATTGAATCATTTATTCGTGAGATACCGGCCGAAATGTTGGAAAGCGAGTATGCCAAAATTGGACTAAGCGGATGGACCATTTGAGGCGCAGTCAACATTTGTCAACATTTGCATGAAATAATCTTCAAAAAATTAAATTATATATGGACCGTACTATCGATTCAAATAAAGATTTCATGCATTTTTCTGAATTTTATGTGTTTTTTTTTTTTCAAAAACTTTCCTATAGCTTTTTAAAAATCACCCTTTATATAAATTCGATTAAAACTAAAAACAAATAAATTAGTATATAGTGTATACAGTATAGATAAACAAATTATATATGGTATATTATAGACCATGACACTATGCTGAATAAATATTTAAAATTGTATAATCTAAAATAGGATCATATTTTTAGCAAGCAGTTGGAAAATCTCGGAAAATTCATTATTTTTATTATAACAAATTGAATTTATATAATAAGAATTCCTTGTCTTAACAAAAACTATGTGCATTCTTCCGAACCAAGAAAAGTATTATTATAAATGGACCGATACACAAAAGAAAATTCCCGGGCGGCCGGTGAAATTTTCTCTATATTTTTAATTAAAAAATGTTATATGAATGTTTTTTTCTTTATATATCTTACAATTTCAAAAAATTCATAACTTTTTTAAAAATCTATATATAAAATATTGAAAATTGATAAAGAAAAACTCATAAGAATAGAATATATATAGTTTTATTCATGTGAGATTATGCAATTTTGTTTATCTTAAATCTACCGAATGCGATGATTATAATCCCAATGCGGATTCTTGTGTTTTTGGGCAATCCCATATATACAATATAAAATTTTGTTTTGCGTACAAATCGATAGTGCGGTGTTATTATATTATTATTATGATAAATGCTGAAGATATATGTGAATATATCTCTTATATATATAGGCGCCACAATTATTATACTTTAATTATAGTTTATACAACAGCTCAAGATAGAGATTGTATATAGAAAAATTATATAATCTGAGATAATTCAATACATTATATCTGATAAAAAAAAAACATATACGAAATAAGATGACATAATTTTTTTTATAATTACAATAATTATAAATATAAAATTTACCTGATGCATAAATTACATTAAATGGTATTCGTTTTGCCATCGTGTTTTTAAATATAAAACTACCAGCACTATATATATATATATAATAACCAATTAATAACTATATAAAACTAACTAAAATAACACATTTTAAGTACGTTTGTAAAATCAATTTCAAAAACACGAAAACGAAAATCTTTTCATTTGTTTTTTTCTTATTTTATTATTTTATTATCCCATAAATTCTATTCATTTCATTTATAATAAATGATTTTACAATACCTTTCTTAGAGGTAAAACATAAATTTATTTTATAATTGAATTAATTTTAATTAAAATTCTAAATTAATATATATATATATAATAAAATAAATAGAAATTATATATGTCTCTCTGTTGATAACACCACACTATATATAGCGACCAACACACACAATTCTTCTATTTGAAGAATTTGCAACATAAGCGCATCATCATCGCATAAAAGCAATAATTTTCAATGAAAATGTAAAATAAAAATAACCAACCCCCCTTTTTATAACCACCCCTAAAAATTGTATATCTTTTTTTTTTTGGTGAGTTCGCGTACAAAATTCAATAAAAAATTTCATTCATAAATATTTTATTTTCAATTTTCGTGTATTGCCAAACAAAAAACCCCCCTTAATTTTATTGAATATAAATAAAATTAGGGGTTATAATGAAAATCAATGTATAAAGGGATGTGCGTGCGTTCGTATTATAAAATCATGAATTCAATTCACATATATTCTACTATTTCTATACTTTTCAACGTATATAATTATTAATTCCTGCAATAATAATATCCGATTCATCTATTCGGCCTTCATCTAAACGGATTTGTAATCTAAAAAAAAAAGGAAAAGATAAAAAAAATAAGCTTTTAAATAAGTTGAAAACAAACGGAATAAACAATAAAGCTATATGAAAAATATTTGATTTATTATAAAACCAAAAAAAAAAACAGAATCGTATTTTTTGGATGGATGAATTTTTAAAGATCCAACACCAGATTGAGAAATAAATCGTAATTTTTCAAATGAAATAGATTCGAAACCAGATTCTACGGATTCTAAATCACCGGATGACCGGAAGGTTAAAGATAAAATTGAATTAAATCCTTTTGTCATTCAGTCATTGTATTTTGTATTTTGTATCGATCAAAATTATACACAGTATTTTTCAGTCAGTGTCGAACTTTCTTCCGTCGAAAAACTATGTACGATTCACCGGGATTTTTCTATGTATAGGGGATTATAAAAATAAAATAAATTATTATATATATATACCTTTCTAGATTATGATTAACTGACCAAAATTCAGGTAAATATTTTGGATTCATTTTATTTAGAAAATGTTCACGCCAAATCATTTCTAATTGAACAATTCCACCATTATTTTTATAATAATTTACAACTTTTTCACCATGTACAGAATATTCAGGATTTGTGAATCTGTTGCGTAGTACACGTATATATATATATATATATATTAAAATATTAAATTGATTGGATTAGAATGGATTTTTATAAAAAAAAAAAAATTTATAACCGTAATCTTACGTTGTATCAATTTGAACTGCATCCGTTAATATAGCAATTGTAATTTGTTTTTCACCAGTTAATTTAAGAAATTCATTTTCTAATTCTTTTAATCTTGCCAATGGAATTTTTTCTTTATGATATAATAAAGCTTTTGCTGTTGATTTAATTGATCTTTAAGCAAAATAAAAAAAAAAAAAAACAATCTTTATAATATATACTATATATATAGTTTAATATATAATATAGAAAATATTTTTTTAATTTATCTAACTTTAAATTTCGATCTTCAAATATTCTTGGTGCTGTTTTATTACCACCGGAAGCAATTGGTGCCGCATCACATATTTTACATAAATTTTCACGTATAATATTATCATATAAATTACTTAATTTATGACACATTGGACATAGTAATAATACATCATGTGATGTATGACTCTTCATTACATCTATATATATTTTAAAATTATTTATAACCAAAACATTCATAAAAAAAAAAATAATATAATTATCATATAAATTTATTACCTGGAAAATATTTTCTATATTCTTTTGGTATAACATTTTTTCGAATAAATGATTCGGATTTACCACAAACGACACAAACATTTAATTTTGGTTGTTGATAATATTTACCCGGTACCCCAACGGGTCTACCATTTGGTTCAAAATTTAATCGTACCGTAAATGGTTCTTTATTTTCGACAACCATTCCAAGATTTTTACTGACATACCTTAAAAAAAAAAAAAATAAAAAAAAATATTTTATTAAAATTATAAATACAAAGAGAATAATTACTTTATTATTATTAATATACAAACCATTCAGCTTTTTTTCGATCACACGTACATAATAATATGCCATCAGGAGTTTCCAGTAAACAATTATCATATAATGGTTTGGAAAATGTTCCGGAATTTGTTATTTTACATTTTAATTTGATAATATCTTTTCTGTAGTATGCGACAAACAATAAATATAATTAATATGTTTGTTTTAAAAGATTGGAAAGAAATATGTATTAAAACATTTGATTGGTATTTTTTTTTTTTTTTTAAATGTAACAAAATAGATTGTTTGTAAAATAAATTTTATTCAAAAAATATTATAAAAATCTAAATTATATATATATATATATATATATAGTAATCAAAAGTAAAATAAAGAATTTATTTTAAAAATAGACGCGAATGCAACCGCCACGCCATTTATTTCATTCATATAAAAGTCAAATTTCAAATTTTATTATATTGCTTATTGCAACGTGATTAATAATATTATATAAATAAAGTGTTATAAACTGAAAAGGCGACTAGCCGGGGTTCCAATGACCTGGCATTCATCTTTCCGTTTAGACGGGGCACATCGCGTGCTCTATATCGACTAACGGCGATGTCAGATCATAAATTAAAATTATATTTAATAAAAAAAAAAATGTTATGATGTTGTCATCATTCGTATATGTACGAATTTTACTCTGTATGTTGACGCCTAAACGGAAAGTATATATATATATATATATATATGTATTAAAATTATAGTGTCACGTTTAATGTGTGTTATTATATTGTGGTTAAGCAATCCTACACACGTTAATAACTATACCTAATTTCATTTGATGTGGTATTACCATTACTACTGCTGCTGCTGCTGCTGATGGTATCAGATTTGAAAATCTATGATTACGTTCGGTGAAAATTCCACGTCGATATATTTTTTTGAAAAAGGAAATAAATCCTTGTCAATTGATACCATTCTACGAAGAGCCTTTCTTCTATATATATATATATATATGTTATTGGTTTATTTTTAAATATATATATATTATACAAATTTATTTTTTATTCCATATAATTATATATTACCTGGTAATATATTCTTCATTAAAGAATCTATATAATAAAATTCCAATTTGAGCATCGGTCGCCGCATAGTCGATCTCTCTAGTCCTTAATTTATACGCATCCCAATTTGAAAAAAATAAATCTTCATCAATGTTTAAATGCCTTTTGCCCATTTTAGACAATCCAAGTGGAGTAAATCGTAAACGTATGGCTAAAAATCTTAAATCTAATGTCCCAGTAACTCGTATACGCTGACGAGTGTACTGAAATAGTCTTTGTGCATCTTGTAATGGTGCAATACCAACTTTTAATATACTTTTATCAGCAAGCAATTCCTAAAAAAAAAAAAAACAAAAATTAGACATTATCATTGCGTGTTTGTGTTTTAGTATATGGGTAGATTTTTCTTTAAAATACCCTTAATTCTGTAGGAATTATTTCAATTTGGCATAATCTTATTAATGCGCAATATCCACTAAGGGTTGCTAATTGTATTAATGCAACTGGATGTTTAAAGGGGCCATAATCCGGTCTCCATTCACAATCGAATCCAAGAACTTTGAATTGGCTGCATTCCCTAAATTTTGATATAGATAAGTTTTATAATCTATTCGCACATTTTTACAATATTATTCTTCTTAATTATATATAAGTTCAACTGTACGTTCCTTCGTGGTACATTCCAAATATGGTTTGTGTTGGTCGTTATCATTATTATTATTATCGAGAACTTTAATACTTTAACTTTAACACTTACTTTCTTATATCGTGAGCAACTTTAATACAACCAAAAATGGTATTTACAACAATAATTTTTCGCCTTTTTAATGCATTTTTAACGAAATTCTTCTTTTCCCGTCGTTTATGGATGAACACAATTAACAAAATAATTATGCCCGTAGGAATGATCCAATGCATACCGGAATCCATAGTCCCTGCTGCCTGACCGATAAAAACTATCGAAATTAATTGAAAATATTATTGACTTAAATCATATATCCACCACTGTCCACAATATATCCACAGACTGCAATTTTGCCACGTTAAGTTGTGTTGCGATTGTTGTTATATAGGCATATATAATATAAAATGTAAAAGTTTTTGTGATTAAATTGATTCTTTTTTTTTTGTTTTTTTATTATGATTATATTATTTTGTTATATTTTCTACCGACAACAGTATTTACTAATGGCAAAAAAGATCAAAAAAACATTCAACCAACAAGCAACAAAAATTCATAACATTAAAAAATGTATATATGAAATTGAACTGATAAATTTTATAATGGTTGTTATTTGACCCGTACCAGTGTTGCCAGTTGCCACCACTTATTAAAAAATGAATTATTAAAATTGTACTGGAATAATTAACATTTTAATATAGTTTAGTACAATTAAAAAACAAATGTCGATGCGATGATAATTTTTGACATTCATTCGTATGTCGTCAATTGACGATTCCTTTTCATTGGTCGTACGTACGTACGTCGTTGATCAATTGTTATTAAATTGAAAAAAAAAATATATATATATATAGAAAAATAATAAAGGTAAAAAAAAAAAAAATTAAATTATCCATATACAAAAATTCTAAATTAAGTTTAATTGAATTTCTTTTTTTTTTTTCTGAAAAAGTATTTTTTAGCAAAAAAAATAAATAAAATTAGTATCCTCCATTGAAAATGGCTAATCTTCCAACTGGATTGATTAGTCATACCAGACGTGTATGTACATTATATAAAAAATCATTACGAAGTTTAGAGTCTTGGTATGATCGGAGGTATGCATTTTTTTTTTTTTTTTGTTTTTCTATTATTATATAAGATGTGCGTTTCCTTAAACCATATTTCGATTATCGCATTTCAAACGATATAATTAATAAATATGTTTAAAAATTTTTGTTTTAGAAATGTTTTTCGTTATCAAGCCGTTCTGTTACGGGAACGATTTGAAAAAAATCGAGATATTAAGGATTTTGGTAGTGCTCGTCAATTAGTTACGGCTGGCGAACGAGAACTATTTGAAAAACAACATTTTCAACCTAAAAAATGTAAATATTGAAATTACAAAATTTATTAGCATAGACAATTTATATATTTATTTTATTTTTTTTTTATCTATTATGTGTTCGTCGCATACATAGTTGCAAATAGTCCTGGTGGATGTGCATATGAACGTGAAGTTGTACCTCCAGATTGGTTATTAGATTATTGGCATCCATTAGAAAAAGCCCAATATCCAGAATATTTTGCAAGACGTGAAAAACGTAAAGAAGAATTTGTTGCTTGGTGGGAAAAACAATATGGTAAACCTGATCCTAGTGAATTCCATCACTGATTGTACAGTTGAATATTATTTATATTTATATATATATAGAGAAAATTTATTGTGGTTTAATTATTAAAATAATTAAAAACAAAACACATTTAAATCAATAATTATTATTATTGGAGTAATATTAAAAAAAAATTGAAATTTTTATTGTATAAAATTAAAACAAAAATCATAAATATAGAAAATATAACAAACGTAAATTTGCACATTTTTCACCTTAAGTAGTTGCAAATAAATATAGTAAATTTTTGGCAAATTGAAATATTTCGGTGCCACCGAGTTTCGATTGACCATAAAGCCGATCAACAAATGTTATTGGTACTTCACCAATGGTATAATTCGCTTGACGTGCACGTATCAACATTTCCATTTGAAATACATACCCCTTTGATACACATTTTGCAATCAATTTTTTAAGGACCTCTTTTTTATACAGACGAAACGAACCGGTTAAATCTGAACAATCTGGTCTCAATAATAATGTGGATAAATAATTTGCACCACGTGATATTAATTTACGTTTAAAATCCCAACCACAAACACCACCATTGCCTTTGTACCGTGTTCCCGATACAACATCATAATCTTTAATTTTTTGAAATTTTATAAAATCCGGAATGAATTTTGGCTATATATGTTATAATTTAAAAAAAAAAAATGATAAATTAATGAAAAATTTAGACGGTATGCGTACCATATATATAAATATTTAAATAAATTACATGATGACTTAAATCAGCGTCCATTATAATTATAAAATTTCCCGTTGCATGTTTCATACCATGTACATAAGCGGTACCCAATCCCAATTTAGATGCTCGTGGACGTAGTACAATTTTATCTTCACCATAGATTTTCTGTAATTGTTTGGCAACATCTAATGTATTATCAGGACTGCCATCATCAATAATAATGATTTCATACGTTAATTTACTATATATATATAAACCAAATAAAATGTTAATTACACATTTAAATTAATTAATTTCATCATCATCAACACAATTACAAATTATAAGTTTCTTCTACCTTACCTTTCATCCATATATTTAACAATTAACCAAATAATTATTGGTAAATTTTCACGTTCATTATATGTTGGTAATAATATAGAATATTTATTTATTACTTTTGAAGCCATTTTTAATATTAATAATTAAACATTAATTATTAAAAACATCAAGCAAGTTAAACAAACAAAAAACCACCCCAAGAAAATTTAAATTGATTTTTATTTTTATTTTTATTTTCTTTTATAGCCACCAAAACCCAACACGAAACACGAATGCAAATGATTTCGTATATTATTTTTGATTTTTCTTATCATTTCTCCCTTTGTACGCTTTTCACCCTCTGCACTTCTGCTGTTTTTCGGCGGCGGCGGAGGCGACAAATTACAATAAGAAAGTAATAGAATTAACATTCCAAAGGTTATACAGTGAGGGCGATAGAGTCAAAAAATTGATAATAAAACTAATAAAAATAACGTTTTCGGCTGGTTTTGTTTTTAGTTTTGTTTTTTTTTTTGCACAAATTGTTTTTTTTTAATTAAATAAAAATTCTTGTGGTTTTTTTTTTTATTTTTTCCATGATAAAAAATCTATATCGCATAATTAATGATAAAATATTATTATAAAATAAAAAATTAATACTTGTAAAGGACAATAACATCAATAATTATTCATTAGAATCATGTTAATTGTATTTAAGGATAGAGTTCGATTATCCATTTGTAGTATACCGGCGGGTACTACAAAATTTATATCAATTGATGCTTTACTACCATTAGTTTTAATACCGTTAATATTAGGAATAGCCGCATTAAATATTTATTGTTGCATTATTATTTATATTCTATTACCAATATTTTTAATTTATGCTTATTATTATCTACAAAAGTATAATACAAAGTATGTATAAACTATAACTTCAATAGCCTAATAATAATAACAACAACAACAACAACTTCAACAATCAAAACCGCAATTAATATTTCTGTGTATATATATCTATTACTTACAGATCGAAATTTTTCTATTTATGGGCAATCGGTTCACATGCATACATATGGATATTATTTGAAATAACCGTACCGTTAACCGAATTATTACCACAAGAAAATTTTCTATATATATTATTGTTTACATGTTCGCTATATTGTTTTTATAAAACAAAACAACGTGGACAATTAAATTTTTTACCACCAAGTGTTGCATCAAAAAATAATGATTTATTAGATGATATAACGGAAGTTGTTGTACAAGATGAAAATGAAAATAATTCATCACAAGATCATCAACATCATCCACATCATCCACATAATCATCATTCAACAACAATGTTAATTGATGATGAAAGTCGTCCAATTTATAGTACACTGGCTATAGACGATGATCATGATGATGATGATGGGGGTAATGATGATGATGATGATGATCATAATAATGATATAAATCAAATAACAAATCATTGTTTAAAATGTCATAAATATGTTCCACCACGTACCTATCATTGTCAAATTTGTTCAGAATGTGTTCGGAAATGTGATCATCATAATATTTGGTTAGATTGTTGTATTGGATTAGCAAATCAACGATATTTTTTTATTGGATGTTATTTTAGTTTTTGTACATTCCTGTTGGGTTCAAATTTAGCATTAACCTCTGTTTGTCATCCATTTTTATTTATTAATTTTTTCGGTATATTTATATTGTTACCAGACGATTGTAATGATGTTTTTGATCAATATGAGTAAGTATATATTTACTTTGACTTTTGTTGCCGTTGGCCCCCCGCCATATAAAAACTCTATTATTAATAATTTTTTTTTTTCATTTCATTACAGCGTTGCTTTATGTTTTGTTGCATCAATTTACAGTTTATTTATAATGGCATTTATGTTTTCACTATTATCCAAACAATTTATGTATGTTTTTCGTGGTGTCACCGAAATTGAATTAAAATTGGGTAAACGTTCAAAATCCACGTATTTAACAAATTTAAAAGATTTATTCTTTACAAAATATGAAATATCAAAATGAACAAAAAAAACTTGTATAATTAAGTGATCAAATTCTCGCTCAATTAATTTATTCAATTTTTTTTTTTTTTTAATTAATATAAGTAAAAAAAAACTATTTACTTAAATTTTAGCGAGGCTACGAGGTTCTATAATTAGCTTTATTTTTTTTTTTCAAATAACGATAATCATTAATGAATGAATGTTAGTTTTGAAAACTGCCAAATATAAAAAAAATATATGAATGTATTTTAATGATAAAAAGGTTAAAAAAATAAAATTTAATTAACTCTTAAAAAACACGCAATGATTTATATTTAATTGATTTTTGAATTTTTTGAATAAGAAAGCCAAAGAGTATTATAATTATAATAAATCTTTAATTAATTAATAATGGCTATAAAAAAACTATTTTTGTTTTTAAATTATTTGTGATAATTTCAAAATACCAAATACAAAAAAAAAATCAACGTTCGATTTGTAATTCAATAAGTTTATTTAATAATAATAATAATAATAATTATAATATATTTGTAATTTTCATAAATTGTTAATTAGTTTTTTTTTTTCGTTTAATTTTTTAGTAAATTAGTGGGTAGGCTATAGTAAATAATAATAATAATAATAATATAATTTATAATTAAGAAATAGAAATTGTTTTATTAATTCCATAATATAAATTATTAGGAAAAGAATTTAAATAAACCTGATTTATTTTATCCGAAATTCTATACAAAAATTTTATTCAATTATAATTTTCCAAAAAAATTCATTACATTAGAATTGCCATTCTATAAAACAAAAGAATATAAAATCAAAATAAAATAAAAAAACAATTCAACAATTTTTTTTTTTTTTTCATTTTCTCATATAAAATAAATTATAAAGGCCAATTCAATTTGGATTGGATGGGGAGGAAAAAATAAAAAAGCATTAATTCAATTTTCAATTTTCAATTAATTATAACTAAAAATATTTTTCGTTTGCTTTTGTTGCCGTTGCCGTCGCAAATATGACTATTTTTATATATATATATATATATATGAATAATTATTTTGTTTTTGTTTGAAAATGTTAGGTTGATTGGAAAAATGTAAATATTATTATTTAAAATACTATAGAATTTAATTTATCGTTGCTGTTGATAAATTGGAATGTTCATTCTAGAATCGGATTGTGATTGTAATATTGTTGTTGTAACTGGTTGTGTTACAGCCGTCATATAATTTGAATTTGATGGAGGTTGTTGCTGCTGCTGCTGCTGCTGCTGTTGTTGTTGTTGCATATGATTCATTTGAAGGTGTTGTTGTTGTTGTTGGGGTAAAAACATATTTGATTGCATTGAAGTGGGTATCGTTGTATTATTACTATTATTTACAGAAGGCAAACCACCAGCATTTACAGATGTCATAATCATATTACTATTATTATTATTGTTATTATTTGATGTTTGTGGTGGTGGCATCATATGTGATAAATGTTGTTGATTATTATTATTTGGTAAACCTTGTTGAAAATGTGGATTTATTGGAAAATTATTATTCATTTGCGGTTGATTATTTTGAAGTAATTGTTGTTGTTGCCCTGAAAATACCCGCAAAATAGTATTAAGGTTATCATATCGCAATATATACCAATTTTGATATTATAAACCAAAATAAAAAAAAACATACCCATTGGAATGGTAACCGATAATGGAGTATTTGATGGTAAAGATGTCATTGAATTATTATTATTATTATTATGAAGCATTCCTGATGTCATAAGCATTGATGGAATATGTGATTGTTGTTGTAGTTGTTGTTGTTGTTGTTGATGTTGTTGTTGTTGTTGCGGTGGCGGTGGTGGTGGAGGTGGTACCTGTTGATTTTGATGTTGTACGACACCACCAGACGACGTATTTGGTATTTGTGATGACATATTCATAAAACTATTAACCATACTACTATTACCATTTTGTAAATGAGATGGTATCATTTGTTGAGATTGTTGAATTTGTGGCTGTTGCTGCTGTTGCTGAATTTGGTGCATAGGACGTGGTGGTGCACCACCTTGAAAATGTTGTTGTAACATTGATAATTGTTGTGGACCGCCTTTATATAATTTTAAAATAAAAAACCATTTATTTAATCAATAAATATTTGCAATAATAAAAAAAAAATTTCGTTAAAATTACCCATTGTTGATGTTGGTGGCGGTTGTGTCATTAACGATTGTGTCATATTATTGTTATTATTATTAATATTATTATTCATAGACGATCTTGGTATATTTGGTAGCATTTGATACATACCGGCCATATTATAAGGACCAGTAGCCAATGATGACATATGTTGTTGTTGTTGTTGTTGGGGACCTCCAATACCCCCTGCCGTCGCATACATAGAATGTTGACCAGGAAATTGTTGTTGCATCATACCACCCATATGATGATGTTGTGAATAATTTGTTAAATCCATGGCCGAACGATCTGGTTCTTTCATCAATGTATGATATAAATTTATTGCCTCAACTAAATCACTACTCAATAACGTTAATTGGGCATGTTTACGATCAACACCCTCCAGTTCCGTATCGATCAGAGGCAACATATGATTAACTTGTTCTTCTAATTTTATCATTTCTTCACTATCCTAAAAAAATAAAGGATTTTTTTTTTTAAATTAACACCATGACATTAACAATCACAATAATAATAATAAATATTTACTTGTGATGGATCTTCTGGATTTGCTTCATGTAATAAATGTAATAATCTATCGATTTTCTCTTCATTTATTTCAATAACATAATTATTTTCCGATGTTCCGTCATTTTCCGTTGATTTCGTTATCGAATCGTTTTGTACGCCGCCGCCGCCGCCACCACTTTGATTTTTTAATACATTTTGTATGGCCGATTCTGGTTCATAATTTAAATCACTTGTCACAAAATTCGATGGAAATAATCCTTCACCGCGACTATTAAAACCTTTCCACCAATTCGGATCACTGCTATCGGTCACATGAATTATTTCACCCGTTAAAAATGTCAATTCATTATCTTCGGCCGCTTCAAAATCATATAATGCACGTACTTTACGTGATTCTGGTTCTTGTGCATTTGATGCACTGGTAGTATTCACATTACTACCGGCACCGGAACTCGTTGCAGTACCAGTACCAGTACCAGTACCAGCACCAGCACCAGCACCACCACCACCAAATGGATTATTAATATGAAAATTATTCATTGTTGGATATAACGTTGACATCTACAAAGATATGAAACATTATTGCAAGATTGATGTTAAAATGTTTTTGATTAATTTAATAATTGCTCTGCTTAGTCATATCGAACATTAGCCAAAAAAAAAAATAAAAAATGACTCATTTCTTAAAATAATAAAACCTAAAAAAATTACACTTACCGTATTATTATTATTCAAAGACGATGAAGTTGTCGCTGTTGTTGACGCTGTTGATGATGCAACTTTCGCCGATGCACCACTTTTATCTTTTAACGATAATTCAATGGCTTTTGCTATATCATCCTCTTCCTCTTGACTAGCCACAACAAATGGATCAGCTTTAACAGCTGCATTCACTTGTTTTTTAATCTCTTGTGAATGTGATGCCGATGTATCAGTAAAAGCATGTCCTTCATTTTTCAATGTATTATACAATGTTGGTATTAAATTTAATTCTGCATCCGTTTTAAATTCATTTTCAGCCCATTTTTTTAATGATAAACGTAATTTCTAAACAACAACAACAACAATAAAAACGATATGGTAACTTCATTATTGAAGATAAAACAATAAGGAATAAAATTCAAATAAATAATAATCAACATTTAAATTACCAACGATACTTGAGGTTGACTTTTACTAAGTAATTTTTTAAATTCTGTTTCAAATTCTCTTGAGGCAATTTCAAGATGAAATGGTTTTCCACAATTATTAATGCAAGCATCCAAAAGCTGTGATTTGACGATTAAGAAAGACACATTTTATAATTGATTTACTATTTTTTATTTTTTACACCAAAATCGAAATACTACAATACTTACAATAATTGCTTGTAATGCAACATGTGGATCATTATTTGATAAACGTCGTACGATTGATCGTAAACAATCTTTAGCATTTTTACTACTAGCCGAAGCTCGATCACAAATATCCATAATTAAATCCCATGGTTCGGTTGTATTTTTTTCACTTGTCGCCTTATCTACAACAAAAAACAAATATAAAACAACAATGAAACAATGAAACAATGAAAAAAGCAAATTTAAAACCAATCCCCCCCAATGCAATTACCATCGAGGACAATGTAGATAAAAAATAAAAGAAAATCAATTCAATACGAAAAATAATAATTATATTGCCCCAATTTGACCTTTCTGAGCTGAATAAATGATAAATAAATACGCAATACTATGGATAGGTCTTTTTTTTTTTTATTGATTAAAAGTTTTGTATCCTATATAAATTGAATCATCAATAAAAAATGAAAAAATATTTGTATATTGTAATGCGGTACAACGTCAGCGTCAACAAAATCAGCGTGAAATTTTTCACTGTCTGTTGTTTTTTTAACTATATAAAGAAAATTTTAATTTCATTGTTTAAAATGGAGATTAAAATAATTCATTGTTGTTTTGCAAAACATAAATTATTATTAAATTAAATTAAATTGAATTGAATTAATTAAATATTATTCCAATGAAAATAATAATTCTTGAACAGACGATAAAATATTAATAATAATAATAGCAACAACAACGACGACTAGCCAGCAATCATATGGAGATTACACATCAAAAAAGAAAAAAATAGAAAAAAACAATTCAGAATTCAGACGAACAATGAAAAAAAAAAAAAAAAGTAATAATTTTTAGACAGACACAAAAAAAATACTAATCGATTGTAACAAATATAAAATAAAATATATTAATTTTTCTTACCAATATCCACATCAAATAATGATCCTTTACCTAAAAAACCCAACATTTTTTATTCCGTAATTTTACGATTTTACGTGATTGGATATAGGATTTTTTTTTTTTTTAATTTTCTTCTTTCACTTTTAAACCAAAAAAAAAAAAAAAAAAAACAACTGTAATAACAATAACAATTTTACAGTTGTGTTTTACATTAGATTTTACAATTTTATAGAGATTAAATTGATAAAAAATAAAATTAATCACCGTCCACAGACTCAAATGATTCTTCTTAATTTCCAAAAATTTAATTTATTTTTACTTGCACTTGCCCGACTTTTACAAAGAAAGTTATAAAAATAAAAAAAAATATTAATTAAATTTTCTTCTTGTTTTCCAAAATAAAATGATAAATGAATTTTCTTTTTTTTTTTTTTTTTTAACAATGGAATAAGCGTAATTATGTAGGGTGAAACAAAAACGGTATGGAGATGGATAAAAATAAACATCGACAAAAAAAAAAATGGTATAAAATTATATGCGCATAATTGCATTGTCCAATAGCATTTTAGTGGTTTTAGTGTGATGGCAGCACAATAGTCGATAAACATTTAGTTGGGTTTTGCCAGAAAGTGTCTTTTTTTATTTTAAGGTTTGAATGAATGTCTATAGATATGAAAAATATTCACTTTTATTTGTTATTATAGTAGTTTTATTACCCTTTTTTTTTTGTTTATCCGGTCCATACTTTATTATTTTAAAATAAAAACCAAAAAAAAAAAAATCTAAAGTCTAGAAACACTATTTATTGTATTTGACAAATGATGTAATAAATTTTTGTTTCCATTATCAAAAAGCCATTATTAAAAATTTGCACTGGACATTGCACTGGATGTCAATCTGGCAACAAACAAAAACCATCTAATGTAATTGTTTCGTTAAAAAAAAAAAAAAATTATGTAAATATTATTTTATTATTTTATAGTTTTTTTTTATTTTTAAATTATTTTTCTTTATTTTTTCTTCAGTCTTATTTGATTCATCTTTGTGTTTGGTAATTTTTAATTTTTTTTTAAGTTATTTATTTAATTAAAATTAAATTAAATGTGTTTAAAACAATTATATATTCATACATATATTTTAATATCATATTTAATTCATATTAAAAATCTTTCCTTGTTTTAAAAAGTGATGAATTTTTTAAGTTAATACATTTTTCTTTGTTTTTCATTATTGTAAATAATTTTATGTGTGATATATAAATTTTCATTTATAATAAATAAATAATTTATTAATAAAGTATTTTTTATTTTTAAATATATATATTTGGTGGTATTTTATTATATTATTTAGAGTAATAGTGATATATATATTTGTGATTAGTACAAGATAGAATTATTAATAAAATTAAATATTCTAAAATTGCAATTAAATTCATAATAATATAATATACGCGCATAATATAAAGAAAAAGGAAAAATAGAGTAAGTGTTTAATATGTTTAATCAATATTTATTTTTATATTATACATATGTAAAGCAAAAATAATGTTTTTCAAAAAAAGAAAATAAAAAGCGGTTTGATAGAAAGTTGATTTAAATATCATATTAATAATAATAATATGTTAAAAATGCAATTATTATTACTATATTTATATATTACATTTTTCTTTATATATTTATATAGAGTTTTTTTTTTTTTTTGCTAAAATTTTGTATATATCATGGTATAAAGAAGGAAACAAACGATTTATTATATTTATATTTTTTTGCGTTATCAATTTTATGACTATAAAAAACGGCTATTATAAATTTGATAACACACAATATTATTATCTGTATTATATGAATTTTTTTTAATATTATAATTATAATTATATATTCTATTGCGCGTCATATGTATAATGATAATAATAAAAAAACAATCGTCTATTTTTTTTTTGTAATAATATAATTGTTTTGTTCATGTTGCAAATTTATATATTATATATATTAGATAGACCCCATATATGTACTTATTTTAATCTTTATATAAAGTCTATAGAATGATCTTAAAATATATATAAGTTGAATTTCATGAAAGAGAAAGGCATTTTTGTGTTGAGGTATTTTAGTTTAATTTTTTTATTGTAATATTATATTTCAACGACAAAAATAAATAACTATATATATATATATAAAGCTAAAACATAAAAAAATACAACAACCTTTCCATTCTTCAGTAAAACATATATTATTATTATTATTATTATATAAATGGTATTTGAAATTTTATTCTAGATTTTAATGTAAAAAAAAAAAAAAAAATAGACAATTTTTTACCATTACCATATAAAAAAATATACTTTATTGAATTTAAATTGTCTGAAAATTGTTATATTATCTATATATATATTAGGTTGTCTAAAAAGTATTGATAATTGTTTTTTACAAAATTCAAACGATTTTTTTATATATTTCAAATGAACTTTATTAAACCAAATATGCGCCGTTTTGATCGATGACCCTTTGCCATTTTTCTGGTAAAGACATTATATCCCATCACTGTAGAACTTCTGTGTGTTTTCTGGGCAAAAAACTGATCCAAGTGCATTTTGCAGTCCCAGTCTGCGAAATTTAATTTTAAATCATTAAGGGAGTTCTGCAGAGACCGGAACAAATGATAATCTGAAGGTGCAAGATCCGGGCTATATGGTGGATGCATTAAAACTTCCCAGCCAAACTCTCTCAGTTTCTGCCGAGTCATCAAAGATGTGTGTGGTTTGGTCTTGTGTCATGATGGAACACAACACCCTTTCGATTGATTAATTCTGGACGTTTTTCTTAATTAATCTCGTGCTTCAATCTTGTTAATTGTTGACAATAGAGATCGGAATCAATGGTTTGACCGGGTGCTAGTAATTCATAATGAACGATTAATTTCCAATCCCACCAAACAGACAGCATTACCTTTCTTGGTGTTAATCCGCAGGTTTTGCTACTGTTTTAGGAGCTTCACCCTTCTTGGACCACGATCTTTTTCGTACATTTTATTATCGTATGTGATCCAATTTTTCATCACCTGTAATCATCATTCGCTTTAAAAATGACTCGATTTCGTTCCTTTTAAACAGCGTTTCGCAAATGGAATTTCATTCGGTTCATTAAATTGTTTTGTGTTAATTCATGTGGTATCCAAACATTGAGCTTTTTCTTGTATCCAGCCTTTGTCAAATCTGTTTAAAACTGTTTGGTGATGGATGTTTAGTTCTTTAGCGATATCGCATGACTGCTTACGTGTCGATTTTCTTCAATTTTTGATATGATTTCATCGACATTTTTCAGTGATTGGTCGACCAGAACGAAGTGCATCTTTGACATCAAAATTACCGGAACGAAATCGAGCAAACCATCTATATAGGCTGTTAATTTTGATAAAGTTCCTTCACCGTACTGCACTGCACAAATTTGTTCATGTGCCTGCGTTGCATTTTCACCTTTTTCATAATAAAATTGTAAAATGTATCGAATTTTTTCACTAATTTCGCTCATCTTTAATGCACTACAACTTTTCCTAAACAAATTACAGACTAAACAAATTTAATTTTTTTTTTTTTTTGTCTACGAAGTGTCATCTTTCGAACATATGTTAGTGTTACCTGATCAGATTAGTACTACTTGAAATATTCAATTATAATGACATCTATTTATAAAAATTATCAATACTTTTTCGACAACCTAATATATTCATATAACATTGTTATAATTATCGTATATATTTTATGAACGAAGATATAGTATATATGATTTTGAAAGGGAAACTAATGAGATTATCGCTTATTATTATTATAAGCGGAAAGCGAAAGGAATTTAGTTTTATAAAGAATTTTCCGAGAAAAGTAATAACTGTATATAGAATATATAGATATACGTTTTCTATACGTTTCATATGAAACTTCTACATTCAAAATTTCAAGTCAATCGGTTAGAAACAACCCGGGGTTTATTTGAAAGAATTTAACGTTAACGGTGGGGTTTTTGGTTTTTAATTAACCCGGAAATCTGTTCAAATTTGTCATTTTACAGCGATACAAACGTATAAAGCCACAGTACAGAAGTTAAAAAACTAAATGAAAAAGTGATTTCTGTTCTATATACTGAAAATGTCTCCTAGTTCATTTATAAATAATAGTTATATATCAGGAATTATACTAGGAATTATATCTATCTTTGTATATATATAAAACATAAATAATCGTCGTAACTATTTTTTTAGACATTGTAACAATTTTTTACAATAAAAATGAATTGATTCTTTCTATAAACATATTATTATTATTATTATTGTACATAATATAATTTATATATAAATATAAAATCAGGTCAAATCAAATATATATACTAAGATGGATGTAATATGTAAAAGTATTTATATGTACAATAAATTTTTTTTTCAAAATCAATAGTTTATTTTTTTTTCTTTATAAAAATAAAAAGAGATCTATATATAGACAAATAATAAACATAAAATATCAATCAATTATTTATACAATATATATAAATATATATATATAATTTAATTCATTTGACATCATTTAAGCTTATAGTTTATATACTCTGTAATTGAAATTATTCTGTTGATTGTTGCTATAGTTTACCGTGATCATTATATATGATCAATTCTATATATAAATATATATTAATGACTTAATAATTTGCGGGACAAATCTCGTATATAATATTTGTATTATAATACAGAGATTGTATTAACAAATTGTATTGTGTAAAAACCAAATTATTTATACAATATCTAAAAATAATCGATTATAATTAATCTATTGACTATCGATAAATATATATTTGTATATAAAAAATTCTTATAGGAAATCTCAATTAAATTTACATATATATATACAGTACAATTTATTATGTGGAGTTTGTTTTTTATCAAATCAAGTTCTTCAATCGAGCCAGATAGAATAACAAAAAAAAAAAGAAATCAACCAGTTTATATATTTTGTTCATTTAAATATATAATATAAAACATGCAATAAACAAAAAAAAAAAAACATGTTAAATATATATATTAAGCGTTTATTTTTTTTTTTTTTAGATTGAAAAATCAATCTTTGTTATATTACTCTATAAATATATTTTTTCAAATATGTTATATCGTTGTATTTTGTATATATAATAGAAAAATTGACTTCCTCTTTGTTTAAATGAATGCGTATAAGTGAAAATTTCAATAGATTTTTGTATATCTTTATAAGTACACCTTTCTGTCTATATATATGTATCCATAATTGTGATCACCAAATTATGATCGGGTTTATAAAACATTTATTAAAGTATATATAGTTAATGTAACTCATTCGTTTAGTTTTGTAACTCATACGTTTAGGTTTTAGTTATCTTCACGTTTAATATGAGTTTATATGCCTAAAATTCCCCACAAAAGCAGTATCCATCACTCAATCGTGTTCAATTTTCTTCCGCAATTGGGAAACTATTTAACTGTAAGATTTTTTAACATAAACCCGTTTTTTTTTTTTGGTTGTATAAGCTACGGTTAAATTTTATCAATAATATATTATAAATGTTTTTATTGTATTGTGTATTTATATATACAAATTGCTTAAAAAGAAATCTAAAATTTATGCTGAATTAAATTAAATTATAATATTATATAATTTCAATATTGCGATTAAATTAATTTATTATATTCATTAGATTGATTTTGATCATCTAAAGGTTTCTATATATATATATATATATATATAGCGTCTCAAATTGTAACAATAATAATAATCATAATAATAATAATTAAATTTAATTTATACAATTATTTACATTAACACAATACAGAGTGGTTTTATCCATTTTGAATCCATTTTAAGTCAATGAAATTTTGTCTATTTTGAATCATAAACAAAAGAATTTTTTTTATAATCTTACGATAACGAATTAATGTAAAACAGTTTGTAGCTCAATGGAAGCGTTCAAGATAAATCAAATTTCACCCCATCGTTTAAAATATAAAACAAAAAAGAATAACAACCCCTTAATGGATTTTGCGGGTCAACGCTAACGATAGTACATTACATTCTTTGTATGAACTACATCGTAATCATAATGCGAATCAAATGATTCAGTCTCGCCAGAAGATGATTTCCTCAATTAACAAAGATTTAGATTCAATATCTAATTGGGGAAGGATAAACGTATAGTAGAATTTAATCCATCTATAAAACAAAGGCATGCGTTTGTTCTCAAACAAACGATCCATATAAATGTTGACCCAATACTTATGCATAATACAATTATTCCACAATCTAATGACCTATTACATTTGGGAATTAGTTTGTCAAACAACTTTTCATGCGGAGTAATAATATAATAATTGCGGCTAAAAAGGCGGCTAGTTGCATTGTATTTTTAAGAAGATCGAAAGAATTTCTCAATTCTGAAAATTTAGCATTAGTTTATAGGTCTTTTATAAGAAGACCACTTCTAGAGTACAATTCCTACATATGGGCTGGTGTACTACCTTGCAGTTTAGTGACAGGATCCAAAAACACGCTATTTCGCTGATCAGAAATGAAACAATAACAAATTCCATTGAATCATTGGATCATAGACGATCAGTAGCTTCAATGTGCACATTTTATAGGTATATTATTACCATGAATGCTCTAATGAAATTTTAAAGCTAATTCCTGAGCCAATTAACTTCTCTTATAATTCGAGAAATTCATAAAAGGCTCATTCATTCATATTCTGTATATCTATTAGTTTTTTGCGAACAAACAGATTTGGAAATTCAATTTTTCCCAAGAACAGCAAGATTATATGGAATATAGTCTCCCCCTGAACTAGTATTTCCCCCTACTATTTTTTATTATCAGTTATTTAAATTAAACATTTCATCTTATCTATAAAAACTAATCCACCTAAAGTGCAACTTGGACAATTGTTTGAAAAAACATATGAGTGATTTTTTCTTATTATGTTTTAGTAAAGGAGTTTTTTTTATCTCATATATGTTTGGTTTATTTTCAAAATTTCATAAATTAATCCACATATTATAATAGATTTACCACCCAAATACACACTTAAGTGTATATTCAATGCATCTATACGGTTCATCACCTGATTAAGTGATTTCGTTACGGGATCACGGCAATAGAATTCCAAGGTTTTCGGAGGGGCGCTAAACCGATTCTGCCGTAGTAACTAACAAAAAAAAAAAAAAAAAAAAACGCTACCCTGTATATTAATATTTTATTTAATGAATGAGAGTACTTTCGCAGATAATATAATTGATTTAATTATAATATTGTAATATAAATATAGAAAAATGATTTATTAATTTTTTTTCTCACGCCGTATATACGACAAATCGGGCAATTCCAATTTTTTTTTAAACGTAATATAATATAATTACATATACATATTTGAACAGATGTTAAATTGATTTGCAAACCTGTTCAAAAAAAAAAAAAAAAACGCTATATGAATTAGATACAAATATATACAATTAATTTGGATGCTTTTTTTTATCAAAAAGATATTTTGCGCAATATAATTAAGTTTGAATATATTAATTAATCTTATGGTAATTATCTTAAAAGTATCCGTATATAAAATATATATAAGAACGTTATATATTCATCATAAAGATTTTATATGAGTATGTCCCATATATTTAAATATATGCGCGAATAAAATAATTCTTTACATTTAATTGTCCACAAAGTCGAATACCACAATGATGTTAAAACAAAAATATTATTAAAATTGTTGAAAAAACAAACTGTATATTATACAGAATATAAATATTGAAGACAAACACATCTATTATTGTTTAAGACATTGTTAAGATGAAAGATGTTTTTGAAAAAAAAAATATCAAAACATTTAGTTTATTTAGATTTTTTTTTTTTTTTGTTAATTTACACACATAAGAAGCAAATAAGAAGAAAAAAATTATATAATTTGCATAAATATTTTTTTGCTTATTTAATTTGTAAAAAAAATTAATTCTATAGACCACAGAAAAAAACCCAGTGCTGAACAATAAATTGATGGTAATTTTATATTAAAGATAATATTGAAAAAGAAAAATGGGTTCTATCTTCCAAATGAAATTCTATATTGTATATATATGATAATGGTTCTATAATATGTATAGGATTTATTGAAATTAGAATTCTGATTCATATACGAAATCATTTATAAAGGGTGATTTTTTAGCTATTATCTTTTTGGCAACACTTTTTGTTAAACAGCTGACGCACGTTTCGTATTTTGTTTCAGTATGTCAAACATCTTCAGTTTGGTCTATAATTTAACCATAAATCGTCTTACAAAACGAACAACGCTTGCAAATTATTGAATTTTATTATCAAAATGCGTGCTCTGTTAAGAAAGTTCATCGCGACGAAATTGTGTTCAGCGACGAAGCTCATTTTGGCGGTTCAATGGGTACGTAAATAAGCAGAATTGTCGATTTTGGAGTGAATATCAGTCAGAAGCATTGGAACAGCTACCAATGCATCCAGAAAAAGTTACAGTTTGGTGCGGTTTATGGGCTTGTGGCATCATTGGACCGTAACCGTCTTCAAAGATGATGCGAATCGGTACGTAACTGTGAATGGTGAGCGCTACCGTGAGATGATATCCAACTTTTTTTTGCCCAAAATGCAAGAGCTTGGCTTGCATGACATGTGGTGCCACAACAAGACGGTGCCACATGCCACACAACACGCGCACAACAATGGACTTATTGAGAGGCGAGTTCAGTGAACATTTTATTTCACGTTCGGGACCGGTCAATTGGCCGCCTAGATCGTGCGATTTAACGCAATTTAGACTATTTTTTGTGGTGCTATGTTAAAGCGCATGTCTATACAGACAAGCCCGCTTCAATTGACGCATTGGAAGACAACGCATTGAAGCATTTATTCGTGAGATACCGGCCGAAATGTTGGAAAGCGGGTATGCCAAAATTGAACTAAGCGGATGGACCATTTGAGGCGCAGTCAAGCAGGTCAACATTTACATGAAATAATCTTCAAACATTAAATTATATATGGACCGTACTATCGATTCAAATAAAGATTTCATGCATTTTTCTGAATTTTATGTGTTTTTTTTTTGAAAAACTTTCCTATAGCTTTTAAAAAATCACCCTTTAGTTGAATTTTATGATATTTTCATTAGTGTTCAATTTTTATTTTTCATTTATCCATTACTGTATATTTATTTAATAAATTTTTGTCTATTTAGAGTCCGCATATAAGTATATAAAAAACAAGGTTTATGAACTTTACGCATATATATATGAGATAAATAAAATATATTTCATGTATCTATATATAATATGTCATATATATATAATATAATGTTCTCGTGATCAGAAACAACAATCTTATTATATATAAACGGCTTTAAATATATATATATATATAGAAATAAGAAGATGTAGAAAACAAAAAAAAAAAACTTTACCAAAAGATTATTATATTTATTAATATTTTCATATATATATAGAAAATTAACTGTTAATATATTTTGAATTTTTTGCATTAAATATAAATTAATTTTTATTAAGAATTTTTATTATATTTTATTATATTTATTTATTTATTGATGATTGAATTGTTTAAAGAAAGAAAAATATATCCTCTCTAAACGTAACAAATATTATCTTATGGATAGGTGCTGCTGATTTATATATATTTTGTATATACGCATAAATTAAATTTTTAAAATTGTTTATATATATTTATTAACTTTTATTATATCAACACCTGATTTTTAATATTTGATCAAATCTAGCACAATATATACATGCGATTTACCATATATAATTATCGCATATATAATCTTAACAATAGACATATTTGTGAATTTAAATAACAATAAAGTTATTTTATTATTATTTCATCGTTCATTTAAATTTAAACAAATAGAATTGTGATATTATTAAGTTGTTCCGCGTCAAATAAATATATATATGCATATATATATATGTATATATGATAATCGCAGTCAAACACAACAGAGCAGACACAAGTTTTATAATATGTATATAAAGAAAATAACTCATGAATAAAATTAACATTAAAAATTATCAAAATAAAGCCAAAAAAATATATATATATATGATAAAATAACATAAAATTATAATAATAATAATATTAATAATCACTATATGACGACGACGACGACGGCAACAACAATGATAAAAGCGAAACAATATAAATATTTAAATGTTGTCTATATTTGATGCATTAGAGACAAAAATTATAATAATTGTATGTGGTAAATCATAAAATATATATCTATTATATAAAATTGATATAAAACTTCCGTCATTATATTATACAGTATGGATAAGATGATATCATTTAAATATGATAATATATTTTTTTATTATTATTATTATTATTAATAACTTTTTGGTACTTAAACAATATAATAACAGATATATATATTGATAGGAATTTTATTCATTTTAAAAGTTTTTTGTTTAATTTTATTTGAAAAATTTTTGGAGTTTTTAATTTTGAGGTGGGAAGAAACCTGAATTGTGATATTTTACCAGAAATAAAATAATAATAAATTAAATAATTCAATTATGAAATCTGTTTTTTTTTTTTTAAATAAACGTTAATTTTTATCTATAAAATCTCATAATATTATGCGGAAAGGTCTCGCACACACAAAAACAGCATCATATAATTATGTTAATTTTTCTTATACATAAAGTACCCCGCTTTGGAAGTTATAACTAGTTTGCGAAACAGATTATATTGAATAAATTCAACTAATTCAGTTGATTTTTCTATGTTTTTTTTCTTAACAAACATCAATTTATTTATAAATCTAAGAATTTTATTTTCTTATTAGATTTTTTTATATATAAAATAAAAAAAAAAATAAATAAGGGTTCGTCGCTTAACTCTTCTGTTTCTATATGTATATTGTATATAAAATACTTTGGTTTTTATTTTACAAATTGTGATCACAATATCCGTGCGTATATAATCATTTTATGAAGACAAACAATTTCACATTTCTTTTTTTTTTTTTGATTACTTGTTATTCGAAACATTCTTCTTATATATATATATATATATACAGTGCGACAATTAATATTCCGGAAAAACACGATTTTTGAATTTTTATTTTTTATATTTATTCAAAATATTCTCCTCCTGATTCAATACAACTGTTATACATCGATTTAATAATGATTCAAATGCGTGTTCCAGTTCATTTTGTGTGGTATTGCATCTAGTGCGCGTGTATAGATGCTGTTTGAATGGTTTCAATATCCTCAAAAAAAAAAAAATCCTTTCAATTTCATTTCATTAAGTTTTGGGAACAATGAAGTCACATGGTGCTAAATCAGGTGCTAAATACGGTGAATGATTTAACACATACATACTTGATTTCGAGTCAAAAACTGACGAACAATAAGTGAAGTGTGATTTGGTGCATTATCGTGTAACAAACACTAACTATCTGATTCACGATATTCAGGTCGAATACCACGAATCATGCCCATCAAACGCTTCAAAACTTCGATATAATATGCGCCACTGACTGTTTGACCAGTTGGAACGAATTTTTTATCGATAATTCCCTTGCTACCGAAGAATGTTACGAGCATTGTCTTCTTGATTTTCGATGCACCTTTTCTTGTTTTCTAGCCTGTGTTTTAGCGATCCACGAATCATTTATACCACTCAAAAACTTGTGTTCTACCCATACAATTATGCATCGATTTGAACGTTTCTGTTGCAGATTTACCAAGCTTTGCGTTGAAAGTAATGACTGTTCTATGTTCCATGTTAAATTTTCTACTTCAACTATAATAATATTGTTTCACAAGAAATGCCATAACTTTTTTATTTGTCAACCAAATGCAATGAAATTTTAACATGGACGATAGAGAAAACATCAAGCTTCAAAACGCAGGTTCCATCACATAGATCGTCCCACTGGTTAATGAGATATGGTTTATTTAGTCCGGAATATTAATTGTCGCACTGTGTATATATATCGCACCATATGGTGAGCGCTTTTATATTACAAAAAAATGTATACAAAAATTATTAAAAAAATATTTATATATATATTCAATTTCAATATCAAATATCTCGCACAAAGATATTTTTTTTAAATATTCAATCTTGCGACAAATCAATTTTATATGGTACGTATATATGCTATAATACATTAACTTTTATTTTTAGTTAATTCATTCATAAAAAACAAAAAAAAAAGCGGGTGTATTTTTTTTATAAGACATTATAAAATTTTAAATATACTAAATATTTTAAATTCGCGTGTGCATCAATAAAACGTTTTTATGTTTGCATTTTTATAATATAAATCTTGGACACGGAAACGCCGATTATTAAAACAGCAAAAAAAAGCAAAAAAAACGCGGTCCACTTATACATTGTTTTGTCTGCGATGTATATTTAAATTTCTATTATTGTTTTGTTTTTGAATAATTCTTTAATAATAACGCATAACACTTCGTTCAATAATGTGTGTGACTGACACATAGATGGCGTCCCTAGAACTAAATCAATATTTTTTTTCGCATTTGGCAACCTTTTTAGGCTTACTGTCAACATCATATGTTAATCAGATCATTTGTTTACAAGTTACAGTGCTATAAGTGACGCTATTTTTGTGTTTAAAAAAAAAATGAATTCAAAGCAATTCCGTGTGCTGATTTATCATTGTTTTTTAATGAAAAAAAATACTGTTCAATGCCAGGAATGGCTTGAAAAACATTACTCGGACTCTGCTCCATCAAAAAGAAGCATTTGTTATTGGTATGCCGAATTCAAACGTGGTCGTACAGACACCGATGACATTCCATCTACTGGAAGGCCAAATGACGCTGTTATTCCGGAAAACGTTGAAAAAACACTGAAAATCATTATGTCCAACCGTAAAGTGAAAGTGAGGGAGATTGCTGACATTCTGAAGATATCAGCAGGCAGTGTACAAACCATAATACACGAACATTTGGGTATGAAAAAGGTGTGTTCCAAATGGGTGCCGCGTTTGCTCACACCGGAGCAAAAACAACAACGAACCGATGATTCAAAGAGCTGTTTGGACATGTTTACGCGCAATAAGTCGGAGTTTTTGCGACGGTACATCACAATGGATGAAACATGGATCCACCATTTCACTCCAGAGTCAAATCGGCAGTCTGCTGAGTGGCATGCAGCCGGCGAAAGCCGCCCAAAGCGACCAAAGACGCAGCAGTTGGCTGGCAAGGTTATGGCGTCTGTATTTTGGGATGCGCATGGAATAATATTCATCGACTATCTCCAGAAGGGGCAGACCATCAACAGCGACTATTATATAGCGTTATTGGAGCGTTTGAAAGTCGAAATCGCAAAGAAACGGCCTCATATGGCGAAGAAAAAAGTGTTGTTCCACCAAGACAATGCACCGTGTCACAAATCAATGAAAACGATGGCAAAATTGAACGAATTGGGCTTTGAATTGCTTCCCCATCCACCGTATTCTCCAGATTTAGCCCCCAGCGACTACTGGCTCTTCGCAGACCTCAAAAGGATGCTCCGTGGTAAGAGATTTGGCTCAAATGATGAAGTAATCGCCGAAACTAACGCCTATTTTGAAGGCAAAGAAAAATCGTTTTACAAAGGCGGTATCGAAAGATTGGAAAAGCGTTGGAATGATTGTATCTCCCTAAAAGGGGACTATCTTGATGAATAAAAACGAATTTTGGCAAAAAAATGTGTTTTAATTAATTAGTCACACACATTATTGAACGAAGTGTTAAATTCACATTTGAATGTTTTTTTTTTTAGATATTTTGGAACACATTTTTTATTGCAATTGATAAAAAAATTGTTTAAATATGTGCAACACGCACGATATGTGTGAAATGTAAATGTATATCAAATAATCAATCAATCAATCAGATATGTTCAATTGACCATCATAATATTATAACGAATTTTTTATGTATATATAAAGATATTAAGTCGGTATTTTTATAATAAATATTTTAGTAATCTTTTTGTCATATTTATAATTATTATTATTATTATTATTATAAAACATACATTGTTTATGCAAATTTTTTTCATTATATACATATATATATATTTTAATTGTATCCATCCATATCTCTGTTACTAAAGACATTATTATTATTATTATTATTATAATATATATATATATTTTTTTTTTTAAATATCTACATATGTGTTTTGTTTTCTTATTTTTTGTAATAATATTGTATATATAAATATATATATAAAAGAAACACTTTCTAAAAATGAAAACGAAATTGAACATAAAATGAAATAATGATAAAAAAAAAAAAAAAAATTGAACAAAAATGTTTATATACCTTTTTTTTTACATATGCTATATATATATATATATAATAAATATTTTAATGTAAAAAAAATGCGAGGCTGCTTCCGAATCGCAACAGTAAGAATTTAAGAAATCAAATGGATTAAATCGAACAAATGTGCTGTAATATATCTGACAAAATTTATGGAGTTTTACGATAGATAAGTTGAGTTTTATCTTAATATTTTTTTGATTAAATTATTTTAGATATTTTTCTTCTCTTATAAACACAAAATAATTAAGATATTGTTATTTTTTTTTAAAATGTGCGTCTATCAAATAACAAATAAATCATAATTATATGCAAAAGAATTTGATCTGAATTTTTTTTTATTGTCGCGCACATCAAGATCTATATATTATATATATATAACTTAATGAACTATTGAACAAAAAAACAATTATTTGAGGTCATTTATTTTTATTTTTTTTTTAAAATCCATTAAATAAAGTTTTTGATTAAGAGATTTTTTACTTTGTAAGTATATATACCTCTGTAAATAACTCTGTGGTGTAAATGTTAAAAATGCCAACCTAAAATTCTAACGAAATTTTGGGGTCGTGCGGGTTCGAATCCTACTGCGAATGCATAAAATATGTTTTGTGTTTTCGGTTATTTTTTGGAATCTGAATTTTAACATAGAGTTGTATTTTCCGCTTGCGGTTGGTCGTACGGCTAATTACCGACACCGTAATATACACAAATTAAAAAACTAACAACAGAAGGCTGTTGTTGTTGGACGCTAAAACCAGCTTGTTGGTTGTATAGCGAAAAATTTCCTTATTTTATTTATTAAGTATACTCAAACAGTTTATGTGAAAAGTTTTATGTGTTAAAATGAAGTATAACCTTTATGTTTATCTTATTTTTGTGTCCAAAAAACATTATGTTCATAGATGAGTCACTATATATATATAAGATTTATGTTATGCTGTTTTGTAGTTTGTTTTTATACTATATATACTAAGCTAACGATACTTTATTTGTCATGAACTTTTTTTTTTTTTTTTAACATAAATATTTAATCTAAAATAGATCTTAAAATAATAATTTATTTGTTGTTTTAAAATTTTTCTTTTATATTCAACATTTTAAGATTAATTGAGTACAAAATCAATTTTTCTAAATAATTTTATACATACATTCTGTCAAATAAGTACCCGGAAATTTGAAATTAAACACAAACAACTTATCAATCATCTCAATTTATTATATCCCCTTCAAAATAGGCCCCTTCTGAGGCAATACACTTCTTCCAACGAACAATCCAATCATCGAAACACTTTTTAAAGCTATATTCCGGGATGGCCTTCAGTTCTCGTTGCGAATTAGTTTTGATGTCTTCAATGCTCTCAAAACGAGTTTCACGAAGTGGTAATTTGAGTTTCGGAAACAGGAAAAAGTCACACGGGGCCATATCTGGAGAGTACGGTGGTTGTTCGATGATATTTGTTGAATTTTTGTTCAAAAACTCGTTCACAATGATCGCTTTATGCGCTGGTGCATTATCGTGGTGCAAAATCCAACTGTTGTTCCGCCACAAATCTGGTCTTTTGCGACGAACATTCTCTCTCAAACGCCTCATAACGCCAAGATAATATTCTTTATTGACGGTTTGGCCCACCGGTAGGAATTCCTCCGAATGAACAACACCACGAATATCGAAGAACACGGTCAGCATCACCTTGATTTTCGATTTGCTTTGGCGCGGCTTTTTCGGTTTCGGCTCATTTTTGGCGCGCCATTCCGACGATTGTTGACTTGTTTGCATGTCGTACTCGAAAACCCATGTCTCGTCACCAGTTATGATGCGTTCGATGAACGTTGGATCGGAATTTACGCGTTCAAGCATGTCTTCAGCCACCTTACTGCGATTCACTTTTTGAAGAAAATTCAGATCTTTTGGCACCAATCGCGCTGCAACTTTCCGCATACCCAAAACATCAACCAAAATATGACGAGCGGTCTCATGAGACATGTTCATTTCTTGGGCTATCTCTCGCAAACTATAATGACGATTTTCGAGCACCATTTCCTTTATTTTATCGACGTTTTCTTCAGTTGAAGAGGTCGAAGGCCGTCCTGGACGTGGCAAATCGTTCACTTCTTCTCTTCTCTTCTCGTTTTTTTCAACATTTCCAACGTTTTGGCACAAGAAATTTCGTTTGAAACACAAAATTTCACACAAACTCTTTGTTCGATATTTTTATCCATAGTGAAAATCGCAACGCACACAAAAGATTGACTTGTTCCTAACGACGCCGTAAACAAACTAAATGACACACAGCAATAATAACAATTGACAGAATAGTTGCTGACAGTTGTGCCAACCTGGGGAAAAAAAAATGTTTGAAATATTCTCAGCGGGAAAATTTAAAATGAGAATTTCCGGGTACTTAATTGACAGAATGTATAATAGATAATAGATCTTTTAGTATATTTCATTTTTTTTAATTTTTTTACAATTTTAAATTTGCCAAATAATCGTAGCAATGAAACTATTTTATATACTTTATTTAAACATATAAGATTTATATATGAAAAAAATTGTATATCTGATTTAAATTGGTATTTATATGTATATATAAAAAAAATTATAACATTTTAAATATATAAAACAATCTAATTGAATTTATGATCAAAAAAAAATAAACAAAAAAACAAATGAACATTACATTTAAATTAAGGAAATAAATAAACATTTTAATGATGCGTATTAAATATATATACATATAAGTAGTTTTTAACATGCATTAATGTTTTTTTTAAATATTAGAATCGTGAATTATTGATCGCGCGCAATATATATATATGTAAAATAAAGATAATATAAATTCTTTCTTTAACATTTATAACAATTGTAAATTTTATATATTATATATAATTATTATAATTGAATATATATATATAAATTGGACGACCCTCAAGTGATTATGGTATATATTTTTATATGAGAGCCTCACCCATCATTTCATTATGTGGTTTAAAAAAAAAAATAAATTTATATATATATATATATTAATAACACAGAGGTAAATGTATAAATAAATAAATAAATAAATATCTTTACATGGCTAAAAGTGGTTATAATAAAAAAATAAATATATATAAAAAAAAAATGCTTCCATTTAACTACTGCTATGTGTATATGTTTATAAAAAATATATGTGAATTGTAATAATATGATTTATAATAAATATAATAAAATAAACAATAAAAAATTGAAAGTACTTTACTGAATGTGTGAGCTGAGTTAAAAATTAATAATATATATATTAATAAAAGAAAACAAAAAATAAAAAATATTATAACAAAGAAAAAATTTAAATTCATATATATATAATAATGAATTGATCCATTTACTTAGCGCATTTACTCTCGCGCGTCTTTATACATTTTCAAAAGTATATTATTATTATTATTATTATATTTGGCAATTTTTTCATAAAAAAAATAAATAAATATTTAATGATCTTACATATTTTTTATGATTAATGTTTATTTAGAAATATAATTTTGGTTAAAAAATTAATCGATTTAAATTTTTAATAATAATAATAATAATAAGTAATTTCTTAAGAACATATGCGGTCTGTGAAAATATATATATAACAAATGATGTATTGTGTTTTTTGTTTCATCATATAAAAGTTTTAGTTTTAGTTTTAGTTTTTTCAGAAACGTATATGTTTATACCCGTCGTTGTTGAAATGTTGTTATTTTAACCCATTTGACATTGGCATTAATTTAGCAATTTAATTGTTTTCAATTTTTGTGTAATCAATACGTGCATATAAAAAAATTATACTTTATAAGCTTATAAGATATATGAACATATATGCTTTATTACATCGATATTACATACTTAATTAAAAATGTTTATATACTAACTATATATTTTATTTTATACCTTAATCGCTCTGTCGCAGTATATTAAATAGTAATTATATATACCATATACGATTTTAATATTATATAATTGCAATTGGTAATATATTGAATGATTATTTATTTATTTTTTTTTGCTTCATTTATATATGGGGTCTGTTATTATGTTTATTATTTATTT
The DNA here is from genome assembly GCA_958336335.1 of Dilophus febrilis. Classification (NCBI taxonomy): domain Eukaryota; kingdom Metazoa; phylum Arthropoda; class Insecta; order Diptera; family Bibionidae; genus Dilophus; species Dilophus febrilis. Next base: position 43,771,159 of record OY284471.1, on the reverse strand, counting down.
TTAGAATTCTTTACAACATTATGAGATAAAATTAAATAGATACAAATGTATTTTTATTAAAACAAATATCTAATAAAAAATATAATCATATGGATTTATGTATATAGAAATATTTGATCTTTTAGGTATTAGAACTTTTATTTAGAATGAATATATGCTATTTTGAGCTACTAACTGTCATATTTATTTAGTTAAATTTTAAGAATTTAAATGCATTTGATAAAAATTAACCGCAGATATTGCAGAGGACAGTGAAACGATGGAGCACGTACTCGCAAAATGCCCAGCGCTCTGTGTAAAAAGGAGGTTATATCTATGGGGAAAAACTTTATAGGAGAAAGTGTGGATGGATATAAAAATCTCGCAATAAAAGCGGTCATCAAATTCCTAATTGAGGACTTGTGAATAAAAAAAAAGAAGGGAGGAAGGGTACAATAGATCTTTATGGTCGTGGTGCAGGGGGTACTTAAGAACTATGGGAGAGGTTTTAGTCGGTAGGACGTCTCAGTGACGGGAGTCCGACACTTAGTCTACATAAATAGATTTCCTCTTCCGGAAAAAAAAACCGCAGATATTTGTAATTATCTATATTGATTTCATATATTTGAATTATAAATAACCGAATGTTTCACAATTTCCTAAGTTGCAGCAATTTCCTTTGTTTTTCAGTTGCTATGATCCAATGAGATTTTAATTCATTCTTTTTTTTTTTGTAAAATTCTAGTTGATCATGACAAGCGCTGGATCTATTAATTTAATATTATATAATATATATATATATAGAGTTACTTTTCCATATATTATTATTATAACTATTATTTCAAACATCATCAACATATTATATATATATAATTTGTAAACTTATGTAAAGTCCGCACTGCTCGCACAATAATATAAATATATATATAATTTATATATATATATTCATATATAATAAATAATAACAATAATAATCATATTATAAAAATCATTTATCCATTATTATAACTTTCTTTAAACTATATATATATGATGTTGTAAGAAATTACTTTTTTTGCTTTATAAACATTTTTTTTTGTGTAGCGGCCGATCATCATAATAATAATATTATGTTAAAATGCAGTTAAAAAATTATATATTTTGCATTAATACAAAACAAAAAATATTAATTTGTAATAATAATAATAATAATTATAATTGATGCGAGCAGCAATGATGAAGAGGAAAAAAAAAATTACAACATTTATAAATATAATAATAATAAATAAAGAAGTCAATTTATATATATATATATATATAATCGATAATGCGGTTATATATGTATATAATTAAAACGTCCAATATAACAATATATAATCATACATATGTGCATCATGTCAATTATAAATATATATTAAATTTCTTTGTATTGCTATATATATATTTGCTATTATATATAAAATGAAGTTATTCGATTTAAATAATAAAAAAAAAATCTATTTTGATCGATTAAATGGTTATGATTTTCATGTTAGATAATCGAAAACGTTATACTAAAATTAAGTATACACAGTGCGACAATTAATATTCCGGACTCAAACCTCTCAATCTCAATAACCAGTTGGACGATCTATGTGATGGAACATGCGTTTTGCAGCTTGATGTTTTCTCTATCGTTTGTAATTTCATTTCATTGCATTTGGTTGACAAATAAAAAAGTTATGATATTTCTTGCGAAACAATATTTTAGTTGAAGTAGAAATTTTAACATGGAACATAGGACAATCATTAAATTCAACGCAAATCTTGGTAAATATGCAACAGAAACGTTCAAATCGATGCAGAAAGTTAATGGCGAAAATTGTATGGGTATAGAACACAAGTTTTTGAGTGGTATAAACGATTCGTGGATGGCTAAAACACATGCTAAAAAAACAAGAAAAGTTTCGTCGAAAATCAAGACAATGCTCAGGGTAACATTTTTCGATAGCAAGGGAATTATCCATAAAGAATTCGTTCCAACTGGTCAAACTGCAGTCAGTGGCGCATATTATATCGAAGTTTTGAAGCGTTTGATGGGCAGGATTCGTGGTATTCGACCTGAATATCGTTGATCAGATATTTGGTGTTTGTTACACGATAATGGACCAAGTCACACTTCACTTATTGTTCGTCAGTTTTTGGCTCGAAATCAAGTCTGTGTGTGTTAAATCATCCACCGTATTCGCCTGATTTAGCACCATGTGACTTCTCCCTGATCCCAAAACCTAAAATGAAATTGAAAGGATGTTTTTTTTAGCGAATATTGAAATCATTCAAACAGCATCTACACGCGCACTAGAGGCAATATACCACAAAATGAGCTGGAACACGCATTTTAATCATTATTAAATCGATGTAACAGTTGTATTGAATCAGGAGGAGAATATTTTGAATAAATAAAAAAAAATAATTTCAAAAATCGTGTTTTTAATGTATTTCCTAGGACCAGTCCGGAATATTAATTGTCGTACTGTGTATATATATTCGCTGAAGACTCATTAAATAAAGATTTAAAATAGTGGTTTTTTTTTCTTCTTATATTCAAATTATTCATATATATATGAAGATCTATTGATTAACTCCATATTTCTATTTTATATATATGCATATTTATGCCAGTCATATATTTATCTTTTTTTTTTTTTTATAGAATTTAAGCATTCTTTAGAGTTATCTGTATTATATATATATATATATATAGAATTAATACATTCTTTATATAGAATTGAACAGAAAGCACATCATCAGATCATCATTTGATCGCACCATTAACAATCAACTTCCCATTCTATATAATTTTACAAGAATTTATTTCTTTTAAATTTTCTATATAATTACTATACAAATTAAAACACACATTTACATTTTCATATGTTTTTCCTAATGTTTCTTAAAGATTGGTGAATTTCATTTGAAAAAAAAATGTTTTGAAATTTAAAATTAAAAACTTGTATAATATACATTGGTAAAGTTCAATAAAATAAATTAAAAATACCGCATAATTAAAGAATTTATTTATATATATATATAATTTTGTTGATATTTCAATAAAGATAATTTAACATTTATATATTTATTATTATTATTATTATTATTAAAATGCATTATCATTCAACAAAAAAGAAAAAAAAAACAATTACTTTCAATATTATATATGGTATATATATAGAAAAATAAAATAATCATTAATATTACCTTTATTTATTTTTTTTTTTTGGTCTATCCAATAATAAATGTAATAAAAAAAATTGTTAATTTATTGCTGATTAATTTATTTATGATGTATGATACTTTTGAATTCAGAAACATACACACACACAGGAAGTTTCACAATATCGCAAAATTTAATTAAATTTATATTCATAAATTGAATAAAAAAATAATATTTAATCATAAATATATATTTAAATATCACATATATTAAACTATCTACAGTCCATAAAATTTTATTTTACAATCAACAATCAGTTTTAACGTTCAACTACAACATCCTTCTGTTGTTGGGCTCTTAATTTGTGGCTTTTACGATAATTAACCGTATACGACCAACCGCATGAGAAATACAATATAATGCAACTCTGTGTTAAAATTCTGATTCGAAAATAACCGAAACCCCAAAATTTTTGTGAGAATTTTAAGTTGGCATTTTTATCAATCAAACCACAGAGTCACTGTAATGTATATATAGTCCATATAAAAAATATATATATAAATTCAAATTTTAAAAAAGAATCGATTTGTATTTCTCATATTTCAATAAATAATATATATATAAATATATTTTTTTATTTATTTATTATAAATAAAATACGAATAATAATAAGCAATATATATTTTTTTTTATAAAAAAAAAAAACATAAAGTGTCAATTATTTATATTATTTTTATTTTCATTTATATATATTACAATAAAATATCCATTTTTTTTATACTAATAAATTATGCAATATAATAATTGAAACGAATATAAAAATAAAAAGTATAGGATAGGTATTTTATTTTATTTTTTTTTTCATATATATAGAAATTAAATAACATAATATATATATTTAAAAAAAAAAAAAATAATGCATTATAAAAATGTATTTTTTTTTGTTGTGTCTTCATTTAACTTTTTATATAGTATATACATATACAATATAAAAAAAATTAAATATCTTTTATTTTATAATAACAATAATAATACAATTATTTTATATAATCACTTTATTATGATTTTATAAAGAAATAAAATGGGGTTAGTAAGTGAATAAATGGATATATATATATATATATATAGATAGAGATATATGTATATATATATATATAAAAAGATATACATAATGTTAAATAATTTTTAAATATATAAATTAACATTCGAAAAGAATTTCTATATTGTTTTTTTTTATTTTTATATTAACCTTTTGGACGGCTTTTATAGATGATTTCTATATTATTGTATAGATAAATGTCTATAAAAGCTGGTTCGTGTGAAAATACACACACGATGATTTCCAATTGCAGGTTAATTAAAGAAATATTCAAATAAGATTTTTTTTTCTATTCGTAACTTGTTTTTATGAAACAATTTCGGTTTCTTATAAAGGTAAAAGTCATAGAATGCAACACCTTAAGATTATATTTATGGAAACCCCGTGCAAGATATTAAAAAAAATAAATTTTTCGCTATACAACCAACAATCTGCGGTTTTAGCGTCCAACAACAACAGCATTCTGTTGTTAGTTTCTTAATTTGTGTCTATATTACGGTGTCGGTAATTAACCGTACGACCAACCGCAAGCGGAAAATACAACTCTGTGTGTTAAAATTCAGATTCGAAAAATAACCGAAAACACAAAACATATTTTATGCATTCAATATAGAGGATTCGAACCCACGGCCCCAAAATTTCGTTAGAATTTTAGGTTGGCATTTTTAACATTTATACCACAGAGGCAAGATATTATATAATTATTAAAACAGGAACAATTATGAGTCGTATAATAAATTATATAAGTATATACTTATTTTTTTAATGTGTTTTTACACCTTGGCCAAAACATTTTGCGATTAAAAAATGACACACCTAAATTCACCATCAACAAATATACCATATATATTTTTTCTCTTGTATATATCCAACTATATATAGCAGATTAATGAATTATTATGACGATCTTATTATAAAACAAAAAAAAAATATTCTGTAATGTATATTATTTTTATTTACACTATATAGATCTTTTTGTAAATATACATGTTAAGAATAATTTATTTAACCTTTGCTATAAAATTCGTATACTCAACGCATAAATAATGAATTTTAATTATACATTTTATATATTGGGTATAGGGATTAATAATGCGGATTTAGATAACATATGGCGTAACTAGCGTTGTGTGCATCGGAGCACACCGCGCCCATATTCTTTTTTTGTGTCTGTCATTACTCTATAAATTTCAGTATATGTCATTTCATTGAAGTGTAAACAACAAAGTTTTTTTTCGCTTCGAATACGTCGAAACATATGCCTGAAAAAGTTGTTTTGCGGGGAAGTTTAATAACTTTCTTTAATTTGAAGAAAACCGCCGCTGCTGAAAGTTATATCGATTGTTGGTAGAAGCTTACGGTAAACATGCTCCAACTCAAAAAACTTGTGCAAACGGTGGTTTGCACGCACGCAGGAGTGGTGACTTTGAAGTGGAAGATAAAGAACGGCCAGGTCAGTGAAAAAAAATTTGAAGACGAAGAATTGCAGGCATTGTTGGATGAATGAAATTCGTGTCGAACGCAACAAGAGCTTGCATTAGAGTTAAATGTAGATGCCTCTACCATTTCCAAACGTTTGCATTCAATGGGAACGATCAGAAAGCTAGGAAAATGGGTCCCACATCAACTGAATGAAAATCAACTCAAAGTACGAAACGATGCATTCCATAAACATCTTGCCGAGCACAAAAAACACAGTTTTTTGAGTTGAATTGTCACGATGGCGATGAAAAGTGGGTGTATTACGACAACTCTAAACGTAAAGCATCATATGTTGATCCCGGCCAACCACCAACTTCACAATCAAAACACGATATTCATTGCCAGAAGCTTATGCTGTGCATTTGGTGGGTTCAGAAGTTTATCGTGTATTATGAGCTGCGTTAAAACCGAATGAAACGGTTACATCTGATCGCTACCGACGACAACTATGGGCGAATTGGCAAAGAAATTGAACGAAAAACGACCATTGATAGCTCGAAAACACCACAAAGTTTTAATGCACGATGACAATGCCAGACCACACCGTGCAAACATCGTTAAGGAAAAAATAAAGAGGCTCGGTTGGGATCATCTTGATCACCCCCCGTACTCTCCAGACGTTGCTCCTTCTGATTACCATTTGTTCCGATCAATGCAGGTCAGCCTGACAGATGTACGCTTTCGAAATGCTGAAGATGTGCAAAAATGGGTCGATGAATGGATTTCCTCAAAAGATGAGGACTTCTTCAAACGAGGAATCAACAAACTTCTAAAAAAGATGGGAGGAAGTCATAGCTAACGATGGGCAATATATTGGTTAATGTACTCATTCTTTTTGTAATACAAATAAATGCCATTTTCAAGCCAAAAAATCCGCATTATTAATTCCTACACATAATATATAAAAAAAAATATTGTAATATTACACATTTAAAAATTGGTTTATATATACTCTTGAAAAAAAAAACAAAAACTTTGTAACATTAAAATGTTTATCGCGAATATATTATACTATATATAGAATTATTATATGATCTTAAATTTAAAGATTTTTATACTTGATAAACATAAAATTATATGTGATTTATATTCAATTATATATAGTATATTAAGGTTGAAAACTATTTCATTATATACAACTGTTCGTTATTTTTTTATGACCGTTTTTGTCATCGCAATCGCAAATCACACAATTACCTGTGATGTGAGAGGGGTTTTTTTCCAAATAGAACAAATCAAAAATTTGACAAAAGTGGATAATTTTGATGGTTTATTAAGAATAACACCCAACCGAAACATGAATGAATGAATTTTAGCCGCAATTATAGCAAATAACAAAAAAAAAAAAAAGAAGATTTTTTTCTTTCCAAATATATTCAATTATAGCTATCAACGAAATATTACTGCTTAATAACACCTAATTCGCATTCTTACGCATTTTTAATTAAAATAATTTATCTTTTTAGACACAAAATTCTTCAAACACAAAAAATTAACACGCACAACAGTCAATTGTATATATATATAGAGTGCAATAAACTCGATTATGTATATTAAGATTAAAATATTAGTAAATAAAAAAATTAACGAAAAGAAAAAAAATAATAATTAATTCATTTAAAAAAAAAAACAAAAACAAAAATAACATTAAATACATAAAATAAGGTAAGTGAAGGTTATTACAATTTTTAGTATATATATACGCTGTTGACGATACACACAAAAATTTTAAATTATTATGGATCGTTTACATAAATGATATATATGTGCAAACAAAAGTTTCAAGTTTCAAAGTTATCGTATGTGTTTTTTTTGTGTATATATTGTATATACACAGACGACAATTATAAACTTTAATTGAATATATCAACTATATGTATTATTAAAAAAATAAATCATTATTATATAGATATTATTTAATATTTGTTTGAAAAAAAAAAATATGCGCGGGTAATTTATCGGACAATTATAGTATATTTATTTTGTTGTATACATATATTGCAAAATATTTTCATATATAATTCATTGATGGTTTTTAAGTTTTTTAAGGACTTGAAAACTCTGTATTATACACTGATTCGAAATAATTACCCACCGATTAAATAAATTGAATTGAATTGATTTTACTATTGGGACCCTGCGTATTACTAATGTCGATTTTTGGCTTGAAAATGGCATTTATTTGTATAACAAAATGATTGAGTATACATTAACCAATATATATTGCCCATCGTTAGCTATATGACTTCCTCCCATCTTATTTAGGAAGTTTGTTGATTCCCGCAGTTTGAAGAACTCCTCATCTTTTGTCCCAATCCATTCATAGACCCATTTTCGCACTTCTTCTTTGCCACTTCTTCTTCGCCCATAGTTGTCGTCGGTATAGCGATCAGGTGTAACCGTTTCATTCGGTTTTAACGCAACTCATAATACAAACGACACCCTTCTGATCCCACCAAATGCACAGCATAAGCTTCTGCGGCAATGAATATCGCGTTTTGATTGTGAAGTTGATGCGGTTGACCGGGATTAACATCTGATGCTTTACGTTTAGGATTCGTTTCGTAATACATCCACTTTTCATCGCCATCGTGACAATTCGTCTCAAAAAACTGTGTTTTTTGTGCTCGGCAATATGTTTATAGCATGCATCGATTCGCACTTTGAGTTGATTTTCATTCAGTTGATGTGGGGACCCATTTTCCTATAGCTTTCTGATCTTTCCCATTGAATGTAAACGTCTAGAAATGGTATAGAGGCATCTACATTTAACTCTAATGCAAGCTTTTTTGTAGCGTTCGATACGAATTTCATTCATCCAACAATGCCTGCAATTCTTCGTCTTCAAATTTTTTTTCACTGACCTGGCCGTCCTTTGTCTTCCACTTCAAAATCACCACTCCTGCGTGCGTGCAAACCACCGTTTGCACAAGTTTTTTGAGTTGGAGCATGTTTACCGTAAGCTTCTACCAACAATCGATATAACTTTCAGCAGCGGCGGTTTTCTTCAAATTAAAGAAAGTTATTAAACTTCCCCGCAAAACAACTTTTTCAGGCATTTCAGGCTTTTTTACAATTCAATGACATATACTGAAATTTATAGAGTAATGACAGACAAAAAAAAAAGGATATGGGCGCGGTGTGGTCCGATGCACACAACGCTAATTACGCCACATATATTATCTAAATCGACATTATCAATGCAAGGTCCCAATATAATCAAAAAAAAAATGTTTGTCATTTTCCCAATTTTTGAGACATAACTCGCAAGTAATTATATTGTGAAACCAAAAAAATTAATATAAACATAATTTATTATAAACTTTGCAGACACAAAATTATTTTATTGATTGATTGACGATAAATAAATAAACAAATTCATGTAATTCATATATAATTGTTTTGTTTTAATTAATTTTTTTTTTCTGTTTTTGTGCGAAGAAGCGAAGAAATGATTACATAAAAGAAAAATAAAAAAAGAGTGTTTTATTTATTAATTTACAAAACAAAACATCATCGCGTAAATATATAAAATAACTATATATATAAATTATACAATTCATGGAAAATATTAAAAAAAAAAAAAATAAATAAATTATGTGTAAATAATTGAAGGTATGTATATATTTATTATAAACAAAACAGTTTGTTTGACAAAATATATATATATATACACTTCTTGCAATCTCTTCTTTTTTTTTTATTTTCTTTCATTATTTTTTTTTATATCTATGTTTAAATAAATTTTCAAACATACATCATAAAGAGATTATAAATGTATTTTATTATTTATTTATTTGTATAAATAAACAGAAATAACACACGATATTATTATATTAAAAAAAAAAAATTAATATCTTTTTAAACGCATATACAAAAATATAAAACTAATTCTTTATCTCTTCTATATGTATTTATATTGAAAACAATAATGTGATATCCCATTGACAATTGACTTTTAAAAAATTTTAAAAAGTGTGAATAATATATAAATTATTTAAAAAAAAATTCACATATAAATTATATTTATAGCCATTATTTATATATTAAAATAAATATTTATTTATATAAATAAAAAGAATGTATGGTATAAGGTATGGTAAAGGGAAAAAATTATGATTTATTTATAAATCAAATTCATTCATTTAATTTTTTTTGTCAGTTTTTTGTTTGTATATAAACGATTTATTTATAAAACAAAATACAAAAAAAAAATGATATTAAAAAACTTTACACAATGCATATATATAAAAGATAAAAAAAAATAAATAAATAAATACAGGTGTATATAAAGAAGTGGCCACCAAATCAGTCTGGTGCTTCGCTATATATCTATATATATACGGTATAATTTTCATATAAACGAACGAATGAGTATATCGAACAGAAATTTATATATATATTACTTTATATACGTAATCAAGGTGCGTTATGTTATGTTGTATAAATAAAAGAAATGTTTTGCAATATTTTGCAAAAAGGTTTTGTCATATTTAATGTGAAATTGTAAAATTCGCTTCCGAAACTCTGGGAAATTTCTTCTACTTTTTTTCATCCAAACTTCTAGGCGATTTCATATAATTTTCAATCCATAACCGCACGAGATAATTTATTTTTTTCTATATATAAAATATTCTATTATTTGAATCTTGTATATTTACAACGCGATATTTCGATATATATATATATATAGAACGAACGTATTTAACCTCTGATTTATACGATGAGGACCTAAATTATTACTATACTTAAAACAATTTGTGGTCAATCAATCAATTGCACGCAGTATATCACCTTGAAATTTAATATAATATATATAGGTAAACCATAAATTATCTATATATTTAAATTCACCGCATATATATACCATATACATATATATATGATGTCACTAAATATATGTGGTTTTTTATTTAAATGGTAAATTGCATAAAATTTAAATAAGAATATCATATTATATATGCGTATATAAACAAACAAAAAAAAATAACTGGTATACACAGTGCGACAATTAATATTCCGGACCGGATTAATATTTTCCTCGTGATTCAATGAGACAACTGTTACATCGATTTAATAATGATTCAAATGCGTGTTCCAGCTCATTTTATGGTATTGCTTCTATAGTGCGCGTGTATAGATGCTGTTTGAATGGTTTCAATATCCTCAAAAAAACATCATTTCATTATAAGTTTTGGGAACAAGGAAAAGTCACATGGTGCTAAATCAGGTGAATACGGTGGATGATTTAACAGACACAGACTTGATTTCGAGCCAAAAACTGACGAACAATAAGTGAAGTGTGATTTGGTGCATTATCGTGTAACAAACACCAACAACTGTCTGATTTACGATATTCAGGTCGAATACGACGAATCCTACCTACCGAATCCTACTTTATGGATAATTCCCTTGCTATCGAAAAATGTTACGAGCATTGTCTTGATTTTCGATGCAGCTTTTCTTGTATTTTAGCCTGTCAATTGGTAGCCATCAACGAATCGTTTATACCACTCAAAAACTTGTGTTCTATCCATACAATTGTCGCCATTAACTTGCTGCATCGATTTGTTGACGTTTCTGTTGCAGATTTACCAGGCTTTGCGTTGAATTTAATGACTGCTCTTTGTTCCATGTTAAAATTTCTACTTCAACTAAAATATTGTTTCACAAGAAATGTCATAACTTTTTTATTTTTCAACCAAATGGAATGAAATTTGACAGACAGACGATAGAGAAAACATCAAACTTCAAAACGCTTGTTCCATCACATAGATCATCCCCAGCTGGTTATTGAGATATGGTTTGAGTCCGGAATATTAATTGTCGCACTGTGTATATATAAAAAATACCTACGTTGACTTGCACCTATTTATAATTATTATGCGGTGCTTATATATCATCTATCTTTATTAATGATGCTTATAGAGGAAAATATATTTTATATTTTTTTAAATAATATCTTTATATTTATAAACAAGAACAATAATAAATTTGATTCTTATCTTAATATAACTAAAGCATAATAAATGTAATTTTTATATTTACTTTATGTCTTCCTCCTCCTTCATCCTCCTCCTTCATCCTCCACATTTTCTTTACCATATGACACAAAACACAATAATTTATATTGTTTTTATATTATATATTATATATACATATTTTGTATATTTACATATAAAATATATATAAAATGTTAATTTTTTCCCTGATAACTTGAGAACGAACAGAAAAATAGATAAAAACAATTTTTTAGTTTGCAATAAACTTTTCAAAATAAAAATTGTATATATAATTTATAATTCTTTTGAGTTGGTCAATTTCGCGATAAGACATTTTATATCTATATATCATGATGGTTATGTATGAATAATCCATGATGGTTAAGATATCTGAATGTATACGATCAATTTTACTGAATATACTGATTTGATAGAGAGCCTTTTGATTGTATTCCTTGTTTACACACATAAAAAATAAGAATTATTTATTTTTTATCAAATATAACCCATATTAAAATCACCTCACTTAATGATTCATTTCAATCTATAAAATCTATAAATTTCCATATAATTTTGTATATACTTATATAAGAACGCAATGATTATATGAAAAAAATAAAAATAAAATAACAATTGAACACAATCAACATCAAACATCAAATCATTAAAAGAAGAATTTTATTGGCTTCTTCTATATATATATGTATAATTTAAATAATTTAATTTAAATATATTGTTTTATGTGCGGGAGATATATTTATAAATTACAATATTGTTTTAATTATATATATATATGAATATATTCGCGTGTGCTCGCATCAATGCATTTAATTAGGTCATTAATTATTTATATATATATATTATATATATACTTATATGATGTGAATTAATTATATATGATAATTATAAAAAATTTAATTTTATTTCGAATATTTAATCATTTGTTTGTTTATATTTTATTTGGTAAATATGCTAATGATTGCCACTAAATTTAGATTTTTGATATATATATATATTGTATTTTTTTTTTTGTGTAAACAATCGAATGATGTAGGATAGTGAAAGTGTTACATTTTTTTTTTTTTATTTTCATATATATATATAACTAAAATTTTTTAATCACATGTATATATAATCATAATATGTTACACGTCTGTATATATATAAACTAATTTATATTGTATATTTGACATTTAACCAAAATTTTTATTAGTTATATACAATAGAAGATAATAAATATATAAGTTATCACGGTTCGGTTATGTTTATTATATACACGCATATATTTTAAAAAAATTGATGTTGTATATATACACATTTAAATGGCAAAAATATTATGAATTTTTCTTTTTAAGATGAACAATTCACAGACATATATTATTGAAAAATTTTAATATATATATAGAAACAATAAAATAAAATTATATTATGTGAAATTTTTTTTTGCGAATTAGAAATGAATTTATAATAATAATAATATATATTTTATATACATATACGCAAATGAAACAAATAAAAAAAATTATATAATTACACATTATATATCTATATATTGCAATGATTTGTTTATCATTTAAAAATTAGGTTGAATATTGCATATATTTAATATATTTAATTATATATATGTGTTTTATTAAATAATATAATAGTAAAATTTATTCATTCATTTATTGTGGTACGTGTATTATATGACCAAATTAATTCATAATAGTTTTTTTTTGAATATTTTTGTTTCAATTTTTAAAGATTTATTAATCAGATATATACGTTTTCTTATATTATAGTTTACAAATTCCATATACATATACGATTAGATAAAACAATGGTAATAATTTTATTCACATATATGAATTCATAATAATAGTATATATATTAATAAAGTAATAATAAAAATAATATGATAACAATTAATTTATTTAATTGCATAAGGTCGTGTGAATAAATATATTAAAATTAAATTAAAATATGTAAGATATTCAAATATCATATATATATATAAGTATATAATTAATTGTATTATATATATATATATATAAAAATGATATATTTGAATAGAATTTATATATAGTCTAAAAAAAAAAAAAAAAAATTAAATGTTAAATGTTTTTGTGAAATATCTATATATAAAGTTTTGTAATCTCATTGTATATTGCAGAAAACCATTGTTTATCCATATATGTTATATAGGAATTGCATTGTCACACATTATTTACTATATATACAATCCTTAATAATTTTTTTTTTTTGTTCGTTACTACGGCAGAATCGGTTTAGCGCTCCTCGGAAAACCTCGGAATTCTATTGCCGTGAGCCGGTAACGAAATCACTTAATCAGGTTATGAACCTTAGATGCATTGAATATACACTTAAGTGATTTTGGGTGGTAAATCTATTATAATATGTGGATTAATTTATGAAATTTTTGAGAAAATAAAGCAAACATATGAGAAAAAACTAAAACAAAATAAGAAAAAATCACTCATATGTTTTCAAACAATTGTCCAAGTTGCCATTTAGGTGGATTAGTTTTTATAGATAAGATGAAATGTTTAATTTAAATAACTGATAATTAAAAGTAGCGGGAAATACTAGTTCAGGGAGAATATATTCCATATAATCTTGCTGTTCTTGGGAAAAATGAATTTCCAAATCTGGTTGTTCGCAAAAAACTATAATAGGTACAGAATATGAATGAGCCTTTTGTGAATTTCTCGAAAAGAGAAGTTAATTGGCTCAGGAATTAGCTTTAAAATTTCATTAGAGCATTCATGGTAATAATACCTATATAAAATGTACACAATGAAGCTACTGCGATCGTCTATGATCCAATGATTCAATGGAATTTGTTATTGTTTCATTTCTGATCAGCGAAATAGCGTGTTTTTGGATCCTGTCACTAAACTGCAGGGTAGTAATTGGTGCACCAGCCCATATGTAGGAATTGTACTCTAGAAGTGGTCTTCTTATAAAAGACCTATAAACTAATGCTAAATTTTCAGAATTGAGAAATTCTTTCGATCTTCTTAAAAATCCAATGCAACTATAGCTGCCTTTTTAGTTGCCATTATTATATTATTACCCCATAAAAAGTTGTTTGACAAAGATATTCCCAAATTTAATAGGTCCTTAGATTGTGGAATAATTACGTATTATGCATAAGTATTGGGTCAACATTTATATGGATCGTTTGTTTGAGAACAAACGCATGCCTTTGTTTTAGATGGATTGAATTCTACTAAGTTTATCCTTCCCCAATTAGATATTAAATCTAAATCTTTGTTAATTGAGGAAATCATCTTCTATGGCGAGACTGAATCATTTAATTCGCATTATATGATTACGATGTATAGTTCATACGAAGAATGTAATGTACTATCGTCTGCATAACAGAGTGCATTGGATTTTCTGTTATCGATAAAAGATCATTAATAAAAATTGAAAAAAAGAGAGTGGGCGATAGAGCACAATCCTGAGGTACCCCAGAATAAACCGGATAAAGGTTGGAACTAATTCCATCTATAGTACAACCTTAATATGCCTATTAGCTAAAAAGTTCCCAACCCATTTACAGAATGTGCGTCCGCTAATCCAAATGAATGGCATTTGGAAAAAAAAAAAATTACATCAAAACTATATCATGTTCGGTATAGTTGGTACAATTAAACTTGTTTTGTATCAATAAAATAATCCACAAGTCTCATATTATTCAGAACGTCTAGTTTTAGGGGGATCTCTCAACATGTTATATAGATGATAAAGTTTATTATATAGAATTTTCCGGTGTTCTTATAAAGTGATTTATAGTTACTTTGATTATCAATAGCATGCATACACCTCAATATTATTTAATATAATAAAATTACAAATATTAAAATGTTATTGCAATACGAGACTAACAGAAATAAACAAATTAATTCGTGCGTATGCAATCTTAACAATAACAATAAAAATATAATTTTGATTACTATCAATTTTTCTATAATTCGTAAATTAATAAAATAAAATTAATACTGCAAATAATTGCAAATAAAAAAAAAAATAAACCTTCACATTCATTCTATAATATATGTTGATATTTATTTAATTATATTAATTTTAAATATGTAGGTAGGACAAATTTGCTATATGCGTGTGAATGTGAATTATATAGATTTTTTTTTTTTAATATATTTGCCAATTTAGAATTATGATTTTTTTTAAATAATATTCAATTTATTAACAAATGCATTCGATTTTCAATTAAAAATGTGTGTAAATATGTTTATAAAATGTTTTTTAATTAAATAATTATTACTTATATTATTAGTATTTCAAATTTCAAATAAATAGCAATGACATTGATTGTTAAATTAAAATAAAATTTTTCTACATACTTAGAAATGATATTGTTCTAGTTCTGTATAAATATCAATAATATTTATAATAAATATCATCATAAAATTGTTATTTTTTAAATCACATATTTTATTTGAATGTTAATCTGAAAATATCTATATATGATTTTGCAAAAAAACAAAAAAACCCCCCACCCATTTCAAAGAATTTTAGAACCCACATCATAAAATAAAAAAAACATCAAATCAAATAAAAATGGCTCCTATTATAAAACATATCATAATACTTTTTAATATGGCAAACTATAAATAAGATAAAATTTGCTAAAAAAATCTAAAAATCTATAAAAAAAAAATATGTAAAATAAACCTGATTTTTACGCATTTGTGTGTGGTTATAGAAACTATCGCTTTTTTTTCTTATTTTTTTTTATTTTTTTTCTTTTAAAACTAAACATTTTTATATTATAAAAGAAAATTATTATTGCTATTAAGTCATTTCCGTCTATAATCATCATCATAATCATGATGTCGTATAGGTCGAAGATACGCGCAGATGGATAAATTTATTTATATTTATATATATATATGGTAATATATTAATATACAAGTATATATATATATATTTTTTTTAAACTGGTTTAATATAATTTTATTTATCTGATTAATGCATTTAATTTTAATTTTTTATCTCTATAATATATATATTCTGCGTTTAAATACGCAATGGTATGGCATATGAAAAAAAAAACAAAAGACAAAAGAAAAAAAAACTGATTTAACAAATTATTATTATGTAAAAAAAAAAAAAAAACATAAACATTTCTTTACATTCAATTTATCATAGATAGATGTATATGTATATAAATGTACAATTTCTCAATTATATTCTGAAATAAAAAAAAGCATTTACTTATGATTGGAAAATAAATATATAGTTATTATATTATTATATAAATTCTCAACAAAATCCCACACAATTTATATAATAAATACAATATACATATATATTTCTTATATGATTAATGCGTTAAAAAATGTTTTATAATGTATATTCAGAGACCCGCGGTCGCATAATATCATTCAGACCGTTTAATTTTACATTATATTTTTAAATCATGATATTTTCATTATGGTCCATTGAAAATGTAACTTTATCACCAATTGTAAACAGACTATCGATGGTTTTCATTTTTCTTTTTTTCATAATTCTGTTAGGAATTGATTTGTTTATTCTATGCGCTTATTTTTCTCTGAAATTGTATATTTTAATTCTGGATGGTTTTCTTATGAATTTTACTGAATAATTTTCTGGAGGAAGTTCTGTAGGAAATTCTTTATAACTTTCTGGGGAAATTCTCAATAATTTTGTGAAAGAAATTCTTTATAACTATATTAGGGCAAATTCTGTACAATTTTCTAAAGGAAAATCTTTATAACTTTTTCGGGAAATTCTCTATAATTTTCTACAGGGAAATTCTCTATAATTGTTTTTGAAGGAAAATTCTGTACAATTTTCTTAAGGAAATTCTTTATAACTTTTTTTGGAGAAATTCTGTATAAATTTCTAAAGGAAATAATCTTTATAAAGGGTGATTTTTTAGCTATTATATATTTTTGTCAACACTCTGGTTTAAACAGCTGACGCACGTTTCGCGTGTTTTGTTTCACTGTCAAACATCGCTTCAGTTTGGTCTATAATTTATAACCATGAATCGTCTTGCTCGAACGAACAACGCTTGCAAATTATTGAATTTTATTATCAAAATGCGTGCTCTGTTAAGAAAGTTCATCGCGACGAAATGGTGATCAGCGACGACGAGCTCATTTTGGCGGCTCAATGGGTACGTAAATAAGCAGAATTGTCGATTTTGGAGTGAATATCAGTCAGAAGCATTGCAACGCCGCTACCAATGCATCCAGAAAAAATCACAGTTTGGTGCGGTTTATGGGCTGGTGGCATCATTGGACCGTACTTCTTCAACGATGATGCGAATCGTAACTGTGAACTGTGAATGGTGAGCGCTACCGTGAGATGATATTCAACTTTTTTTTGCCCAAAATGCAAGAGCTTGACTTGCATGACATGTGGTTGCATGACAAGACGGTGCCACATGCCACACAGCACGCGCAACAATGGACTTATTGAAAGGCGAGTTCCATGAACATTTTATTTCACGTTCGGGACCGGTCAATTGGCCGCCTACATCGTGCGATCGATTTAACGCCTTTAGACTATTTTTTGTGGGGCTATGTTAAAGCTCATGTCTATACAGACAACCCCGCGCTTCAATTGACGCATTGGAAGACAACGCATTGAAGCATTTATTCGTCAGATACCGACCGAAATGTTCAAAAAAGAGTATGCCAAAATTGGACTAAGCGGATGGACCATTTGAGGCGCAGTCAACATTTGTCAACATTTGCATGAAATAATCTTCAAACATTAAATTATATATGGACCGTACACTATCGATTCAAATAAAAATTTCATGCATTTTTCTGAATTTTATGTGTTTTTTTTTTTTGAAAAACTTTTCTATGGCTGTTAAAAAATCATCCTTTATAATAACAGAATATAACATAATTCTTTCATATTTCCATTAAATGTGTTATTAATTGATAATGACCAAACAATTTATACCATATATAAATTATAAAATTTAAATCTGAATAAATATCTTCATTCATATATATATAATAAGTAGCCATATATACATCAATATATATATAGCTATAGCTATTATATCCGTGTATAGATTAATTAAAACAAAAAACAAAGCAATTAAATTTATATCTGCATAACGAGTAAGTATATATATATATATATATATATATATATAAAAAGGGAAAGTTTTAATATATATATATATACATCATACGGACGTAGAGCCTTTAAAATATTAATATAAATTAATTATAAAAAAATGATCCATAATAAATATATACTTTACGTATATTATATACCAATTAATTTTATTTTAATAATCCATATATAAGATGAATTATAAAGTAATTATTATAATGATAAATTATTAATACTCGTATAGAGCTCGCAGTTTTATAATAATTACTCGAATCTTTTATTCGTGAATTTGGTATTTAATATATATTTACATATAGAAAATATGGATTAAAATGAAGAAAAAAAAATCACATTTTATAGATCACACTCCATTAAAAATATATATGTGTTTAAATGTTTATTTATTTATTTTTTTTTTATTTACCATTAAAAAGACAATTATTTATTTAAATTTCATTCACATAATAATAATAATAATAATAATTTTTTTTTTTTTAAGAACAATATAATCTTAAAACCATAAATATTATACATACATAGATATATATAAATTACCTTTTTGTAACTTAAATTCGTAATAGAGTTGGTATATATTATATACGCATAACAAATTGCCTTTTACAAAACAAAACAAAAAAAAAAAAAGATTTGATGGATTTAAATATTAAATGTGATGAAAAGAAATTATATATTATGAGATATTTCCCCCACCCTACAACGCACAAACACAACATATACATAATAATTACAAAATATATATTATTTCCATAAAACATTGACATAAAAGTAGCATAAAAAAAATAATAACAAAGTTATAATTCTTTATAAAAAAAAAACAGATTGTTATATATCTTAAAAAACCAAATGCAATAAAGATTATTTATATTTATGTAAAAAAAAACTCTCTTTTTTATTTGTCTTCTAATTTCTATATAGTCATTTATACAATTTAATTCAACTTGATTATGATGTTATATGGCAAATGGAAGTAATATATTTTTTTTAATTAATTATATATATATATATATTACATTTATATATAAATTACATAAGATCTTTTTATATAAAATCTCTTACAATATATATATTACAAATATGCGACGATGGTTTGTATATATACCAAGCAGTTTAAAAAAATCAAGTAACATCTTAAAAAAATATATACTTATATATACTCGCGTTCGTATATCTGCCATTTTTATATATAAATTTTTTTCTTTTAATTTAATTTTACTTTCAATTGTATATATGTATAAAAATAAATACAATAATAATTCACACAAAATATATATAATTTTATCATCAACGTTTTAAATTGGCATAATGCATAATGGCATAAAATATAATAACTTAAAAAAAAATTAAAATTTTGCATTTTTGCATCATTTACACACACAGTGCGACAATTAATATTCCGGACTGGTCCTATAGGAAATACATTAAAAACACGATTTTTGAAATTTTAAATTGTTTTTATTTATTCAAAATATTTTCCTTCTGATTCAATCAATACAACTGTTACATCGATTTAAAATAATGATTCAAATGCGCGTTTCAGGTCATTTTGTGGTATTGCCTCTATAGTGCGCGTGTAGATGCTGTTCAAATCATCAAAAAAACATCCTTTCAATTTCATTTCATTAAGTTTTGGGAACAAGGAGAAGTCACATGGTTCTAAATCAGGTGGATACGGTGGATGATTTAACACTGCACAGACTTGATTTCGAGCCAAAAACTGACGAACAATAAGTGAAGTGTGATTCGGTGCATTATCGTGTAATAAGCACCAACAACTATCTGATTCACGATATTCAGGTCGAATACGACGAATCCTGCCCATCAAACGCTTCCAAACTTCGATATAATATGCGCCAATGACTGTTTGACCAGTTGGAACGAATTCTTTATGGGTAATTCCCTTGCTATACCGAAGAATGTTACTAGCATTGTCTTGATTTTCGATGGAACTTTTCCTGGTTTTTTTAGCCTGCGCGTTTTTGCCACTCACGAAACATTTATACCACTCAAAAACTTGTGTTCTATACCCATACAATTATCGTCATTAACTTGCTACATCAATTTGAACGTTTCTGTTGCAGATTTACCAAGCTTTGCGTTTACTATGCTCTTTGTTCCATGTTAAAATTTCTATACTTCAACTAAAATATTGTTTCACAAGAAATGTCATAACTTTTTTATTTGTCAACCAAATGCAATGAAATTATTAAAGACGATGGAGAAAATATCAAAACGCTTCAAAACGCTTGTTCGATCACATATAGATCGTCCCACTGGTTATTGAGATATGGTTTGAGTCCGGAATATTAATTGTCGTACTGTGGTATACACATTCGATGTTATGTGTTTTTTTTTCTTCTTCCAATTAAATATCATCAAATTATATTTGATTTGTCCCCGCGCATATAATCAGTATTTGTTTGTATATAATATTGTGTAAAAAAAAAAGATTAAGAAAAGTATAATTTTTATTGCCTTTTACATTTGTATAATCTATTTTTGAGTTTTTTTTTTTACAATTAGATTGATGTGTATTTATTATTGCCAGACGATGAAGTAAATTAAATAAATCCACACACACACAAAAATGTAATGATTTCTAAATAAAGAATTAATTTTAAATTAAAACTATTGATCGTGATCGTTGTCGTCGCAATTTTATATAAAAATAAATGTTTTTATTTATGTTTTTTAAAACTGAATTGTTGAATTTGTTTGTTCCAATTATGTGAGATATCTATATGCGTATTGTATATATTATTGAATGACCATATATATAAATATAAGACTTTTATAACCTTAACCAAAAAACAACAAAAAAAATGAGATATTTTTTTCAATTTAAATTGCAAAAAAAAGATTTTGTAATGATTTGAAAATACAAAAGAATTTTTGTAAAAAAAATTTGTTTCAATTAATTCATTCTCATATATGTAATATGTTTTTTTTTTTTTTTATTTAGGTAATCGTCTATAATGTCGATTTTCTTAAATAATATATAGACTTAACTCTTCACATTGTATAAGTCACATTCAATTTTTTGCATTTTATTTTATGAAAATTGGTATGCTGTGGGCATTTTTAAAAATATATATTACATTACATTACATTACATATATATATATAAGACGTGATATTGTGCTAATGTAAATCATTAAATTGAATTTATTTTTATGTAATTGTAATTATATTATTATATAGTATATATAGCATTGTACTATTGGTTTATATATCATTCATATATACGATGCTGAATGTATATGTTATAATATTTATATATATAGATAGATTTTTTGTTTTGTTTTTCTAGTTTAATATACATCACATTAATTTTATACTGTCTGTTGGATATGTACCATAAAAAATTTATATATATACATACATTTAAAATCTTCACGAATTATTGCGAAAAAAAAAACTCTCAAAAATATGTATTATGCTTTACAACGTTATATATAGATGTATAATAAGATATGAATGGGGTTCTGGTGCATTATTTTTTATTTTAAACATATCAAATATTGAATGATTTCAATGAGATTTTAATAAAGAAGTCGATACTAAGTCTTAAAATCCACGACTTCAAATAACTAATGATCCTTAAGAGATTACGAATATTATACGATTAAATGCTTTTTATGACATTTATCAAATTGTAAGATAATAAACCTATATAGAGTAATTCTTCGACATCTGACAAATGTGAAATTTAAAATTCACAAAGTCATATTGAACTATATATATGTAAGTAAAGCTACATTATACAGTAAAAAAAAGGCAGATCAGCAGGACATAAAAAACTATATAACTATTTATAGACTTACAGACAGTGCGACAATTAATATTCCGGACTGGTCCTAGGAAATACATTAAAAACACGATTTTTGAAATTTTATTTATTTTTTTATTTATTCAAAATATTCTCCTCCTGATTCAATATAACTGTTACATCGATTTAAAATAATGATTCAAATTCGTGTTCCTGCTCATTTTCTGGTATTGGTATTGCCTCTAGTGCACGTGATGTAGATGCTGTTTGAATGGTTTCAATATCCTCAAAAAAAAAACATCCTTTCAATTTCATTATAAGTTTTGGGGACAAGGAGAAGTCACATGGTGGTGTTAAATCAGGTGAATACGGTGGATGATTTAACACTGCACAGACTTGATTTCGAGACAAAAACTGACGAAAAAAAAACTGACGAACAATAAGAGAATACCAACTATCTGATTTACGATATTCAGGTCGAATACGACGAATCCTACCCATTAAACGGTTCAAAACTTCGATATAATATGCGTTACTGACTGTTTGACCATAGTTGGAACGAATTCTTTATGGATAATTCCCTTGCTACCAAAGAATGTTACTAGCATTGTATTGATTTTCGATGGAACTTTTCTTGTTTTTTTAGCCTGCGCGTTTTAGCCACCCACGAAACATTTATACCACTCAAAAACTTGTGTTCTATACACATACAATTATCGTCATTAACTTGCTGCATCGATTTGTTGACGTTTCTGTTGCAGATTTACCAGGCTTTGCGTTGAATTTAATGACTGCTCTTTGTTCCATGTTAAAATTTCTATACTTCAACTAAAATATTGTTTCACAAGAAATGTCATAACTTTTTTATTTGTCAACCAAATGCAATGAAATGAAATTACAGACGATAGAGAAAACATCAACCCTTAAAACTGTTGTTCCTTCACATAGATCATCCCACTGGTTATTGAGATATGGTTTGAGTTTGGAATATATTAATTGTCGCACTGAATAAAATGCACTAAAAAAATATATTTATTCAATTGAATATTATTTTTTAGGAGTTTTTTTTTATTATTTGCAATTATTTATATGTATATATTGTATTATTTGCATTATAGAAATTGTATTTTAGACAGAAATTTGTATTGGTATAAAAATTGTGATTCTTATATTAGTTTTCCGTGTATATCGTATATAGATACACTTAAAATTATATTATATAACATGGTATTTGAATTTTAGATATATCGTATGGTATGAATATATTTTTATTGGTACATTAAAGCTGGTTATAATAATATAGCTAAAAATATATATCTATAATGAAAATGGATTAAATCGAGTAAAGTTTAAGTATAAGCAGCAGGTTTGTTTATAAATGAATAAACTATAAACTTTACTCGATATTGATCTGTTAACTATATATATATATATATGTAAATGAAATTTTTATTACTGTGCGGTTATATTAAAATGTTCATTTAATGTTGCTTAACTTATTTGTTTTTAAAATATATGCGATGAATATATAATTGACGAGGTACTATTCTATGTGTTAAATTCTTTTTTAATTCATTTTTTTATTTTTAAGTCTTTATATATATAACTTAAACAATTTGTAATTGAATAACTCTGTCCATTGCATAATTGAATCAATATAATTTTATATTAACAATTTTTTTTTCTATTTTCTTTTGTTTATTCAACAGTAAATCTAACATATATAGAGGATATTAAAATGACAATACCAAAATCACCACCACCACCACCACCACCACCAGCACCAACATCATCCAATTTCACAAGATCCACCAAAAATAATAAATTAAAATTTTATGAAAATATACAATTAGTTATTGTATTATTATTAGTACTATGTATAAATAAAATTAGTTCATTAGAAAATGGATTAGCGAGAACACCACCAATGGGATGGTTATCATGGGAAAGATTTCGATGTAATACAGATTGTGATGGTGATCCAGATAATTGCATTAGGTAATATATATATAAAAATAAAAAAAAACAATCAAAAATCTTGTACGAATCGAATATAACAAATTTACGGTTTTTTTTTTTTAAATTTGTTTTGAATTTTTACCATATACACTTTCAATTTTTTTAGTTTTTTAGTTTAAATCATAAAAAGTGTTTAATCATTCAATGCAATTATATATATATTTATTATTATTTACCAATTGAAGTATAGAAATAAATAATAAATAATGAATAAAAAAAAAATCAATTATAAATTCTCATAGTTAAATTTTTAATGTCTATTATATTTTTGTTTATAATTTATTGTTCACACGCCGTGTGAATATCATGCGGGGTATTGGTATTGGTATTGGTATATATAATCTATTGACATTGAAATGATGTATTTTTTTAATTTTTAAATAAATTATATAAAAAAATCTGTATCGTTTTTGTTAAATATACAAATCAATTTATAATCAATTATATAAAATCATTTTAACGGAAACCGCACGATTTAACAATTCTTAATAAATGAGGTTATTAATTGTTTCTATATATATATAATTTTATATTATTATTTTTTATGAAATATATATATATATATATATAGCGAGAATCTATTCAGAACAATGGCTGATTTAGTTGTATCAGAAGGATATTCAGCTGTTGGTTATGAATATATAAATGTTGATGATTGTTGGTTGGAAAAATCACGTGGACAATATGGTCAATTGGTAGCCGATCGTAAACGTTTTCCAAGTGGAATGAAATCATTATCGGATTATGTACATGCAAGAGGATTAAAATTTGGTATTTATGAAGATTATGGAAATTATACATGTGCTGGTTATCCGGGTATTATCGGTTATGCACGTACCGATGCCGAACAATTTGCTGAATGGGATGTTGATTATGTAAAACTGGATGGTTGTTATTCATTACCGTTGGACATGGACGTAGGCTATCCAGATTTTGGACGTCATTTAAATCGTACGGGACGTCCAATGATTTATTCATGTAGTTGGCCAGTTTATCAAATTTATGCAGGATTAAGTGTAAATTTAATTTTTTGTTTTTAATTTATATTACTTAATTAAATCATTATTTATTTTTAATGTTTAATTTTGTTAAATGTATATATATATATATAGCCAAATTTTACATCAATCATTGAACATTGTAATTTATGGAGAAATTATGATGATATACAAGATTCTTGGGCGTCACTCGAAACGATTATAGATTATTATGGTAATAATCAAGATAATATTGTACCAAATGCTGGTCCAGGACATTGGAATGATCCGGATATGGTATGATAAATTATTTTTTAAACATTAAATAACATATGTGATTTAATACAATTTTAAACTCTAATAAATTTTTTGTCATACACGCACGCAGTTAATTATTGGTAATTTTGGATTAAGTTACGAACAATCAAAAACACAATTTGCATTATGGGCAATTATGGCTGCACCATTATTAATGTCCGTAGATTTACGTACAATACGGCCAGAATTTAAAGCGATTTTACAAAATCGTAAAATAATTGCCGTTGATCAAGATCCATTGGGTATCCAAGGACGTCGTATCTATAAACATAAAGGAATTGAAATATGGTCACGGCCGATAACACCAATTTATCAAACATACTATTCATATGCAATTGCATTTGTTAATCGACGAACGGACGGTACCCCATCAGATGTTGCTGTAACATTACGTGAATTAGGTTTACAATCACCAACCGGTTATCGTGTAGAAGATCTATATGAAGACGTTGATTATGGTGTATTAAGTCCACAAACAAAAATAAAAGTTAAAGTTAATCCTTCAGGTAAATTGTTTTTTTTTACGGATTCCGGATTAATTATTTTACATAATTGTGATTGAAAAATATATACTTATATATAATTTTTTATTTTTCTTTTTATTTAGGTGTTGTAATTTTACGGGCCGATGTACAAGTTGATCGATTTTCAAGAACCCCTTATAATCCATTAACTTATTATCGTTTATAGAATAGTGTTCTTTTGATAGTGTATTATATTAAATAATTATAGAATTTTAGTTTTAATATTTTAATGATAAAATTATATATTAGAATTTGTATGACGAAATTTTGTACGACAAACAATTAAAAGGAGATAATTGTTTTTGAATTTTATAAGAAAATTAAAAATTGTATGATTTTTTATTTAATTTGACCAAAATCTATTCGAACCGATTTTTCCATTGTGCCTGGTTTTTATTTGGTGTGTAATTTTCCAGAGGAAATTCTGTGTAAAATTTTCTAAGGGGTCTGTATAATTTTCCATGGAAAAATCTTTACAAATTTCTGAGAAAGTTCTTCATAATTTTCTGTGGAATTCTTTACAATTTTCTGTGGAAATTCTTTACAATTTTCCGTGGAAATTCTCCACGAATTTTCTGTGGAAATTCTTCATAATATACTGAGGTAAATCTTTACAATTTTCTGTGAAAATTCTTTACAATTTTCCGTGGAAATTCTCCACGAATTTTCTGTGGAAATTCTTCATAATATACTGAAGTAAATCTTTACAATTTTCTGTGGTGAAATTCTTTATAATTACCTGAATATATGCAAATTTAATTTCAATACAATGAATGAATATTTAAAATGGAAAATTCATATTCATAAATTTTAAAATACAAATGAGCGCGTAAAATTATTATCGACATATCTATCGACAAAATCAATAATTATTCGAAATTGGACAAAATGTCAAAATATATGTATTTTTTATTGTGAATTTTCAATATTTCGTTCAAATTTAAAAATTGGAAATTTGTTAATTTGTTTACATTTTGTATTTTTTTATTCGTAATTTTTTTTTTTTTGTGGTTTTATTTTTATTCATTTTTTGTTTTTATATTCTTATTTTTATTGTTTGTATTTTTTTCTATTGTCTTTTTTTTGTTTTTTATTTTTTTAAATTATATTATATTAAAATGAATGGAAATTCTAAAGTGGTAAAAAAACAATTATTAAGATATACAATTGAACAACCAATAAATAATGCCGTAGTGAAGCCATCGAAATGTAATAATGGTTTTCTTGCATGTGGTGGTGGTGGTACGGCGATTTCTGCTGCGGTTCCCAAAACGAAAAACGAAATGAATGACGATACAGATTTCCAACAGTATAAAAAACCACAATTACAAACAACAATGGAACTTGCAAAACGTATACAACAATTACATGCATTGGAAATAAATAGAAAGTCCAACAAACATTCAACAAACATTAAAAAAGATGTAAGATATTTATTATTTGATGATTTAAACGCGAATCCTATATAATAATAATAATAATAATAATAATAATAATAATAATAAATGAATTTTCTTTTCTAGAAAACACAAAAATTAAATTTTCCAGCAAATAAAAATGTCTATAAAGATTTAATTCCAATTAATGTACATGATTACGTATTAGAATTGCATGAAATCGAAAAAAAACAATTATGGAAAAGGGCAAATCGTATGACTATTGCCGATAAAGATCCTGAACCAATTTTAACAGATTATTTAAAATCAGTTAAACCGTTTAATATAAATGCTACAGTTGATCATACAAAACAACTACAATATACACGAACAAATTTAGAGAACGCATTAAAACAAACGAAATTCATTGATAATTCTGAAAATATATTGGATGCATTTGACTTTGAATGATATCAATATAATAATAATAATAATAATAATAAATACAAATTACAAATAAGTTTAATGTACAAGATTATGATTATTTGACGAACTGATATTAATAATTTTGCAAATTTTGTGATTTAAAACATATAATTTAATTGTCAATTGTTTATCTACCTGAAGAAATATTAGTAAAATTTTTAATCGTTTGAGTAAATAAATAAGATTAATATATATATATATATAAGTGAATGGTTATCCTCTAGCTCTCTTTACCTGTGCCCCGATTATACAAAATATAGATATTATCGGTTTAAAAACTAATATACTTTAAACCGCCGTATTAATGTTGGAACAGTAGGTTAAAACTTGTTTTTATTAAAAATATATGTACTCTGCTTTAACAAATACAAATAAAATGTTAATTATAGCACTTTACCACTTTAGATTAAGTTTTTAATGATGATCATATGTTTTTTTTATTATTACATTTTGTTTTTTTGTGCGGTCACACACATCAAACAGTCTGTATATATATATATATGAAAAAAATAAATAAATAAATAAATATACATATACATATCTCAAATGTAAAAATATTCTTGTGTTTTTGTTTGTGATTCCACAGCCAAGCTATTGCCAAGCTATAACGAAATCAACCGCAGTATTAAAAAAATATATTGTACATTACGACGAGTATATCTATCTATATGAATATATGTAGAAGAAATTGTTTTTTTTTTTTTCTGAATTATTTTCTTCATTCGATTAAAAATTGAATTTTTGTGGTTAATTAAAAGGTGACAAAATCAATTATAATATAAAGTTTTAGTTACTTTTGAAAAATAAAGAATAATTCAATATATTGTCAATGACAACACAAAAAATATAAAAAAACAATTAACAAAAATTTTGTAAATTCATAATAATGTCGAAAACATCCAGTAGCAGCAGAAAAGAAGATCGAAAGGTATTTATATTTTTTATTCAAAATATATAATTATCGAACAAGTTTAAAAGGTCACCAACCCATACATAATAATAATAATAATACAAAATAATAAAAGAAGCGATTTCTCTTTCAATGTATATATATATATATATCCATAATTTTTTCATGTAGATTTTGTAATTGATGAAATAATTCTATAAATTCCACGTTTAAATAATGACTTTTTTCTAAAAAAAAAATTATTTTCCAGCAAAAACATCGTAATAATACTACGGATAATAATGAAGAAAAATGTAATAGTATTATAAAAGGATTTGCATGGAGTTTATTAATGAACTTTTTTGTAATATGTCATATAGTTAAAGATAAACTATTGACAATTTTATTAGAATGGTATTTAACAGCAAACAGTAGTGATAAAAGACGTAACCATCGATGTCCAAAAATCAACGAGCAACATAGTTTTTTATTGAAAAGTGGTATTGAATTAGGACAAATGATACGTCAACGTAAAATTACATCACAACAATTGGTATCCGCATACATTGAACGAATTAATGAGGTAAATGTTTTTGTATTTTCAATAATTTTTGATTTTATTTCAAATTGATCTCATTTTTTGATTACACTAAAATTATAGTAATTCAATAAATCTAATAACAGTAATATTAAATTATCATTGTTTGTTTAAATCAATAACTATTTTATATTATTATTACCATTTCAATGTATATATATATATATTTTAGATTAATCCAATTATAAATGCAATAATTGATGGGCCATTTAAAGATGATGCATTACGTGAAGCAAATATTATCGATGAACGTATTCGAAATGGCCAAATATCAGATAAGGAATTTTCGGAACGTGTATATTTAGGTGTACCATTTTCGACAAAAGATAGTACACAAGTTAAAAATTGTTTACATACATTGGGTTTGGTGGCACGGAAAACTGTTCGGGCCACCGAAGATGCTGAATGTATACGATTAATGAGAAAAGCCGGTGGTATTATGATTGCAACTACAAGTGTCCCAGAAGTTAATAAATGGTGAGTTTAAACAATTGATTATATCAACTTAACTTTATCAAATCAAATCATTTCTCAAATGTATATATATAACCCATTTAACGATTTAAATGAAAGATAATGTACTATACATAATTCTGTTTTTTTTTTTTTTTTAAATCTATTTTTGTATATCGGTCGCATACAGGCAAGAAACTCGTAACAATATAATTGGACAAACAAATAATCCATATGATACAAGACGTACCGTTGGTGGTTCATCTGGTGGTGAAGCTGCATTAATATCAGCATGTGGAACAGCATTTGGAATAGGTTTAAAAATAATTTTTTATACATGATAGAAGTTAGAGAATTGTATATATAAAAAAAAAACAAAAAAAAAGTATACAATAATAATCTCCCTTTAGTATATTTGTTTGCATGCGTTTTAGTATATATATATTTAATGAATAACACGCATAGATTATATATTTACAATATAATCTATTAGTAGGAATATTTTTAATATTGTTTATTTTTTCAATATTGATCTGATGTTATATGAATTTGTTAGAATAATATATGTTTATCTATGAAAATTAAAACAAAAAATAAACATTTTGATTGCCATATATCTATAAAATTATCTTGTAATTTTGTTTGTAAATTTTTTGGTTTGTTTTCCCTTTTGATTGGAAATGCAATTATTGTAGTAATTTTTTTTTTTTTGGTTTCATTTAAATAATTGTGTGAAATTTTTCATTTATGTATCCCAAATATAAACATTTAAATATTTCATTATATATAATAAAATACATATCGGAAATATAATATATACTTCTGTGTGTGTGTGTGAATATAGGTACCGATATTGGTGGATCAATTCGTATGCCAGCATTTTATTGTGGTATATTTGGACATAAACCAACGGTATCCCTGATAAATACAAAAGGTTGTACATTTCGAACTGGTGAAGAAGAATCTACAATGGTTGTAGTTGGACCAATGGCTCGATATACCGATGATTTAATGGCAATTTTTAAGGTAAGATATATAAAACATTTATAATTTAAATATTTCGTATATGTACATTATGTAATTGATTTGTATATATGTATATAGATATTAGTTGGTCCAGAAAATTGTTTAACATTAAAATTAGACAGACCAGTAAATTTGAAAAAATTAAAATACTATTATATACGTTCAAATGATGAATTGAGATGTAGTCCAGTTTCAAATGAATTACAAATGGCAATGACAAGGTATAATGATATAATCAGTAAAAATTATTGCGATTAATAATCCAGTAAAAAAATGTCAATGAAATATATATATATCTTTATTATTTTCATATATAGAGTTACTGAACATTTTCGTACAATTAGTGAATTTGATGTAGAAGAACGTACATTATATGGTACAAATTATACATCAAAAATGTGGCGTTATTGGATGTCCCAAGAACCGGTTAATTTTAATCTATTACTGGGTAATGGTAAACGTTTAAATCCATTAATTGAATTGACCAAAAAGTTATGTGGTCAAAGTAATTTAACGTTAGCCGCTATTTATTCATTAATTGATGAAATGTTACCGAAAGAAAATGCCCATAAAATACGTGAAATTACAACCAAATGTTATACAGAAATTACGGAAATTTTAAATGATAATGGTATTATATTTTATCATAATACAGTGAGCACAGCACCATTCCATTTTATGCCATTAGTAAATATATATAATTTTAGTTATTGGTGTATATTTAATGTATTACAAATACCGGCAACTCAGGTTTGTGTATTAATTTATATTTTAACTTAATATATGATGTTGTTTTTAATATACTATATATATATATATATAGGTACCTCTTGGATTAGACTCAAAAGGTTTACCACTTGGTATACAAATTGTATCTGGTAAAAATAGAGATGGTGATTGTTTGGCTGTTGCAAAAGAAATTGAAACAGCTTTTAAGGGATGGGTTGCACCATTTTAACGACGACCTTTTATTATAAATATACATATATATATATATTTTAAACTGATATTATTATATGTTATTTATTTAAATATGCGATATGACTTTAAATTGCAAATATGCGATGTATTATAAATCTCTCTTTTTATTATATTATGGTGTTTATTTATATGTTTATAAGATGTTTTGGTTAACTTAATTGAATTTTGTAATTTTATGGTTAATTTTTCTATATCCTTTTTAATTTTTAAATTATATAAAAGCAATTATGAATTTATATTCAAATTTTAGTATATTATTATATATGGAAATTGGTTGTATTATATATATATAGAATAAATCATAACCTAAATAAAAAAGAACTTTTTTTTACTTACCACAGTTTGTTTTTTTTGTTTTGTAAAATGTCCGTATACTTTAATTATATTTCCGTTTCCTTATTTCTATTTGTGATATTGGTGATAAAAAAAACGGCGAATAACTGAATGTAACAGAAATAATTGGGGTTTTATTTTTGATATCTATTTGGGATTATGTTTATTATTTTAATTTTTTTACATAACACTGAAAAATGAATACAAAAATACACGTATTCATAAC
This sequence comes from Dilophus febrilis, assembly GCA_958336335.1. Classification (NCBI taxonomy): domain Eukaryota; kingdom Metazoa; phylum Arthropoda; class Insecta; order Diptera; family Bibionidae; genus Dilophus; species Dilophus febrilis. The sequence continues at coordinate 43,738,292 of OY284471.1, read as the reverse complement.
ATTTTTAAATGTGGAAATAACGTGTCCAGGAACCACAAAATAAAAAAAAACACAGTAACTGTTTTGTCAAACGAAATGATAATATTATAAATCAAATGAAATGAGAATTCACTTAACAAAAAGCGGCCCATTCCTCTAAAAGAAAAACCTAACAAAATAACACAAACCAACCGCAAGAATAAACAAAAAAAAAAACTAATGGAACAAAAGCACAAAACCACAATAATGATTATTACAGGAATATTTTGTTGTTAAAATTCTTAAGATCCTTGCATTTTTTTTGCATCTACCGTTACCAAATTATTCACATTGACTCCACACACACACGCACACACATACAATATTTTGAGAATTTTTATTTTATTATTTATTAGAGCGCCATCGGTATTTAAAATGATAATTTTAATAAGCGACCGAGCTGCTTGATAAGAATTAAATGAACAAACAAAAGGATCATCATCATCATCATCATCATTATTTATTGTTCTGATAATTTTCCACCGTCAATAAATACAAAATATAATTATTATTGGGGAAGTTTGTGAGCGGGTGTGTGTGTGATAAAGTTTACAGCGCGATGAATTTGATATTTTTGGATGAATACAATAATAAATTTTTGGTAGAGGGGGTTATCAGTTATCAGAGCGGTTCAGTCAGTGTATTTTTTATAAGTGGGATATATTTGTTTTATAATTTTTAATAATATTTTAATAAATAAAATATATGTAATATATATTTTTGGGATATGGATATGGATATATATATATATTCAGTAAATTTGTTTTTCATCAGTCAGTTTAAGTTTGGATTTTAAATGTTACAGTTTGTGTGCTTATTTTTATAAATGGAAAATAAATGGAAAAACTTGGAAATTGTAAATAAATAATATAAATGTGATTTAATTTTATTTTTTATTATCCTGACAGTAGACAGTTTTTCTAGTGTAAAATAAAACATTTAATTTTTTTTTTTTTTTTATATAATTTATTATATATATATTGTTCATATAATTAATAAATACAATTTATTTATTGCCATAAAAAAAAAACATAAAAAAGAACCGAAAATTATTTATTATTAAACGAAGAAAAGATAAAAATAAAAACGCGAAAATCCCAAAAAAAAAAAAAACAAAAACAAAAGAAAATTTTCCTCTCTTTCCTTCATCATATATTAAATTATAAATTATATTCTTTTTACTTTTTTTTTTTTTTAAAATATCCCATAATTATTTTCTTAATTAAAAATCGCGTTCGTTTAGAATTTACCAAAAAAAAATATTATAATATATATTAATTTAAACAAAGTATATAATTATAAAAATAAATAAATAAACCAAAAAAAAAAAAACAACTAAAAAGTAAATTATTCAATATAAATAAAAGAACGAAAAATTTTCCACACCACATTTTTTTTTAATTCTTTCACTATGGCGGAAAATGGAATGATAAATAATTATAATAATAATAATAATAATAATAATATTAATAATAATGAAAGTGATAATAATATAATAAAAAATAATAATAATAATGATAATAATAACAGCAGTGCAAGTGATCATTTTGAAGGTGTTGAAAAATTATTGGAAATTTGGTTTGCACCAAATCCAAATAATGAATTTGCTGATTTAAGAAGCATCCCACGGTTAGTATATACAATAAATTTTTATTTTCAAAGCATATTAAATTTTCTTGTTATTTATACTTATTTAAGAATTAGGGTAATTGTTTTTAGTAGTTACGTTTATGACGAAGGGGTGGTATATTTATTAATTTTTAATATTCATATTTAGAATATTTTTTTCCTTTTTAGAAATATGTTTATTCCCTAATGATTTCTTAATTAATATTACATACAAAATATATATGTATGATCTATCAAAGAAAATTCCTGAAAAATCATTAAAAAAGAAACGTAGAAAAAAAGAAAAAATATATGTGTGTAGGCGTTGTTTTCCACAAAAATCCTAGCAATTTTGTTCTTTGTTGCTGCGCTTTTTTGTTTTTTTATCATAAATCATATATACGTCAGGATTTATTTTTTTTTTAATAATCAAAATTTTTTATTGATTATTATTTGAGGATTTATAAAAATATGAATGAATTATATATGAAGAAGTAAAAAACAAAAAAATATTTTCATATTTGTTTGTGGGTCTTTTTTTTATACATTAGAAAACATTTTCACATCATCATCTTAAAAATCTGTATTTTTCTTTTTTATATATTTATTTATTTAGCGAACAAAAAAAAAAAAAGAATATATTTTTGTTGTTGTTGTTGTTGTTGTTTTGTTTTATTCCATATACAAATAATATTGCTCTTTTACGTACGTCATATGGTCATATATATATATATCTATATATCTATCGTGGCTAGGTTAAGGGTTGTCCATTTTATTTTTAACCAAAAAATATTCCTAATTTAAAATATGTTAGTATTTTTCCGTAAAAAAAAAATACTAGTCTTACCGGACCAATCAAATGACTATTTTATATCTTATTTCCACATTATTCATTATTACACCCCATTAAATCATCATTACTATTACTGATAACTAATAAAAAATATGATTACCAAAATATGATTACCAAAAAAACTAAAATTAACAATGGAAAATCTAAACCATTACAAGTTTTGTGTTTACCAGTTTTTAATCTTTAAGTTTTTATTATCTTTACAATTATTATGTAATTTTTCATTTGGTTTGGATGAAAAACCAAAAAAAAAAAAAAAACACAATCAAATGATAAACGTAACTGGTTTTCAATTCGAACAATTAAAATGATTTGTAGGTTTACAAATTATATGTCATTAAAAAAAAAAATCCAATAGAATGTAATTTTAAAATTAATAATACTTGAAAATATATCTGAATTTGCGGTATACCACTCCTAGGCAACCCTATTTCATCTGGCACACGAACGAACAAAATTCATATATGCTGCGCACACCACAATCACACAAATGTACACCGTCCCGTCCCCCGTTTTTGGTCGTCGTCACCAAAAACGATAAGATAAATTATTTTTTTTTATTTATCATTTTTTTGATTATTGATAAAAATCATTTTTTGTTTGTTTTAAAAAAAATAATAATTTATTTTAAGATATTTGTTTATGTAAATAATTTTTTCGTAAAATACATCTAAAAAAACGAACAACAAAACAAAATATGTATTTGTTTATTTATTTTTTTTTTATTATGAAATGCAAAATTTACCGGCTAAATATAAATATATCATGCGCAAATTTCTTTATTCACATTTTTATCAAACCAAACAAATACCATTACATAATAATTCATAACCGCCGCATATGATTGATGAGATGATAAAAAAAAAATTGAATTTTCTCTCTCTATATATATATATTATGAAATTTGGTGGTGCATCAACGGCCAACTTTCAAGAAAGAAAAATGAATATGGGGGAATATTTTCTATCAAACACTATCATATCATAAAAAAAAAAAAAGTAATAAATGAATTCATCGCGTTCATTATCTCGCTCGGTGCAAAAAAAAATTTTCTAAAATGAGCGAGCAAAAAAAAAAGAAAAAAAAAAACGTGACCGGCGCTAAGATTTTCTTTTATTTTTCATTTTCATTATCATCAACAATAATCACAACACAATAACAATAACAATGACAACAACAACAACAATAAAGTAAATTTACCTTTTTTTTTTTTTTTTGCAGGTGTTTGTATATTATTTTTTGTTTTTCATACAGTGGAAATTATATAATTATATATTTATTTATATTTATATATATATGAATGATTTATTATAGATTTACTTACACACATACATGAAATAAACATATTATTACTTAAATAATCAATTTAAAACGCAAAAAAGGAAAAAAAATGCAATCGAACAAAAATGCAAAAGAAAAAAAAATAATTAATTTTACCATGACGCCATTTAATTTTCTTTATTTTGTTGTTGTTGTTGTTATTTTTAGTTTTGTGTGATGATGTATTTTTTTATTTTTTTTTTTAAAGTTTATTTAATATATAGAATTATGGAAAATTTTTTTTTTTTTGTAATTGTTTTTCTTTCATGAGTTTTTATCGGGGTTGTGGAGTCGGCCCAATTTTCGATCGACTCCGACTCCGACTCCAACTCCAACCAGAACTCATATATCGACTCCGACTCCGACTCCGACTCCAGCTTTATAGAATTTTATAATGTTTTAAGGGAAATAAGTTATATTTAATGATTTTACATATATGAATTAACTACATTTATAATTCTTATTAACTTTAGTTTAATTTTTATTTTCGGATTTCCATTTAATTTAATAATAAAAATAATAAATAATTTCATTTAAATACGCATATATTATTTATTCTCCCTTAAAAATTAGTCCTTAAAAATAAAATGGCATCAATCAAATCGGCTTTCATATTTACTCTCAAATCTGATTTTATTATGCCTAAAGCCGAAAATAAACGCTCCACACTGACTTGGGTTGGTGGTATAGTGCGGTGGCTAACATTGCAGCATTTTGTCCAATTTCTGGATATTTGCTTATCGCACTACGCACATCTAAATTGCTGCTTCGATCGAATTTTTCCACCGTCTTTAGGCATTCATTAAATTCTAAACAGAATTTATCAGTTTCTGCCATGCCATTCTTGATCAAAAATACGCATATAACATACAAATATTGTTATTGGGATTTAATATATATGCACTGTGAAGTGTTTATACGTGAATATACGATATTCTACATTTTCCATTAACAAATGCCATACCATTTTTTACTCCTATATATTTATAAATTGGGTTTAGTATACTCATAATTATTCAATATTTGTATTATAAAAGACAAAACCTTCTGATGTTTACTTTAATAATTAATAATATGAGGAAATCAATGAAATTTAAAAAAAAGTGAAAAATGTAATTGATTATTAATGTGTTGGAGTCGAGGAGTCGGTCCAAATATTTCGACTCCGACTCCGACTCCACACCCCTGGTTTTTATAAGGAATGAAAATATGAAGTAAAAGTGTTCAATTTTTTTTTTAGTGATGCCACCCACGCCATTTTCACCATTTCCTATTTAGAAATTCCTATAGTAATGGATTTAGAAAAATATTTACGTTACATCATTAATTCATGGTTAAATTTTGATAAGGAATCGATTGTCCTTTTATTAAACCATTCTCCTCCTCCTCCTCCTCCTCCGCCGCTATCCAAATCAAAATTTTTTTTTGGTAATTTAACAACATAGATTATCCATAATAACTTTTGTCCGCAGATATGAAAAATATAGTGTTTTAATCACCTCCGCCGTGGAGGATCTGATACACAAAATAAAAATAAAAACCATTTTGTTCAAATATTTTTCTTATTTAATGTTATATTTTTATATCTATCTATTTTTTTTTTTTTTTTATTTTGTGTTGCCAAAATCGAAAAAATGATTATGTAAAAATCGTAAAAAAAAAAAAAGAAAAAAATTATTTTGTTTATTTATTTTTTTTTTTTTTTTGTGTTTTGTTGACTCTTTAACCTTGACAATAAACTTTAAAGAACATTTTTTGTTGTTTTATAGTGACGGTAAATGCAATATTTCTGTATATATTATATTGTTTATTGTTAATATTATATCAATTTTTAGTATAATACATAATATACTGTAATTGTTTATATTATTTTAATATATTACACAATGAAACGTAATTGTTTTTTTTTTGTATCATATATGCAAGTAACAGATAGAGTACAGCACGTTTAGTTGATTTGCATTATATATATATATATATAGATTATATAGATTACATATATATGGATTGTGTCATCATATATAGGTATAAATATAAGCATATATAAAAACAAATAAGAGTTAAAATAGAATTATATATTATTCATAATTTTGTATCGCCAATATTTTCCCATATATACAAAAAACTATAAATAATTACATAACGTACAATATATATTCATTTTCTTCTATATATAATTTAATTTATAAAAATAAACAACATCGTAAATTAATTAACTATTACAAATAACTAAATATATACAAAAATATATATATAACCTTTGAAAATGATTTTGATTTTCATTTGAAAATTTTAATATGCTAAGATTTTTCCGGTTTTTTTTTTTGCGTATAAAATAAAGATAGTTTAATTTACAAATGATATATATTTTTGAATGCAATTAAAAATAGAAATTAATTTATTGATTATTGATTTAATAATACATATAGTTTAAAACGTTTTGATCTTTATAGTTATATGAAAATATTGAGCGTGGACTCTGATATATTAACGAATTTTCTGGTTTTCTATTACTTTTTCAGTCTTAATTCTGAAGCAGAGTTATTTATTTGATTTGATTTGTTAGCTAATTAAACTGATAAATTGAATCTGATTAGCCAGAACCTTTTTAATTTTAAAGAAAAATTGGATTATATTCTAGCAACTCATTGAGTTACAAAGTTCTATAATTGTTTTTCATAATAAGGAATCCCTTTTTATAATTATAGATTAACATCCAAATGGGTTCCCACACCTATTTGTTATTAGAATGACCTGTAGGCTATATATGTATATACATAAATGTTATGGAAAAAAATCCATTATATAATTGATTATTATTATACATTCTGTCAAATAAGTACCCGGAAATTTGAAATTAAACACAAACAGCTTATCAATCATCTAAATTTATTATATCCCCTTCAAAATAGGCCCCTTCTGATGGGGCAATACACTTCTTCCAACGAACAATCCAATCATCGAAACACTTTTTAAAGCTATATTCAGTTCTCGTTGCGAATTAGTTTTGATGTCTTCAATGCTCTCAAAACGGGTTCCACGAAGTGGTTATTTGAGTTTCGGAAACAGGAAAAAGTCTCGTCACCATAGTTATGATGCGTTCGATGAACGTTGGATCGGAATTTACGCGTTCAAGCATGTCTTCGCAGCCACCTTACTGCAATTCACTTTTTGAAGAAAATTCAGATCTTTTGGCACCAATCGCGCTGCGACTTTCCGCATACCCAAAAACATCAACCAAAATATGACGAGCGGTCTCATGAGACATGTTTCATTTCTTGGGCTATCTCTCGCAAACTATAATGACGATTTTCGAGCACCATTTCCTTTATTTTGTCGACGTTTTCTTCGACAGTTGAAGAGGTCGAAGGCCGTCCTGAACGTGGCAAATCGTTCACTTCTTCTCGCCCCTCTTTGAACGATTTATGGCAATCGTAAATTTGAGTTTTCGACATGGTTGAATCACCAAATATTTTTTTCAACATTTCCAACGTTTTGGCACAAGAAATTTCGTTTGAAACACAAAATTTCACACAAATTCTCTTTGTTCGATATTTTTATCCATAGTGAAAATCGCAACGCACACAAAAGGTTGACTTATTGTTCCTAACGACGCCGTAAACAAACTAAATGACACACAGCAATAACAATTGACAGAATAGTTGCTGACAGTTGTGCCGCCAACCTGGGAAAAAAAAATGTTTGAAATATTCTCAGCGGGAAAATTTAAAATGACCGGGTACTTATTTGACAGAATGTATATATATATCATAATCCCAACTCATTCCATATATATATACATAGTTTAGTTACAGTTTTATATATACATATAGATTATTGATTAAATAATCTACTTTATATAGCGATATTGATACCAACCAACAACATATATATTATATATATTTATGCATGTATTTATGCATATAATACATATTTTTTAAAATCAACCAACATCATATATGATGACTTTAACCTTCATTTATTTAATGGTATATATTTTATAAAGAAAAAAAAACTGTTTGACCTTCTATTAATTTCCATATACAAAAACACAATTGATTTATATTTTGTAGACTTATTTTTTTCCATATATATATATATATTATTTTGAAACAAAAAATACATTAATATTTAATATATATATAGAAAAATGTCATTCAATTGAAATACATTTTCTTAAGATTTTTTTTTCGTTACCGCAGCACTTAGATTAAGATTTTTCTGTTAGTTTAGTTTTGTATATATATCATATAAATAAATATATATGCGGTTTTATTATTATTATTATTATTTGTAATTTAAGCTAAATATATTCGTTTGAATTTGTAGTATACATCCTTTTGATTATATATGGAGTACGTATAATACAATGCAAAAAAAGAAGTTAAAATGATATTTTGAAATAGAACACCCAAAAAAAACATTTTTAATTAAAAGATAAAATATATATAATATGATATTTTGTATATTTGTTTAATTTGCAAAAATATATATATATATATATATAGATTAGACTTTTGTTTATATCTAATAAAAAAAAATAAATAAATATATATGCTTGAAACAAAAGATGATGGATGAAAAATGATATTGGATTGATGGTTATAAATATCAAATGATTTTTTTTTTAATATTGTTCTATATCTATTAAATTTGTTTTGTATATATATAAAAATTTTAATTTCTATATTTAAACGGATATAAATTCACACAGTATGGTGTAGAGTTCCTATTTATGCATATAAATATCCTTACCCAATTATTGCAGAATTTAATTTATAAAATGTTTGCGTGTTATGACTATACCACACTGCTCTGTATGTATAAATATTTGATGAAAAATCATTATTGATTTGTCGATTTAAGAGGAAGAGGAATACGCATATAATTATTTCTATAAATAAATTAAAAAATATGAATATAGATTTAAGTAAAATTTTTTATTCAAAACCAAACCAAAGAAGAAAAAAATCTGACATAGCAATATAATATAATACTCGCATACCATCTGTAAATTGTGTGTTTATATACCCATTAGCATATTTATATATAAATAATAATAATAATAAATAAATAATTGTATATATATATATATAGATCAATATTATCCACATATACAAGAAGAAATTTTATAAATCAATATTATACAATGCCAAAATCTTTGCTTTTTTTATTATATCCTCTTTGATATATATAATATAACTCTGTGGTGCGTAAATGTTAAAAAATGCCAACCTAAAATTCTAACAAAATTTTTTTGGGGTCGTGGGTTCGAATCCTACTGAATGCGCATAAAATATGTTTTATGTTTTCGGTTATGTGTCAGATTCGAATCTGAATTGTAACACAGAGTTGAATTTTCCGAGTTACTTGATTTACAGAGTTGCTTGCGGTTGGTCGTATACGGCTATAATTACCGACACCGTAATAGACACAAATTAAGAAACTAACAACTGTGAAGGCTGTTCGCTGTGGACGCTAAAACCAGATTGTTATGGTTGTATAGCGAAAAATTTATTTTATTATATCCTCTTTGATATATATATATATTAAAATCATCAACCACCGTAAATATATACAATTAAAATGATATATATATTTAATTTATTATTTTGTTAAATCACATTTCATATATATAAAATATATAATGTTTTTTTTTTCTTTTATAATGATGAAATGGTATATCATAAGAAAATTACTGAATCATAACCGCATTTATTATTAATATTGATTGATTGAGTGAGTGAGGGGTTTCATATCTAAATGAATTGTTATTATATATTTTAAAAGATTTCTAAATATATATATATATTAAGCAGCTAAAACGTCAAAGCAGTTCTATATATATATATATAAAATGAAATCCATTATCCATTATCTTTTTTTTTGGCAATATGATTTATTCTTGAAGAAAAAAATTATGAAATGCCTTTTGAATTGTAATTATTTTATTATTGCTGATGATAATAAGAAATATAAAGTTGAAAACGTTCATAAAGTTTATTAATCAATTTTCCCATTGCGGGTTTCTTCAAATTTATTAAAGAATTTTATCAATTTTATCATTTAATATATATATATATATAGTTTAGAAGACATTAGTTATATATATATATATATAAGTTGTATATTGGAATTGGTTTTACTATTATATTATTAGATTATACACGTTTTGCAAATGGAATTTTATTAATATTCACTATCGTTTTGCGGTTCAAGAAAAAAACCTGTATAGAATTTTATCGCAGTCAAACAAACCATTGGTTTTTTTTTTGTTTTCGTTCTCATAAAAACGTTTAAGATTATTGGAAACACAAAAAATTCCAATGAAAATGATTTCAAAAAAAAAAAAAAAATTCTAATTACTTAATCACTTAATCACATAATTCTTTTATTTATTTATTTATTTATTTATACATTTTTACAAATTGCATTGAACAAAAAAAAAAAAATATTTTATTTATTTATTTATTTACATTTACATACAGAACAAAGTGGGATTCTTTGCTGAAAGCGGTACGATGTGAGATCATCAGTTTTACAAGAAATGATAAAATTGATGCGTACGTACTCAGGTAAGTGTGCATAAAGTGTGCATATAGTTAATTACATATACGTGTATCATTATTATTAGTATATTAGTATGTAAAATGCCAATAATATAATTTTAATAAGCACTATATATATATGGCTCTGATGGCACAGTATGTGTGTGTGTGTGTGTGTGTGTGTAGACGACTTTTTGTTAATCTTTGGCTACGCGTCCAACACAATATATATATATAGATATATATATATATATATATATACCAAAGATATTCATTAATTTGATCCCAATGAATAAATGGTAACTTAGTTCATGAATTCAAATCAGAAAAATCACAGAAAAAATTTTCCGGTTAGGATTTGAACTCATGACCACCCGCAAATTGGGTTAGATGCTTTATCAACGGCACCACCAAGTCATCTATATATATATATATCATATATTGGAATGTATAAACCAAATTGATTGATTTATCTCCACCAAATCATTCAAAACAATATACAAAATATTATAAATAAATATCATATATATATATAGACATACAGAGCATAATGGGGATTTATATACAAAAATAAATTCATCCTATTTAAATTTATCTATATATATATATATTTCTATATATAGATAGATAAATAAAAAAATATATCATTATAATAAATCCACATGCAGTATTAATCGCGTAAATGGTTCTATTTATAGTTTTTATATTTTTTATCTTTAATCTTTTTTCATACATATAGTGAAAATATGAAATAATTATCACAAAATGCATTATTTTATTTATTTTATAAAATTTATATAGAATTTTTTTTTTTTTTTATAAAAATATTTATAATATTTTATATGGACGTGCTATATAACATGCGACTGTGATTAATGATAATATATAAGTGTTGGGCGAATGCAATCAAAAATAAACCCCGCGCGGTGTATAAATCACCAAATTTTGTTTAGTTATCTCGGTTATTAGTTTATTATTTAGAACCTTCTGAAAACAATTTTTTTTTTTTTGGTTGTTTACTAAACCCTTTGAGTTAATTTAATTCTATAAAAAATTCAAACTTGTGGTATAACGACCGCGTATACGTATATCTAATTTTCCAAACCGGCAAAAAGAGAAAATCTGTTTATAATTTTTTCTGGGACCTCCACTTTATATGTAAATGAAATGTATATCGCATATTTATATATATAGTGTATATATATAGAACCAACAATAAAAGATGATAATTCGCCATATATTTTTTATCAATTATTATATATTGATACTTTTGATGAAGTAAACATTTATTGGGTCAATTATTATAATACATATATATAGTAAAAATTGTTTGTTGATAAAAATATTGCATTTATTTTTAATAATAAACGATAATAAACATATGCATTTGGTTATGAATGCTTAATAATACATATACCATATACTATTTGGTGAAAATATGAAATGAAATGAGATGAATGTTATAATTTGTAATCATTCCTTGGATTTCTATATAATGGAACTTTTGGGTGCAATGGATTTTTGCTAAAAACAATTCAAAAGGATTTTCTTGGATTCTAGGATATTCTATATTGGGACCCTGCATTAAAAAATGTTGATTGAACGCATGACATTTATTTATATATAACAAAATGATTGAGTACATTAAACAATATTTATTGCCCATCATTAGCTATGACTTCCTCCCATCTTTTTAAGAAGTTTGTTGATTCCTCGTTTGAAGAAGTCTTCATCTTTCGAGGCAATCCATTCATCGACCCATTTTCTTACTTCTTCAGCATTTCGAAAGCGTACATCTGTCAGGCTGACCTGCATTGATCTGAACAAATGCGGTAATCAGAAGGATCAAGGTCCGCGGAGAGTATTGATCGGGGGGTGATCAAGATGATCCCAACCGAGCTTCTTTATTTGTTCCTTAACGCGATGTTTGAACGATGTGGTCTGGCATTGTCATCATTAAAATTAAAACTTTGTGGTGTTTTCGAGCTATCAATGGTCGTCGTTCGTTCAATTTTTTTTTTTGCCAATTCGCCCACGAGTTGTCGTCGGTATAGCGATCAGATGTAACCGTTTCATTCGGTTTTAACGCAGCTCATAATACAAACGACGCACCCTTCTGATCCCACCAAATGCACAGCATAAGCTTCTGTCAATGAATATCGCGTTTTGATTGTGAAGTTGATGCGGTGGGCCGGGGCCGGGACATATGATGCATATGACGTTTAGGATTGTCGTAATACACCCACTTTTCATCGCCATCGTGACAATTCGGCTCAAAAAAAACTATGTTATTTGTGCTCGGCGGGCGGGTAAAAACTATGGCATGCATCGATTCGTGGATTTTCATTCGGTTGATTCGGTGGGACCCATTTTCCTATAGCTTTCTGATCTTTCCCATTGAATGCAAACGTCTATAGAAATGGTATTTGGGGCATCTACATTCAACTCTAATGCAAGCTCCTGTTTTGCGTTCGACACGAATTTCATTCATCCAACAATGCCTGCAATTCTTCGTCTTCAAATTTTTTTGACCGTTCTTTGTCTTCCACTTCAAAATCATCACTTCTGAAGCGTATACAAACCACCGTTCACAAGTTTTTTGAGTTGAAGCATATGTTCACCGTAAGCTTCAACCAACAATCGATATAACTTTCAGCAGCGGCGGTTTTCTTCTTCAAATTAAAGAAAGTTATTAAAATTCCCCGCAAAACAACTTTTTGCAGGCATGTGTTTCGACGCGTATTCGAAGCAAAAAAAACAGCTTTGTTGTTTACACACTTCAATGAAATGACATATACTGAAATTTATATAGAGTAATGATAGACAAAAAAAAAAAAAAAGGATATGGGCGCGGTGTGTTGCGATGGACACAACGTTGCGGTTCCGCCATATGTTATCTAAATCGACATTTTTAATGCAGGCTCCAAAATACTAAAAATTAAGAATCTTTTGGTGGGTTTTGAAATGAAAATCCAAGTAGAGTCAAAGAGATCACGTTAATTTTCAATTCAAATCCAATATTTTTTTATTATATAATAAAATATATGCGCGAATGATCACAAATTATTTACATATACCGGCTTTTTTTTTTTAATTTAATTTAATTTTATTTTTTTTGTTGTTTAATTTGAAATTATATAACTTTACTTAAATTGAAACAAATTGAAGAAAAATATAAGAGATAATCTAAACAAAAATTAAATAAATAAATATATGTATAATCATCATTAAATTAAAATCAACGCACGCATATATAAGATTATTATAAATTAAATGTATATTAACTATATCACAGATTGAATATCACAGCGAGCTTATTGTATATATAGCTCTTAAAATTTTCAATTTCATTTTTTTATGAAATGATAATATATGGAATAAAATTATAATGTATATAAATAAATAAATTGTATAAAAGGAATTTTAAAAACAAATTTCTGTATCACCAAAAACGAAAAAAAAAATCAACAACAACATATTATATACTTTGAATTAAAATGTGTCACTTAGGGGGTCATCTTCATTAATTATATATATATTGATATATTGATAATAATAAATAATGTTGACTCAACACTTAGCAACACTATATATATAATATATCTCACATAAATGTAAATTATAATATTTTTTCTATATATAAAGATTATATTTTGTTATAAAATATAATTAAATTGTTAATAGAATATATATATTTATGTTGAAAATGTGTTGAAATCTGCGTGTGTTGTTGATATTTTGCTTTATGAATATATATTTTCACATTTTGCTTTTTAATTTTGATTAGTTTTTTTGCTATATATGCGGGAATTAATTAATCTATATATATACTAAAAATAGAAAATATATTATATATTTGTGATTATACACCAATGTATAGATATAGAAATATCTATATATATTTATATATATAAAGGTCAACGTTTGATTATCTTTTTATTTTTACAATTTACAATTTTTTAATGTATTTAATATATTTACTTTATAATTTTTTAATTTATGATTACGAGATTTTGCTATTAAATGTATAATGAATATATGTAAAATGCGATTAGAAAAATTTGATTCAATTGTAATTCTAATTCTTGTTGTATTATATTAACAAGATCGCAGAGTTATATTTAAATATTTTCAGTATTACACAATTGTGGTGTAAATGTAACTCGCTGTGGTATGTAAATGTTAAAAAATGCCAACCTAAAATTCTAATGAAATTTTGGGGTCGTGGGTTCGAATCCTATACTGAATGCATAAAATTTTTGTTTTGTGTTTTCGGTTATGTGTCAGATTCGAATCTGAATTTTAACACAGAGTTGTATATATTCCACTTGCACCCGACCGACACCCGACACCGTAAAAGCCACAAATTAAGAAACTCTAACAACTGTGAAGGCTGTTGTTGGACGCTAAAACCAGATTGTTGGTTGTATAACGAAAAATGTATTTATTTTTTTTTATTTTTACACAATTATTATTTTTGATCGGCAAATTTGGTATTTCTTTTTTATATGCGGCTAATATTGGGTTGTCTAAAAAGTATTGTTAATTTTTTTTACAAAATTCAAACGATTTTTTTATATATTTTAAATGAACTTTATTAAACCAAATATGCGCCGTTATGATCGATGACCATTTGCCATTTTTCTGGTAAAGACATTATCCCATCACTGTGTAGAACTTCTGTGTTTTCTGGGCAAAAAACTGATCCAAGTGCATTTTGCAGTCCCAGGAATTTAATTTTAAACCATTAAGGAAGTTCTGCAGAGACCGGAACAAATGATAATCTGAAGGTGCAAGGTCCGGGCTATATGGTGGATGCATTAAAACTTACCAGCCAAACTCTCTCAGTTTCTGCCGAGTCATCAAAGATGTGTGTGGTCTGGTCTGGTGTCATGATGGAACACAACACCCTTTCGATTGATTAATTCTGGACGTTTTTTTTTAATCTCGTGCTTCAATCTTGTTAATTGTTGACAATAGAGATCGGAATCAATGGTTTGACCGGGTGCTAGTAATTCATAATGAAAGATTCCTTTCCAATCCCACCAAACCGGCAGCATTACCATTCTTGGTGTTAATCCAGGTTTTGCTACTGTTTTTTGGGAGCTTCACCCTTCTTGGACCACGATCTTTTTCGTACATTATTATCGTATGTGATCCATTTTTCATCACCTGTAATCATTCGCTTTAAAAATGACTCGATTTCGTTCCTTTTAAACAGCGTTTCGCAAATGAAAATTCGGTTCATTAAATTGTTTTGTGTTAATTTATGTGGTACCCAAACATCGAGCTTTTTCTTGTATCCGCAGCCTTTGTCAAATGGTTTAAAACTGTTTGGTGATGGATGTTTAGTTCTTTAGCGATATCGCATGACTGCTTACGTGTCGATTTTCTTCACTTTTTGATATGATTTCATCGACTTTTTCAGTGATTGGTCGACCAGAACGAGGTGCATCTTTGACATCAAAATTACCGGAACGAAATCGAGCAAACCATCTATATAGGCTGTTAATTTTGTTAATTTTTATCTACGAAATGTCATCTTTCGAACATATGTTAGTGTTACCTGATCAGATTAGTACTACTTGAAATATTCAATTATAATGACATCTATTTATAAAAATTAACAATACTTTTTCGACAACCCAATATAACTGAATAAAAAATCTATATAGATATTTTAATCCGTAATAATAATAATATGATGATTTAATCCCTGGATTGTTTTCTTTATTAGGGCGATAAAATCATTTGTATTTATCGCATGTTCAATATAGCGTTGATTAAATTTTTAACAAACGGATAACGAACCTCTGTTCAAAAAAAAACGGTTATACTCTATCTATATACGAATGAATCCGATCCTAATCCTATATATATGTATAAAAAAAAAATTAAATTTATTATTATAGTGAAGGTCGTCAATTGGGGGAAAAGTATATTCTTTATACGCATAGATATTTATTATCAGAATTTTTGATTATTTTCTTATAACATTCTTAATATATAAAATATGACCTCTTTATCAATTTTGTTTTGGAATATATACGGAAATGTGTCTGTGACAACAAAAATATATAATGGAAAGAATAATAATAAAAATATGGTATATAAGAAAATTGGTATTTTTTTTTTTTAACACATCCACCGCAAAAATAATTATTTGAAAATTATTTTTTAATTAAAGTGTGATAACAGATTATATATATGTATGTATTTGAGAAGGTTATAATTTTTTTTAAATTATACAAAAAATTAAATTTATGAAAATTGGCGGTTATTACCCGATTAGGCTAGTTTAAATTATATGATTGTTTTTAAATTCAATGTGTTTAAATCTGCACAATATGTTTTTGTATTTTTTTTTTGTACACGTGGTTCATTTTGATTTGTTGACACTATAGATAGGATAATCAAGATAAATGAATTGAAAAAAATTTTAAATTAATAAAATAACGTAAAAGGGTCATAAAAGTTCCTATGCGGAGATTAATAGACAAAAAAGATCTATATATAATAAATATATTAAGAATTAAGAAACAAATAAAATAAATATAAGTCTTATATATATTATAGTGATGATATATTATTTTTAAAAATTATATTATATTATATAGCGAAAGCAGCATGTTTGTATCGAAAAAACGTTGGATTTTGAAAACGTGCGGTACAACAACACCATTACAATGTCTTGAACCATTATTTAAAATGGCACGACAAATTGCTGGATATTATCATGTTCAAGAATTATTTTATTCACGGAAAAATTTTAAACGTCCCGAATTACAGGTAATTAATAAGATTTTGTTTTTTTTTAATCAATTAATTAAGAAGGATTTGTTTTATTTCTATCGAAAACTCTCAATAAAGTTAAATTGTGGTATAAAAACAAAATTAATTCCGGAAAAATTCTGAACAACTCAAGAATTAGCTCCGTCGTTTTAAATAGTACTACAGAAAAAAATTATTTTAATTTATATTTTTCTCATTACAATTGGTTTCAAATATAGGTTTCTCCACATCGTGGTTTTGACGAAGAAGTTGCATTATTAGATTCATTTTTTGATGATGGTCGTGCATATTGTTTGGGATCTGTAAGTGTTTTATATAGTTTTATATTATATATATGATGATAAAACATTATTTACATATAATAATTTTTCCGTTTTTAAAGGTAAATCGTGATTGTTGGTATTTATATACATTGCAACGTGGTGGTGGTGGTGGTGTTGGTATTGGTGTTGGTGGACCAGGTGAAATACCAAGAATAATGGTTGGTACGATAAAACCAGATCAAACAATTGAAATTTTAATGACAGAATTGAATCCACGGATTATGCGTATATTTACAAAATCAAATGTGACAAAAGCTGAAGATGCAACAGAAATTTCGGGTATTGATAAAATTATACCGGAAATGATAATCGATGATTATCTATTTGAACCGTGTGGTTATTCAATGAATGGTATTTCAAAACAAAGTGTAAGTATATATATATATATATATATATAGTGAGATAAATATATGCGATAATGTTATACCTACCTCCCCTTTTAAATATGATATATGTGTGATTCTATCCATTTCTAATAATAATAATAATTGTTTTCTATTTATTTTCTGTGTCGCGTTTCAATTTATTTTTACTATTACTAAAAAAATAACGAAAAAAACAATTAGTTTAACGGTGACATTGATGATTATTCTGAAGTAAGTATATATAGTAAGAAAATCATTTTATATTAGGTTGTCTAAAAAGTATTGATAATTTTTTTTACAAAATTCAAACGATTTTTTTTATATATTTCAAATGAACTTTATTAAACCAAATATGCGCCGTTTTTGATCGATGACCCTTTGCCATTTTTCTGGTAAAGACATTATCCCATCACTGTAGACTGTACTTCTGTGTTTTCTGGGCAAAAAACTGATCCAAGTGCATTTTGCAGTCCCAGTCTGCGGAATTTAATTTTAAACCATTAAGGGAGTTCTGCAGAGACCGGAACAAATGATAATCTGAAGGTGCAAGGTCGGGGCTATATGGTGGATGCATTAAAACTTCCCAGCCAAACTCTCTCAGTTTCTGCCGAGTCATCAAAGATGTGTGTGGTCTGGTCTGGTGTCATGATGGAACACAACACCCTTTCGATTGATTAATTCTGGACGTTTTTTTTTTAATCTCGTGCTTCAATCTTGTTAATTGTTGACAATAGAGATCGGAATCTCTTTTGGGTTTGACCGGGTGCTAGTAATTCATAATGAACGATTCCTTTCCAATCCCACCAAAACAGACAGCATTACCTTTCTTGGTGTTAATCCAGGTTTTGCTACTGTTTTTTGGGAGCTTCACCCTTCTTGGACCACGATCTTTTTCGTACATTATTATCGTATGTGATCCATTTTTCATCACCTGTAATCATTCGATTTAAAAATGACTCGATTTCGTTCCTTTTAAACAGCGTTTCGCAAAATCAAAAAATTCGGTTCATTAAATTGTTTTGTGTTAATTCATGTGGTACCCAAACATCGAGCTTTTTCTTGTATCCGCAGCCTTTGTCAAATGGTTTAAAACTGTTTGGTGATGGATGTTTAGTTCTTTAGCGATATCGCATGACTGCTTACGTGTCGATTTTCTTCAATTTTTGATATGATTTCATCGACTTTTTCAGTGATTGGTCGACCAGAACGAGGTACATCTTTGACATCAAAATTACCGGAACGAAATCGAGCAAACCATCTGTTAGGCTGTTAATTTTGATAAAGTTCCTTCACCGTAAACTACTGCACAGATTTGTTCATGTGCCTGCGTTGCATTTTCACCTTTTTCATAATAACATTGTAAAATGTATCGAATTTTTTCACTAATTTCGCTCATCTTTAATTCATCACTACAACTTTTAAATGACTAAACAAATTTAATTTTTTTTTTTAATCTACGAAATGTCATCTTTCAAACATTAGTGTTAGTGTTACCTGATCAGATTAGTACTACTTGAAATATTCAATTATAATGACATCTATTTATAAAAATTATCAATACTTTTTCGACAACCTAATATTATAATATAGAAATTAAAGTAAAGTATATTTTTATAGAAAGAAGATAGAAATTCCATATGTGTAGATGTTTTTATATTGTAGTTATGCTAGTGAAAGGACTCTGTGAATTCATTTTGTGGATGGTTTATTAATCAAAATTACTTTAAAAAAATGAAATCACACAGTTCTTTTTTGTATAAATTAGATTCATTTATATATAGATGAAAAGCATTTCCAATATGTTTATTAATTAATTTGTTAATTTTTTTTTATAATCATTAAATTATAGGGTTGTTATATGACAATTCACATTACACCTGAACCACAATTTTCATATGTGAGCTTTGAAAGTAATATTGCCACATCGAATTATAATGATTTAATTGGTCGTGTTATAAATACATTTCAACCGGGAAAATTTGTTGTAACAATTTTTGCCAATAAGGTATAATAGAATATTTTTGGTGTACAAATTTGTTTTAAATTTTATTTTATTTATTATTTCTTATAATTGTGTTCTTTTGTTTGTTTATATAGGTTTCACCAGGTTATTCGGCTGCCCGTGAATTAGATTATGCTTCAACAATTGGCGAATATAATCGTCGTGACATACAATATTGTCGTTTTCAAACGTACGATTTAACTTATGCCCATTATTGTAAATTCCCAAGCTGAGGGTTACAGGATATGCCCTTATTATTAACATGGGCAAATCAAATATCCCTTAAATATCCCTTCATTATCCTTCAATATCCAATTGAATTCATCGATGATCATGATGATGATACATTTCCATATAATTGTCTTCCTCCTCATCTATCCATCTACTACTGCTACAAATCGCAATTAAATAATATTTTTTCATCATCATCATTAAGCACCGGTGCTGCTGCTGCTTCCATCTCACAAATTGTATTATCTTTAAATAATTATCCAACAACAACAACAACAACAACTCCACCACCAAAAATCATCGAAATAAAAAATATTTCCATTAAAATTTCAAATAATTTACCATTTTTCACCAACAATTTTTTACTATCGAAATTTATCAAAAAAAAAGCATTAATTCAGCGTTTTACTCATCATCAAAAACAATCATTAATAATCCCCAACAATAACAACAACAACAACAACAACAACAATTCATCACAACAATTTTTTAATATTAAAAATAATAAAAATTATCATTATAATTTTAATAATCATAACAATCAATATGAAAATTATTATTTTTCAAAATTCATTTTAAATCATTTAACATTATTATTATTAATGTTACAATTATTAATTCCAATTGTTCTTGTATATAATATTGAAGAATGTTCACCGCTCGTTTTATTTTCCTGGTGGCGTAATAAAATCTCTTGAAATTTACTAATAATTGTAAAATTTGTTGAAAATACATTTCCATTTGAAATTGCTTTGTCGTCGCCGTTGCCGTTGCCGTTGACGTCGCCGTCGTCGTCGTTGTCGTTGCCGCCTCCGCCACAGCAACAGCAGCAAATGATAATTTTATAATTTTCATCAATTCATCATAAACAAATAAACAAAAAATTAATTAATTTTAATTAACAACAACAACAACATTTAATTGTACACATATAAAAATTGATTATGTAATTACAAAAAAAAAAAAAAAAATAATAATATTTATCATGAAAGATATTTTTTTTTTATCCATGTGTTTTTTTTTTTTGTTTCTTTTACTTTTTTACCTTTATTTAAATAAATACAAATTTAAATAATTTAAAAAAAAAAACGAATAACAACAACAACATTTTATTAAACGGTAGTAATGAATTTAAAATATTTTTTCTTTTTTTATTATTATATAATTATATTTATTTTTTTAACTATAAAACACAATTTTTGTGACATTAAAATACAAAACAAAATAAAAATAAATAACACAACAGTAAAAAATCTTAAATATATATATGAATATATATTTTTTTAAATATTACATAAATTATATATTCCTTGAAACTATTAATATTTTTTTTCATAATTATGTATAAAAAAAATATAAAATTATATATCGATATAAAAAACAAATCAAATCAAATATTATAATATGTTGTTTTTATTTTTTATTCAATTTAAATGATGATGAAATTTTATTTAATTTTTTTTTTTTTTTTATTTTCATCCTCTTTTTCCAGTTTGTCTGGTTTTTATTTAAACTACAAATACAGAATTTTATTAATTAAAATAAAAAATTACTTTATAATTTGATTTTTCTTATTTTTTTGATTGTCAAAATGAATTTTACCAAAATGAATATGTTTAAATTAGTGATTTAAATAAACAAAACAAAAATAATTACTTAATAAACTAATAAATGTGTTAAAAAATAATTAAAATATTTTTATGAATGTGTAATTTTACAAAAACAAAAAACATAAAGAATTAATTAATATATTAATTAATAATATAGTACGTGTAAAAAAGAATTCAATGTGTTTTATTAATTAATTTTTTCTTTTCTAAAAACTATCGACACACACACACACACAATACAAATTAAATTTTAGAAATCTATATATATATAAAAGTAAAAGTGAATTATTTATTTAGTAAATGTATAATAATAAAATAAAATAAAATGAATATAAAAAATAAATTGCACAACAAAATTAAATGTATAAATGTAATTAAAATTTATTTTTTAAATATTAAATAATAAATTATTTGCAAATTTTCTCAATTAAAATGAATTAAAACGATTAAAATGATTTTAAAAAAAATATCAAATAAAAATTAATTATTAATATAATTATTATAATTGTTAAATGAAATTAATGTGAAAAAAAAATAAATAATAATGTCATAGTCGATAAAACCTTCTAAGTTTTTTCTGTTAAATGTTAAAATATTAATTTATTTTTTTGTTTATGTTATAAAAAAGGTTTAGATAAATTTAAAAAAAAAAAAAATGGTTTATAAATCCATTAATTTATTGATTATTTAGTGAAAATTTTTTTTGTTTCTATTTTAAATATGATTTTAGAAAAATAAAATAAAATTATTATACTTCCTGATCCTCTTCCTCTTCCCCTTCTTCTTCCTCTTCCTCTTCCTCCTTGTACTGATGATAATTTCCAGCAGTTCTCTCAGTCGGAAAATATAAAATAAAATCAAATGAATTTCTTTTAGAAACAATTTATTATAATTAATATTTTAAAAAACAAATTTAGATGAATCACAAAATAAAAAAAAATAAATAACGTATGTGTATCATAAGTAGCTGGACAAAATTCAAACGCCGCAAAACATATAGGCAAACATGCTTCAATCTTTACAAATTTTGTAAATCCTCTCAGTATTCAACAATCATATTCATCAATCAGTATTACATTTGAAATCAAGATGAAAGTATGTGAATAAATTTAAAATTTGCGATCACGCGTATTTAAATTGCTTGCAGACAAGAAGATAAAAAAAAAATACGTTTTGCGACATTTTCTGAATGAAACATATATAGTGCGGTATAGTACAATATATTCGATGATTTCCAGCAATAAGAAGAACATTGAACATTTAACAATTAAAAGAAAATCGTGAAGAAAGCCAATAATATTGAACACCACAAAATTGAATTTATTAATAAAAGAAAGCTGACGAAAACACAATCGGGCGGTGAGTACACGCAAATTATAGCCAGACAATTCTCAAGGTTTCAACATTAGATACCGCATTAGTCGGAATTTGAAGAAAATGAACTTAAAAGGATTGTAAACCCGCAGGTATGCTGACAAACAATTAATATAGAAATTCATGGGAAATGTAGATTATTGCGTCAAAATTGCAATTGCAAGGCGAAACACAGTCATCATTATATATCGATGATGAAAAATATTTTACATTTTCAAATAGTACCGACATCGCGCAAATCAAGGATACTACTACAGTGCTAATAATATTATCACTCCCGATAATGTGATATAATATATAATATATAACCACGACTATATACCCTTCATTCGGCCAATGTCGCAAAACATATTTTTTTTATCTTCTTGTCCGCAAGCAATTTAAATCCGTGTGATCGCAAATGATTTTGTTCACATACTTTTCATCTTGATTTCAAATGTAATACTGACTGATTGAATATGATTGTTGAATACTGGAGAGGAATCACAAAAAAAAATTTATAAAGATTGAAGCATGTTTGCCTATATATGTTTTGCCGCGTTTGAATTTTGTCCAGCTACTTAATTATGATACATATAGGTTATATTCTTCTTTTTCAAACACACACACAAGCACACACACACACACACAGAGTTTAAAAACCCAATTAAATTATTAAACAATATATTTTTAACAAAAAAAAAATCAATAAAAATTTTAAAATATAAGTCCAAAAGAGAAATTAAATTAAAAATGATATTTTTAAATGTAAGAAAAAGACATAAAAAAACAAAAAAAAAAAACAGATTATTTTCCATTTTTAAATTTTTAATAAATCTCAAACTGTTTTGAATTTATTTAAAGTTTTTTTTTTTATTAAAATATTCTTTATTTATTGTTTTTGTTATTTTATATAAATATTAATTTTTTCGTTCATTCGTTCGTTTATCTTAAAAATTGTCGTCGTTATATTTTTATTATAATTATTTTATTAATTATGTTGTTGTTTAAAGTAGATTAAATTTAAAAAAAAATAAAAAAAAGAAACCATTTGTGAATAAAAAAAGAAAATTAAATGATACGAACTTAAGTCAATTCCCGGCGGATGAAATGAATATATATGTTTTATATATTCTCTATAGGCCAAATTAATTTAAACAGACACAATAAATATATATTTTTTTTTTTTTTTTAATAATTAAATCTATTTATTTAAATTTTAAATAATATTCTATATTTTAAAGCGGCGAATTTGGAATAAAATCAAAATAAAATATATTATATATTTTATTTGAAAAAAAAAAAAAATTTTTGAATTGTCTTTGATGAATTGAATTGATAGGACAAAAGGGGTATCTAAAAAAAAAAAACAATAAATAAATATATGAATGTATTCAAAAATTATAAAAAAGAACAATGTAATAATTAAAATATATGTCTGTATGTATATGATGATTGATGAGATATATGACTTCAAAGTGCTCTATATAATAGAACCATGACCAAAAATTTATAAAAAAAAAAAAACAAATTAATATAATTTTAATTATACAAATTAATATAATTTTTTATTTTATATATGCCGTTTATTATTTTATATTTTAATATTTTAAATTAATAAAAATATACATAAACATTCAATTGAATATCAACACCCAAACAACCATAAGAAAACATTCTGTTTGTTTGTGCTCTTTAAATTATTAAGAATTTTATCAAATTAAATAGAACAAAAAATTAAAATTAAATTAAATTATTATTATTAGCTTATTTTTTTTTTAAAATACCGGATATATAGAGAACAAAATATAAATATAATTATGAATGTATACAAATGAAAAAACAATCTTATATTATATATAATTAACTCGAATTATATTTTTATTTTATTTTTACATTAAAATTAATATTGCATTTAAAAATTGTTTCTTTATAATATTTAAAAAAAAATTAAAAAAAATAAATGTGAAAATTGTGAATTATTAAAAAAATAAATTATACCTTGTTTAAAATATTATATTTATTAGAATTGAAATAGAAATAGAAAACTGATTTATTCTCTCTAAAACAATAAAATATTTCATAATCACTTAAGTGTATTCAATGCATCTATAAGGTTCATCACCTGATTTCGTGATGTGATTTCGTTACGGGCTCACGGCAATAGAATTCTGAGGTTTTCCGAGGGGCGCTAAACCGATTCTGCCTTAGTAACGAACAAGAAAAAAAACAAAAAAAAAAGTATAACTACAAAATATTACTGTTAAGGACTTCGTCCTGGTTGAAAATAAAATAATTAACACCTTCGAAATGATTAAAATCAACAAAATATATTTATTTTTATATTATGATAAATAAAAAAATAATATAAAATACATTGTTTAATAATTACAATTTTAATAAATTTGAAAATCGATTATTTATATCATTAAAATCATCATCATCATCATCATCATTGTCATCATTTTTATCAACATCCTTTTCATCATCATTGCCTTGATTAGATGACAATTGGCCATTAACCAAACTGGCGATAGTTTTTTTCTTTCGTCGATTACGTCGATTTGATTTTCGTGATCGTGATGATGAACCAGCAGCAGCACCACCACCACCACCACCATTTTTACCCATAGTTTTTCCTTCAAATGTATTCAACAATAAATTATAAAATTCCCATAATGATTTATGTAAATCATATAAATG
This sequence comes from Dilophus febrilis, assembly GCA_958336335.1. NCBI lineage: Eukaryota > Metazoa > Arthropoda > Insecta > Diptera > Bibionidae > Dilophus > Dilophus febrilis. The sequence goes on along the minus strand of OY284471.1, from coordinate 43,712,566 downwards.
AATGGAATTCTTATAAATGTAATGTTTTAAATAATGTAATATATTTGGACGATCTTTTAAATTCATATACATATTATTTAAAAATATACCATTAAACAATTTACTAACTTTAATCCTTCGAAATGGACAATTTAATAATACATTAAATGTATTCAAATGGAAAACAATTGATTGAAATTCAGCAAAACAATGTATAATTGTATATGTTAATTCTGTATGTTTATTACGTAAACATTTTTCATTTAATTTAAAATATTGTATTAAATTATTTTGAATTAATATACATTCTAATTTTGTGAGCAATTGAAATGTTTTTGAAATATCAATAAAATTAATTGGGGTGGCTATTGACGAAGCAGCCTTACAATCATCATCGTCTGCCATTATTGAATCATTTTCATTTTGTAAATTTTGTACATTTGTTTGTGGCGGTACATTTTTTTTTGTTTTATTCAATAATTGTTGTGAATATTTTTTTTGAAATACATTTGGATCACGAATTGATTCACCAATTTTTTCATCAATTAAATTCAATGCAATAAAACATACAAATATTGAATGTACATGACATGCATTTAATAATCTAGAATTTTTTGTCCAATACAATATGGATAAGAATAGTAATTGAACAGATGATTTTGAACAACAATTTTTTGTTATCCTAAGAAGTATTTCATTGAAATTCTTAAATGATTCGAATGCCATACGAAATAAATCGAAATCCTGATCATTTTGTGTTTTCCAGAAATTTTCCACAACGGCAATCTGATTGTCTGTAAATTCGAAACAATTAAAACGTTTTGTATGGACATTCGATAGACGAACAACTCTGGTTAAATACTTTAATTCTGGACGTTCTGGATAATTTAATAGGGTAAACATTAAACGAATGATATCGATTCCGATTAGATTAGCATCGGGTAAATTTGTATTCTCTATTTGCGGTGAATTTACGTACAATTTTAAATGTAACAAATCAATTATGTAACGTGGTAAATGACCGTTAACAAAATTTTCACTTATCCAATGTGGTATTTTAAAATATTTTTCTTTTGATTGCCTGCGCGCATTGAAACGTTTCCGTTCTTGTGATTCATTTTCATCTGGCGCTTCACTTTCATTATTCTCATCTTCATGATGAACATCATCATCATCATCATCATCATCATGATCTATATCATCGTCATTCTCATCGTTTTCCACTTTTACAACATCATCAATAGAATGACCGTCTTCATTTTCCGAAATTTGTTTATCATCGCCTGAAACATGCGACTCTACGGATGTTTCATCATCATCATCAACATCCTCATCCTCCGAATTATCTTCTTCAGTTTCTGTTGTTAAATCATTCGCTTCAACACTGGATTCATCAGTTTGGTCATCAGTTCCACTAGCATTACCTTCCGGTTCAGTAAAACCAAAATATTTAAATGATTTACTATTAATGAATTTATAACCAAGCATTGCATTGTGTATTTTTCGAAATAAACCCGAACGCGTATATTGTTTATTGGCTATTAGTATTTTCTCAATAGCCGATTCCAACGTTTCCGAATGTAACCATTTCAGAATACTGCGAATACGTTGTGGATGTTTTGATGGTTGTCGTGCATACGCTTTTACATTAATGTTACGATAGAATTTACGAAATATTGATCGATCAATAAAATCATTACCCAATAGGGTAGCGAATAACGGTAACATATTATCATTTAATTTATATTCTTCTAATAGATGTTTTATCGTGTATAAACTACATTCCATATAATAATAATAATAATGACATTGATTAGTATCCACATTGGAATCCGTAGATGGCATCTTCGTTTCATGATTCGAATTCCTTAACATTATATTTTCACCTTGTATTTCATTGATTAAATATTTACGATATCCTGTCTTTTTATTTTTTCTACCATTATTAACATTTTCCTTCAGTTGTTTCGGATTAATTTCAGTCGTTGTGTGTTTGTTGAGTGCCGGCGTTTTATTAATTTTTTTTTTATACACTTTAATTGATAAATAAATTAATGGGATATATTTTACATTAAATATATAATAATCGGAATCATAACTTATTACCGGACAATTTAATTTATGTGCTAAAATGGCACATTCTTCATCGGCCTCAAAGGTACAACGCATTAGCGGTACCATTGAATCGACGGTCGCCTCGACGAATGCTTCACGCATCAATAACGGTATAATTGGTATGCCATGTGATGGACTAATATATTTTATTGCACCAATTTTAGCACGTAAACGTGAATAAACAGTTTTTAATTTTTTCCGTTTATAACCACCATCTAACAGTACGTACGGTTTTATATTGCATTGTCGCAGGATACGATAAACATTCATACAATAACGATAAAATTCATCATAATCACCGCCAAATGCTGAATTACATTTATTTGCCCATTTATATAAATTCGATGAAAAACTATCGCCATCAATTACAACATCCGTATCATGTAATTCATGTGGATGTAAATATTTTTTCGGATTTGATGCGATATACGTTGTTAGACCACGAACTCCCATTGTTTTTTTTTTTTATTGGTGACTTTTCTGAAATAATAATTAATAAACGAGAATTAGAATTACATTGAAATTACTGATAGGTACCAAAGAGGTGACATTTTAAGATAATCATCAATTTTTAATGTAAATTATTAAAAATATATCAATATAAAAGGAAATGGAATAAATTATGTGTGGTTGGAGATCCATCATACAATAATCTAATCAATCCACGGTAAATCGGCGTACTTTCCTCAATTTTGAATATTATTTATAATTAATAAATTATAAAACAATAATAAAAAATATTAATAAAAGAATTAACATACCAAATTGAAATTGAAACCAATTAATTTAATTATTTATAAAATTAAAATATCTTCAACACGTACAAAAATAAATAAAAAAAATGTGCGATATCAAAAAAAAACCAAAATAAAAACAATTGTTTGGTTTAAATCAAATTCAGTTGTGGGGAATAAAATTTTAAATCGACATAAAAATATGTGAGGTTATGTTTAAAATTAAAAAAAAATAAAAATATAGTAGCAAAACGAAATTCTACCGGAATAAATTCTTTTACGTATAAAAATGATAAAAGTTAATAATTAGTTATAATTAATATAAAATAAAATGTTAGTATATCGTTCAATAATTCGTAATGCATTAACAGTAATTAATCGTAATTTAAGAACAACATCAACAATTAAACCACCATCGTCTAGAAATGAAACAGCAGCAGGAAATAAATCATCATCAACAACAAATGATGGTTTTGCTGTACGACCACCAAGTTTACATCCCGAACAAATAGCAAGTGCCATTGAACGGACACCCGAATTAAAAGAATATAAATTGGAATTATGGCATAGCATTCATAAAGTATTTTATAATCAAGGTTTTAATACAATTGGTTTTTTGAAAATGATAACCATTTATCCATCAATATTGTACATCAAACCAAATGATTTAATTAAACGTATTGAATGTTGGCGTAATGCCCAATTGGGTGAACGTAATTTACAATCGCTATTCGAAGAATGCCCAAAACTATTGGAATTCAACGATATACATCGTTTACGGGAACGTATCGGTTACCTCTTGGAATTCATTGGTACCGAAAATAATGTACAGAAAATATTGAAAATGTCACCGAATCTATTAACCGACAATCCACAGCTTATTAAAGTGAAATTTCAATATTTAACCGAACACATGAAAGTTGATATCCCGGAAATTATAAAATCTGAAGCAATGTCATGTTCAATGGAAAAAATCGAATGCCGTCATGAATTTGTTGAACGCCTTGGTATATTCAAAGCGAAATTAAAAGAAAATCCATTGGATAAAACGTCGAATCCAAAACTATATCAAATTATGGATACATCAGATAAAAAATTCGCTACCAAATTATGTTTTGTTACATTAGACGAATACGAAACATTTCAACAGTTATTTAAACGTGAAAAATTAAAATCAAAACAAAAGAATTTCAATTATGAATATGATGATTATGGTGATGATAAAGATGACGATGAAGATGATGATGATGATGATCACAATGGTAATGATGATGGTAAAAAACCGAAAAATTTCCGTAAAAATTATAGATAATTATATATATATATATATATATAGATATTTATTATGTAAATTCATTTTTTAATTAAAACTTAATTTAAAATAAATCCAACTTGTTTTTTTTTTAAATAAATTTTCTAATCTAATATCACCTCACTCACTATCAAATTAATAATATTATTAAGCATCAATTAAACGGTCTTGGCTTTTTTCAATATTTCCTGTTCTAATGCTGTTCCTTCACCTTGTACATGTCTTTTCATAGCCTCTTTCAATTGGGCACTATAAAATTTTTGACTAGACCATTGATACCGACACACACACCAATAACACATTGTTGTTAACATAAAACTACCGAATCCTACGTGTGATGCTAATTTCGGTCGTGATGTCCGTAAAAATGTTACAAATCCTATTCCCATACCACCACTTATTCCATACAGAAAACTACTTCGAAAACATGGTATTTCAGCTACATTATGTCCATATATCATAACAGCCTATTGGAACAAATGTGATAAGTGATAACAATTTATTAAAAAAAAAAAAACAAAAACAAAAATGTTCAATTTATTCAATTTATACCTTACGTTTTGGTTCATCTAACGCCAAACTGTCTTCTTCAGACAAATTACTCATTATTGATGTTTTTTTTTTATCATATAAATTTACTTAAACTTAAATTTATTGAATTTTTAAATGTATTAATCCTGGAACTCGGATTAGTGGAGTACCATTAAAAAAATAATTAACAAATATTATTCAATAATTTTGCATTTTTCAAAACAAAAATGGTGAATTGTGAATTTATATTCATTAAAAAAAAGTCGATGTAAAAAAACATTCACCAAATCAATGGGTGTAACAAAAATTAAATTATTTACAATCAACCAAACGATCGACAATTCAACGATGATTTTCTATCAATTATTATTATTAAATCTTATGTATTTTTATATTATTAATACTAATTGTTAATTTATTAGTCAATTACTTTAATCATAATCCTACGTTTTTTATAATATTATATAAAACATATCAATTTCATATTTAATAAAACCTTATAAAACCTAAATTTATGTAATACAGCTACCACTGAACAAACCTGTTTTCGTACTTTTTACCACCCCCCATCATTTTGACATTTCGTAATACAAAAAAAAAAAATTCAAATTCCAATATGGCGGCGTTTCAAAACAAATAAAAAATTAGATTTTTTATATTTTTAAAAAATTTTATGTAAAAATAATACATAAAAATAAAAAATATTATTTAATTAAATAAAAAAAATATTCATAACAATATATAATTATTACAAAAACAATTCTAATTTTTTTATGTAATATAGTATAGTGAGTATAATCAATAATCGGATAGAGATTGGAAAAGGTTTAAAAAAAAACAGAAAAGTTAAAAAAAAAAGGTAGGTGTACAAAATTTCTATTTACCATTTGGTGTTTTGTTGTTGTTGTTGTTGTTGTCTTGAACCATTTATGCATAATTTCAAAAACTAGGTTGGGTGGGAATACTACAGCTTTTTTTCTTCTTATTTTATTTTTTTATTTATTTAATTATCATCAAGTACATACATATATAGTCTATAATTATTATTAATTATCACGCTATTTTAAAAATGATATACTTTTTTTTCCATTTAATACACCTAAAGTAACCTAAAGTGAATAAAAAAAAAAATGGAATCAAAAAAATTAATAACAACAACATCATTAGCAGTTAATGTAAAAACACCAATCACTACCACGACGACCACTGCCACCACCACCACCACAAATACAACAACCAAAATAATATCATCAACAGGATCAGCCATAAACACCTCAGATGATCCACATGAACAAAAATTATATCAAATGTTTAAAAGTTATGATGTAGATTCAAAAGATAGTTTGGATCGTGAATCATTAATAAAATTATGTAAAACATTAGAGATAAAAGATCAGGGAGCACATTTAATATCATATTTTTTAAATACAAAACCATTTCATCGTATAACATTTGATGAATTCAAAGAAGGACTTTTACATTATTTTACTGATTATGGTATGGATGGAAATGGAAATTGTGATGAATTGAACAATAATCATACAACAGGTAATTTAATTAAATATTATTTATTGTTTTTTTTTTTGGATTAATTGTTTAACGTGCGGTATGACGTGCGGTACTCACTATTAAATCACAATAAATGATAAGATTATCGTTTTTATTTGTGGTATAAAGTTTTTAAACTGCATATATTAGTTCAAGTGTTTCAATTTTATTATGATTAAAGTATAAGTAAGTAAGTAAACGCAATAAAATGATTGTGTAATTCATAAAATTGAATATTTTATTATCTACTAAAATGAAAGTGATAGGTTTTTTTTTTTTTTTTTTATATAAACCAATATCTTTTTAACGTTAAATTCAATTATTTCGATCGGATGAAGCAAATGAAATGATAATATATAGCATCGTATATGTTAGCCCAATACTAGTTATATAAATATCACAAGTAAATTGTAAATCATAAACATTTAAAACGTTTTGTAATGGATCAAAGTGCAAATATTGCTAAATTTTAATCATAACAAAGACGTATAGGTACGTTATTGAATACTTGAAATGTGTTTTATCGTTTAAAAATTGGGCAGTTGGGCAGTTGAAGATATATTGACCGTAAGAGCTATAACTAATAGACATTTCATTATGCACTCGTACAAGAAAACCGTAAAAGATTTCGAAATTTGTACTATAGTTTATATTCGATTGTAGGAAAGATCGTGAATTTATAATTGAAATTCAATACCATTCCATATAAATTATATCTAACACATTTATATTTTCCACTCCGAATGTTCGTTCTATATTTAGTATACATCCATTCATTACATTATATATCATTTAGTTACATCTCACATATAACTAATATAATAAATTTAAGATAAGATAATTAAATTAGCATTATTATTACATATTCTAAAAATATGCATAGACATCCACAACAATTTTGTATTTATTTATTTATAGAACCGAACACGAATTAAATGTCTGTTAATGTTATTCACCTGGGTATGTCTACAGTGTAAAATATTAGAATTGTTTTAACTTATTAATAGTACAATTGTGCGGATACAGTTGAAAATCTAATCTGTTTTATGTTTTTTTTAATAATTCTCAGACCTCCCAGATGGGGATATAAATTAGAAATAGCTTTCAATGCACTTAAATGGTTTTAGTAATTTCATCTTTTCGTTTTAGTTTAACCATTTTAAGAGTAATGGATTAAAGAATTATGGGACGATTATGGGACATAATCTCGAGATTGAGAAGCCTAAAAAAACACGACAGTTATAGCGCTCTAACGATTAACTGATCTTTATAATCATAAAGAATATCTCTGTTAATGTTTATATTCCGTTAAATTTAAATTACACATCTACCCACAACTAATGTATTCAATGATTGAATTCATATATTAATAATTGAATAAAGTACAAAACAAAAACAAAAAAAAATTTCAATTTCACACACACCCAGTTATATAGAATTATATCAAGTATATTTTATTTATAATACACGATAATGATGATGATGATGATGACGAGTTGACGACGACGATAAATAATATTTAAATTTTTTGTATTGTTATATAGTGCAGATAATTTTATATATTTTGATTATAATATATTTTAATTTTAGTTATCTCTCCTTCGTTTATCACAATAAAAGCGATAATTTATTGAATTATTTGATATTTAATTTATAATTCACTTGTTTTCATTTGTTTTCATTTTTATTTTTGCTCACTCTTTTTAAAAATTTTACCACTAATAATAAAAATAATATAATAAAAATGATTGTTAATTGTTTAGATGAAATTAAAAATAATTCTTGTGGTTTGTTTTTTTTTTCTTTTTTATTATTTTATATTTAAATTTATTAATTTTATTATATATATCTTCTTCATAACCATAACCATAACCACATTATATATTATTTTTAAATTAAAACGTTTTAAATTTTATGTGTGTTTGTTTGTGTATTGTTGCGTTTTAGATAATAACTCAACTAATCAACAATCAACTATGATTCGATCATTATCACCATCCCGTGAAGTATCACCAAAATTTATTGTTGGAACTAAAAAATATGGACGTCGTTCACGTCCACAAAGTGTACATACATTTATTGATTCATCACAATCGGATGATACCGATGATAATGAATATGATTTACCTAATACAAGTTCATCGGATGATCATCAAACTACTGCATCATCAAATAAGGTATATATGAATTTATATTATTTAAATTAAATTTTCTCTTCATAGTTAATATTATAAAAACGATGGATTTATTTTAATAAATTGATATGCGAATTATAATGTGATGTATAATATATTATCATTGCCGTTTCGGTTACGATAATATAAATATTACGATAATATATATATCATACGTATTATTATAAAAAATATCTATAGATTATTATTATCAATGTATACAGGGTATCCCATCTAACGTTATCCAGTCAATATCTTCGAAACCAGTGGAGTTATGACTAATATGATGTTAGTGGACCCCCACTGGATTCCATTTGGCTACATTTTTATGTTAACCTCTTCCTAACTGACATCATATTAGTCATAACTCTACTGGTTTCGGAGATATTGGCTGGATAGCGTTAGCTGGGACACACTGCGTATATGGAAATGTTTTTTTTTGTTTGTTTGTTTGTTTTAGTATAAGATATTGATTGTTTTTCTTTTTTTTTTTTTTTGTTAGTCGTTTGTAATCCTTAAGTTATATTCAATGATAATTTTCAATTTTAACCCTTTGAACTTCAAATATTGGTTTTGTAAATATCCCATTTGAAAGGGGGTAATTTGAACGTTTATAGGATAGTTGTTTTTGAAAATGGAATTTGTTAGATCATTTTGTTTTACAGTAAGTATTGTAGATTTTTGCTGCAATTTTGTGTACATTAAGAATGCTGAATCAGCAGAAGATTAAGTAAAATTTACGGGACATTTCAGCAAATTTCTTTACGCCTGTGAAGTCCATATCAAAAGCTTAAACAGCAGAAATAGTAGAAAATTGTAGTTAGTTAGATTACTGAATGATAACAGAAAAATTATATGTATTCAAGGGTAGGGAAGTTATCAAAGTGAATGTTTTTTTAATAAACAGAAGCGACTTTAAAATGTAATCCAAAAAGATAGTATATAACCTTTAATAGCCTATAATGCTTATGTTTCGTTACTGTTTTGAAAATATACTAAAATATTTATATCCATCACCGCAATAATCATTTGGATAAATATATATTCTATATACATATATATATATGGATGGATGGATGGATGGGTGTGTGACAATGACCATTAAATAGTAAATTGTACTAATTTAATATAGAATAATATAACGTCGTGTTATTATTATTATTATGGTCATTATTATAACATTTATATATCTATAAGAAATTGATTGTTTATATTTTTTTGTTTATATATATAAATAATCAATAAATTGTATATCCATTTTAGCTTCTCTATTGCTTAAATATAATATTTATTTGTTGTGTCTTCATTTATATACTTTTAATTTTGAATTTAACAACAGGCTATCTATACACCACCACCCCCACCAAGTCAATATATATATATTTAAAATTGTTTACTATAAGATTTTTCGGAAAAAAAAAAAATTCCCAAAAATTCTTATCATAATTATAAATTATCATCATAGATAACAGAATTAAAAAACCAAATGAATTAAAAAAATACAATAAAATTTTAATACCCAAAAGAATTTTATTTTACAAAAATATACTTTGAGTATGCACCATCGGAATGTTTTATAAATTTTTGTTTTTCTTTCTTTTGTATATGGTGAGGTATTTCGCCGCGGTGGTAATGGTAATAGAAAATATATTCATATATAGAAAGAAATGTATGGAAATGATTTTTATTTTATTTTGGTAAATATATATTTTAATAGACGACAACGGTGAGGTATTGCGTGTTTTTGTGTGTCGTTATATTCCAATTCATTCATTCATTCATTCACAATATATTTTATTGTTCGTCGTATCTATAGCAATAATTTGTTTATTTGTTTTTCTGCAATTTTACTGTTAATAATAAGAAAACAAATGTTTAAAATATATAGATTACATAATAAATTTGTGTGGTGACTGCGTTTAATTAATAATAATAGTTTAATTTTCCAATTAGTTACGAAATAATGAATACTGTTGAAGTGTTAACAGAAGAAGAAGAACTAGTTGAAAAAGTAGTTGAAGAAGAAGAAGAAGAGGTTTCTTAAAGTTTTATTTAACTAAATTTACTCCTTTAACTTAAGTTATTTATAATTATTTATGTTATATTTATTCAATGATTTTTCATATTCGGTTCCAAAAAAAAAAAAAAAAAAAAATAGGTTCAACGTTCATCATCGCATAGTGATATTCATGGAACAAAACGACGACGTCCAATTTATAATACAAAATTAAAACGTTGTGCTTCATTGCCCGCCCAAAAACCACAAAAAAATAAAGATGATAAACAATTACAGACGCAATTGGAAAGTAGTGTTGAATCATTAGGTATGTTTTTACCCTTTAATGATTATAAAAAAATCATTCCTGCATTTATTTATTTATAATAATAATGATTTGCATCCTTTGCATCATTACTTTTTCTTATTGTTTTGTATTTTTACAATTTTTTGTGTGTGTTTTTTTTTTTGTTAAATTTTTTATGGATTTTATTTATTTTGCTCCTTTAATGGAGCAAAAGAGTTATGGTGTTTTTTTTATATACAATTCTATTCCATGCATTTTCATTTATAATCTCATCATTGATTTTCATCCATTCGCAGACAAATCCAAAAGGTATTTCTTGTGAATGATGACGGATTTAATATTGAAACACATTTCTTGAAAAAGTAAACTGTGGGGAATTTTCTTTCTACCCTGCCTAATCAAATGTAACTGCGCTTTCCGTTCTATAGTAATATATTGGACTGAAAATGTTTTATTTCTGTTATCCTGTTTGCCGGAATCTTAATTGGAATTAATTGGAATTCTCAAATATTTGTATCAGGTCAAGAGCGAGGATTAAATCACCGGGGATTTCTGAATTATTCTGATAAATTTAATTAGAGATTTACTGTAGAAATAATCAAAATTTGTCATGCGAATTTTCATGATTTTTTGCAAAATTTTATTATTTTTAATGTATCTATAGTCTAATATTTATTTTATCATACTTTCTACTATGACTATAATTTTTTTATTACATATTTACTAAACATTGGTTTAATTTTTCCCCTGTGCATAATTTAACCCGCCTAATAATACCATCCGTAGTTTCATTCATATATACTAACAAAATGTAGTTTCATTAAAAGGAAAATTGGTATAGAGAATTGAGAAATATGGTTATAGAGATTATAGAATATATGGTGTAATGCAAGGTTACAAAACATCAATATAGTACTAATATTTTATTATCAAATCATTCATTCATTAAATCTTAATCATATATATTTAACAAAAAACGAATGAAAGAAAATCAAAAATCTTCAAAATATAATTTTTCAATAGGTAATTTAGATTTTGAAAATCTATCACAAAATTTCTATGAAGTATGGAATACTTTTAATAAAAACAATAAATCAAAAACAATGAATAAGATAACATCCAAAAAACCAACACCATCATCCGGAGAAAATTCAACAACTATTAATACAGCATCTCTATCATTATCTTCATCATCATCATCATCATCATCTTCATCTGCATCTTCTACAATTAAATTAAGTACTACTAATAATGATCTTACTAACAATCAAATAAATTCTGATCAAAGTAAAGATAAAGAAGAATTAAATGAAAATAAATATAACGATGATGACCAGGATAATGATGATGATGATGATGATGATAATAGTACAATTGTAAATGATAATCATTTAGATTATTCCATAAATACAAACGAATCAAATTCATGTTATTTAAATCGATCTGAATTGGTACAAGTTTGTGCAAAAGTTGGTTTACAAAAAATTGCCCATAAAGTTGCTGATGAAGTATTTGAAAAATTAAATTTAAAACCACATTGTAGAATTAGTTTTAATGATTTTATTGGATTAATCAATAATAATAATAGTAATAATAATAATAATAATAATAATAGTAGCTGTTATATAAATAATAATAACGATTCAAATCAATCACTAATTATTACAAATAACATGAATAATGATAATATAAAGAAAAGTATTAATAATGATGATGATGATGATGATAATAATATTAATACTATTTTAAGTAATATTAATATTAGTAGCGATGTAATAGAACAGGATAGTGGATGTAATATTGTTGATGAATCATCATCTAGTAGTTGTATTCATGATTTGCATGTTAATTTAACAGGTTTGTTTGTTTTTTTTTTTTTTTCAATTTCTTCCCGTTTTGTTATATATCCTCTTTTTTTTCTCTTTTGTTTTGTTTTAAATCTATTTTATCTAGAAAATAATTACTAATTTTTTAATTTTGATATGAAAGACATTTGCTTTTAGTATATTTTTATCTAAATTTATTTTTTTTCCTCTTATTATTCATTTAGATAAATCTTTTAAAAATAAAGATTCATTGATTACGACAAATGTTATAATTAATATGTGGGAATCAGCGGGTATTTTAAATGCAACCGCCCTATTAAAAGATTTAGGTTTTACGGGGAGCAGTAAAGAATTGTATTTATCTGAATTGTTAACGATACTCGATGATGAATTGAGAACGGTACAAACTGGTACGGTACAAACAACTCGTTTATCCGATAATAATAGTAATAATAGTTTGGGTGATGGAGATGATAATGAATCATCAACATTATTAAAGGTAAATCGTATGAATTAATATCTATGTATTATGTTCCAAAACTAACCACATTTTACATATTAAACATATAGGCTTCATTAGTATTACATAAAGCAGAAGTAAGTCGATTACAAGAATCTTATAAACAATTGGCAGAACAAAATCGTAAATTACAAGATGATAATAAAGAAGCAAATCGTCGTGCATCGTTGTTGGCCCAAGAAGTTGATGAACGTCATGCTATTTTAGAAAATTCAACAAGAACAGAAGTAAGCATGCAAAAAAACTAAAATGCTTAATTGGAAATTAACATTTTTCTATTTGATTTGATACTTTTCAGATTCATCAATTGGAACGTCGCCATAATAGTATTGTCCGTAATTTAACCATACAAATATGTGCTGATCGTGAACAACTAACAAATTTAAATACAAAATTAGAAGCGCATATAAAACAATTGGAAAAAAATGAATTACGATTGAAAGGTGAATGTGAACGATTAAAAAACGATAATAATACACTGGAAGATGAACAAATAACATTACAGAAACAAGTAACAGAATTACTTGAAACAAACATTAAGCTAAATACAGATATAGCCGTAATTCAAGATCATTTAGATGTAAACCAATACAAAGATGAACAAAATTTGGATAAAGATGTAAATGAATTAAGAAATACAATACGTTTATTACAATTGGATAATTCAAATTTACGTGATAAAAATGATGAACTATCAATGGAATTGGAAGAAATCCATATAAAATGTACAAAATTAAATACAATCATATTAAAATCAAAACAAATTAATAAATTAATTGATGATGCATCGGATGATATTGATTCTGGTGGTGGTGGTGGTGGTGGTGCTAGTGGTAATAATTCCGTGACAAATCAAAATAATCAATTGGCAACGAAACGTAGAGGTGATTCACCGAGTAAAGCCCGAATTTCTGAAGAAAGTCCACGATTGGGTAAATTACGTAAATGTAATAATGATGATGATGATAATTGTAATAATAATAGTGGTAGTAGTGCTAATACAAGTGAATCATCGACTGAAACAAGTGGTGATTGGATTACATTAAATTCTGAATTACCAGAACATTGTTCAGGATCGTCGCCACCGAATTGTTGTTCATCATTATCGAAAATTTCACAAGAATCTGCATCAATCACAATCACAAACGATCCAGAACTACACAATACTCAAGAATTACATAAAAAAATGATTAATTTAGAAAATGAATTGGATGCGGCTAAACACGATGGAATTCTTCCGGATGATGACGATTCTGATCGGGTAGATACAAACATAAAGAAAACCACAATAAAATTAGAAGCACGTGTAAAAGAATTAGAACAAAGTTTAGATCAAATGCGTAAGGTATACGAGGAATGTGAAGATTATTGGCAAGGTAAATTAAATGAAGAACGTCAATTGTACGAAGAGGAACAACGCATAAGTGATGAAAAATTTAAAGAAATTGTTACGAAAATGGCTGAATACGATGAACAATTTGTTGTGGGTGCCGATCGTGACAGTGGTGGACGTTTAACACCAATCGAAGAAAAATATCAACTTGAACAACAATATTTAGAATTTGAAGCTGAAGCGGAAAAAATTAAAGAAAATGCTCGTGAATTATTGGAAGAAAAAACACTAAAGATTTTACAATTACAAGAACAAATTCATCAATTAAAACATCGTTTAAATGAGCACCATTCAAATGATGATCATAATGAAGATGGGGAAGAAGATGAAGATGAAGATGAAGACGAAGACGAAGAAACCGAAGAGGAAAATGACGATGATACTAAAAGACAATCAAGACATAAGAAAATGTAAGTAATAAACATTTATTCAATTCCATATGAATGTTAATTTTTATTTTAAATTATTTTTCAATAGAAATAATCCACCGCCAGCAGCAGCAGCAGCAGCAGCAGCAGTTAATGTATCCGAAAAAGAGCCATTCATTTTAAATCAAACATCCCCACAGAACATAACAACAATTCAAATGACAATGAATCAAAATGATAACAATAATAATAATAATAATATTTCACCAGCAAGTTCACCAATTAGTTATCTATGGAATCAAAGTACAATACAGGCACCGGCACGTGACTATCAAAATCCAAATTGGAATAATAGAAATTTTACATCACAACAACATTCAGCGGCATCCAGTGAAAATGGTTTTAATGATCAAAATAACTATAATAATAATAATAATAATAATAATGATAATAATAACAGTCATTGTGATGATCGAATAATAATGCAACAATCAATTTCTCCAATACAACGACCAATTTCACCATCAACAAAATCAAAAAATCAAATAATTGATCATCAATCATTATTATTAATTAGAGATTGTGCAGGTGCTGATATTTCTGATGTATCATCAGTACGTAGCTTTGGAACGCATAGTGTTGCTTCAACGCATAGTGTGTAAGTATATTCAGGGTATTAAGTGTGTGAAGTCCTTTGTGTACCATTGATTGATATGACATAAATACCTAAATTTTGTTTTAAATATTTGTTTTGTTCTCAATATACATTCCGCCCGAATAACTCCCTGTCTTTTGAACTCCCACGTCTGTCTTTATGCCATCTCCGTATTGACGTATTGATTTTCGTAAACATTTTTGTTTTATTTTATTTTATTTTCCGTTACAGACATCGTTCATTACCGGATGCCATTTGTAGTAGTCCAAATGATGAATTGAAAAAATTAAAACTTATGGAAATGGAATTGCATGATGGCATTAAAGAATTAATAATACAACGTGATGGTTTAGTTATGGAATTACAACAATTACAAGAGGCTAAACCGGTATTGGAAAAAGCGTATGCGGTAATTATAATTATAAATTATATTATTATTTTAGCGATTTCTGGGCGGAATGGTCAATAATATCTTTTGATTGTTTTATATTTAGCGTACATCACATCCAAGTTTAAATCAACGTATTCAACAATTGGAACAAAAAAATCGTCATTTAAGAAATTGTCTTGTTCAACAACAACATTATACGGAAACAATTTTACATCGTAAGCGATATTATTAATAAATGTGAGATAGTAAAATTGATATGATTTAATCTCTTTTCCATTTTAGAAACATGGTATCAACAACGTTCGGAAATTGGTGAATTACATAGCCGATTGGAGGCACAAGGTATTTTAATTGCTGAACAAGTTCAACGTTTAACAAATGCCGATATATTAGTTAAAGATTTATATGTTGAAAATTCACAATTATCGGCGGCCATACAACGTTTAGAACAACAACGTAGTCGTAATAGTATTTTATTACATCAAGGATTGGGTAGTAGCATAAGTGGTAGTACAAGTGGTTTATCACCAATTTAATGTGATGTGATGTGATGTGATGTGAGAGATTGATTGACATGATGATGATGATTATGAGAATTATTTAGAAATATATGCGTGTGTAATTCAATAGATTTCTGGATGGTTTTTTGGGCGTTAATTCGTTTTGTTTTTTGTTTTTGTATGTTTACTTAGAATATTAGATAGTGTTGTGAGAAATTTAAAAAAAAAACTCTTGTCATTAAGTTTATTGATTTCTTTTTTGTATAAATTAATGTAAATAATTATTATTGTATTTGTTGTTTATAATTTATAAACCACTAATATATATTATTTTGTTGAGAGTTACACGCGGTTCATTATACAAATAATCCCAATTGAAATTGAACTAAGATCTAATGTAGAGAAAACTAAGTCCTATATAATTAATAAAATTATTTATTATGTTGTAATTAATGTTAAATAATAATAATAATTTCTATAAAATAATATAGAAATTTCAAATTTAAATATTTATTTCATAAAATCGTATATTAAATATTTCTGATAACAATAATTTTTTTTATTTTATTGTTTTTGCCGCAAAAAAAATGAATCGTTTTATATTTAAAAAGCAATAGATTATTATATTTATTTTTTTTGTTTTAGTTTGTTTTGTTATTTTTTGTTATTGTACGAATATTTTTTGTTTTAAAAAAAAAAAAAAGAAAAAAAAAGTGTGTGTCTCTAATCATTTAAATAATTTTATTATATATTATAAAATTTTCACAAAAACAAAAAAATCAATAAAAAAAATACATTTATATCAATGGTTTTGATAAAATAAAATAAAAAAAGTTATTATAAAAATGTTAACAAATAATTAAACTCATATAATGCAACTAAAAACTAAATATTAATTAGATAGGTAATTTTTTTTTTTTTTTTATACGCTTAAACTAACATAATTAATTATTTTGTTAACAGATCATTTTTTTTTTTTTATTGAAATTAAACAAAAAGAAAGAGATTTATATATAAAATAATTTAGCTTGTTCAAAAAATATGTTGTGTTTTTGGTTGTTTTAAAAAAAAAAAGTGTGATTTTGAATTAAAGGAATACACTTTTGTGTATACACACAAATTCTTTTGAATACACTTAATTATATTATAATCAGTTTACTTAATTGCTGATAAAAGCCGCGTTCCATTCAATTACCAGGAGTCGGTAAGAATAGGTAAGAGTAGGTAAGAGTAGAAAAGACTAGATGCTTTCTAATCTTATCTACTCCTACCTACTCCTGTTAATTGAATGGAACGCAACTAAAGTGGTATGATGAGCTCTAGCTATATATACAGATAATATCATATATTTTCTAAAACGTAAACCCCCAGTTTCAAATCTTATTTTATATATCCATAAACAAAAATCAATTGACACAAAAAAAAAATTGACAAGCTAAAATTTACATAGAGAAAAATCTTTTTTAATAATAATAATAATAATAATAATTTATGCCTAACAATTACTAATTAATTATATGAATTAAAAAAACAGGAATTTAATATTGTAAAAATGATGAGCTAATTTTGAATATTTATTTATATTTATTTTTTTTTTTCATTAATATAAGACGTTGTTGAACAAAAAAGATATTTTATTTATTTTTTTTTATATTAATTATTATTAATATTAAATATAAAAAAATAAGAATCATCTTTAATATTGTTAAAAAAAAAAAAAACAAAAACCGAATCAGTGATAGTTAAATAAATATAAAACAAATCCAAAATAGAATACATTATTTTTTGTAAATTACGTTAATAAAAATAGTTAATTTTTAAATTAAATAATATAAATAATAATAATAATAATAAAAAAAAAAACAGATTGATATTATACCAATAAAAATTAATTAAATTAAATATTTATAATAGATTAAATTTTGATTACCCAAAACAAAAAACAAAAAATTGTTTATTAAATAAATTTTATAAAATAGAATTTAATTAATTAAAAATAAAAAAACCCGGAAATGATTTTATTTTGAATTTATTTTTTAATAATTGATTTTTTTCTCTATTTTAGAAACTGTAAAACTGTAAACTTTTTAATTTAATTTAATTTATCAGCCGGTTTGTGCCGTTAATATATTAAATGAATAATAAAAAAAATCCACATAAATGTTATTTAAAAGATAATTTTGTGATAATTTCTCTCTTTTCTGTGTTTAACTGTTTAAAGGTTTTCAATTTCATTTGCAACAAAACAAATTTGGCGTCACTGTAATATTAATTTATTATTATTTTTTTCAGTTGTTTATATTTTTTTCACATTGATCGGATTGTTTTTATTTACTTTTTTTTCTTTTTTTTTTGCATGAATTTACAATATTTAATTAATTAATTAATTTAAATGATGAAGAAATATTTAAAAGAATATCATTATGAAGATATAACGGAATTATTAAATAATATAAATTATGATACACATGTTTCGATAATGTTAGAGTAAGTTTTATTATTTTTTTTGGTTTTGGTTTTATAAAAATAAATAATTTGGTTATTTGCTGTATTTATTTATTTATTTATTTATTTATTTAATTTTCAACAGTTTAATTAATTTAAAACAATATAATTGTGAATTATTTCATAATATTATGAGAAAACCATTTTTGGAAATGGAAAAATGGGATTGTGCTTTGTTGGACGTACAAAAAATGATATTGGAAGATGGTAATAATTTATTTTTAGGTGAAAATTTTCAAATTAAAGAAAATTGTCATGTACGTTTTATAAATTTGCCAGTTGATCCATCCGTTAAACAATTATTTCCAACAAATAATGATATTAATAAATTTATACAAATTAAAGGTAATAGTTAAAGGGATTGTGTGATATTTATATTATATATTTACACAAATATATAACGGAGATTTAAAAAAAAAAAAATGAAAAATTTTGCAGGTATTGTCATTCGAATGACACAACCAAGAATTTTAGAATATCGTAAAGAATATATTTGTCGAAGTTGTAAAGATGTTCAAATGGTGACCGGTGAATTTCTAAAAATGTACGTAATAGATGAACCAAAAATGTGTTCGAATATGTGTAAAAGTAAACCAACACAACAAAGTACAGAAAATTTACAAATAAAAAATTGTAAAGATTATCAAGAGATTCGAATACAAGAAATGAATTGTAACAAAAGTATACCGCCAATATTAAATATTATATTGGAAAATGATTTAGTTGATACATGTCAACCGGGTGATTGTATAACGGTATGCGGTACAATTGAACGACAATGGAAACCCCTACAACCGGGTAAACGTATAGACGTCAATTTAACAATGTATGCGATTAGTGTTCATGCAAATGGTAAACGTGGTTCAATGGGTCGTGATTTACCCGAACAATTATTATGTGCACGTACCGATTGGCAAGAGCTGATTGACACCTACGATGAATTACGGGTTCGTGATACACTAATACGATCAATATGCCCAGATTTATTCGGTATGAATTTATTAAAATTAGCTGTTGCATTAATATTATCAAGTGGGCCATCAACGGAAACAGCCGCTACCGCATTAACAAGCAGTTCATCATCAAGTTCATCTCGAGAAAAGAATGAAATGAATATGACAAGAAGAGATTCACATTTACTATTGATTGGTGATCCGGGTATAGCCAAATCAAAATTATTACGTTTTGCCAATACGATTATAATGAAATCAGTTTTTACAACTGGTCTTGGTTCAACGGCCGCCGGTCTTACAGCGTCTGCTGTTAAGGTATTATATTTTTTTAAATTACTAAATTCAAATATGGTTCCATTACCCGGAGTTATTCATAAACATCATCTATTATAAATAAATTTAGGATCAGGGTGAATGGCATTTGGAGGCGGGAGCTTTAGTATTGGCCGATACCGGTGTTTGTTGTATTGACGAATTTAATTGGATGCGACCAGCGGAGAGAACATCAATACACGAAGCTATGGAACAACAAACGATAAGCATTGCAAAGGCGGGTATCATTTGTTCGTTAAGTGCACGTTGTTCAATATTGGCCGCATGTAATTTTAAGAAAATACATGATAAAAATGAAATTGGTATTGAATCACCATTATTGAGTCGTTTCGATTTAATTTTTATGCTATACGATGAACAATTACCCGAATGGGATGAATGTCTTGCAAATCATGTATTATTTAAAAATTATGCACGCAAAAAAGATGATGATGATGATGATGATGATGATGATAATGGTAATAGTAATAGTGATGATGGTCAAACATCCGATAATCAATCATGTAATATAAAATGGGATATAAAAAAATTACAATTACATTTTATTGCAATACGTAATATTGAATGTAAAATATTACCAGATGCTATGCAAGTATTAGAAGCATATTTTAATTATTGTCGTAATGATCCATATCGTGATCGATCTCGAACTACCGTTCGTCTGTTTTGTGGATTAAAACGTTTAGCTTGTGCACATGCAAAATTATTATATCGTGATTGTGTTATGGTCATTGATACCATAATTGTTATCCAATTAATGGAATCCTCTTATGGTTTTGGACATTTAATAAAACCAAGGGATATGATACGAAGTGGTTTACCATTGGGACCAACAAAACAAAATATTATTGATATTTGTAATGCATTGGCATTGGAAACCGATTCAATAATGATGCGAATCGAAATGGATGAACGGAATACGAAACGAAATTCAATTCAATCGACCGAAAAAACATCACATTTTTTTCAAAATAATAATAATTCAAATTCAAGTAAACAAACCTCAACGGAAACTACCAATCCTATTGAAAATACTATTACTATACATACTAATGAAAATACCAAGAAAAAATCAAATGAAATATTAACTGATAATAATGCTGCAAATGAACAAGAAAATATTGTTGATGATGATTTTATGAATTTAATCCGTTCGAAACGAAAGGAAGCCACAACGAAAACTGTAATTGATGAAAATGATAATAGTAATAAAATAAAATTACCATTAGAAATGGTTAAAAGAAAACGTTGTTCAGTTGAACTGATCAGTGAGAAATGTGAAAAAATCAATGAAAATAATTTCAAAATAAATACGAACGAACACGAGGAAAAACAACAATCGAATAATAAAAAAATACAAATACCATATACAATTAATGATGATTTAGATAGAATATTATCATTTGATGATAATATCATAGAAAATGATAATGTAAGAATCAAAAATTTTTCTTAAACAATTTAGTACAAAAATTAATTAATCGTAATGGTTTTTTTTTTTTTTTTACTTTTTCCAGATGGTTGAAACATCAGTAACTGTAGTACCCTTGAGTACCGTTGTTGATTCATCAAATACTAACAATCAAACGGATTTAAATAAGGAAACATCATCGCAAATATCAAGAAAAAAATTTGCCAATAAATTGGTTAAATTTCAATTTAAAAAACAAAAAGTTACGACATCAAATGAAAATTTAAGTACAATTAATATTACTGAAAAAACACCATTAAAAGAAAATAAAAAACAAAATGAAAATATGAATGTTAATCATCAAAGTGTTTCAATAATCGATGATGATCAATCAATCAATGATAATTCTAATACAGATTTAACAATTACAATGAATGATGATGAAGATTTTGAAATATTATCATCATTCAATGATAAGGAATATTTACAAAATAATTCTACAATTATTTCACAACCGAAAATTGTAAGTGTTTTATGACAAATTATTGTAAAAATAAATAGGATAAAATTTATTTATTTTCAGTTAACACAAAAACCAAAAGATACATCATCGTTTATTACAAATCAATCACAAATTGATCATTCATCTAACAATAATAATAATATTCAACCAAAATTTTGTAAACCGAATAATGGAAAATTTCAATTTAGAACATCACGAATAATAAAAAATCCATTGCCACCATCGCGATCAAAATCAAATGATCATAAAACGATATTAAATAATTGTTCAAATAATACAAATAATATTAATAGAAATAATAATCAAAATTTAATAAAATCAAACCTTAGCAAATCATTTGAAAATAAAAAAATCACTTCAACCGTTGTTCAACCGAAAATAATACCAAAAACTGCAACCACAAATAATCATACCGTAATAAATAATCAAATGAATAAAATCTGGAATGAAAAACAATCAACAATTCCAATTGATGAAGATATCGATGATTTAGTATTATCATTACAATGTGATGATGATGATTTTTTTAATGAAAATGATGTAAGTATTTTTAATTTGTACTAAAATTGAATTTTCGATTGGTTTGTTATTTTTTTACTTTAACTGTTCCTTCTCCCTTAATAGAATTCACCGGAAATAAAAAATGTTGTATCATCATCATCATCTGACAAACCAACATCATCCCGGACCCCGCGGAATGATGATTTATTAAATACTTTTAAACATATGAGTAATTTAGCAATATTAAATGCAACCCAAGAGGATTTAGATTGCATGAATAGTTTAGATCTTTAAGTTTATAAATAGTATATGGATAGGAATTTGTGGATTGAATAATTTTTAAGTTATAATTTTATACATTTTGTGATATGATGGAATGATAATATGAATATATATTTTTAATTTGAACAAATAACATAATAATAAAGCGTTTTTTTGATATACCCTTTAATAAAAATTAAACAACCCCCGAATCACTTTTAACAGAAACAAAAAAGGCAACTGGAGATGGCCGCCACGATTGTCTATATAATCTGATCTAGATTCTTTATTTTATATATTATAATAGAAAATTTAAAAAAAGAGTTTTTCCTCGAGGTCCTGATGGCGTTCCTTCTACCATTTTAATGGGTGCTATTAATTGTTTGTCTGCACCATACTTGATGTTCTGTTTTTAATAAATCGATAGCCGAAGGTTCTTTCCCATCATTATGGAAGAAATCGATTTTAATTCTTCACCAAAAAAAAAAAGGGGAGTAGAAATGATGTTAAAAATTATCGTCCCATCGCGAGGCTTTTTGTAATTCCTAAAATACTTTTGTAAATCCATTATTGCTTGTGTATCCTTTAATGTTAAATCAATTATTTGTCCGGAATAGCATGGGTTCCTTGCTGGTGGCAGATGAACCGCGGTTACGAACTTACTTGAATTCTCTACATATACCGCTGCTTTGAATATTTTAAATCTGGTGTTCAAGTTCATTGCATCTTAACTGATTTCAGTATAAGGCGTTTGACAAGCTTTCGCTTCAATGGTCTTCTTCTGTTAAAACTGAAAAAAAAATGGGCTTTGGTGATACATATATATTTGTTAGGTGGATTTGTTCATATTTAAGTATAATCGTTTGGGTGAGGTGCTTTATGATGGGTTTTTTGTATCTAAACCATAATTATTGCTTCTTCTGGTGTTCCTCAGGGTAGTCACCTCTCTGGGACCTATTTTATTTGTGCTTTTTATTATAATGACCTCCCATAACTGTTTTTAAGTATTCTATAAATGTAGTTTATATGCGGATGATGTGAAAATTTATAAATCTGTTGTTATACTGTGGACGATTATAATTGTCATGCACTTCAGTCTGATCTTTGTGCTTTTTACGATTGGTGTTCTCGCATAAAATTTTATGTTCTTAAATATTGACAAAAGTGTAAGCAGGTTATGCATTTTACGCGTAAACGTACACCCTTATTTTATTCATACCATTTACATATGGGAATTTTTTAAATACCTTGGACAAGACCCTATATATATAGATTTGGGTGTTTATCTTGATGTTAAATTAACTTTTAAATTTCATATTGATTATGTGATAAAAATATAGGGCTAATTCGGTATTGGGATTATTCATTATTCGCAACCGCTAGGGAATTTACGGATCCGCGTATAATTGTCTCTGGGCATTATTTTATGATCTTGTTCATTCCATTTTGGAATATGCATGTGTCCGGTGTGGTCACCTTATTATTATTCTAATGCAATAGGCAGATTAAAATCAATCCAAAGAAGATTCTTTAGATTTGCTGTAAGAAAGTCTCTTCCTTGGTCCGATTCAAATGCATTGCCCTGTTATACTATAATAGATTGGCACTATTAAACATATATGCCTACGCTTGAAAAGCATAGACAGTTTATTGGTTTATCTTTTACTTGTGGATTGATTAATAAATACGGTCGACTGTACAGCACTATTATTGCATAAACTTAATTTTAAAATAAACTTCCGGTGTCATATCAATTACATCATACCAATTACTGCCGTTTTAATCCCCTTGATGTCTTACTTTCATCTTATAACTCTTATAGTGATTTTTTAATTAATAATAACGATATTTTATTGTAATTCTAACTAACATTATTTATTCTTCCGGCTTCCGGCATTGCATTGTACATTATTGCATTTTATATATTTTTGTTTTTGTATCATTAGTATTTAATGGTTTTTTTGACCTATAAATAAATAACTAATGTATGTGTGTGTGTGTGTGTGGCTGTATATACCTGAAGAAAAAACCAACGGAATGCTACCTTTAAGGATTAACAATCGAGGAGGGCTTTTATCAGGAGTTGATCAAATCATTTTTTTAAACACAAAACGACACTATATATAAAAGACTTATATTGGAATTTTATAAAATAAGCAATTGAAGTTGTTTTTTCTTAACTTATTATGCGGATGTAAAGGGGAATTTTTGACCATATATCCTGTATATATATAAGGAAATCAGGTAAAAAAGAAAGAAAACATTTGCTTTAAATCGTTTTAAATTCATATAATCCTTTTTTTTTATCATAATACATATACTATAATAAATTTAGTTGTTTTTTTTTTATTTTAAAATGTATTAGTGCATGCCTTTTGAATTTTAAATTTATATATACCATAACAAATTCGTCCTTTTTATCTATAGTTTTTTTTTTTTTTATTTTTCTTTTTGTACCTGCTTAACCTGTTTAAATATATAGTTTTTATATACAGAAATAAATATAGTGATTTTTACTATTATTATTATTATTATAAAGAATTTATTACTATAAAAATAGAGGATATAATAAAAAAAAATAAATAAAATATTTACGGTATTGTTAGTAAAAAAGAGATTTTATGAATGGAATTTTTTTTTTATAAAGTTTAAAGGAAAAAAACAAATAAAAAAAGGATCCTTTTTTTTTATATATATAGATATATTTTGATTGTAAAAAAGATTTTTATTTTACTGGATACGCGTTTAAAATAGTAATACAAAAAATAAATAGAAAAACAAATAATAACAGGTGTAATAATTTCTTTTTTAATTTATACTTTTAATTTTTATTTATATTATTAGAATATTTTGCGGGGTGTTTTTTATTGCGAATGTTTAAATAAATCCTTTTGTTATATTTTTATATTTTGGGGTCGTGCGGGTTCGAATCCTATTACTGCGAATGCATAAAATATGTTGATCGTACGGCTAATTAATTACCGACACCGTAATATAGACACAAATTAAGAAACTAACAACAGTTGTTGGCAGATTGTTGGTTGTATAGCGAAAAATGTATTTATTTTTATTATAATAACTTTTAAAGAATTTCTTCTGTAATTATATATGTATTTAAAAAATTGAATTTTAAAACGATTTTATTGTAATTGATTTTTGATCATTATATTTCATTTATTGTAAAATTGAAGGAGAATTATTTTTTTTTTTTTATCGTTGTTTGGTTTGGTTTATTATATCGTTCGATCGTTCAGTTTAAGTTTTTAATTTAATAATAATGATCGTAATTGTGTGTATATAATGATTATCATCAGTATGCGATATATAAATATTTCTTTGTTTTATAATATACCTTGTTTTTTTAATATACGTATATTAAGCTCATATTAAAATGTCTCTTTATACAGTAGTAACTCTGTCATATGATCGGGATTATAATTCAACTGCGACTACATATATGTATACATAATTAAAAAATCATTTAAAATTTGATTAAGTACAATAAGAATTTGTTCGGATTATCGAACAGTAATATAAAATGGATTTATAAGCATTAAGAAAATCTGTATTGTATTGATGGAATAATGCGATTCTGCAATCCGAATGCAGGTATAATGTATGAAAACAAAGAATGGAAAACCAGGTACACAATAA
This sequence comes from Dilophus febrilis, assembly GCA_958336335.1. Taxonomy (NCBI): domain Eukaryota; kingdom Metazoa; phylum Arthropoda; class Insecta; order Diptera; family Bibionidae; genus Dilophus; species Dilophus febrilis. The sequence goes on along the minus strand of OY284471.1, from coordinate 43,686,076 downwards.
AATAGTTATATTTGACTATATTTTAAATATGAAAATATAGTTCATTATATTGCATTTTTACTGATATATATCGAAAGTTTTTAGTAAATATATATATTCATATTATATATATAAGAATTCTTGAAGCGCGGGAGATTTTTATTTATAAAAGTTAAAAGACCTTATTTAAAATAACAAAGGTACAATTACAATTAATATTGAATATTGAATATATTTAAATATAAATGTTAAGAAATCTACAAAATCGAATGCGAATGTTTGAATTTCTATATGCTTATTTATATATTGCATATAAAATGCATACAAAAACGAACGATATATGAAGCGATATATGCATATATATGAGAATTAAGTGAACGGAATAAAATATGTATATACATATACAGTTTGATGATTGTTTATAACGTTTTTTTGAATACATTTTTAACAGGTAAATTTTATACATATATATATAAGTTAATAATATATCCCCCTATATCGCCGTTCACCTCATCATCAACTTATAATGATAAATAAAAACAATTGTATATACATAATAATATTTTTCATTGTACTTCTTGCAGTATATGTATAGTTATTATACCATATACATATATGGTATATATAAATAAAAGTTTTTTTAGAGTATATACAATTTTGTAGTTATTATTATTATTATTATTATTGTGTACAGGTAAAATTTAATGATAATCATTATTATATTATGACGATTATATATAGTTAGGTTTGTTTTTTTTTTTTTGTTGTACCACGTGACATATTACCAGTTAAACAACTTCTCTCACATTTTTCCATATATAAAAAACAAAAAATATCGTAGACCGCACCTTTTATATATATATACAATGCATATGAATTTTCATTTAAAACATAAATATATATTTTTTCTTCATTTATATTATTATTACAATATCGAGCTTCAGTAGAGTCATTTATAAGTATATATAAAGTAAAGCATTTTATAAATTTTTTTATAAAACAAAAAAATGTTGTAATATTTTATTATTAATAATTAATAATTAATTAATAATATTTTAATTAATAATATTAATAAAGAAAATCAGTTATAATTGTATTTTTTCACAGTGTTATATAAGAATTTTCAATTGAAAATTCCATTTTGTGAATTGAAATTTCCATTCCTAAAGTGATTTTTTTTTTCTTCATAACATCAGCAATATATATAAAGTTTGTGTGAATTTTTTTTTTCTTCTTCTTCTTTTTGTTCAAAAATAACTTAAAACAAAAAATAAAAAAATAAATTCATATATGCATAAAGAAAACGAAAAGCTTATTTTTATATTCAAAGTGTGATGTGAATATTTTTATTGTTGATGTGCTTTATTATTATTATATTTTTAATATAATAAAGGTTGATTTTGGTATATTGTGTTGTGTGTGATAATATTTTCTTCATCACTAAAAGTTTATATATATTTAAAAATAATATAAAGTTTTCTATAATATATAAGTTCATACATTTTTTTTTGGTTGACCACAACAGCATAGTGACGTGTTTTTTGTTTTCTCTATATATATGTACTTATTTAAATTATGTGTTGAGAAGGTGTGAATGGTTTTTAAAATTATAATAATGGAAATTATAATATAATAATAAAGTGAATCTTTTTTGTGTTGAATAAATTAAAAAAAAAATATATGAAAAATGAAGAATATCATTCAAAATTTCTTTATATCAAAATGAAAATATATATTAATTACAAACATATATATTTCTTGTTTATTATAAAATAAAAAAATTGTATTCTTAATTTTTTAATTATTTATATAGTCGACTATATATGAATTTAACGGTATATCGCATCGTGTTTATATAATAAAATGTGTTAACTCTAAATATGCAGTCTCTACTCTATAAAAAAAAAAAACAATTCAAGAATATATAAAATCATTCTCTATATATTTTTATATAAGATCAATTTTTAATAAATATATTGTAAAAATAATATATATATATATATATGCATGCATCTAACTATGCTAAGCGAGTGAATATATTAATAACGTGAAAAATATATAAAATATAAGATGATAAATATCTTTTAACTTTATAACTTCTTATATTCATTTCAAATATATATAATAATAAAATTTAACACAAATACATTTACATATAAATTAAAAGTTTATATATAAAAAACAATTCAACAAATTTTTTTATATATATATATATATATCTATATAGAAATTATTCATTTGAACAAACAAAATTTTGTAATAAACTTAACATATATATATTTATTATTTACTTATATTATTCTTCGCTTTGTTAATTTTCTATATATTATTTATATATATATATAGATTTATATATTATTTTTATTTAAAAATTAGATTAAAGGTGATTAAAGTTAATAATAATGAAGTTATACATTTATTGTGGGGAGAAAGGAAATAATGAATAAAAAAAATAGTTATATGGGAAAAATCTATCCAATAAAGTTAATAATCATATTATTTAATTTATAATTCACACGAGATATATATATATATATTGAAATAAATATATTTGCGATAATTCCAATTTAATTTTTTTTTAATGTTAAGTGTTTGTTCGTTTTTAAAAATTTTCAAAATGTATTTTCCAATAAAATCGTTATAATTCATGAACGTATTACTTTACGGATAAACATTTTGCATTTAAAAAGATCACAATTATATTGAAATCAATCGTGATATGTCCCGCAATTCATGCTGTGTCTCTTCAAAAAGCTAAAAGTATTCTATTCGTTAAAAATCAAAAAGCATATAAATAAATTCATAATCCAATTTGTATTATTTATCTATGGAAATTTGAATAGCATTATAATAATGATAAATAAAAGGCTCGTAAAATAATAATTATATTTTTTCGGTTGTTCTCCAAAATACCTTTTCTTTGCCATTTTATATTCACATAATATATATGTATTTAATTATTATTTATTTAAATATATAATACACGACCGGATGAACATTAATCGTTATAATTATATATTTTACTAGTATTAATTAGACTATATATTTGTGGAATTATGAAAACAAAACAAAAAAAAAAAGAAACAATTAATAAAACGATAGAATTCTCTGCGGAGCGCGATATGTTTGTATATGATAAATTGATGGCATAGATTGTGATTTTTGAAATTATTTTTAAGTTCTTATATATTTGAAATTTGAAATATAAATAAGATAAAATCATATATGGAATTGTTTTTATATCGTGTAAACAATTTACAAAGCAATTATATTTTATTCTTAGAATTTAATTCGCATACAGAAAGAATTTAGCATTTATAAAAATTATTGAAATTGCGTTTAATGACATATTTTCCTTATTTACTTTACAATTGAAAGTAATATAATCCTTTTTTTTCCTGAAAGAAGAAATCAAACAGAATTACAACTCTGAAAAATTAAACAGAATTTCCTTTAGTAAATCATACATACAGAATTTTCTCTAGTGATTAATACTGATAAATGTATAAGAAAATTAAACGGAATTTCCTCTAGAAAATTAAACAGAAATTATTTAGAAAATTAAACAGAATCTCGTTTAGAAAATTAAACAGAATTTTTTAGTAAATTAAACAGACTTTTCTCTGGAAAATAAAACGGCATTTGTTCTTGAAAGTTTTATATAGCAATTTATAAGAAAATTCCAAAGAATTTCATCTAGAAAATTATACCGAATTTCCTCTAGAAAATTATACAAAATTGTCTCTAGAATTAATAAGAAAATTCCAAAGAATTTCATCTAGAAAATTATACAGAATTTCCTCTAGAAAATTAAACTCAATTACCTCTAGAAAGTTATGCAGAAATGCAAAATGTAAAATTAAACGGAATATCCTTTAGAAAACGATACAGAGAGAAAAATTATACAGAATTATTTTAGTAAATTTAACAGACTTTTTCCTCTTGAAAATTAAAAACAATTTCCACTAGAAAACTATACAGAATTTCCTCCAGAGCATTAAACAAAATCGCCTATAGAAAATTGAACAGAACCTCATCTATAGAATAGATTAAACAAAAAAATGTCATTTAGGAAATTATACCAATAAATTATACATAAAAAATTTAAAGGGTCAATCAACAACAATAATATATTATTCAATCAATACAAAAACTTATATTTATTTAAAAAAACCTTTAACATATATTATAATAATATTTTTTTACTTGTCTTATTTTACATATCCTTTCCAATATTTATTATAAAACAAAGAATATTGTGTACATTTAAAAAAAAATATTACATTTAAAAATAACATTTTATATATATTACCGAACACAGAGAATAATATATATAGCTATATTTTATAAGATCATATATATTCATGATTAACCGGTTATTAGATAAAAAAAATAAAGTTTATGTGGGGAACATCACACAGCAAAGCACATACAAAAGATCCATAAGACAACAATAAAAGAAAAAAACACGAACAAGAATTAATATAACAAAAATAAAAAACATAAACAAAGTTTTATTATTAAATAAAAAAAAAATTTCTTGTTTTGTAAGTTCAAGCTGTAAGTTTAGTTGTATGATAAAAAAAAGCAGAAAAAAATATCAGCAAGAAAATAAAATTAAAACTCCTCTTAAGGCAATAATAATTTTTTGCAGTCATTTGCGATTGTTGTATATTAAAAAAATATATATATATATACAACTGAAATGAAAAGTTTCACGTAATAAATAAATGTTTTTTTTTAGGAAAATTTTATTATATTATAAAATAGTAAGGTAAAAAAAAATAATCGCAAAAAAACCTCATCATCAAGAACAAGAGCAAAGATTAAGATGCGATGTTCCAAAGAAAACCGGTAATAAATTTGCAAACAACAAAACGACTTTTTTAAGATCAGAAATTATATATTTTCTTTTAGCATCATCAATTTATTTTTTGTTAATATTTTATCATTTCTATATACAAAATTATGTATTTATATTGATCTTATTATATATTATGATGCTTATAGAATTAAAGAATTTTTAAATATCTATAAGTCTATAGTCTCTATAATACACGCAGATAGAGACAGTTAGAGACAGTTTAAATTCTTTTATATCATTTCCATCGAATCATTTATTTAATATACATATAAAATTATTAAGTTCTAACGTTCTAATAAATTAACATAAATTTTTTAAATGTTGAAAAAAAAACTAAAATTCATTGATGTATAGATCCTTATATAAGTAAAATTTTTTTTTGTTTCAATATAAGAAATATTCAACGTCATATAATAATAATAATAATAATGATGGGGGGTGAACATACTTAAAGAAATAATATTTCGAGTGATGTTTATATTTTAAATTTTATTTAAAATAAATTTACATACACCTCAATCATCAAATAACGTATATTCTTTTTTTTTTCTTCAATTTTAAGTCACATATGTCACCGTCGTATACTATACATGAACATTCTTTAAATAAGAAAAAAATAAATAAATATAAGAAGTCGATTGTCATTTTTGTTAATCACAATTTATCAAATAAAATAAGTGACTTTAAAAAATGCATTTGTTTGCTTTATAAATTTTTTGTTTTAGGGTTTTTTTTTTTTGTTTCATTGTTTTTAATTTTAATAGAAATATTTTCAATCGCGGGCGTAGACAAAAATTTTTATTATTTTAATTTTTTGTCTGTATATTTTGTATTTTTTTGTTCGTTTAATCTAAATTATATTTATGCCGTTTCGTGTGTCTGATAAACACAAATAAATATTTATTTTAAGATAATTTATAATAAATAAATTATTTATTGTGATTTATTTTATTTATATAATAAATTTTATTTATTGTTTAAAAATTTATCAAAAAATCATATTAATATATTGATCAAATGTATTTATTATGGGGCGAACATTTCCATATATAGTTTTTATCTCTGTGTGAAACAAAATATATATAGGATATTGGAGATTCAAGAAGTTTCTTTAATCCTCCATTTTGGCATATCGAACTTAATATTCTTATTTCAGTAGTAACAGCCATGACGAACATATGATTTATTTATTGTTTTAAGAAAATTTTCAATTAACAAATTAAACGGTTAAAATATTAATTTATTCTTATTAGAATTTTCTAATTATAGCGTGATCAATTTTAATCCAAAATCTATTTTGTTCTAATATAGTTTTATAAAAGTTAATATAAACAAGTTAATGAATATGCTAGCGTTCGTCTTTTAAATAACTACATTTACGAAATTACAGTTTTGAATTATCGAGGCTTTTTTCAGATATTCAGAAGAGAAAATCACCTTTATAATATGTTTTTAAACGGGTTATTCTTGTAAATAAAGGGTTATTTTTTAAAAGCTATATAGGAAAGTTTTTCAAAAAAAAAAAACACATAAAATTTAGAAAAATGCATGAAATCTTTATTTGAATCGATAGTACGGTTCATATAATTTATTGTTTGAAGATTATTTCATTCAAATTGTCCATCCGCTCCAGTTTGACATACTCTTTCCAACATTTCGGCCGGTATCTCACGAATAAATGCTTCTATGTTGTCTTCCAATGCGTCAATTGAAGCGGCCTTAGCCGTATAGACATGAGCTTTAACATAGCCCCACAAAAAATAGTCTAAAGGCGTTAAATCTCACGATCTAGGCGGCGGCCAATTGACCGGTCCCGAACGTGAAATAAAATATTCACCGAACTCGCCTCTCAATAAGTCCATTGTTGCGCGTGCTGTGTGGCATGTGGCACCGTCTTGTTGAAACCACATATCATGCAAGTCAAGCTCTTGCGTTTTGGGCAAAAAAAAGTTGGATATCATCTCACGGTAGCGGTCACCATTCACAGTTACGTTACGATTCGCATCATCTTTGAAGAAGTATCGTCCAATGATGCCATCAGCCCATAAACCGCACCAAACTGTGACTTTTTCTGAATGCATTGGTAGCTCTTGCAATGCTTCTGGCTGATATTCACTCCAAAATCGACAATTCTGCTTATTTACGTACCCATATTGAGCCAAAAATGAGCTTCGTCGCTGAACACAATTTTTCGGTATATAAGTGGATCTTCGGCCAACTTTCCAAGAGCCCATTCACCAAAAATTTTACGTTGCGCTAGGTCGTTCGGCTTCAATTCTTGCACCAGCTGTATTTTGAAAAGCATCACACCTAAATCCCTCCTCAAAATGTTCCACGTTGTTGAGTAACAAAGGCCAAATTGCTGCGAACGGCGATAATTGATGGTCATCATTAACACTGGCCGATACAGCTGCGATATTTTCTTCAGTTCGCACTCTACGTAAGCGTGCGTTGGTGGTTTAATGTCCCACAATGTAAATTTGATGCGAAATTTAGGCACAATAGCCCGAATAGCCGCTTCAGTGGGTCGATTAAACTGCGACCATAAAATGGACGAACCGCGCGATGAACTTTCAAAACAGAGCACGCATTTTGATAATAAAATTCAATAATTTGCAAGCGTTGTTCGTTTGTAAGACGATTCATGGTTAAATTATAGACCAAACTGAAGATGTTTAACAGTGAAACACAAAACACGAAACGTGCGTCAGCTATTTAAACCAGTGTTGCCAAAAAGATAATAGCTAAAAAATCACTCTTTATATACACTGCAGTAAACTTTTCAGGAAAAAGCACAAATTTTACTAGGAAAATGTTCATGAAAATTGTAGTTTTCTTTATAAACAATATAGAAAATTTTGTCGGAATTGGATGGGGAAAGCATAACAATATACAAAATCGTTACCCTGCTATATTATACCTATTTATATGAAATGATATACAAGAATTTGAATGAACGATGATGATGATGAAATATTAATCATGTTTTGTTTCTATACTATAGTTATAAAATATAAATTATAATTAAATTTCTGTATACAAACGCGTATATATATATATGGATGGTAAAGTAAAGCTAAAGATATGTATAGACATATTTTTTAAATGAAACATATTTTTGTATATTATATATGTTTATTTATTCGATGATTTCGTCGTCGACTGTTTTTACTTTTAAATGTATTTTTTTTTTATATCACAGTACTAAGTTTGTTTTTCAGTTTATTTCTAATCGTTGATAATCGTAGTCATATATACTGTTATATTATTTTATTTTATAAACAAAATAACAAATAAAATCAAGCTTTAACATACTATATACACGAAAAGCTTTAAATAAAATTTCAATATAAATGAAAATATATTTAGAAAAATCAATTGAAATATAAAAGGTAGAAAAATATTTCGTTTTGTAAACTTTTTTTGTTTATATAAATATACAGTTATTAGTTTAGAATTTTTATACATAAAAGTGCGAATTTCGTTTTCCTATACAATTCTTGTTTCTCTAAAATTAAATATATTTTAAATGTGAAAAAAAAACAGGTGAATTTACTATTAAAAAAAATTTCCATTACCTTTTTAGATTAAATATTATAAGTTGTCAAAATATATCAAAAAAATTAATAATTGGTTAACGATTCATGATGAATTATATCATATATGTCATCATAATGTTGTATGAATCAGTGTAAAAATCTAACAAAAAAAAAATAAATGTTAATTATAATATATAAAAATGCGAATTATCTCTGTTAATTTAAAAAAAAAAACGCGATGATTCATAGAAAATTCATCTGAAAATATTTTTCCATATATGTATAATATCAATGTTAAAAGGTGTATTTATGATTTTTTTTTATATAAATTTATTATTGAGTCAGTTATAATAATAATAAAATGTTAATTATGATTAAAAATATAATCGCGTGTGTATGTGCTGTGCTTATACCTTTTCTAAAATAATATAATAAATGCAACGAAAAAAAAAAATAATTCTTTTGTATGTTTATATAAAAAATATATTATAATTTATATATATATGAACGATTAAGCAAAAAAACCGCATATTAACTGCGAAATTGTAATTGTGTATTATTTAAGTATATCAAAGAAAAAAAAAACTGTTTATGTTTAGAATGGTTTTTATTGTGTTATAAATATATTAAATTCTATATAATGACCTACTTTTACGTAATTCAATAATTATTATATATTAATGCAATTTTTATTTTAAATGCAATATTTGCAAATTATATATACAATAATTTATATATACGCAGATATTTATAATTATTTTATATCAATTGTGTGTGTATTAATAAAATTTGGGGTTAACCCGGATAATTTTTCATTTTTTTAATATGCCGATTAATATATAAAAATTAATTTTCAGTATCGAATTTATATAATTTATTCTATATATTATTTTTTTCAGAGTTTTTATATTCAACGATTAAAAAATAATAATACTTCGAAAATTATATTTTAGTAAAAATATAAGTGAAAAAAAAAATAAAATAGTGAAAAATGAGGTGATAAAAAATATATATCAAAAATTTATAATTAAATCGAATAATAAAATCAACGAAAAAATATAAAAAAAAAAAATAAAACTATGGCTAAATTAAAATGTTCAATAGAAAATTCTATAAAATTAAAATATTTAATAATATTATCATTATTATTATTATTGGTGTTATTAAATAAATGTTTTGTTAATGGTTTTCAACAAAATGATATAAATGTATTAGATAATGATGTTGATATACTAACAGAAAATGTATTATCACAATTGGAAGGACAACAAAAACATCATTATCAAAATAATCAAAATCCATCTGGAGTTTTCAGCAATGGCAATGGCAATGATGAGATGGATGATGGTAAAATATTATTATCGAATAACGGTGATGATATGAATGTTATTATTTATAATCCAACATTACCGCCACCATTACCACCGTCCATCAATTCACAATATACAGAATTATCCGGTGGTATTATCGTTGGTGAACGTATTTTAAATAAAATGGAAAGTCCATATTTATTACGTACTGATTTAGAAATTGAACGTGGAGCTAAATTAACAATTGGAGCGGGTGTTAATATACAATTTGCACCAATGGTTGGCATTACAATACGTGGTTCTATTATGGCTATTGTAAGTATTGTGTATATATATATATATATATATATCTGATTGATTTTACTTTTTTTTTTTATTTTGTATTAAATTATATATAGATATATTTATTTATTTATTTTATCTATCTATATATATTGATATTCAACCTGTTTTATTGACACATTCTTATATATATATGAATGCGATTATCAATTTGTTATGTAAATATATAAATAATGTGTAAAATATATTATATTCACCTGTGGACAGGGATTTTTAAAGATTTAGAATTATAATTGCTAATATTTATATATTGTTTAACGTTCATGTTTATTTGTCAAATTCCCTTTTGTCATTTCTGACCAAACAAAAACGACGCTGTATGGGCAAACACAAATTTTCTGTATAGGTTTTCCGGGCTGACGTAAACTGAAGATATAAAACCCGACTTTATATGCCTGAATAAACCCTGAATATTTGTACATCCACCAATCCATATATATAACACTTCGTTCAATAATGTGTGTGACTGACACATAGATGGCGTCCCTAGAACTAAATCAATATTTTTTTTCGCATTTGGCAACCTTTTTAGGCTTACTGTCAACATCATATGTTAATCAGATCATTTGTTTACAAGTTACAGTGCTATAAGTGACGCTATTTTTGTGTTTTAAAAAAAAATGAATTCAAAGCAATTCCGTGTGCTGATTTATCATTGTTTTTTAATGAAAAAAAATACTGTTCAATGCCAGGAATGGCTTGAAAAACATTACTCGGACTCTGCTCCATCAAAAAGAAGCATTTGTTATTGGTATGCCGAATTCAAACGTGGTCGTACAGACACCGATGACATTCCATCTACTGGAAGGCCAAATGACGCTGTTATTCCGGAAAACGTTGAAAAAACACTGAAAATCATTATGTCCAACCGTAAAGTGAAAGTGAGGGAGATTGCTGACATTCTGAAGATATCAGCAGGCAGTGTACAAACCATAATACACGAACATTTGGGTATGAAAAAGGTGTGTTCCAAATGGGTGCCGCGTTTGCTCACACCGGAGCAAAAACAACAACGAACCGATGATTCAAAGAGCTGTTTGGACATGTTTACGCGCAATAAGTCGGAGTTTTTGCGACGGTACATCACAATGGATGAAACATGGATCCACCATTTCACTCCAGAGTCAAATCGGCAGTCTGCTGAGTGGCATGCAGCCGGCGAAAGCCGCCCAAAGCGACCAAAGACGCAGCAGTTGGCTGGCAAGGTTATGGCGTCTGTATTTTGGGATGCGCATGGAATAATATTCATCGACTATCTCCAGAAGGGGCAGACCATCAACAGCGACTATTATATAGCGTTATTGGAGCGTTTGAAAGTCGAAATCGCAAAGAAACGGCCTCATATGGCGAAGAAAAAAGTGTTGTTCCACCAAGACAATGCACCGTGTCACAAATCAATGAAAACGATGGCAAAATTGAACGAATTGGGCTTTGAATTGCTTCCCCATCCACCGTATTCTCCAGATTTAGCCCCCAGCGACTACTGGCTCTTCGCAGACCTCAAAAGGATGCTCCGTGGTAAGAGATTTGGCTCAAATGATGAAGTAATCGCCGAAACTAACGCCTATTTTGAAGGCAAAGAAAAATCGTTTTACAAAGGCGGTATCGAAAGATTGGAAAAGCGTTGGAATGATTGTATCTCCCTAAAAGGGGACTATCTTGATGAATAAAAACGAATTTTGGCAAAAAAATGTGTTTTTATTAATTAGTCACACACATTATTGAACGAAGTGTTATGTATATAATATCTTTTTATTAAAAAAAAAATTGATAAGATAATTGTGTGTGATTAATCAAATGTATATATATATACACAATCACGCACTGTAAAAAAATTGATAGTGTTATCACACTATGTGCGATAACGTAAATAAAAAAAAAATAGCAATAAACAAATGAAGCTTTTTTTTACAATTCATATATATGATTAATAATATATTATATTTATGGTATAGAATTTTTTTAAAATATTTATTTGTTTACATTCATGTTTAGGAGTCGCACAATTTTTAAAGAATATTTTAAAGATTAAAAAAAAGAAGAAAAGCTTTTTTAACACCGTTTACAGTAAAACAAAAATACCTTTTAGAAAAAATTTATCTAATAATGTTTAAATATATTAATTAGGATATAATTTATAGAAAAATATAGACTTAAGATGCGTATATACATTTCAAAAGACATCACTTCTATTTAAATAAAATATTACTTTCATCATCGAATATAAATCAATTCTTTACATATTAGGTTATCGAAAAAGTATTGATAATTTTTATAAATAGATGTCATTATAATTGAATATTTCAAGTAGTACTAATCTGATCAGGTAACACTAACATATGTTCGAAAGATGACATTTCGTAGATAAAAAAAAAATAAAAAAAAATTAAATTTGTTTAGTCATTTAAAAGTTGTAGTGCATTAAAGATGAGCGAAATTAGTGAAAAAATTCGATACATTTTACAATTTTATTATGAAAAAGGTGAAAATGCAACGCAGGCACATGAACAAATTTGTGCAGTTTACGGTGAAGGAACTTTATCAAAATTAACAGCCTATAGATGGTTTGCTCGATTTCGTTCCGGTAATTTTGATGTCAAAGATGCACCTCGTTCTGGTCGATCAATCACTGAAAAAGTCGATGAAATCATATCAAAAATTGAAGAAAATCGACACGTAAGCAGTCATGATATCGCTAAAAAACTAAACATCCATCACCAACCAGTTTTAAACCGTTTGACAAAGGCTGCGGATACAAGAAAAAGCTCGATGTTTGGGTACCACATGAATTAACACAAAACAATTTAATGAACCGAATTTTTTGATTTTGCGAAACGCTGTTTAAAGGGGACGAAATCGAGTCATTTTTAAAGCGAATGATTACAGGTGATGAAAAATGGATCACATACGATAATAATGTACGAAAAAGATCGTGGTCCAAGAAGGGTGAAGCTCCTAAAACAGTAGCAAAACCTGGATTAACACCAAGAAAGGTAATGCTGTCTGTTTGGTGGGATTGGAAAGGAATCGTTCATTATGAATTACTAGCACCCGGTCAAACCATTGATTCCGATCTCTATTGTTAACAATTAACAAGATTGAAGCACGAGATTAAAAAAAAACGTCCAGAATTAATCAATCGAAAGGGTGTTGTGTTCCATCATGACAACGCCAGACCACACACATCTTTGATGACTCGGCAGAAACTGAGAGAGTTTGGCTGGGAAGTTTTAATGCATCCACCATATAGCCCGGACCTTGCACCTTCAGATTATCATTTGTTATATATAAAGCACTTGATTTTTTTTCCCCATCATTTTAAATCGCACTCGCACTCGCAATCGTCTTAATAATATTTTGATAAATATCACAAAATATTCGGCTTTTAGGTTTTTATTTTATAAACTTTTTAATACAGATAAATATAATAACAACAAAAAACGTCAAATATAAATTTGTTATCATTTCAAAAACTTTTATGAGATATCACATTTTATTATATATTTATAATTACGTAAAATAATGCAATGTTAAATGTATAAAAATACGCGTCTTTTATCGGTATCGGTATATATTATGATGAGGTAAAAGTGAAAAACATAACAAGTTTATAAATTAAATTTTTTTTGATATTCATTTCATATTTTATACCATATTTAGATAAAAATGTCTATATATAATCTGGAATGTGTGTTTATATAATACTATATATAATATATAAAATCTTATCAATGTATAAACAATGAATTGGTAATGACATTTTTGATGTTCTGAATTAATATAAATGTGTATAATATTTAATTATTTGGATTAATGGCAAGAATTCTAATAGTTTCACGGATTCAATTCAATTACAGATCGATCTATATATAATTTGATTATATATAGTTATATTGTAATCCATAATTAACTAGCGCGCATTTAGCGGACCTTAAAATTCTTACATGATATAAATGTAATAATTAATCTATATTTAATATGGTTTTTGGGGTGAATCAAGATAACATTTTGTTTACTTTTTATTATAATACAACAATACAATATAAGTACGTCCGTGTGTCTATAACAAATATTTATATTATTTCAAATTATATAATTAAAAAAATTCTTTAAATATTCCAAATATAAATATAAAAAATATCAAATTTCAATGAATGGAAATGCACTTATAAAGTTTCATTTATTATTATATTTTTACGTTCATGCGATGATGTACTATTTATTTTAGATGTCTATATATATATTTATGAATCATTTCTTATGTTATAATAAAATGTATGATTTGAATATTGATATTGTTGTTTTATTCATTCATCATTCATTTTTATTCAAATATATTATACGTGCGATATCCATTTTGATAGACATATATAATCGTTTTTGTTTCAACGTTTTCTTTCATTTCAATTAGTATTTCCGTATTCATTGGATTGAACATGATGAATATGTCTTAAGTCTTTTTACGTAATTCTCCAAACACTTATTTAATTGATTCATGTAGGAATGTAATTTTTTTTTTTAAAAAATACCTAATCATCCTTAAGTCCCTAATCATCGCAGATATTTTAATAAATTATATACCTATATTTAAAACATACAAAATATCAATTTCTAATTAATCGAATCGCATTCTATATAGTAAATCAATAAACATTTTTTATATATCAATATAACAACAGTATTATATATATATATGTATATATATATTTGTTTGTCATCACCGCTTATAGACTCACGATAGATTTGTTCATTATAAATTTTTATTGTTCAATTTCAATTCAATATGACTCAAATTAGCATATATTTATATTTATATAATTCTTACATACATATTTGTATTATGCACCTATATACAAAGTTTTCAAATCGTTCAATTGCATTAAATATACGATGCAGTATAGAGTGTATATTATTGGCACAGGTGTTAAACAGTATAATTTGTATATTAAATTTTAGTATATATTGTATAAAAAAAAATGTGTAATGAACCATAAAAAAGAAATTTATAACAAACCTATAGCAGGAAATGAATCTATATAAATAAAAATAAAAAAAACACTTTAAAACTATATATAATAACTTGTGATGTATTTTTTTTTAAATTATGACTTAAATTGATTTTTATTTCCTATATATATATGATATTATTCACATTAGTATTTTATCAATAAGTTTGATGTATTCTTCTATCAATCATTACTCCATTTATCCATAATGATTTCAACATTATTAATATTTGGTTCTATATATATATATATAGATAATAAAGAAAACAAAATCAAAAGGATATATTAAAAAAATGTCAATATATTTCATAAACTATACCTTTTGGATTATACGTTCCACTTTGCATTTTTCGTCGTATATAAATAAAAATCAATATAAATACAATTAATCCAGCAAATAATCCTTCAAATATATATGATAAAATTTTTGACCATTTACATGATGACATTGAATTATCTTCCATGAATACATGATAAACGGATGATGATTTTTTTTTATCCAATTTAATATCATTATCTATTTTTAAAATACATGTCAAATTACGATAAACACTCAATTCAAATCCGTCAAAGCATTGACATTGATTTGGTGCAATACATGTTCCATTTATACAACCATCTACGGATGATGAAGCGATGTCTTTTAAATTATCAACATTAATATATTCATTATCAACATCATCATCATAATCATCATCATCTGTGTTATCATCATCTGTGTTATAATCTTTACAAATCGGTTCACATAAATACCAATGATGATCCGTCAATAATGAACGTTGATTCAATTGATAACCATTAAAACAATTACATACATTTTTACTAATACATAATCCATTTTGACACGGTGGATCACATACAATTTTTTCACAAATTCCACTATTATTTGGTAATTCAACATTTAATTCATAACCTTGATGGCAAGTGCAATGATTTGGTTTTGTACATATTGAATTTATACACGATTCCTTACACATTGGTTCACATTGATTTTTATGATTTTTATAATATCCATCATTACATTCGCATAACAATGGATCTAAACAAAAACCATTTTTACATTCAACTTGACATAATGATTCACATAAACCATTACTATCATTTTTATAGACAAATCCTTCATTACATGTACATCTGTTGGGTGCCGAACAATTACCATTTATACATGAATCTGAACAAAATGGTATACAAATATGATGGTATAATGCATTTTGTACCCAATAACCTGTATTACAATGACAAACATTTGGTTCAATGCATTTACCATTAATACACATTGGATTACATATTGGTTGACATTCTAATATTGTTGATGGTGGTTTTCCATCCTCTGTTGTAACATTTTTCAATTTATAACCATTTAAACATTGATTATTTTGAGGACAGTCATTGTCATCGTCGTCGTCGAATCCTGTCATTTCATCAATTGAAGACGTCGTTGAATTATTAGTTTTATTTTTATTATTACAATATGGAATACACATTGCTAAATGGTGATTCCAATAAAATCCTAAATTACAAATGCATTCAAATGTATTGTTATTATTATTTGATAAACATTTTCCATTGTCACATCCATGACATCCAGCAGTATTATTATTATTATGGATAGTTTTTGATCTATATAATAAATATACAATTATTATTATATTAATTTAAAATTAAATGAATGTTTTGTGTTGAAAATATTTCAATAAACTTACGAATCTTGTTCAATTGATTTACAAATAATATTTAAATTTATTATTATGGATAATAATAGAAAAATTAATAAATTCCATTTATTAAACATATTGTTTTTTATTTATTATTAATTTAATATTATGATTATTAAAACATTATATATTACGTGCACCTGCGTTACGAAATTTTTATAATAATTTAATTTGTCTTCTTTGCGTGAAACAATATTAATATATCCACTTTTAAAATAAAATATATAAGAACAATGAGAAATTTATGTATAAGAATTAAATGCACTTTTTTTTTTAGAATTTTTATTATTATTAAAAACGCAGACAGAATGATTTCCTGTTTCAGTTTTTATGAACTATAATATAATAATTATATTATCACATAAATGAAAGAAATTCAAAAAAAATAAAATTATAATAATAATTTATTCATAAAAACTCTATGTTCTTCATACTCGCATTTAGCAGCACATCAAAACGCACAATAATAAATGTTTTTTTTTTTTTAAATCATATAAATACATTTAAATACATTATAATATAAGAAATATATACATAAATAAGAACAAATAATAATAATAATAATAAAGAAAGATACGCGCCGCGCGACGAGTTATGTTTATCTTGCATTAGATTATATTTTTTTACCATTTTGAATCATGATTAAGTGACCTCACTTAAAATGTGTGTATATTGTTCAATGATATATGAAAATAGATTTATGGAGGCAAAATTGTCAATCATCTGGCATAGTTATCTTTATATATAAAAAGCTATATATATTGATAGAAATCAATCAGTTGAAAATTAATCGTATATTAAATATTAAGTAAAGATACCAAGAATTATATTATAATTTTAATAATAAGTTCTTTCAATTCTATTTTTATATCATTTGGTTTTCAGAATAGAATAACGATACAGAAATGTTCACAGAAAATTATCAATTGGAAAATTTGTCTTTTATAGATTACATTATAAATTTAAATTGTCATATTTTATTGTGTAATTATTTAAACAATTTACAATGAATCATCATCAGAAATTTCTGATGTTTCAACATTTAATTCTATTAGTTCTACATATAACTATAATTTTTTTTCTATTCTAATGTAATATAAGAAATTTTTTAATATATATATTGTAGATGCAACAACCGCATCTTTCATATAAAAAAAACATTAATTACATTAACATTTTTTTTTAAATTGCCGCGCAATTAAACTGTGATATTTAACTATATATGAAAAAAAAAATACATCTCATGCAATTTTAATTAAGGTCACCGTTAATGGTAAAACACGAAGGAAATAGATTATTATATACAAATAGCTATATTGCAAATAATTACATATGTAAAGCCACTATATATAGCATATAGGTATAATAAAAATTCATCATATAAATAAAGTTAAATGAACTTTTCAACATTTCAACAATTCTTATATAATTATATATCTGATTTTGCTTAATTTAAAAATATATCTCATTCAATAATAGAATATAGTAAAATAAAATTCAGGTATCGTGCAATATACATATATATATGTAAAGGGTGATTTTTTAAAAGCTATAGGAAAGTTTTTCAAAAAAAAAACACATAAAATTCAAAAAAATGCATGAAATTTTTGTTTGAATCGATAGTACGGTCCATATAATTTAATGTTTGAAGATTATTTCATGCAAATGTTGACCTTGACTGCGCCTCAAATAGTCCATCCGCTTAGTCCAATTTTGGCATACTCTTTTCAACATTTCGGCCGGTATCCCACGAATAAATGCTTCAATGTTGTCTTCCAAGGCGTCAATTGAAGCGGGTTTGTCTGTATAGACATGAGCTTTAACATAGCCCCACAAAAAATAGTCTAAAGGTGTTAAATCTCACGATCTAGGCGGCCAATTGACCGGTCCCGAACGTGAAATAAAATGTTCACCGAACTCGCATTTCAATAAGTCCATTATTGCGCGTGCTGTGTGGCATGTGGCACCGTCTTGTTGAAACCACACATGTCATGCAAGTCAAGCTCTTGCATTTTGGTCAAAAAAAAGTTGGATATCATCTCACGGTAGCGCTCACCATTCACAGTTACGTTACGATTCGCATCATCTTTGAACAACAAGTACGGTCCAATGATGCCACTATAGCCCATAAACCGCACCAAACTGTGACTTTTTCTGAATGCATTGGTAGCTCTTGCAATGCTTCTGGCTGATATTCACTCCAAAATCGACAATTCTTGAACTGAACTTTCTTAACAGAGCACGCATTTTGATAATAAAATTCAATAATTTGCAAGCGTTGTTCGTTTGTAAGACGATTCATGGTTAAATTATAGACCAAACTGAAGTGATGTTTGACAGTGAAACAAAACACGAAACGTGCGTCAGCTGTTTAAACCATGAGTGTTGCCAAAAAGATAATAGCTAAAAAATCACCCTTTGGATATGTTCTTAAAAGTAAACCGATTTATATGATCATTGTGCGTATCTCTTATATAACATACATGATTATTATATATTCTGACACGGCTGCTATAAACAATAGAATGTTGTTATTTTTTTTTTTTTGAACTAATAATAGTAATATAATAAAAACATATTTACAAAAAGCTAACAAACGTGAATTTCGTCGCGTGTTTGTTTTGTGTGTGTATGATTGAAAATGTTAAAATAGAAATAATTTAAAATAGAAAACTTTGAATATCAACATTTTTTTAATATAATATGTTATGGTATGATGGTTAATAATTCACAAAATTCATATCATAAAGAAATCTTTATAAAAAAATATAGAAAAAAATAAGGTAGTTTAACCAATCTTTGGATAGAAATTCTACCATTTTTTTGTATTTTTTAGTTGTTATTTGTTTTGCTATCTTACTTAATTTGAAGATTTCGCACATAATTATTTATTTCTTATATATGACACTCGCGTAATGTCCTCCGATTGGATAGGATTTGTTAATTTAAAAATTTTCTTATCCATCATATTCACGAACAAGAATCTATACTATTTATGATAATATATGGTTTTAAAATAGGTTTAGCAGAGTTTTAGTTGATTTTTAGTTTAGTTTTAAAACAATAACTTTGTTTATTCTATCAATGATTTGAATTTCTTCTTCTGTAGTTATATCCAGTTAGTTAATTTTACATTTTTTTAGGGTTTAATGTTTAAGTAAATAACATTATATAATATTAACGAAATCTCGTTAACTTTTTTTGTTAAAAAACAACCATAATTATTACCTTTTTATAACGTATTTTATATTATAATACATTTTTTTTATGCCATGCATAGTGTACATCTAAAGTATAAATAATTGTAAGTACAATGAACGCTATTGTTTGTAAAATGTACAAGTTCTTTGTAATAAATAAAAAAGTAAAATAAAAAAAGATTTATTTATTATTGAAAACGAATAAAGTATAAGAAAAAAAAACATATGTAAAGATATTATTATTATTATATTACTATATTAATTAATAAGGCATTTATTGTTGGTTATATATTCAAGGTTAATTTCAATTTTTAAATTGCATTCTGTTCAATTGCCATTTATATACAGATCTTATAATTGATATATTTAATGAAAAAAAAATAAATATAAAATGTTATATATCGGAAATAATTTTATTTAATTATATCATTTCATTCATATATATATAGTAAAGATTTTTATCTTCATCTCATAAAAAAAACATGAACATCGATCATTTATGATATAATATTTCTATTTATCTATATACCATATATATATATATATATAGATTTTGACTTATACGTGATGACTTATTTCAAATATTAAAAAAAAAACAAACAAACTATAATCCATTCTATATATTAATATTTGATTAATCAATTAAACTATTAACCTTTTTTTTTTATAGCCTATAATTACATTATATTTTATGTTGCCCTCATGTAAAATATGATGTACAAGTATCGCATCTCTTGCATCAATGACTATATACAACAGAAGTTATATGAATGAATTTTAAATTATCTCCATATATGTAATATATATATAAATGGTTTATTTACAATTAATTGTGTGGATATTTTAAGAACAACATTGTATGTGACTTCGTATACGCAGTTTGGATTTGTATCAGCAAATACACTTTTTGTCGGTTCTTTGCAAGAAAAATGAAAATTTAGTCTTTATTTTTCGAAATCTGGATGCAAGAAAATGGGATTACTGAAGATTGCAGTAATACTGCCATATATATCCAGATCCATTTACAATTTTCGTATGTTATAGTTGAAGGATTGCACCAACGTTTTGGTAAACTTCAGATTATGAGCTGGTTCGCCGGAGAAATTTGGTGGAACCTTGAAAAATACGTTTTTTTCAATTATTGGCAGTTTTATAACTTTCTTATTCCTATAAAAAAGATAATCGAACTGAACTGATTAAATTTCTGATCACTTATTCTTATGCTATTCAAGTCCCACAGGTGTTTTTTATAATGCATCTAAAATCCATGTATGTAAAATGTAATTGTAAATTATTTATTCCTTCGTGCAATGGAAAAATTACAAGAAGATCAAAATATTATAATTTACAATAGAAAAACATTGCGGCACATGCCAAAAGTTCACCCGTATTTATTATTATATAGAACTATTTTAATAAGTCCATTTGTTTGTTGCGTTATCGTATAAAGAATTTACAAGAATATTTTACACATTGTATATATAAAGTAATATATCTGAATATTGCAATGCATTAAACATATTTTAATTGTCACATATTAATATTTTTTTTATTATTATATATATTATATATAATTTACTCCCACGAGTTTATATTAAAAAAAAAAAAAGAAGTACAATCAACATGCAACGAAACGAAAATTATTCATAAAAGGTTTATGAAGCGGTATGCGGTTTATATTTACATATATATATACAGTTTATAAATGTCATTGAACAAATAAAGGTCCATATGAGTATTTTATATTCTAAATAATGCAGAACAGAACTATATATATAATATTAATTATGTTTACCGCATCTTATAGAAGAATTATCTATATATTTAACTATACATTGAACGTTTTATTTGAAAGATATATGTTTCTATAAATACCGCATATTTTTCTAATTTATATGTATAGAAATTATTATGTAGGGAAAA
Source organism: Dilophus febrilis (assembly GCA_958336335.1). NCBI lineage: Eukaryota > Metazoa > Arthropoda > Insecta > Diptera > Bibionidae > Dilophus > Dilophus febrilis. Next base: position 43,664,198 of record OY284471.1, on the reverse strand, counting down.
AATAGTATTTTTAATATGATGAATAAAAACAAAATTATCCTAATAGAAATAAACAATATTATAATTGATTAAAATATTGTATGACGCGCGCGGTTACGATTACAAATTGAAAGTTCACTATACCTACTAAATTTTATCATATTTATATTTAATTAATTTTATAAAATATGAATATGTATAATAATTAAACGCACGTTTATCATCATATTTATTTTGTATATTGTTAATTTTTATATTATTATTATTTGTATAGCTATAGATAAAAATACAAACCTTTTTTTAAAGATAGTATAATGAAAACATAAAGTACAATTGCATTATGAATATATAGCTTATAGTATAATAATAGTATAGATAGAGTTTATAATTTTATATATGTAACGATATATTTCGTAACATCATCATCTTATTAATCATATAAATTTTTTTTATTTATATACACTTATTAAAATAACATTTTTATTTTTCATTAACTTAATGAACGGATATTAAATTAATTCATTAATAAAATTATAAGAACCAAAAAAAAGAAAAAAAAGACAAGATGATGACGTTTTGCGATGAGTGATTATTTTGATGTATGTATTATATATAGTCAAGAGTCTTTATTAAGATATAAATTATGTTATACAAATAATTAATTAAAAATTAAATTAATATTTGCATAAAAAATAACTATATCACACTTTATAAAACCAATTTCTCTTCAAAAAAGATTTCATAAAAGTGTGTGTCTTGAATTTTATTCATTTTAAAATGATTTTATTTAATTAATCAGTTTGATTTAAAATCTCAAAAGTCATATCGTAATGATTTGTATAAAAAAAAATCCTTCTTCTTTTTCATTAAAATTCGTATTTTGTAGGTTAGCCAAAGAATTTGAAACTTGCGAAATCTCAAAACATCACCTTATATTCTTCATTCTATTCTGTTCACTTGAACATTCACACTTGAAATTGGATAATGTATTCTATTTGAATAATTTTATCATAATAATAATTTGGACAGCGCCCTAGATCTAGAGTATATTATAATATATATATTGTTGTATATTATTTTAAATGCATGTATCTAATAAAAAAAAGGTCAACCATAAAGTTCATCGATTTAATAATTGAAATTATATATAGTATATATGTTAAATTTGTTTTTTTTTTTTTTTTACTATATACAAATGTTATGAAAACATATTTTTTATCCATATATATTACGTGTTCATTAATCAATTATATGATGTTGTATTTGCGATGCCTTGACAAATATTATTATTAAGATTTGAAATAATAGAAAGAAAGATAAAATGAATATATAAAATTGATGAATATATAAAATTTCAGGGTACTGCTGAAGAAAAAATTACATTTACATCACAACAATCAGGGCATGGAGGTCCATCCGGTAATGGAATAATTTTTAATCCACAAGAAATTGGTGCACGTTTAGTTGATGGGCCATCACCGATTGCCGGACGTTTACAATTATTTCATCATGGTAAATGGCGTTCTGTTTGTACAAATTCAAGAAAGTGAGTTCGATAAATTGTTCATTTATTAATTTTCTGAATTTGCATGAATAACCAAATATATAATTAAATTATTTAATTTTATACAGTTGGACGATAACCGATTATGAAATTGCATGTCGTCAAATGGGTTTTCAAGGCGGTCGTTTTTGGAATTGGATGGAACGTTTGGCAAATTATGATCCGCGATTGTTGTACGAAGAACCGAATTGTCATGGCAGTGAACAGAATTTACGTGAATGTTTATCATGGCATAATCGTCAAATTGGTGCTGGTGCATGTGATTATCATAATGATATTGGTATTCAATGTTTACCGGTTCATGATAATGTAGCGGCAATGACCGGTCATTGGCGTGGTTTACATTTTCTAAATGCACCATCTGAATCACGTCTCTCCATGGACAATATTGTTTATGAACAACATTCGCTATCCGAATTAAATCATGTTGATATTGTACGAGCTGGTATTGGACGTGCAGGAATAGTTACAGCGGCATTAGATGTTTTTGGACAGCCACCAACGGTTAAACATGTAACAATTGATCATTCAGCATACACCGGTATAAATGTAACAAAAGCTAATTCAGCATTTGTATTTTATAATGTAACGGTGCGGCATAGCCGTGGCATTGGCATATTTATAAATTCAAGTTATGGTTTGGCGCATTTCGAGGGTTGTTCAATCATTGAGAATGGTGCTGATGGGATCCGTTATGTTGGACATGATTTACGTGTTGACGAACGTATAGATCGTTCGCAAATATTTGATTTTTGTACATTACCGACGACGGCCGGACAAACTTATCCGATATCGGTGTCATTGCAACAATCACCGTTTGCCGGCAGTGCTAAAGATTGTGGACAATATTTTTTTACACGACCCGGTTATGTGATAACCGTAAGTTTTATGCATTTTATGGTACGCACAAATGAAACGGCAAAAATTGAGGTATACGATGGAACATCGGCGAGTGATCGTCTGCTGGGCTCCTGGATGGTACGTAATTTTACGAGACCACAAAGTTTAACGAGTACACGTGAAAAAGTGTATATACAATTTAATGCAAATCCACGATCGGAGATGTTGGGTTTTTTACGTTTAACAGCGGGACCATTCAAAGCATTTGATTTAAATGTTACCGAAACATTGGTTTTGGATAATGGTGGACGAGGTATTGCCGTTGATAATTTACGTTCAACGTTGCATGTGCACACAAGTGATGTGTCCAATAATGGACATGTTGCCGGTGTACATGTAACAAGTGGTGCCGGTGATGTTAATATAACACGTAGTAAAATTAGTTTTAATCAAGGTGATGGTATTAATATTACCTATGTTGGTGGTAATCGTAATGTATCTAGGTCTTCAATATCATCAAATGTTGGATATGGTATGGCAGTTTGGTTAAATCAAACACGGCAAATGGATCGCCTGGAATTTTATGAATTCAATCAAACAAGTGTCGTTGAATATTCGAATATTGTAAAAAATTTAGAAATTGGTATTTTACATGGTAATTTCTGTGGTGAATATTGGGTCAATATAACGGGAAATCATTTTAATGATAGCATTGGCAGTTCCATTGATATCCAATCGTGTTGGTTTGATTATTGTTTTGCACGTCGTGATCGGAATGCTGTTCGCATAAATGAACAAGATGCCGTGGGATTAGACTTTAATCAACGTCAACGTCGTCATCAGCAAATCAACGAAACCCTATTAAAATTACAAATTGGACATAATGTATTTGAATATGATAATCGTATTGGTATTATAATAAGTCCAGCAATAAATGTATACGGTCGTATTGAATATAATCATTTTCGTTTTGGTAAATACGGTTCGATGTTGATACGTAATAAACCATGGGAAGAATATCGTCATTTACCCGTACAATTATTTATACAAAATAATCAATTTTATAATAATCATGGTATTTATGTGGTATCAATTGGATTGTCACCGTATGTTGAACGTGACGTTCAATGGTTATTATTTACACGGAATTTTGTACGTATGAATCGTATCCGAGAACCATTTGAACAGGGTAATGAAACGGTTGGTGAAGGAATGATGGGTGAAAATCGATTAAGTCCGCGATCAAGAGTGGCCGCACCAATTGTCATAACATCCAGTAATGTAGATGTTTATCGTAATATTATACAAAATATTGAATCAAAATATGAAGTGGGCTCACAGTTATCGGATCAAAGTCAAGTGTTAAATGTAACGTATAATTGGTTGGGTCACAGCGAAGAATCGATAATATTTCAACGTTTATTTCATCGTAAAGATCGTTATGATTTAGCTAAAATTGAATATTTACCATATTTATTGCATAATTCAAATCCGGGTGCAAATACAATTTATTATAATTCATTGTATGTCCCGAAATTCTATATGGATGGTGTTAATCAAATTGGTGGAGAAGTTGATGGGCAAGAAATATTACCAACCGGTACGTACACAGTGGATCGTGATATTAATATAAGACCGGGTGGTACGCTAATGTTGCAACCAGGTGTTATTTTAAATTTTGCACCATCTGTGGGTATGATGGTGACGGGTAAATTAGAAGCACGTGGACGTTATCCAGATGATATATTTTTTACATTAAAACGTGAACCAATTATGAGTACAAACGATTCGGTAACGGAACAACTGAATATGATGGATATGGAAAATATGGATCAAGAAACAGAAACAATAAATACAAAGGCGATTAATGGTATTGTCCGAACAAATCAGGAGGATGGCAATGGGTTGCCATCATTTCCAGAACAACCAATGAGCCCATTGCGAATAATTGGTGGACCAAATGAGCATGTAGGACGTTTAGAAATTTATTTGGGGGAAAAATGGGGTACAGTATGTGATTATGGATGGACAATAGTTGATGCAGCGTTGGCATGTCATCAAATGGGATTAGCAATGAATCCATCCAATTGGCGTCTCTTAAGATCTGAAGTACCGAATGCAAATACAGAAGATCCAATTTTACTGTCAAATGTAAGATGTACAGAACATGATATTGATATAAGAAGATGTAGGGCGGAACGTTTAAGTGAAAATGAATTTGAACATTCATGTACACATGAAAATGATGTTGGTATACGGTGTTCAGAAGGTGCATGGGCTGGTTTAAGATTTGGTGTATTGGCCGAACAGGCCGATTTACAATATGTAACCGTTGAAAAGGCGGGTCTCTTTGATTATTCAACAAATTCATTTAAACCGGCCATACAAATGGATTTTGCCAGACATAATTTAAATAATGTACGTGTTGTAAATAATTTACATGATGGACTGGGTATAATCTATTCAGATATTTATGGTGGTGGTTCGATAAATAATGTACAAAATTCAGAATTTTCAAATAATTACGGAAATGGTATCAGTTTAAAGCAATTGGGATTAAAGGTACATGGTTCAATGATTAAGGAAAATTTCGGCTCTGGTATCAGTCATGATTCTGTTCTATCGGACATTGAACAACGTGAATTAGCCGGTTGGTTTCATATGGCTTCCGATTTTAATGTACTTGAGTCAAAATATCGACCGTGGATATTACCTCGAGATAATGCTAATATTGACATTGATACATGGCAAAATCATCATATTTTAACGACACGCTATCAAGGTGAAGAATCCGTTGAACGTACAATTAATATACGTTGTCGTCCGGGTTATGTCATTGGTTTACAACTATTGAATCCAATACAAAATGGTTCAACGGAAGACATATGGATTTATGATTCACAAACGGGAAATTTGAAATCGGCTGTATTTCAATTGAAACGTGATTTAAATGCATTTCCAATGACAAGCAGTAGTTATGGTATTCAATTGTATTATACTAGTGGTACAAATGCCATTGGTGGTGTTGTCCTGATAATATCTACGAGTCCGGCACCCGTACAAGATATTAAAAACAAAATTGTACTTGGTCCGGTGCCAACGTTACAGGTAACGCGAACATCTATACAAAATAATCGACGAGGTATATCGGCCACCTATTATAATCGGTATTTTGGTGAACGCGGTGAATTATACTTACGAAAATCAAATGAATCGATTAAAATTGTACAAAGTGATATCAGTCATAATTATCAAGAAGCCGTTTTTGTATATGCACCATTTTGGGATGTGCATTTAAGTAATTTATCGGAGATTACAATTCATATAAATTCAACGTTAATCACAAATAATGGACGTGGTGTACGACAATTTTCAAGAGATTTACGTTCATCAAATAATTTATATCATTATGTTATGCAAGATACAACGATTGAAGGTATGTTATAAAATAATATATAGATTTATTTTTATTATTCATATAGCCTCGGCTGTACTTAATTTTTGTTTATTCTTTATTATATAAATAGCTAATCGCCAGGGTGGTTTTGAAATTAATCTACCATTTGTATGGCAATATAATGAAAATTTTACACATTCAATATATTTGGGAAATGTTACATGGCAACGGAATAAACAATTTGGTTTGGAAATCAATGGACATTATGCCGCTGTAAATATAACGAAAAATGTATTCAATGAAAATGAATGTTATAATGGTTTGATAGCATTCCGTGGTATGGAAAAGAAAATGAAAATCGATTATAATCGTATGATAAACAATAATGGACGGTATATCGTTGAATTCCGTTCGGATTCACTGAGTGAAATATTAGGCGAAGTTAGTGCGGTATTCACAATGAATGAAATCAATAATAATCGTTTTGAACATTTATCGATACATAGTAAAAATGGTATGATGATTATTGGTGGTGGTGGCGGCAGTGGTGGTGTTGGCAGTGGTGAGAATATTATAGATAATTCAATGTCGTATCATGCGAGTGGAATAGCACGTCAACATGCACAGGAATTGCGAATGTCAATGTTAATGATGACCGGCAATGAACGACAACAATCGTATTCGAATGTAAAGGATCCAACGTGTGTTATCGGTTTTAATGGGGTACAAAAAGTACGAGTTTTTCGTAATTTAATAACAAATAATGCAATGAATTATGATTTGATTGCTGGTGTAAAATCGGCACGATTAAAGAATTTCCTTGATGCAACGGAAAATTGGTGGGGTTCAACCGATTCCGAATATATCCTATCACGTATTTTCGATTTTGACGATTGGAATAATTACGCTGAAGTTATGTATCAACCGTATTTACTAGAAGATAATTTTGATTCAAGTATGTCGGTGTCATTCCAAGAACGACGTCCCGTCGATTTAGAACGTTTGGGTGGTCGTATATTTGAAAATTTACTGTTACAACGTCGCGAAACACCGTATTTTGTAAATGCCGATATAACGGTAATGCCTGGTGTTACGCTAACAATTGCAGCTGGTGTTCAAATGGAATTTGCACCGAATGTTGGTATTTTAGTATTGGGTACATTAATTGCACGTGGCTTTCAAGACGGTGACATTATTATGCGTGTTCAAAAATCACAAACCGAAGCACTTACACGTAGAATTGAAAAACGTGCATTAGAAAATCTTATTGCATATGATACAATACGTTTGTGTACGGAGAGAAATTGTTCGTTGGACGACAATGAATTGAATCCCGTACATCAAGGATTTTTGGAATATTTCAATCATACTACATTGCAATGGGTACCGATTTGTGATCGACGTTTTACCGAACGAAATGCACAAGTTGTATGTCGTGAACTAGGATTTGATCCATTGAATGTATTCATTGGTCACGATAAACGTATTGAATACCATACAAATTCATTAACACGCATATGGTCATGGGTACAACCATTAGAATGTAATGGAAATGAACAACATTTTCATGAATGTCATGAACGTTTAAATGGACAACTGTATGGGCATCGTCATGAGTGTCGCTGGAATGATAATTTTGTATTCGTCAGTTGTAATAGTGGTGATACAAATTATAATAATGTTGAAAGTGGTGGTGGTGGTGGTGGTGGTGCTGTCGCGAATCCTATCGGTGAAATCAAACAATATTGGGGTGGTATACGTTTTGCATATTCTGATTTTGAACAGCATTCATATGAACATCGTTATCATGACGTGAACACTCACAGCCCGGGTGTCCAAGATCGTAGTCACATTGAATTTATACGTTTAGAAAATGCCGGTATGTTACATAATGAAAAATCACCGGCCATTCAATCGATACTGAAAAGTCCAATAATTGGATCGATAACAATACGAAATTCAGCCCATCATGGTATTAATTTAATATCACCACGTGACACAATCCATATACAACATTCAACGATTCATAATACATTTGGTCAAGGTATATATGGGATATCGTTGACGGGCGAAGGACGTGAAAGTGAGGAATCTAGTTTTCAACCATTAAAATCATTAGATTTACCATATCATTTATTTTCCCTTATTGATATTTGTGATACAAATAAAGTGATAACCATTGAAGAGCGTGTTATTATCTATTATAAATATGATTATAATCCGGTGAATTGTGTGAAAATATTCAATAGTGCATATCGTGTAAAACCCATTGGTTTCCGGTTATTACAATCGAATTTATTCAATCACAGTAAAGAATATGGTCGACGTGATTCTATTCATTTATATGATGGTGATATTTATAATATTACCGCAAAATTTATCGGACAAATTGAATCGGATTCCACAAATGAAAAACATCTATTCAAAACTCGTGGTCCAATTTTAAGTGTTCGTTTAATTGCCAGCGGGGCGCCAGCAACTCATGGGTTTTTCGCTGAAGTCGTAACATTACCCATATCGGCTATTGGTTTTAGTAAGTTTTAGTATTGAGAATTTTGTTTTATTCAATTAAAATTTGTTAAAATTTACCGTGTTTAATTACAATTTTTTTGCCGTTTAGATCGTGATGCTCAACATAATATATCGAATACTGAGATACGTGGTGCAATTGGTGGTGCCATTTCATATCATTCCGTTGGTGAAGTTTCACCAACATTAACAATGGAAAACAATCGAATACAATATAATTGTCGTCAATTGTATGGTAATTTTTCAACATGCGATTCTGCAATTAAAGTGGATGTCCACAATATGCAAGCATTACATTTTCGAGTAAGTTAATTATAACATATTGAATTATGGCTAATTAAATAATATTTTTGAATTTTTCTAATTTCTTGTAGAACAATTTAATACAACAAAATCAAGGTGGTTTATTTGTACGGGCTGATTCACGTGGTTCAGCAACATCATTACGTGGTTGGATAAGTCATAATCTATTTACAAATAATACAAATCGTCCGGCGTTATACGTTGAGGGTAGACAATCATCACCATACCAGGAAGTGACTATATTTAAAAATTATATAACACAAAATCGTGCCGGCTACCAAGATGTTATACGATTACGTCAAGTTGTATCCAATTTTACCTATAATTATGTGCACAGTAATCGTGGTGGACGCATTCTAGATATATCCGGTTTTGATAAGGTTCGATTACCAATTTATCAGACCACATCACATAATGGATTTTATGAGTATGTTTTATAGAAAATGTTTTATTGTTTTTATTATGATGAATAATTTCAAATAAATGTTTATAGTAATGTGGCAACGGATTGGCGTGGAAGAGCAACAATTGTTGCCGGTACAGCAGGACAAAATTATGTGGATAATATATTTTATAATCCTGATAATGATTATGAAATGATAACTGTAAATCGTTCCATGTAAGTAAAATGTATTCTAATAAGAATTTCTATGTTGAATTGTTTCGTTACTGTTTTGTTATTTATATAGTTTATCATTTCGATATATGCATGAATAGAAAGAAATATATATTATTTATACAGTAGATTGGAAAGAAGTTCAAATTTTCTTTTTGAAAATGAATTAAATTTTTATGGTTTAATTAAAAAAAATTAAATATATTTATAAATTTTGCTGTAGTTCTATAGTAATAGATAGATATTTTCAAAATTTAATTAGATTAAGTAATTGATTTTGCATGAAATTTGAACTTCTTTCAGAGTATATATAGTGTCGAGTTTTGTGTGTTTTTGTATTTCTTTTTTTAAATTAATAAATATTTATAATAATTTATATATTGGAAATAATTATAATAAAATTTATACAAAATTTTCTTTGCATGCATTCGTAAATGTGTTATTAAAAAAAAAAAAAAATTTCATGATGCATTCGTCTATAAATCTATAAATTTGTAGATTTGAATTTCAATTTTGGAACAGGTAATTTTTTTTTTTAATAATTGGTTTCTATTTATATTTATATGTAATAAGTGTAGTAAAATGGATTTAATGAATGGTTTTTATTTGGATTTTCCAAATATACTTGGGGGTTTTTTTTTATATTAGAAAAGGGATTGAGAGATGATCTTTTTTAAATGGCATGAAATAGAACTTTAAATAAATATTATGATATTTTAAAGATCATGTTCAAATGACAATTGTTAAATGAAACCATTAGATTTACGCATTAATCGATTCCCTTTTTACTAAATTTTGTCAAAAAAACACCAAAAACTCTTATTTGATATTTAAACTTAATTCGAAATACTATTAAGAATGACATCAATAGAAAACTGAAGAATTTTCTCCTTTATTATGTTTTCAAATAATTAAATAGATTGTTTGTTTTTGTCTGTCCTATTTTGAATATTAAAAACTAATAATAATTAATGGTTTTAGAGTAGACCAAAATGTGTGATTTTATTTTTCATAGATTTTTTTAAATTTTACATTTAATAATTTAATAATCCAATTTTTCTATTCATCGCCCTTAATAAATTTTCCATTCCATTGATACAATGTCAAATGTATTCAATAAAATCCAAAAAACAAAAAAAAATGCAGTACTGTTGATTTATGGAAAACAAAAATTGTGGCAACCCATAACTATTGGAATTACAATGTAACACTTGCTGTTAGTGGAAGAATTCGTGATCGTTCTGGTAAATTTTTATATTTTATCTAATCAATCATTTTTAGATTACAAAAGTATTCAAATCCAAATATGTTTTTATATTAAATACAATTATATATAGATGATCCATCATTATTAGAAGTACAATTTATGCCATTCCATATGAATAATCGTACGGTATTAGATGGTAAATGTCCACCGGGTTGGACACTATTATTAGATACCTGTTATATGTACATTGGAGCACCAATGTCATTTTATGAGGCACGTGAATTTTGTCGTTCCGATAATGCATCATTACCGTTTATTCATGGTGATAATACAGCACTATGGATGTATTTACAACGACAAATGACCCATTTAAGATTTCCGGAAAAGGTATGGGTACAGGATATAAACTATTTGGAACGATGTACCAGTTTTATCTATAGAAGTGTTGATGTTGATCCGTGTGATAATAAATATGGTTTTATATGTGAAATTGATCCAAAGGTAAATTTTCGCGTTTTTTGTGTCTTTTTATAATATTGTAAAAAAACCAATTATTTTTATCTATTATATTTTTAAACAAAAAGGTTATCATTGATCCGTTATCATGGCAAGCAGATATTGTTGCAATAAGTGTTATCAGTTCATTTGTATTAGTATTAATATTATTAATATTATTTGGTTTTTGTTGGTGTCGTAAATCAAGACATCGTCATGTTCAACGATTGGAAAGACGTAATAGTATACGACAAAGTTTACGAAGTTTAAACACAATTGATGCAAACGGTTCAATACGACGTCGTAATTATGTAATTAAAAATAATATATATATTTTGCTTAATTTCCTTTTTGTAATATTTGATTTGAATGTTAAAATTTATTTAAAAAAAAAAAAAATTTAGAATATGTCAAAATCAACGGATACTCTAACAAAATCAACGACAACTGATTATAAGAAAATGATGTCAAATGGTTCAATTGATTCAATGGATAAAAGTGTTTTGAGTTCTGAAACAAGTTATGATATTTATGATCCACAAAATCAACCGGGAGGTTATAGTGATATGATGATTAAAACAAAACCACCGCTAAACGATTATCAAACGGCAACGATTAATAAAAAACCAACATCAGCATATCAGCATCCACCATCAGAATCAAAAGTGTATGGTCTGCCAGAGTATAATTCCGGCAGTGGTGTTGGTGGAAACAATGGAAACGGTGGAGGTAGTGGCCGAAATAGTGGTGGTACTAATGGTTTTGAATTATCATATCGTAATGAAGGTTATCGTGATAATTCAACAACGTACACTGGCAGCGGTACACGAAATAATTCAATTATAACAAATATAAATGAGGATACACCGATCATTCATCAAATTGATCATGACGATAGTAATTCTGATTATTATGGTAATTCAAGTACATTACCGATACGTAGCAAAGGTGAAAATTTAGCATTTTTAAGTGAATTAAAACATAAATTACCTGAATATGAATTGTTGCCGAATCAAAGTCCCGGTCACAGTAGCTTTTTACCGGCACCACCTGATCCGCCGTACATAATTAATAACAGCAATAATAATAATAATAATAATAATAGTAATAAGAATAGTAATAATAATGATAGTAATAATAAAAATAATAATAATAATTTTATTAATAAGAAACCAATAAATAAATTAAAAAATGAATATGACAAACCTGAAATAAGACGTCCAAATGTATATCAAGTACAACAACCACCACCACCACCGCCGCCGGATATTAAACGTCCCGATTCATATTATACAGCAATGCGTACAGCAAGAGATTCAGCACATCCGATATCATCGCAGCAAAATCAAGGATATAATCATCCGGCGCAACAACAACCATCACCATCAACCATCCAACCATCACAACAAATTCAACAGCGACCCACATCAACAATAATACCGAATCCCATTACAATATTAAATAAATCACCACAATTACAAAATCGTCCGAAAACCGTTTATGAAGCGGCCGCCGAAGATAATAATTCAAGATCAACGGCATATTCACGTTCCAAATCAGAAGCATTACTGGAGACAAATTTCGATGAAGATATGTCACCATCAAATCCATTAACAATTGATAGTAGAAGTTATAGCCAACCATTAGAGACTGCAATGTAATAATAATAATAATAATTTTAAATATATACTTTTTAATTATCGCACATAAAACGCAATTTTTTAATTTAATTTTAGTATTATATTTATATATATATTTTTAATCGATTATTAATTTATAATTTCGTTTTTATTTTTAACAAAATTGAACCAATTTTTTGTAAATATTCATATATAAATAATTGTATTTTTAAGAAATTATATATACTGCGACAAATTTTAATTTTTATTTAATTTCGTTTTAATATTTTTCATTTTGATATAAAAAAAACATCACAAAAAATCATTATTATTATTTATTATTTTTTTTAATTATTTTATACAACTAAAATTGTGTATTTACAAAAGGAAATAATAATAATAAGAGTAAGGAAAAGTGATTTTTTTATTAAAAAGGGTAATTTTTACTGCCTTATATTTATATTACAAAAAAAAATATGAATGAAATTATATATTAAAAAGAAAATAAAAAATCGCTATTTATATATACGTATATACGAAACGAAACGAAACGTAATGACTTTTTTTTTATATATATAATATATATTTATAGATTTTTATTAAAAAAAAAAAAGAATAAAAAAGACAAACAAAAAGGTATTGTTATAATTATAATAATAATAATAATTAGCACAATCGTTTTTTATATTATAATAATTTTATAAGTAAAAAATAACCGATAAAAATGTTTTATATTTTAAGTATATAAAAGTCGTATATAAAAAAAAAACAGAGCTCATTTTTATAAGATATTTACAGAATAATTTTGTTTTTAATAAATATTTTTAATAATAAGAAAAAACAATTTAAATATATTAAAAAAAAAATAATAAATTAAATAAAAAAAAAAAATTAATGACAAACGCATTTTAAATTATAAAATTTTTTATTATGAATTTTCCGATAATTTTCCAATAAAATATAATAATTATACAACAAATATTAATTTGAATATAAAATTTGAATATTAACTGATGGCATTCCCCCAATTGTTTTAAAAGAATGTGCATCTACTTTAGTACACCCACTTAGAAAACTCTTTCACAAATCATTTTCGAATGGAATATTTCCATCATCTTGGAAAATTGCTAATAATTCCAATTTCCAATTATCGCCTAATAGCCATAACATCAATACTTTCTAAGGTAATGGAGAAGATAGTAAATCGTATGACTGTGCAATATCTCGATGATAAAAAACTTATTAGTGATTGCCATAATATGGCTTCAGGCACAAACGATCTACAGACAGAGATTTACTAAATTATTTAACCGCAATAAAATAGGTAATAGTATTGCAAATTTTGGTGAAACACAAGTGGTTTCACTAGACATTACTATAAGGCTTTTGATAGAGTATGGCATAAGGCATTAATATCCAAATGCCATTCATTTGGATTAGAGGACACATTCTGTAAATGGGTTGGGAACTTTTTAGCTAATAGGCATATTAAGGTTGTATACTAGATGGAATTAGTTCCAAACTTTATCCGGTTTATTCTGGGGGGTACCTCAGGGTTGTGCTCTATCGTCCACTCTCCTTTTTGAATTTTTATTAATGATCTTTTATCGATAACAGAAAATTCAATGCACTGTTATGCAGACGATAGTACATTACATTCTTCGTATGAACTATACATCGTAATCATAATGCGAATCAAATGATTCAGTCTCGCCAGAAGATGATTTCCTCAATTAACAAAGATTTAGATTCAATATCTAATTGGGGAAGGATAAACTTAGTATAGAATTCAATCCATCTAAAACAAAGGCATGTTTGTTCTCAAACAAACGATCCATAAATGTTGACCCGATACTTATGCATGCATAATACAATTATCCCACAATCTAATGACCTATTAAATTTGGGAATATCTTTGTCAAACAACTTTTCATGGAGTAATAATATAATAATGGCAGCTAAAAAGGCAGCTAGTCGCATTGGATTTTTAAGAAGATCGAAAGCATTTCTGAATTCTGAAAATTTATCATTAGTTTATAGGTCTTTTATAAAAGACCACTTCAAGAGTACACTTCCTACATATGGGCTGGTGCCCCAATTACTACCTTGCAGTTTAGTGACAGGATCCAAAAACACGCTATTTCGCTGATCAGAAATGAAAAAATAACAAATTCCTTTGAATCATTGAATCATAGACGATCATCAGTAGCTTCATTGTGCACATTTTATATAGGTATTATTACCATGAATGGTCTAATGAAATTTTAAAGCTAATTCCTGAGCCAATTAGCTTCTCTTATAATTCGAGAAATTCACAAAAGGCTCATTCATATTCTGTAACTATTAGTTTTTATTTATCTATTAGTTTTTTGCGTATGAATGCCATCCCTGAACTAGTATTTCCCCCTACTTTTAATTATCAGTTATTTAAATTAAACATTTCATCTTATCTATAAAAACTAATCCACCTAAAGTGCAACTTGGACAATTGTTTGAAAACATATGAGTGATTTTTTCTTATTATGTTTTAGTAAACGAGTTTTTTTTATCTCATATGTTTGCTTTATTTTCAAAATTTCATAAATTAATCCACATATTATAATAGATTTACCACCCAAAATCACTTAAGTGTATTCAATGCATCTATAAGGTTCATCACCTGATTAAGTGCGATTTCGTTACGGGCTCACGGCAATAGAATTCCGAGGTTTTCCGAGGGGCGCTAAACCGATTCTGCCGTAGTATCGAACAAAAAAAAAATAAAAATATAATATTGCCAGGTTTTATATAGTATTTATAAAATATTATGTAAAAAAATTAAGATAAAATTGTTAGAATGGTCATTTTTTTTCCAACAACACTTTTGCGTACATATGTCGATACATTCTTTTTTATTATGTATATTGTATTTACTTACATTTTCAATTGAAATATAAATTTGTTTAAAAAAAAAAAATATCTGTATAACCAGATATTTTCCACTCTCAACAAATGAGAAAAACACTTTTTTTTTTTAATAATAAAAAAACCTAAAATTTAACACACTGTGGAAAATTCTATACTTTATGTAGTATTGGTAAAATTTTCCGATTAAAAATGTATAAGTTTTACTAACTCTGCGTGCATTCCTTTTATATACACACGATTTACTCTATAAGTCTATGCACTGTATTATAACTTCCACCGCACAAATTCCAAATGTTTGAATTTGTTTGAATTTTATCTTCAAAAACTTATACAAATGTAAAAATTTTACAAATCAAAATGATATAAAATAATATGGGATGATAGTATTTTTATATATTATAATATATATATATTATTGTATATAAAATTTGTAATAAACAAGATAAAAAATAAATAAATAAATATTACTTGACTATATCTGTACTATAAAAAAAAATACAAGTAAATTCTACAATTTGAATGCATGCATGTATTTTATTTTATTTATTTATAATTTAATCATTATTATTATTATTATTATATTTTTATACCGATCTGACATGTACAGAGTGAACAAAGCGATTGGGAAAAAGGTTGATGGATTTTTGAATGGGGTGGAAAGGAATAGGGTTCGCTCTCCATCATCCATCCACTGACTGATCGCACTCAGCCAACGTATAACAATTAATTTTTGCTTAAAGAAACTTGAACTTGAACTTGATCTGTTTTGAAAATGCGATGTCCTGGAACTAATTTGTTTTCCACCTAACAATACAAATTTTCTACTTTGATATAGAAATAATAACAAAAATATTTATTTGCCTTCGATTTTATACTTATATATAGTCATATCTGGGCGACTTCAACCAAATATAAGTGACTTCAACCGAATAACCCAAAAGATGAATGACTTTCGCGAATAAAGGAAAAGTTTTTCGATGTAACCGCTTTATTATAAACTTACAATAATATATGGCCATTAAGGATGCGAACACGAAGGATATGTTTTACTAAATATTCTGAAATGTTTTTTTTTTACGTTTTTTTTACTGTCTAAATCCTCATCATCATATTGTACACTCTGTACTGCATATATGCGAGAATGAAAATGTATGTGGGTGTACTTTTTTTTTAATATAAAATTATTTTTATATACATATATACAATGAAATATTTATTTTATTATTATTGTAACATATGCAGTAATACGCAGGCTTAAAATAAATTACTGTACTGTAGCGTAATATATATATATATATATATAATAATATTTGCTATATATATATTTAGATATGAATATATGTATATATAAAATTATACAATTTTGTTATATTTTTTATTACATTATGTATATGTATGTATATAGATAAATAATGATCGTGTTCTGTATATCTATATATATATATTATATTATCATTTATTAAATAATAAAAAACAAAACAAAACAAAACGTATATATGAATTTGTATTATGCCGGACCAGAGTCGTATTTATGAGTATACATATCATTTCAAAATTCAACCATTTAATGAATGTAAATGTGTTTTCTGGCAGAAAAACTTTGAATAAAATGGTAAGATTTATCAATTTTTACTGCAGAGTTTGTTCTACAACCCCATTTGCATGTTGAGGGAACTTTTTAGAGAATTTAAATAGAATATTTTTATCTACTGCAGTGTTTTTGTTTTTGAATACAATATCTAAACTATATATATTGAATATATTGATTCAATCACAAAATTGTCAAAATCCGACTCTGTCCCACATAAATCAATCGAGTTGCATACATATATATGCATATATATACGATTTAATAATATCACAACAACAACACCATATAAATAATCATTCCAACCAGGAACAACAACACAACACTTACATATCGAAGTCGAATCGAAGAAAGCAAAACAATAACAAAATTACACCACCTCCAAGTTATATATTAGATTGTCTAAAAAGTATTGATAATTTTTTTTACAAAATTCAAACAATTTTTTTATATATTTCAAATGAACTTTATTAAACCAAATATGCGCCGTTTTGATCGATGACCCTTTGCCATTTTTCTGGTAAAGACATTATCCCATCACTGTAGACTGTACTTCTGTGTTTTCTGGGCAAAAAATTGATCCAAGTGCATTTTGCAGTCCCAGTCTGCGGAATTTAATTTTAAACCATTAAGGGAGTTCTGCAGAGACCGGAACAAATGATAATCTGAAGGTGCAAGGTCCGGGCTATATGGTGGATGCATTAAAACTTCCCAGCCAAACTCTCTAAGTTTCTGCCGAGTCATCAAAGATGTGTGTGGTCTGGCGTTGTCATGATGGAACACAACACCCTTTCGATTGATTAATTCTGGACGTTTTTTTTTAATCTCGTGCTTCAATCTTGTTAATTGTTGACAATAGAGATCGGAATCAATGGTTTGACCGGGTGCTAGTAATTCATAATGAACAATTCCTTTCCAATCCCACCAAACAGACAGAATTACCTTTCTTGGTGTTAATCCAGGTTTTGCTACTGTTTTTTGGGAGCTTCACCCTTCTTGGACCACGATCTTTTTCGTACATTATTATCGTATGTGATCCATTTTTCATCACCGGTAATCATTCGCATTAAAAATGACTCGATTTCGTTCCTTTTAAACAGCGTTTCGCAAATGGAAATTCGGTTCATTAAATTGTTTTGTGTTAATTCATGTGGTACCCAAACATCGAGCTTTTTCTTGTATCCGCAGCCTTTGTCAAATGGTTTAAAACTGTTTGACTGATGGATGTTTAGTTCTTTAGCGATATCATGACTGCTTACGTGTCAATTTTCTTTAATTTTTGATATGATTTCATCGACTTTTTCAGTGATTGGTCGACCAGAACGAGGTGCATCTTTGACATCAAAATTACCGGAACGAAATCGAGCAAACCATCTATAGGCTGTTAATTTTGATAAAGTTCCTTCACCGTAAACTGCACAAATTTGTTCATGTGCCTGCGTTGCATTTTCACCTTTTTCATAATAAAATTGTAAAATGTATCGAATTTTTTCACTAATTTCGCTCATCTTTAATGCACTTCGACTTTTAAATGACTAAACAAATTTAATTTTTTTTTTTTTTTTTATCTACGAAATGTCATCTTTCGAACATATGTTAGTGTTACCTGATCAGATTAGTACTACTTGAAATATTCAATTATAATGACATCCTATTTATAAAAATTATCAATACTTTTTCGACAACCTAATATTATATATTTGGTATATCTGGCTGAAAATAATACTCCAAGTGTATTGGGTATATAATACAATACTGGGGATACCTAATAGATTCATTCTATATAGTATTTGTGTGTGCGTATACATATAATCAGTAATATATTGTATTTTTTATCGTATCGTATTATATACATGTTTAGATAGACTCTATATATTTATACTCTTGTCATCATCAATGGAGATATATATATATATATATATATATATATTTTCACAATAATATTTGTATATACTATCGTTCACATTTTCACATTTCATTCAATAAGGTAAACTTTGTGTTTAGTTAAAATTGTATTTATTCTTTCTATTTTGTATATATATATAAATATAGTCAATTACATATATATATATAGTGAGTGTAACGGTGTAACACAACAGACCATATCAGCAGCACCATATACAGTGCCAAATGTACAAATATATAAAAGTGCTACGATATTTTACATATAAATGCGTGTTTTTTTGTGTTAAATAAATTAATAAAAAAAAAAAAAAAAGTATCAAAAAGAAAAGCTAGGAAAAACATAATAATATATGTATATATATAATTTTGTTATATCCACCGATAATCATCCATCCATCCGCCATCCGCCAACCGCATCCAGTCGTCTCCAACAACAACAATACAATAATATAAATATAGTAAATTTCCATCCATTCATTTAGCGATATAAAAAATTTTTTTGAGATTAAATTTATCTATCTATATGTATATTTGAATTTAAATCGTGTAACTTCTTATACATGTATATGAATACTATACGCGATATAGTAAAATATATATATATATATATATATAGAGAAGAAAACGTTTCGGTTGTTGTTCTCATATACAACATTTATTTTTATAACAATTCTACAATAACAAAATAAAAAAAAAAAAAAAAGAAAAACAATAACTAAAAATATATATATAATATAATTTATAAAAATAAAATATACTTATATATATCTTTCTTTATATATGCATATGTTATGTACATTGAATAAATAAAATTATATATGATGATATGATGAAGATATATAGAGTTATAGTAAAAATAAAGTAAAATACAACAAAGAAATATTATTATTATTATATTATTATTATTATTATTATTATTATTATTTATTATTATTATATTATTATTATTATAAAAGAACCCAGTGAAGAAGAAGAAGAAGAAAAAGAAGAAAATACTTGTGTATACTGCTGTATAACAGCGAAGAAGAAGGCATATATATATTTTACTATATGTATATGTAAAAATATCATACAAAATTTTATATTTATTTATTTTTCTTTTACAATTTTTTACTATAAATTTTTTTTTGTTTTTTATTATTTTGAATAGTACAAATTTGTACTATTTGACTATTTGTGTGTATATTTTTGATCGAATAGCATCGAAAAAGTAAAAAAGTAGAAGAAGAAGAAGAAAAATATTATACAAATCAAAAGAAAAATAATTAATGATTATTAATATTTAATATTGTTCTTCTTATTCAAAAATTCACGTCGTGTTTTATTTTGTTATAAATTAATTTATTTAAATAATAATTATACTTGGAATGTAAAAAAAAAAAAAAAAGAACACATATAAAAAAATAAAATTCATTCAATTAAAAAAAAAAAATACATTCATTCGCTCATATGGAATTTATATAAATAAAATTGTGTGCATATAATCGCAATTGTAAATAGATATATATATTATTATTGTTGTTATTTTATTTAAAATTTTTTTATTTTATTTTATTTAATTTTTTTTTTTTACAATTGTCGTCGTCGTCGTCGTCGTTGCGTATCTCGCTATACTATATACATTATTTGTATATATATTTAAAAAATAAAAAAAGAAAAAAAGTCAAACACACGGCCAGTATATAAAAGTTTAAAAAAAAAAAAATTAATTAAATTATTGCATTTTTTTTTTATAAATTTATTTCTATTCAAGAATACGTGCGTACTTTTTTTTTTAATTTTTTTTTTTTGTATTTATATATTTTTAGTGTGCGTGTAAATATATAAATAAAAATTTAGTGTAAAAATATAATTAAATTAATTAGGTATTTTATTTGTTCCTGACAAAAAAAAAAAAATTTGATTTTTTTTTCTATTAATTGTGTGATCCATAATAATAATGGTATGATATATTTATTTTTATAATTTTGACTTAAAATATTATTATATATAAAATGAATGTATACTATAGTAATAATTAATTAATTTATATATATATATATGCGTGTGGGTGCGTGTGAGTGTGTGTATTAAATTTCTTCACTTATACTATGCATTATATAAAATGGAAAATTTTGTTAATTTTTGTTATATATGATTTGAATTTATATGAGAATGGATATTTTTTGAAATTATTATTTTTTTTTTTTTAAATTATATATAGAATAGTCTGTATATGTTATCGCAAAACAAAGGATATGTTATTGTATATATAGATATTTATGTGCGAATGCATTTATATTATATATTGTGCTATCTGTAATCTGTTATTGGTAATTTTATTACTATTCTATATATGTACATATATAGGAAAATGTATATAATGTGCAAAATGAAAATTTTGCGTAAATGGACCCTTTATTTCCTATTTTTGGGTGAAAAATTCATATATATACCTATTATATATATATATATATATCTATATAGATATTTTCACGTTATGAAAATCGATTGGTCCCGGTGTAAAACACGCAAATGTATTGTAAAACGTATGTACATATTTTATATATATATATATATACATTCTGTCAAATAAGTACTCGGAAATTTGAAATTAAACACAAACAACTTATCAATCATCTAAATTTATTATATCCCCTTCAAAATAGGCCCCTTCTGAGGCCTATTTACACTTCTTCCAACGAACAATCCAATCATCGAAACACTTTTTAAAGCTACATTCCGGGATGGCCTTCAGTTCTCGCTTCGAATTAGTTTTGATGTCTTCAATGCTCTCAAAACGGGTTCCACGAAGTGGTAATTTGAGTTTCGGAAACAGGAAAAAGTCACACGGGGCATCAGTTATGATGCGTTCGATGAACGTTGGATCGGAATTTACGCGTTCAAGCATGTCTTCAGCCACCTTACTGCGATTCACTTTTTGAAGAAAATTCAGATCTTTTGGCACCAATCACGCTGCGACTTTCCGCATACCCAAAACATCAACCAAAATATGACGAGCGGTCTCATGAGACATTTTCATTTCTTGGGCTATCTCTCGCAAACTATATAATGACGATTTTCGAGCACCATTTCCTTTATTTTGTCGACGTTTTCTTCAGTTGAAGAGGTCGAAGGCCGTCCTGAACGTTGCAAATCGTTCACTTTTTCTCGCCCTCTTTGAACGATTTATACCAATTGTAAACTTGAGTTTTCGACATGGTTGAATTACCAAATTTTTGTTTTCAACATTTCCAAAACGTTTTGGCACAAGAAATTTCGTTTGAAACAAAAAATTTCACACAAACTCTTTGTTCGATATCGATTTTATCCATAGTGAAAATCGCAACGCACACAAAACTTGTTCCCTGGTTGACTTGTTCCTAACGACGCCGTAAACAAACCAAATGACACACAGCGATAACAATTGACAGAATAGTTGCTGACAGTTGTGCCAACCTGGGAAAAAAAAATGTTTGAAATATTCTCGGTGGGAAAATTTAAAATGAGAATTTCCGGGTACTTATTTGCCAGAATGTATAGTACATATGAACGTGTGTATTTTATAAAATTCACGTTCATATATTGTATATCCAAAAGTAAAACGAGATATATACATATTTGTATGTATGTAAACGATGTAATACGTATATATTTATAAATATATATAAATGCATATCAGAACGATATGTATATATATAAAATTTTATTCATCATTGTATATTTTATATGTCTCCCAATATAATATGATGAGGACTCCCTTTCTGCTGATAATATAATAATAATAATAATAATAATAATCATTTATAAATAATAATAAATAAATAAACATTTTATAATATAAATATAATACTATTTCGTACGTATATCTATATATATACTATATAGATTATACTCCCCGGTTAGACTTGTGTTTAACATTCACTATATTTGTATATATATACACATTTAAATGCTATCACAAAGTTTTTAAAAGTATATTTACACATATATTTACAAGATGATTCATCATGAAAAATCTAAAGTTATATTGTTAAAAAAAATCAAAATATCTCGTAACGTAACTCCCTAATATTTAATATTTTAACACATTTGTTTTTCTATTGAAAATTCATTGTAAAAAAATTTTATACCATATAAATTCTTTCATACACTTACCTGTTTTAGGTGGATCGATCTATTGTGCAAATTCTTTTATTACAGATATCTATTTATATTCATATTACATGATCCTACATATAACTTTTTCCTATATAACAAAAATATTCTGAATCACACTGTTATAAAAGTTACAATATAATGTATAATATAATGAAAATTATATTCATGAATGTACTACAATATAATATATACAATATATATATAAATGACAAAGAGACCCACATGTTTTATTTTCTTGAATTACTTCAATTATAATATCATTCGCATCGAATATATATATAAATACAGTAAAATCAGAAATAATATATTTCCAAACGTATGTATATCGACCGAACAAATAAAGATCAATAAATTATAATAATAATAATATATGATAAACTTGAACATTGTATTGCGATATAGCGACTTCCATTTGTACGATTATATGAAATTTGATATGACTTTTAAAAACGACAAATAAATTTGACATGGTATTTTATTCCCTTATTTTAGATATACAAATATAGAAAATAAATTGTATATATATATGATAAAATTCACGTGGTGCAGGGATTAAATATATAGTAAATAATTTTCAATTCAATAATATTACAAAACGTTCCGTTAAATGTCCTTAAAAATATCTAAACTATATGTAAAACGGTCAAACACATATTTATAGTGGCAAATAAATGCGTGTGGTATTTACTGTAAAACTTTTACTGATTATTTTTTTTTTTTTGTACAACAATTTGCTTTTTTTTGTTTTTTTTTTTTTACTATGACACAGAGTAAAACATTCGGATATATATACAAATACAATACGAGAGTTTAATTTATTTTTACAAACGATTCAATTCATATTATAATATTTATTATTATTATTATTATATGAACAAAACTTATACAAACATATCTACAAACTAAAAAGGTATATAATGATGATGATGATGAAAACAACATTCATATTTTTTGTCTATATATAGACGCAATATAATACCAATTATATTTGTTTTATAGATATATTTATATATGAATATATTGAATACGCGATCGTGATAAATGCAATTATCAATGAATAAATTTTGGAAAATTTCAAATTTTAATATAATTCGATGTTAAAAGATGTTATTCATTTAACTTAATTTACCATAAACATCCTTACGGAAAAATTAAACGATCATATATCCTTAATGAATATAGAAGTAGTAAATTTAGTCAATTTCTTTTTTTATAATAAACAATAAACTATCAAATTTTCCAATTTTTCATTGAATAAAGGGGATGAATGTATAAGGGATTATACAGCAGGTATATTCAAAAGAAACATTTCCTATAATACAGCGGAAACGTTAAATTTTATAAAACTGTGTGAATCCTATTGGACCTGACGTAAGTGGTTCTATATATATATATATATATATATACCCTAAACTCATTCTTGTCTATTAGAACAATCAAATTATTCAATATACTGCCTTTTAATAACTTGGATTCTTCTAAAAAAAAAAAACCCCCAACAAAGTGTTTTAAACTGTATTTCTGTATTTCATATTTCATATTTTTAACATACATATATAATACTCATATATGTCGCATTAACAACCAACCCTATACTATATGCCCATCCATATATCCAACAAGATTTATCATTGCGTGTGCATAATAAACCAACCAACAATTTAAAAACGGGTTTTGCATATATACTCGTCGTATAGCGTTATGGTTATTTTAAACATCATTTCATATATATTGTGCCTGGCTATGTTTTGGATAGGTGTTGGAAGAATATTAAACATAAAATAAGGTTCATAAAAAAATGTTTATATATATAATAATATACAGATGAAGATATTATTATGGGTAATAAATCTCATCATATCATGTATATATATATGTATGGTATGCTGTAAAAGCATATAATCATCAATATATGGATGGATATATAGATACTCTTATAAGTATAAACATGATTTCATATTTATTATTACCTAATGATCGCGGACACATAAATAATTTAAAAATTATGATATTTTGTAACATATATATATATGCATATAATAGTGCGTTTGTCAATTTAAAAATGAAAAGAAATATAAGGACTTTTGAACGATCTAAAAATTTTAATTTGTATATGAATTCACAAGATATGAAATTTTTTGATAAAAATGCATTTTTTCCTTCCAATTTATATTTATATATGTGCTGTGTACAACCAAATAAAAATATATCAGCTGTAGTATAAAGTATATTTTTAGATAAAAAAAAATATATATAAAAAACAGTAAATAACATAAACACATATTTAGTTAAATACATTGGTTAAATTTAAATAAATTAAATGAAAAAATATATGTATTATTTATATATATATATATATTCATTTTGTTGTACCACCACCAATATACCAGTTTTATTTTTCACCATAAATATTTCATATTTATACATATTGAATACACTATACCATTTATTTATATACATTTTATGATATAATATTTACAGCAGTGTTCAAAACAGTTGAGATTTAGATATATAGAAAGGAAAATTTGGTGAACCGAACTATAAATGATAACGTTTTTTCTATTTAAAGCGGGTACTAAAAGCAATCCTTCCAATTATCGCCCAATAGCCATAACATCAATACTTTCTAAGGTAAAGGAGAAGATAGTAAATCGTATGATTGTGCAATATCTCGATGATAAAGAACTTATTAGTGATTTCCAATATGGCTTCAGGCACAAACGATCTACAGACAGAGATTTACTAAATTATTTAACCAATAAAATAGGTAATAGTATTGCAAATTTTGGTGAAACACAAGTGGTTTCACTATAGACATTACTAAGGCTTTTGATAGAATGGCAATGGCATAAGGCATTAATATCCAAATGCCATTCATTTGGATTAGGGGACGCACATTCTGTAAATGGGTTGGGAACTTTTTAGCTAATAGGCATATTAAGGTTGTACTGTACTAGATGGAATTAGTTCCAAACTTTATCCGGTTTATTCTGGGGTACCTCAGGGTTGTGCTCTATCGTCCACTCTCTTTTTTTCAATTTTTATTAATGATCTTTTATCGATAACAGAAAACCCAATGCACTCTGTTATGCAGACGATAGTACATTACATTCTTCGTATGAACTACATCGTAATAATATAATGCGAATCAAATGATTCAGTCTCGCCAGAAGATGATTTCCTCAATTAACAAAGATTTAGATTTAATATCTAATTGGGGAAGGATAAATTTAGTATAGAATTCAATCCATCTAAAACAAAGGCATGTTTGTTCTCAAACAAAAGATCCATAAATGTTGACCCAATACTTACGCATAATACAATTATTCCACAATCTAATGACCTATTAAATTTGGGAATATCTTTGTCAAACAACTTTTCATGTATAGTAATAATATAATAATTGCGGCTAAAAAGGCAGCTAGTCGCATTGGATTTTTAAGAAGATCGAAAGAATTTCTCAATTCTGAAAATTTAGCATTAGTTTATAGGCCTTTTATAAGACCACTTCTAGAGTACAATTCCTACATATGGGCTGGTGCACCAATTACTACCCTTCAGTTTAGTGCGACAGGATCCAAAAACACGCTATTTCGCTGATCAGAAATGAAACAATAACAAATTCCATTGAATCATTGGATCATAGACGATCATCAGTAGCTTCATTGTGCACATTTTATATAGGTATTATTAACATGAATGCTCTAATGAAATTTTAAAGCCAATTAACTTCTCTTATAATTCGAGAAATTCACAAAAGGCTCATTCATATTCTTTATATCTATTATAGTTTTTTGCGAAAAACAGATTTGGAAATTCATTTTTCCCAAAAACAGCAAGATTATGGAATAGTCTCCCTGAACTAGTATTTCCCCCTATACTTTTGATTATCATTTATTTAAATTAAACATTTCATCTTATCTATAAAAACTAATCCACCTAAAGTGCAACTTGGACAATTGTTTGAAAAAACATATGAGTGATTTTTTCTTATTATGTTTTAGTAAAAGTTTTTTTTTTATCTCATATGTTTGGTTTATTTTCAAAATTTCATAAATTAATCCACATATTATAATAGATTTACCACCCAAAATCAATCACAAGTGTATTCAATGCATCTAAGGTTCATCACCTGATTAAGTGATTTCGTTACGGGCTCACGGCAATAGAATTCCGAGGTTTTACGGGTGCTAAACCGATTCTGCCGTAGTAACGAACAAAAAAAAAATTTTCCCGGTAAGGGTGTAATTAAAACAGATACTCTAATAACCATAAAAGTCATGTAAATACAAAACATCAAACATCTGAATTGAAACCTTAAATCCGTCTTACAAATAATTGTTTTACGAGTTTTTAACCTGATCCCTTCCGGGAATTAAGGGATGAAATCCTCATTAAATTTAATGTTTTATATTATGGATGTAATAATGTTATTTTTAGTATATCGCTATAAATCAATTTGAACTCGACTGTATAAATTTTCTATAATATTTTTTGATATATAGCAGCAAACAATTTTTCATCGGCTCGGCTATTTTACAACTCTCTGCCTGCATGTACATTTGTTCAATATAAAAAAAAAAAAAACCTGTACTTTTACGAAATAATATTTTTGTAATTTATTAGTATTATTATTATTATTATATTACTATATTACCGCTGTTGTTGTTTAATGATCAGAATTTCCGATCAGAAGAAAATTTCAATATGTACGAAAATGTGATTTTATTTGATTGATCAAAATTTAGATATTTTCTTTTTTTTTTGTAATAGTTTATATATATATATATATATATCGCAAATCATTTATATTATATGCGATTATATACAACATATAATGGTCATATGATGCACATACAGCATCCATTACACAGATCGATATGTATATATATATAATATATATATATATATAGCAGTTAATTGGTAACTGCTCTGCCTGAAAGTACCACATATATATATATACATAAAATAATCGGTTTTTCGTTTTCTTTTTTGTTTCTTTATTATTAAATCTTCTGGTATTCTGTGAATATTTATTTGTATATATATATATATATATAGTAAAAAAGAAACAGTAAAAATGATAAAAAAAAAATCTATATATACAATTTTGATATCATGTCATCGTCATCTCGTTTTTTTATAATCATTAATTTTATACTACCATATAAACTCTATATATATAAAATAATAATAATCAATACAAAATATATATGTATACAATTGGATGTGTATATATACATTGAAAATACAGAGTTGATATAAAATATATATACAAGTATATTTCGTTTATGCATTTGTACGACCGTGTAAGCGACGATCCCTCTATTTTGAGATGATGATAAGAGAACTGATATAAAACATTTTTTTATAATACAGAGGTATAATAAAATATAAAATAATATTAGAGTATACATATGTATAATTTATATAATATCATTATTATTATTATTATTATTATTATTATAATATTATATATTTTATGTACATACGTAAATTTGTGTAGGTGAATATATGTTAAAAGGAAAAATTCTAAAAAAAAAAAAAACAAAATCTATATATATACATAGAGTTTAGTTTTTTATTTGATACGCGGCGGTGGTGGTGTTGTTGTGTTTTTAGTGGTTGTTGGTTGTATATTTATTTTATTTTTTTGTTTTTTTTTTTTTCACATAAATATATATACTATACATATGTGTGTTGTTTTTCATCATCATCCATATATATTAGGTGGATGAAGAATTCCTTTATTGTGTTGTATTTTTGCTTCCAACAAAAAAAAAAAACGAATAAGGAAAAAAAATTACTTCTTCTTTCTTGATTTTATACGTATATCGTGAAAACTATATATATATATATAATATTGTATGTTGTGTGAAGATCAATTGAAGAACACGACTACAAAAAAAAAAAAAAAAAAAAACTGCTTAACATTGCGGGAGCATATTTTTTATTATATTATTAAGCATTTTCATTTTATTATTTGTTCAAATTTTATACAATTTTTTATTATTTTTTTTTTTTGAAACCATTCAATGGAGTTAAAAAACAAAAAATATTATGAAAATAAATTCATATAAATAAATACAAAAAAAAAAAATACACAAATACACATCGGTGCTTATATATATATGCATATAAAATTATTATATATGAAATAATATTATTTAATATAAATATTTTATATATATATATATGTTATATATATAAATATAAGACGGTAAAGTGTATAGAAATTAATGAAGTCGTCGTCTGTTTGTTGTGCGGTGAGTGCTGTGTGTGGTGTACGGAAGTGTTGTTAAAAAAATATATTAAAAAAAAAAAAACAAGTGTAGAAAAAAAAAAATAGAAAAAGAAAATAGGAAAAATTGTAAAAGAAAAAAAAAATAATTAATTTTTCAAAATAAAATCACCAAAAAATATAATGTTATTTTGAAATTTTCCCAAATTTTTTACTATTGACATTTTATATTATTAAAAAAATAAAATATAGAATTTTCCTACATATCCTTATGTAAAAAAAACAAAAAAACAAATTATAAAGACGTGAAAAACAAATAACAAAGAAAAAGTTGATATATTAATGATTTTTCAAAACGAAAAAATTCTTTATTTATAAAAAAAAATAAATATATACCGCTTATCACCACCACATCTTCACACATCGCATTCTCACGCGACATCATATCATCTATATATATAATATAATTTGTATAAATTAAAATTATTTAGATGAAAATTATTTAATATATATTTATTTATTTATTTTGCATTCCCCATTATTTTATTTTTGTGCATTGTGTTTTTTTTTTATTTTTGTAAAATTAATTGACACCAAAATTTTGTAAAAAAAAAAAAAAAAAAAAAATTGTATATTCACAAATGAAAATTCGTTTTTTGATAAAGAAAATTTATTATATTTTTTTTATAGAGATTATTTTATTAATTTTATTCATTTTTTTAACCGCAATCATTTCATAAATAAAATATAGTGGATCATATAAAAAAAAAAAAAAAATAAACAAATAAAAAAAAGGATAATTCACTTTTGATCCTTATTATTATTACATTTTTTTTTTTTTTTCTTTATGCGCGAAATAAAATTTTTTTCCGGAAAAAAGTGCAAAATTTTTCATATATTCAACTGTAAAAATCAATGAAAATCACAATTTTTTTTCGTGCGTGTCTGTCTGCATTATCACGTCGTCTATATATCATTAATTCATACACAGTAGATTATAATTATAATTTATTAAAAACGATATATTAATTATTGATAGTATAAAAATATAAATAATAACATATTAAAATATTTAAAATCCACAAAAAAAAAAAAAAAAAATAAAAAGGAATTTTCATATATTATATTTGAAAAGATTTTCATATATATATATTTATATATATAAATAAATAAATTTAAAAAAATTGTGCTGCGTATGGCCGGCCAAAATATGCTTAAATATTTAACGCACAAACTTCGTACACAATCAATAAATGAAGATAATAATAATGTTCATACAAAGGTATTTTTTATTTATTATATATTCATATTTTTTTCTTTTGGTTTTTCTCTTTTGTAAATTGATTGTTAAAAAATAATTTTATTATACAAAAATAAATATACAAAAAGAAAAATAAAATCCCCCCCCCCCCACTCAAAAAAATGAAAAACTACAAACAATAAGAGTTTTAAGAAAGAAAATCGGGAAAAACCTTTTATTATGATGATTATTTTTTTTTTTTTTTACCAGGGTTTTTAATATTATATATATAAATTTTTCCTTTTTTTGAAGGTCACAAAAGAAAATGGTGGCTGATGTATGTGTACGTTTTTTTTTTTATTATTATTGATGTTATATATACAAAGATTATTTTTCATTTCTATATATATATATATATATATATATAAATTTTATATATTCTTGTGCAGCAGAGTACATTCCTATATATATATATTTGAGAAATAATAATGTGTACAAATAGAAAATATACGTGTAAAGTTCATTGTTGCCATATACTAAAAAGAGATGAAAATTTTAACGTTTTTATACCATTCGAGAAAATTTGTGGTGGGTGAAAACTTTAAATTTAGATCTATCTCTATATATAAATATATATAAATGTTCATCAGCTATACGCAGGATAGGAAATTCTTTTCTTTTTCATTTTTCATCCAATATATTATATCTATATAGAATATATTCAATATATATATATATGTATATAAAACGTGTATATGGTGTCAAGATACTGTATACACGTTTTACGATATTATTACATAAATTTTGTATACTATATATATTTTATAGTATATTATGTACATATATATGATGTTGAATTTTTATATACAGAATGTCTATAGTGGATTAAGAAAATTACCTAATTTTACCGGTTCCTTATATAAATTATACACTTTTATAATAACGTTTGAATTAATACAGAAATATATTATAGAATGGTTCATTTACTATGTTTATTCAAATATATTCAAGTAGAAGAATTTTCATCCCTTCTGATTTGATTTTTTCATTATAATCGTTAATGAAATGTTTTTCCTTAACGATTTATAAGATATCTTGATACATTGTCAATTTTATTTTAATATGAGAATTTCCACAGACGTAAGAGCATATATGGTTTTCTGTCTTTGCCACCCTGCGTTAGATATAGGACTTTCAATGCACCACAACAAAGCCGTTTAAAATATTAGGTTGTCTAAAAAGTATTGATAATTTTTTTTTACAAAATTCTAACGATTTTTTTATTTATTTCAAATGAACTTTATTAAACCAAATATGCGCCGTTTTGATCGATGACCCTTTGCCATTTTTCTGGTAAAGACATTATCCCATCACTGTAGAACTTCTGTGTGTTTTCTGGGCAAAAAACTGATCCAAGTGCATTTTGCAGTCCTCTGCGGAATTTAATTTTAAACCATTAAGGGAGTTCTGCAGAGACCGGAACAAATGATAATCTGAAGGTGCAAGGTACGGGCTATATGGTAGTGATGCATTAAAACTTCCCAGCCAAACTCTCTCAGTTTCTGCCGAGTCATCAAAGATGTGTGTGGTCTGGCGTTGTCATGATGGAACACAACACCCTTTCGATTGATTAATTCTGGATGTTTTTTTTTAATCTCGTGCTTCAATCTTGTTAATTGTTGACAATAGAGATCGGAATCAATGGTTTGACCGGGTGCTAGTAATTCATAATGAACGATTCCCTTTCCAATCCCACCAAACAGACAGCATTACCTTTCTTGGTGTTAATCCAGGTTTTGCTACTGTTTTTTAGGAGCTTCACCCTTCTTGGACCACGATCTTTTTCGTACATTATTATCGTATGTGATCCATTTTTCATCACCTGTAATCATTCGCTTTAAAAATGACTCGATTTCGTTCCTTTTAAACAGCGTTTCGCAAATGGAAATTCGGTTCATTATTTATGTTTTGTGTTAATTCATGTGGTACCCAAACATCGAGCTTTTTCTTGTATCCGCAGCCTTTGTCAAATGGTTTAAAACTGTTTGGTGATGGATGTTTAGTTTTTTAGCGATATCATGACTGCTTACGTGTCGATTTTCTTCAATTTTTGATATGATTTCATCGACTTTTTCAGTGATTGGTCGACCAGAACGAGGTGCATCTTTGACATCAAAATTACCGAAACGAAATCGAGCAAACCATCTCTATAGGCTGTTAATTTTGATAAAGTTCCTTCACCGTAAACTGCACAAATTTGTTCATTTGCCTGCGTTGCATTTTCACCTTTTTCATAATAAAATTGTAAAATGTATCGAATTTTTTCACTAATTTCGCTCATCTTTAATGCACTACAACTTTTAAATGACTAAACAAATTTAATTTTTTTTTATTTTTTTTTTTATCTACGAAATGTCATATTTCGAACATATGTTAGTGTTACCTAATCAGATTATTTCTACTTGAAATATTCAATTATAATGACATCTATTTATAAAAATTATCAATACTTTTTCGACAACCTAATATACTGTAATAGATATTCTGTATATATATACATACAGATATTTAATATCTAATAAAATGTTTATTAAGAAGCGTTCTCAGGATATTCATATTCAATTTTTTATTTTTTTACAAATTCTATATTATAAAGAAAAAACGTAATAAACAGCAAAAACATACGAAAATATAAGACCGAAAAGTTAAAAAAAATAAAAAGATTATAATAATAATAATAATAATAATAATAACAATTTATATAATAATACTATTTTCATAAACGAGTAGATTAACGAACGATTCGATATGATACGACAAAGAACAAAGGAATATCATATGATATGTTGATGACGAGGTTCCCATACTATTTATATAAAATATATATACCAGAAAAATACCAATAATATATATATATATAAATAAAATACACAAAATACTATTCATATAAATTTACAATGCTGTTGTGTATACTAACCATATAAAATATCTACAAACCTTATGTCATTTTCGGTTTCATTTTTATTATTATTTTACACGCTCAATAGAATCAGTCATATCATTATCGCATATATATATATATATATATATATATTTAGATTTAAGAATACACACCAAGAATATATTTTCTTGCATAATAATAATAATATAATTTATTAAGATCCAGCAACAAATAATTTATAAGCAAGAACAACGCATTGACATCACAACAAACAAGAACATTATTATTATTATTATTATATTATATATAAAAAAAAATCCATCAAGATATATTTCAATGTTGTATGTACATTTATAATAAAAACATACATTGATTTTATTTTATATTATATAAAGTATAAAATATTATATATATTTATATATCGCAGTGCGGTGACCATATTTAATTTGAATAGTTGAAATAATAAAAAAAAACAATAAAAGTATCTAAAAATATCTGATACTTAAAGATTCCTCTTGTTATTTTCCAATGAATCTATTTGGTAGATAGCTAATTTTTTTATAATATCATATAAAAAGATTATCAATATTATTATAGTTTTGATAGCTATATATAGGTTATTAAACATTAAATTATGAAATAAAAAAGTGTTTGGCCAACACCTAGAATAGAAAACATTTGTGAAAATGTTCCCAAGGGGGTTTGAAGAAGATAAGAACACAATTAATTTATGACACAACACCCTTATTTATATATTTATCTTAATTACCCAATAACCCCTTGGGTTTCTTCCATTTGAT
The DNA here is from genome assembly GCA_958336335.1 of Dilophus febrilis. Lineage (NCBI taxonomy): Eukaryota > Metazoa > Arthropoda > Insecta > Diptera > Bibionidae > Dilophus > Dilophus febrilis. The sequence continues at coordinate 43,629,887 of OY284471.1, read as the reverse complement.
TTAATTGATCGCCATATACATACGTATATATATATGTGTAAATATATATATATAAAAGTGTTTGTACAATAAATCTTTGTAGTTTGTACACGTATATATATCTATCTATATATCATATGGTATATAATTATACATACAATAAATATATATATTAATATATAAAGTAAGAAGATAAAATGAAGAACAAAAAAAATTAATATTCGCCCACTATATCATTATATAGAAAATTATACAATAGATTGTTTATATGTAATCTACGGTAAAGTATTTTACATATATATAAATATATGAATTTTTTAAATATACATAAAGAATTATATATGAAATATGGCGTTATATTATAATATATGACGACTGAAATATAATGAAACAAAATCTTCATTAGGTTAGGTTTGTTTTTTTTTTGCTCTTATATGAAGTATAAAGATTTACATAAAATATATAGAATTTATTAGAATATCTTAAAAATTTTAACTTTATATATCGCCGTCCCCTATTCGCGGTATATAATAACAATGAGAGGTTTGATTAAAATAAACCTCTTAATGTAAGAAGAAACAAATAAAATCTCAAACTGTTAAGCCTATAAACGTGAACATTTTCATTTTGAATTCAATGAATGACATTAATTATACAAAGGATCATTATAGAAGAGATAATTTAAAATACTATGCTATATTGTATATAAAAACAATTTCTAAAATATAGAATATAATCTTCTTATGTTAGTTAGTCATCCATCATATAATAATATATCCATCCAAACCACACAAAACCTATATAGATTGAGATAATTTAAATTTTTTAACCACTTTTTTATATATATTTATATCTATTCATATTTAATTAATTGTGTGCATAAAATAAAAGACGATATAATATTGATAATAAAAAAAACAACAAAAATTGATGTTTCAAAGGTTCATCATCACTATATATAGTATATAAAATAAACTTATTCAAGTATAAAATATTTTAATTTTCAATAAACATACACTTTTATTTTATAAATGTTCAACGGACTATCGCATGTATATATATATACTTACTTTATATATGCATAGTTTCTTTTAATTAATATTTTATTTAATTAATTTTATATATACATAATATTATAAATATCCATGTATCAGAAACTATATGTATATATAGTGATTAAATTGACCCTTTTCTGTTTACACATATCAATCAATCACACTATATATATATCCATATATCTATCGTCGTATATGCATATATTTTTATACAATATATATGCAATAACGAGCGAGGCAATACCACATACAAAATTCCAATAAATTAATAATGAAATCAGATTATAAATTATTTATATTATTATATATAAATAAAATATAATATACACATTCCATATATACTATATATGATGAGGAATCTTGTGTGTATGCTTAATTAAAATTCTATATTTTATTCTTACGTAATCTATATGTGTTACTCTAGATTTATAGTATAAATATACACCTCTATCTAAACTATATATATATATATTGATATATATTGATTTTATTTTGTCATCATACACACGCGTTCAGTTTCTATATAGCTTTATATTAAGTGTGTAATTTTGTGACTCATTTTCTTTACTATATACATAATAATATATATGATTTGGTATTTTATTTTTTTTTTTTCAATCAAAAATTCTTTCTAAATTAAATGTCTACCTATAGTACTAAAATATCTATAAATATTTATTTTTTTTTATAACATATGATGAAAAAAATTCAAATCTCTCTGGTTTAAAAAGATAAAATAATTTCTTGCTGTTTATATATATTCTTTATTATTGATACCACCAAACCAAATATCAAGAAATCAACCATTTTTTGTACGTTTATTTAAGAAGCACATTTACAAAATATAATATAATAGAAAACAAAATCAAAGATGTTTATAATCGGTGTTGCGTATAAATATTGTAAAAATATTATGAAAATATTTCGATTCACAGTTTATAAAATAAAAAAAAGAAGAAAAAAAGAAGGTTTGTGGAATGAAAGAAATATATAGATGCGATTGTAGTAATATAAATTATGATGAGAATGGCCATATACTAATATAATATCAATAATAATAAAATCCATAATACAAATGCACCATAAGTTATTATATAAAAAAAAGAAAAATATTTATATATACATATATATTAAAACCACATTTACGACAAATATAACGAACGATTGAGTACCTACAACATCTTTTTACTACTACAAAATATACTATAATACGTTATATACATATATTATTTATTATACACTTGGTTTGTCTGTTGTTATATATATATTTTTTTTTCTAAATTTCACTCTGTATTAAAAAAAAAAGAAAGAAAAAAAATATTCTGTATAAAAACTACATTATTTAATTATATACAAAAAAAAAAAAAAAAACAATTTTTTTTTCTATAAAAATCAGAAAACTTGTAACACAACATTTATTTTTCTTTACACACAAGTTTCAATTCAATTCATGTTTTTTTTTTCTTCATCTTCTTTTTAAAACTCTTAAGTGGTTACAACATACAGAGATGAAAAAAAAAAAAAATCTTCTTATTTGCCTTTTATTTTTCAACATTTTATTTTTTATTTTTTTTTTACAGTCTTATTCATTTTTTCCTATATACGTTTATTTTTTTTTTTTTTTTGCTGCTTTAAATATATTATACATTTTTTTTAGTGATGCAAAAGATGCAGAGTATATTGTATATATAAATACTATATATTTATTTATGAAAAAAATAATAAAAATACTATATAAACAATTACACTCGCACTCCTACAGAATATATTCAACATACAAAAATTATAATATCCATATAGACATATAGAATATGTATATATTACTTGTACACATATACAATTATTGTAATAGGATTTAACCGTTTATGAATTTGTTCATGATTTTTCATTTTCAACGATGGAAATATGGTATTATTTAATCACGATGAGGTACGACGACGATAATGTTGATGAAGAAAAAAATACACATATTTTTATCGACCATATATATATAATAAGATTCAAGGAAAATTTAAAATCATCATCACCAAAATTATTATGAGGAGTTAAAGAATATTTTTCATTAATCATCATTGAACAAAAAAAAAAAAATGCCAAAATATAAAATAAAATTCAAATAAAGTCCAATATATTAGATAAAAAGATATTAAAATTGTCTATCAAGTATTATCAATAATTCATCATTCATTTAATTTTCTATAACCACCACGAAGAAGTCGATATATTGTGAGACAATCGCAGTTAATTTGTGGGACATTTGTGATAAGGATCGGATCGGGTATATACATATATTTTCTCAAAAATTATTATATTATTCATTTAATAATTTCTCTGGAACCCAATCGCTTAGTCAGTTGTTCAGTCAGGCATTTATAAAATATTATTTCTATAAAAATACACGATTTAATATATACCATCAGACCATATATACATCCTGTTGTTGTTGTATATATGTATTATATTAATATCATTTTTGTTTTCATGTATTTGTTGTATAAATTTAAACGCCCGACATTCAAAAAAAAAATTGAATTGAATTGAATCAACATCAAATCAGTCATTTATATTATTTATGGACTATAGAAAATTATATATAGTATATATGAATATGAACTCGAATACTAAAGTACACTATATAAAATATACAACATTGTTTGATTACCTGTTTTTTTTTTCTGTTTAGTTATTATTGTTATTATAAAAAATATATTTAGTATGTATTTTTTTACTTTACTTGTTAAGTATAATGTGTGTTGTTGTTGGTGAGGTAAAATATTCAGACATTATATATTATGGATAAGAGGGAAGTCCGATAAATTACCTGTATTCTTATATATGTTTAAAAACCAGTAAAAGTTTTTCTTTTATATTTTCAAAAGATAGATAAACTCCTTACAATTCAATACATTAATCCTCAAACGGAGTTTTCAGGCAGTTAGCTTTTATTTCCTGTCTAACCCTTTCTTTTTGGAATATTTTTAAAATCCCGTATATAGTTTTATTATCATTTTAATGGATTAAGCCTTAAGACTTAAGTAATATATTGTAAATATCCTGATGTTTTCTGAAAACCCCATTAGAAAAATAATGAAATGCATCACTTGAACTTAAACTAAAACGGTGTATTTGGTTTCAATGAGAATCATTCAACCAATTACCAAATTCCCCCATGTTACAGCAAATTTAAAGAACTACCCTGCTAAAAATCCAATTTTAAAATACATGATATATTGAATACAAATCAGTATAAAATATAATGAAGGTGCAGCTTATATATATTCAATATAATTTAAAACTAAATTAGTAATATTAATATTCAATAATAATATAATGTGTATATGGCATTATAAATAATAGAACCAAAAAAAACAACTCTTTTTGTGATCTTTTAAAATTAAATTTAAATGTTGTAATATACAAATGATTTATAAATTTAATGGGGCAATCAAATATAATAATTTCTAAAATTATTTATTATTTATTACATTGTGGATTGCTAATTCGTTGTTTTTCTTATTTATTTATATCTATATAAATGATTCATCATAAACATATATAGAGAAATTTAAAGATAAATTCAATTTACCAATTGGGTTTTAATGTCACGTAAATATGGTAAAATGTTTGGTTATCTTAAGAAGAGTTTTTATGGAATAAATATAAAACTTTAGGAATTATTTAATATTATAAATGTTAGATTTCCCCAAAATATATCACAGAAAAAGCCAGTCACATATTTATGATGTTGGCAATTTCTCGTTGATGTTCCACGAATAAGAATATTTTTCAATAACAAAAGAACATTTCTATATTTATTACTCAACTTACCTTACACACATAAACACATTTATTCTTACGTTGATCTTACGTAATATTTCTTAATAAAGAAATATTTATTATTACAGTGGTCATCGCGTATTTAACATATATATGTTTGGTTTGAAAGGAATCTGTGTATAGATGTACACGGATATATATATATATATATATATATATAGATACATGATAGATAAATTGTCAATATTATATTATTTATATTTAGAAAAAATTTTAATATCCAAAACCATTGAAGGAAATCGTGTATATAATATATATATATACATAAAGATATAAAAAAGCGCCAATCCAATTCAACCAAGGTTTATTTTTATGGGTATAATAAATAATTTTCTTTTTCAATAGAAGAACCACAAAATAAAAAAAAAAAAAAAGAAAAATAAATAAATGATTACCTATATATATACAAAAGAGAAAAATAGAATTTTTCCTCTTATATCAAAACTTACATTGAATTTTCCCATTATACAAATATACTATATACATAGAATTTTCAGCTATAGGTAACTGCATATCTTCATATATATGTATATAGATACAGTATGATTATATAGATATTTTTTCAAATGTAATTCTGAATAATAAAAAATGGTAAATGATAAAGATTTTAAATTATCGTAGAAATGAAGTAGAAATTCTCACCTTTCGAATGTAAATTGCAATCTTCAATGATTATGTGGAGATTTAGTTGAAATTTTGTAACACTCCTTTTCAAAGGATATACTTATATTAATCACAGAATTTCATTGCATCCAAGGAACGATCACCTTGTAAAAAAAAAATACTTTTTTTCCTCTATAGGTAAATGTATATACAGTAAATACCGGAAATATATTTAATAAATTTTCATATATATATAATAAAAGTGCATAACCATATCGTGCTTTGCGATGCTCCTCTATATATAGAGTTTGCAGTGCTTTCCTATTATATGCTGGTTTCCATTGTATCGCATCTCCATATATATATATATATATATACAAATATAGATGGATGAAATATATTTTTTTTCACATTACATGTGTAAAGATGTTCATATAGAGTATTAAATGTGTAGAATGATAAAATAGTTTTTTTTTTATAAATATGTATATATATATATAAAAAAGGATATTGTGATGGGGAAAAAATAAACGGAAAGATAAATTCCAAAGTAATCTCTCATAATAATAAATCATATACATATATATACAAGTATAGTGTATTTGAAATATATAAATGGTTATTATACATATTTATATATAGATAAATATAAATGATAATAGAAAAATTCCAAGATTCACGATGTGAGACCATTCAAATGTTAATTTATATATTTATAAGAAATATTCCTCCAAGGATATACATAAATATAAGATAAATAAAAGATATATTCAACAATAGAAAAGCTATTATGGATTTTAACAAATGTGGTTAAATGAAACCAAAAAAAAAAAAAAAAAAATTCTGATACGATAACAACTAGAAAAGAATGAACTTTCTGAATTGGGTTTTCGAATTAGATTTAAAATTTTATATGAATTTGTTAGACAAAAGGTACATCCCTTTGGATTTGTTAATTAACTATATATAAATCAATGATGTTTATGGTGGCGCGTTTTCATTATTGTCAAATAAATATTAAAATAAAATATTCAAGTTAAAATTTAGTTTTGTTATAGACAAAAAAAAAAAAAAAAACAACAACACGTTAACATAAAATAAATATATAATTTTCATTGGTATATAATGAAAATCAACGACTAGAACAATATTGTGTGTAATGGAAAGTGGTTTTTTTTTTTTATTTTTACTTGTTATATAGCCACAACATCAATCTATAAATATTGTTCAATTCTCATACACATAAAAACATTGAACAACAATTTTATAAATATATATAATTGTATGTAGATATATTTATTATACAATTATACCTATATTTATCAAATGATCAAATGTAATACAACGCAACACACAAAGTATAGTGTATACAAATAAAAAAAAAATCAACAAACGAATATGAAATACAAATATAAAAAAATTATATCCTCATCTCACATGTACGACGACCACGACTACTACGGACGACAATAATAAAATACCTACTTACGTATACAATAATTTTTTCTACAAAATTATAATTAACTTTCATGCAATGATAAAACATTTTTTTATATACCTATCTATTTCTATATAAAGATATATTCGAAATACTCGCTATTTGAAACGTATATATATATTTAGATATAGATATTTATGTTTATGCAAAGGTATTTTAATAATGAATGCGTTTTAAGAGAAATATTTTTAAGTACCGGTTTTTATTTGTACTTATAATATACTATATATTTATTCTATATATATATAAATATACTATAATTTACTTTGAATAGAAACCAACACGAATTATATAAAAACAAAAAAAAAAAAGAAAAAGAAAATAAATTTTGTTTTTGTTTTCAGACGAAATAATAATTTATGAAAAAATTTTGAATACTGCTATATACTAATTTATTTAGTCCACTTAACATATATGTATACAAAACATACAAAAAAATAAATTGATTGTCTTCAACAATCCATTTTGATATAATTCTCTTCAACATCATAAATGAATTAAAATCATTTATATTGATATTGATCAGCAATTTATCAAAATCATTTTCATATATTTTTTAACGTCACAATTAATTAATAAATGGTCAAATGAAATATATATCGCATTTCATGTTTGCTTATAAAGATTTATATATTTATATATATATGGATGGATGGATATCTATATAATATATGTGTGATTTTAAATGTAGTTAATATTATAGGTATTATTTATAATGCATCTATAGATAGAGCTTACGCACATATAGCTTATATAATTGTAATAATAACTGAATAGCTGTTTTATGTTCTATATTTTGAATGTGTAACACAACGTTTTCTTATATAATATATACACAATTAAGTATGAATATATGCATTTAATAAAACATTTTTTGGACATCAACTTTTATATGAATTTTATGGTGGAATGGTTTTGCATACATATATGAGATCTTTTGTATAACGTAATACGTTTTGCGACATTTTCTGAATGAAGGGTATACTCGTAGTTATATATTATATCTCATTATCGGAAGTGAAACTATTATTAGCGCTATACATAGTATCCATATAATGATGACTGTTTCGCCTTGCAAAAAATTTTGACGCAATAATCTACATTTCCCAGGAATTTCTATTTTATTCTTTGTCAGTGTACCTATGGGTTTTAAAATCCTTTTGTATCTTTTTAAGTTCATTTTCTTCAAATTCTGACTAATGGTATCTTTTGAAACCTTGAATTGTCTGGCTAATTTGCGTGTACTCATACCGCCCGATTGTGTTTTCAGCTTTCTTTTTTGTAATAAATTCAATTTTGAGTTGTTCAATATTGGCTTTCTTCCCGATTTTTTTTTATATTTTTTGGTTCAATGTTCTTCTTATATCTGGAAATCATCGAATATATTGTACTACGCGACTATATCCTTCATTCAGAAAATGTCGCAAAACGTATTTTTTATCTTGTTGTCCAAACAATTTAAATACGAGTGATCGCAAATGATTTTGTTCACATACTTTTCATCTTGATTTCATTCAAATGTAATACTGATTGATTGAATATGATTGTTGAATACTGAGAGGAATCACAAAACAAAAATTTGTAAAGATTGAAGCATGTTTGCCTATATGTTTTGCCGCGTTTGAATTTTGTCCAGCTACTTATGATACATAGGTTATATAATTCCATTCGATTGTGTTTCTTGTATATAAAAATGTTGCCATAAAAATTGTCATTGCGTTTTGTATTCAAAAATATATGTGTGTGTGTTTCCGTGTAAATTCCTCCCATATACATATATTATATTATAAAAAAAATGAATAAACGTTGCGTGAGATGTTTTTTTGTTTTTTAGATTGTATTTATATTTATTTTAAGTGAAAAATATTACATTTATTAATTTGTATAAATTTATCTTACAGCTTGATGGGCATGATTCAGGTACAGAATCCGATGGTGATTTAGATCCTGATGAAGTGTTACAGGAAAATGAAATGGAAATAGGTGAGTGTTTTATTTTTTTTTTTTTTTTCAATATTTAACGTGTTTTTAATGAAAACTTCTTAAAAAACTTTTTTGTTTTATACCTACTAAAAAGATGAATATTTTAATGGTATAATTTACTAAAAAATCTTATATAAGATTTAATTTAATTTGGAAACGGAAAAATATTATTTAAAACTCTCAATCCAATCCAATTCTTTATTGTTTACTTTAAATTAAACTATCTATATAAATGCATATATCAATCGATATTCTAATATATTATATGTTAAGATGTTTGATATAATATAATATATTATATATATACAAATATAGAGATAAATATAGTAGATTACGATTTGAATTTAAGATAACATTTATATATAAGTTATATTTTACTTTATATATATTATTACTTAATTAAAATCCATTTGATATGTACATTAACAAAATTGTAAACTTTATATACAATTCATATATATTCTATATTGTATGTATGATATATATATTTATAGAATATAAATAATGTATTTTACTTATGATAAAGTTAATTACAAAATATATATTCAAATAATGTAGTATATTTATATATAAGATACGATATTATATACCGGAGGTATATATATACATAAAGGATAAAAGCTTTTTACAAAATTATTATTACCTTTTCTTCTATAAACCTTCAATATACAATTACACATATTGAAATTAAATTATTACTTTAATTTTGTATATAATATATGAAATATGCTAAATTACTCAATAATATATGATTGTCTTCATAATTATATATAGGATAATTCAATAAAAGGTATTATTTGGATGAGTATAGATTTGTTATAGATGAATGCATATTATAATATTTACCCATTTAAAAATCTTTTGTATTATTAATAATTTACTTCCCATATAAATAATATTGTTATTTTTAGAACTTTTTCTTGTCAATTACAGATTAATAGTCAAATCTTTTCATATCTAAGCTGTGCTTGGCTACATATGCGCCTGGCTCAATTAATAAAATAAAGCGCCCTGAAACATGACAAGAAAAAACCGATTAATTTATTTATTTTGCGCTTCAAAATCAAAACATAAGATATATGTCCCCCAAGGAGCTCTAGGAAAATATAAGTTAAGCATAAGTTAAATTTATCAGTTCTCTGTCCGTAGTTCTTTGTTCCAGTAGATTTTCTCTAGAACTCTAAGAATTTGCTTTATTATTTAAATTATCTGATCGTTTTCAGCGCCCCTAGGCAATGGCGCCTGGTTCGTTCGCACCAATATCCTGTCTGTGCAGGGCAAATTCGAAAGGATATATTATAAGTTTTCAAGCACGTATAATCCTTTTTATTCTAATCTTAATTAAATATGTATATGTTTTTTTTACTATATGGATATTTTGACAAATTTTAAAATGAAATTCTATTAAAATTAATCGTGAGGGGGATGCAAAATAAAAGAAAACTATAATTTCATATTAGATCAATACAAAAGAACAAAAAAATCTTAAATTTCTATAAGGTTATATATTCCATAATATTTTCAAGGTTTCTCTACCACACTAATAAATTACACACAGTCATTGCATTAATATTATATGATATATATATGGTTTAGATTATAAATTTAGAATGTTCATATATAAATTAAAAAATAAAAAAACTTTTATATACATACGTCGAGTGTTTATGATATATAAATATATATATTTAAATATAATGAATAATAAAAAGTGTAATACATGAAATTCAGTACAAAAATATTTTATTTTATATATAAAGTTTATATATATTAAATATCCTCTTTTATTATATTACAACAACATAGTGTACAACACTTTATATATGTATAATAAATATACTTTTTTTTTTTGTAAAATTTCCCAAAATGAATAAAACGCTTTAAGGTACATTTTTGGTTTACTGCATATACAGATATATATAAAATAAATCCATAAATTGTTGTATGAAAAAAAAAGAAGATAAGCTTACGCCAAGAATTTATTTATGTGTTTATTTTATATTCATTCGTAAGTGTATATATTTATTAGCATATTTTCTATTTTATACATATCTATATATAGATTTTAAATATTCATTCGAATAATATATATAATAATATATGTGTTATATGTGCAAAACAAATAATTTTAGAAAAACATTTTACGATATATATATATAGTATATGATTAAAATCAGTTAAATTATATATTTAGATTTTAAATTGCAGTCACATTTTAATATCTTTTTAATTTATCGATTTTCTACTTTATCGCATCTTAAATATTTTCTCGGGGGTATCTACTGTTCTGCATGAAATTTCCCAAATACGCACCTTCTCTTCGAGGTTCAAAAATGGGTATTTTTTCAGAAAACGATTGGTAAATTTCTTGTTTTCTTTTTTTTTATTATATGATTTCATTCAATTAATTTCTATATATATATATATATATATATATATATTCAAGTTTTCTATTTTGCTATTTGATAAATGAATAAAAAGAATAAAATTAATTTCTTTTCATTTTCATATAACATATATTATATTATTATTATTAATTTTCTCACCTTTTAAATTATTCATATTTCATATATTCGTATATATATCGTGTAGGTATTTTTCTTTTCTATTAATCATTTTCAATATAAATATTATATTTTCAATTGATATATGTATATATGCAGAAATTTCCACATGTGATTCAAAAAATTATTATGTGCTTTCATATTAGAATTTTCCCATCTATAGAACTTTTTGAAAGGGATTTTTGTGCGTGTATTAATAAATAAATTATCATATAAAAAGGACAAATGTATATAGTAGGAAGTACACCTGTATATTATGAAAATATGCATAGTAAAAATATATAATATATAACATATATATATATATGCGGTTGAATATAACTATTTCTTATGTTTGAATATATTTATAATATATGGATGGGGATTTCCATTTTTAATAATATATGCAAAACTCAGAATTTTTTATATATTTATATAAAGTGTTTAATTTAATATTAATTTAAACATGTGCATGTTGAAATATATACTTTTTTATATCGTTTGTATTTCTATTTTTTTTCAATTTGTATTTTGATTATATACAAAATATGGGGTGGCGTGAAAAAAACGATATATTCCTATATGTATATATATATATAGATATGTAAAGGCAATAATTTATGGAAAAAAATTCCAAATACATATACCGCATATTTATAAAAACAAAGATTATCTGGAAAATCGTCTTTGAACATTTGCTTTTGAAAAAATTAATTGAATTTTCATGTGATTTATAAAGTTGCCATTAAAATTTTAGTAAAACCCAGGATCGTAAAAAGGTGTTTTCCCGTAAAATTTTGTAGTTTTCCGGAATAGCTTAACCTCCATTTTTCTTTATAAAATCGTCAACATTTTTCTTTATTTTCCGCTGCCACTGCGATTTTATATTATATGTATGTATATTTATATACAATAATACGCGATGTATTATATATTATTATAAAAATGTTAATGATGGGTTTATTGTTTATTTATTTACATATACAAATATTATATACATATTAAACAAACATATAGGCATGCATATAATTTATATATCGCAATATACATATAACATATATGAATACAAAGAAAATATATTTATTTTTTTTTGCATTTATAGTTTACATTCCTAAACAAATATAATTATTCAATAAAATCAATTTCGTTAATATAATGAATAAAATACATTTATTTTTAGTTTTTACAAAAAAAAAAAATCCAATATAATTTAAAAAAAAAAATCATGAACATTCTGCAATGTGCCATCACCTAATGGGATAAGTACTTTGGCCGGGCGATGACAGCGAACAAAGAAATGGGGTTTGATATAATATATACCAATTAAATCCACTAATATATTTTGCTTAATTCGCAATAATAATCACTAATAGTTCTAAAAACGATCAGAAAAACTTTTGCGAAACGCAAGTTTTCATCAAAACTCTCAAATACAAATTTCAAGTATAAATCATTGAAAAATTCTAAATCGATTCTTATAAATAAGCCACGTAAAATAAACTATTACTTAATTTTTGTTTAGATAAATATATCAATTATATGAATTCATTATCATTATGTGAAAACGCAAATATATATATGAAGCATTTAAACGTTAATATAAATATATATGCATGCACAATTTTACAAAGAAAAACCTTATTTATTTACGTAAACGTAAATATATACATCAATTATTCTATCATTTATAGTTAGATATATATATATAGTATAAAAGGTATATAAAGTACATATATAGCTCATTAAAATATTAAACTTTTATTCTTTTCTAATTCTATATACTATATAACATTACTTATATATATATATATATATATATATATATATATTATATATTGTATATGGATAGAAATATATATGGAAAAAAAATGAAAAAACTAAAGTAGAAAGAAATTACCCTCTTTTGTAATAATAATAAAATAACAAGTACATCATTCACTTTATACTTTTATCTATTATATATATATATATTTATTTATCATGTATATGCACAGAGGGTAGTAGTGATTAACGGTATGTATAGTGATTCTATAAGTTGAAATTTATAGAAAATACCTTATTTTGCAGAAATCAATGTAGATATTTTACTATTGTAATTTGTATATACGAGTTTTTTAATTTCTAAATTATTAATCTGTAGACGGATGAGTGCATTTCAAAGGTATCGAAATCATAATGATAAAATTTTAGATCATCCTGTTTAACTATGTATATTATTTACTTAATGAATGTATGCGTATATATAATATGTAGATACACAAAGTTATGCTTTATATTTATATCCTTATAATATGAATATTGGTTGAAGCATATTATATAAATAAACTATAAAAAGGATCTATATATAATTTTTATATCCTACCTAAAAATAATATGTTACTATATCCACATTACTATATATATTAGGTTGTCGAAAAAGTATATTGATAATTTTTATAAATAGATGTCATTATAATTGAATATTTCAAGTAGTACTATTCTGATCAGGTAACACTAACATATGTTCGAAAGATGACATTTCGTAGATAAAAAAATAAAAAAAAAATTAAATTTGTTTAGTCATTTAAAAGTTGTAGTGCATTAAAGATGAGCGAAATTAGTGAAAAAATTCGATACATTTTACAATTTTATTATGAAAAAGGTGAAAATGCAACGCAAGCACATGAACAAATTTGTGCAGTTTACGGTGAAGGAACTTTATCAAAATTAACAGCCTATAGATGGTTTGCTCGATTTCGTTCCGGTAATTTTGATGTCAAAGATGCACCTCGTTCTGGTCGACCAATCACTGAAAAAGTCGATGAAATCCATATCAAAAATTGAAGAAAATCGACACGTAAGCAGTCATGCGATATCGCTAAAGAATTAAACATCCATCAGTTAAACAGTTTTAAACCATTTGACAAAGGCTGCGGATACAAGAAAAAGCTCGATGTTTGGGTACCACATGAATTAACACAAAACAATTTAATGAACCGAATTTCCATTTGCAACCAACGCTGTTTAAAAGGAACGAAATCGAGTCATTTTTAAAGCGAATGATTACAGGTGATGAAAAATGGATTACATACGATAATAATGTACGAAAAAGATCGTGGTCCAAGAAGGGTGAAGCTCCTAAAACAGTAGCAAAACCTGGATTAACACCAAGAAAGGTAATGCTGTCTGTTTGGTGGGATTGGAAAGGAATCGTTCATTATGAATTACTAGCACCCGGTCAAAACATTGATTCCGATCTCTATTGTCAACAATTAACAAGATTGAAGCACGAGATTAAAAAAAAACGTCCAGAATTAATCAATCGAAAGGGTGTTGTGTTCCATCATGACAACGCCAGACCACACACATCTTTGATAACTCGGCAGAAACTGAGAGAGTTTGGCTGGGAAGTTTTAATACATCCACCATATAGCCCGGACCTTGCACCTTCAGATTATCATTTGTTCCGGTCTCTGCAGAACTCCCTTAATGGTTTAAAATTAAATTCCGCAGACTGGGACTGCAAAATGCACTTGGATCAGTTTTTTGCCCAGAAAACACACAGAAGTTCTACAGTGATGGGATAATGTCTTTACCAGAAAAATGGCAAAGGGTCATCGATCAAAACGGCGCATATTTGGTTTAATAAAGTTCATTTGAAATATATAAAAAAATCGTTTGTATTTTGTAAAAAAAATTATCAATACTTTTTAGATAACCTAATATATAAAAAAAAATGTGTGTATATGCATATATGATAAGATTCAACAAAGAGAAAATTCATTTAAACTTTTATACATTATTTGTAAAGTAATTTTACAAAAAGACAAAAAAAAAAAAAGAAATTTTCCCTTTTACTATATACGTATGGTAATATAGTAAAATATAATGGAAAAAAGTAAATATTATATATATATATAAAAATATGATAATTTGTAAAAATATAGTTTTTTTACAAAATGAGTTTTTTTTTTATTGTTTTATAATGCAGTAAATTATTTTGATTAAATATAGATAGATATTTATATTGTAGATTGATGTATAAAGTATAAAGTAAATATACGTGTTTTATTTTATCCTTATATAATTGCAATATTGTAGGTATATATTATAGTTTTTCAGTTAAATTAAATATTAATCACATAATAATATAGCAGCACGTTTTATATATCCTTATAGGTCATATATTTTTGTATATGTACATCAAACTAAATTTATACTATTGTATATATAGAATAGACAGAACCGTATACATAATATAATTATACATGATTGTATAAAATGAATTGCATTTTTTTTTAAATGTAATTTATATTTAAGTTGTAAAATTGTTTATTGAAATTTAATTCCCTTGATGTGTTTACTTATATTGTAATGGGTTTCCTTGTAAAATTGTAAAATTGCATATACACTTCACTTATATATTTTGAATGCGGGATATAAAAAAAAAGTCGATTTTGATTTAAAAAAAAAGTTGAAAGTCAATATGGTGATTTTTAAAGCTATATAGTTATTATGGTGAAGTTTTCAAGTTTTAACCCTAATGGAGGATATGTAAATCGATATAAGAGTAAACTCAAAATGGTCTTGATAATTAAAATCATATAGTTTATTTATTACCAATATTATTATATGAAAAAATTTCTAATCAACATGAATATGAAATGTATATGTACGCATAATAATATAACATTTCACCGAATAAATAAAATCTTTTTTTTAAACAAAACCATTAGCAAATTTTTTCCTTTTTATATACATATTTTTTTATTACTTCTAATCTATTGTTTGTGTATTTATATACAAAACATATATATATATATCGAACTAAAGTATATAACTGAACGCGAATGAATATAGATAGATAGATATATGTGAAACATTCTAAAAGGAAAACTTCTGTATTTTATTGTTTTTTGTTTTTTTTTTTATTATTGTATAAAATAAAATATCTCTATCTGAATATAAACATATTCGGATAAAAGATTTGGGAGTAAAATAATATAATATATATATAGATAGATTAAATGAATATATAGACAAAATTGAATACAAGGAGTTAAATGAAAAACAAACAAACAAAAAAAAAACAATCTTTTGATATATAAAAATATATATATATATATATGTATAAAGAAATTCAAACAGTAAATGGGCGTTAAAAGCCTTATATTTTTCTGCTACATAAGCTTAAATATAGAATTTGAATTGCTTTCCATATATATATACAATTTATATAAATATATATTTTGAATGAAGAATATATATGTAGATATATATAGGATCGATATAGAAAATTTACTGAATACGAAAAAAATAAATAAATATAATAATAAAAAAAAAAAAACCAACAAATTCAGAAATTGTCGGATAAAAATTGTTTTCCATTAAACATATATATATATATATATATAGTAGCAGTAAACATCTATATATATATATCATTGAGATTATATATATATAAATCTGTCTGTATATATACAAATTTAGAGATTCAAAACATATATATATATATAGTATGTGATTTTGCATATATACTACACAATTACTACATCAACCAGCAGAATATCCATATAGTTATATAAAAGCACATCGTTTTAATATTTATATACACATGTATACGATGATAGTATTTTATTACTGCGTGCAATATACCAAAAAAAAAAAAATATATATAATTTTTGAAACGAAAAAAATTAAATAAAAAGAAAAACAATTACCAAAAGTTCTATTTTATTGATCGAGTTTTTCCATTTTCCCATCATTTTGATTTTTTTTCTTTCTATTTTTTTTTTTTTTTGTTTTTTTTTTTTTGAGTGTTTGCGTGTGTACAAGAGTGTACAAAGCGCACCAAAATGAAGGATACAAATAAAACAATAAAAAAAATTTGTTATTTAAACTCCCCGAAATAAATGCGACTTTATATATATTATATTATAAACTTTAGGACCATATCTATATATCTTATGCTCCGTCGCAACAATATTTGGAACAAAGCAAAGCATATATTATATGCGGGTTATTTTATTATATGCATATAGAACACAAAATATATATATATATGTATTTTATTTTATATATATAATTTGAAAAAAAATTGATTTAAAGAAAATATACTACAAAAATTCAAATACAAAAAACAAAATATTTATATACTTTATGTAATATTTACACAAATTTGTTCTTTGTTAATAAAAAATTTTTTATTCTTTTTAAGATACAGCCTCTCGAAAAGCCTCGTCATACGATTAATATTCATATAGTGTTTTTCGAATGGACTGAAGCCTCTCTGTTAGTTTAATTTCTTGATTACAAATCTTGATATTTTAACAAATCTTGACAATGGAAATGTATTTACAGCAAATCCATTCCCATGGGCCTTTTCAGTGAAATGGTATAGCGCATTAACAGAAAATTCTTTAAACTTTATTTAAATACAACCCGCGGTCTAGCTTTGAACTGTTTTGTTAACAGTATATCTTCGGTTTTAAATTGATCTTATATATAATATACAAACGTACCATATATAATCATATCCCACAAATTTTTAATTATCCATAAAATAATTTTCCTGAGAAATTTATAATGTTATCCATTATTTCGGTATATCGTATATTCATATATGTATAATAAAGTGATGTTTATTTATCATCCTATCCTACATATATACATAAATATGAGTTTTCAGACATACAAATCAATTTCAATGAAAATACAGGTTTAAAAATTTTCATAAAATAATGCCTAGACATTGTTTTCTATTGCATTTTCCGAGAATTTCCATCAGTTTTTCCTGCAATTTATTTATATTCCGCATATATAGAATTTATATTATGATGGTACTCCCTATATGTATATGCATTATATGTCTACAGTAAATATATGAAAATACATACTACATAGTAATATGCAAGTTATATATAAACTTTCTGACAATTGTATATATATAATATATGATGAGCTTAATATATATATATAGGAGCCTGAAATATATATAGTATATATGTACAATAAAAGGGAAACGGAACAGAAGTAATAGAATGTTAAAATGCATATATATAAGGTTAATTTACATTTGTATATATTTTATTTTCTTTTGAGTGCACAAAAACAGAATGTAAGTGTGTTTTATTACACATGCGATGGTCTATTATTGGAAATAAGTAATATGCAAATTAATTGTGTTAAATTTAAAGAAGCAAAAAAAAAAAAATAATTGAATATTTGCCAAAAAAAAAAATAAATATATATAATACATGTTTTCAAAATTTTTTCATATATAGAATATTTTCCAACTGCTGACTCTGAAAATGAACGAAACGAATTTTACTTTGTATATACGACGAGTATATTACAAACATTTGAAACGCGTATATGCACATTTTATTTTTTTTTATTTTTTTTTTGTTTATTCTCACTATATATACTATACGAAACATCGTATGTTTATCGTATTTTTGTATTCTTCATAAACATTTTTTTTTTTTTATTTTTGGTATATATCTATTAATATGTATATATAGTAGATAATATATATACAATCGTATATATATAATTGATGATATAGATATATATATATATATATATAGAAGTTTTGTCGAGTGTAAAATATATATGCATGTATATAATATTATATAAATATATCTCTTATATACAAATTTATTTTTATTTTTTTTTTTTTTTGTGTTGAATATATGAATGAATGACTGTGTGAAAATTTGCGCATGTGAAAATTTAAATGAAAATTTTTCGTGTATTTGCTTTAGAAATACTATCTTTATATACATTTATAAAGTATATACTTTGTATTTATATAAAAATAAATTTTCCACATGTATATAGAGAGTTGATAGTAAAAATATTTTATTGGAAAAAGAGATCATAACATCGCATGTTAAAAATATTCATAGTATTTATTATATGTATGCATATAGACATTTTCCAAGAGCGAAATAAATATAATGGAAATATTTGTGTGTGTGTGTGTGTGTTGGTTATATAATCATTATATGTATCATTTAATTGTGTTTGGGGTTTTTCTTTCGGGCGATTTTCCGCACACTTATAACAATGTATATATATATATATATATAGATTTTAGTTTCCCTATATATATATATATATTACATTGATTGCAGTTACTTACTGATGTGTATATAAACATACACAAGAACATTATTTTGTTGTATACGAGTGTTGACGGTGAGGTTATGGAGTTTGAGGTCATCCTGAAATATTCCTCCTCACAGTAACACTGAATGTATGCGTATTTTTGGGGTCTTTGTATATATTTGTTATATATAAATATTTAATACATTTCATGTATATAGTTTTTGATGATGTTTTTCAATATCTATATCTATATATATAGTACTATACATAATCATTTTTGAGTTTATATAGCTATATGGATGGGTATATAGTAAATAGATATTTTTCATTCAATAGTTTTATTTTTATTTTTTGTTTTTTTTTTTGATTTTATTTTCTTGTCATGTAATCTTATTGAGTTTGTTTGTATATACATATATACGATTTTGATCGTATTCGTAACAAATACATATATCAATAAATAATTTTATTGAAAATGGAATGCGTTTTCCACATTTTCATTCTTTGTTATATTTTTTTGTTTTTTAGTACTTTACAAATACAATTGCAAAATTTTATTATAGTGGTACATCCGCGTGGGTTTATATTTTATATATGAATAAAAATAACAACTGTTACTACAATTTTACTATACTATATTATATAGAGACATACACAGTAAATATATGGTGGTGGTGGTGGTGGTGTATATTGAATTGAATGCGATGATATATATAAATTCATATACAAATCGATAAAAGTGATAACTTTTATATAATAATTTATACATACATAAATACTATAATTGAATGGTGTGTAATACAAAAAGTATACATTTCTTCAGTATAGCAAAAAAAATAAAAATATTTAAATTCCGGAATAAGAAAGGTTGAATTTTCCGGAAAATTGAATTAAACACGCGATAATGAACAATTTTTAATATATACTATATAACATTTTGTTTTAAGATAAAAAAAAAAAAATACGATTCTTATCAGCAATAATATCTTCTTCGTAAAATTTATACACACCTCAAAATAGATTTCTTTATTGTAACATTTTTCTATGCATCATACGATCCTTTTATTTGTTATTTTTATATTATTTTTTTCAACTCTTATCACATTCATTATATTAGGTTGTCTAAAAAGTATTGATAATTTTTTTTACAAAATTCAAACGATTTTTTTTTCAAATGCACTTTATTAAACCAAATATGCGCCGTTTTGATCGATGACCTTTTGCCATTTTTCTGGTAAAGACATTATCCCATCACTGTAGAACTTCTGTGTTTTCTGGGCAAAAAACTGATCCAAGTGCATTTTGCAGTCCTCTGCGGAATTTAATTTTAAACCATTAAGGGAGTTCTGCAGAGACCGGAACAAATGATAATCTGAAGGTGCAAGGTCCGGGCTATATGGTGGATGCATTAAAACTTCCCAGCCAAACTCTCTCAGTTTCTGCCGAGTCATCAAAGATGTGTGTGGTCTGGCGTTGTCATGATGGAACACAACACCCTTTCGATTGATTAATTCTGGACGTTTTTTTTTAATCACGTGCTTCAATCTTGTTAATTGTTGACAATAGGGATCGGAATCAATGGTTTGACCGGGTGCTAGTAATTCATAATGAACGATTCCTTTCCAATCCCACCAAACAGACAGCATTACCTTTCTTGGTGTTAATCCAGGTTTTGCTACTGTTTTAGGAGCTTCACCCTTCTTGGACCACGATTTTTTTCGTACATTATTATCGTATGTGATCCATTTTTCATCACCTGTAATCATTCGCTTTAAAAATGACTCGATTTCGTTCCTTTTAAACAGCGTTTCGCAAATGGAAATTCGGTTCATTAAATTGTTTTGTGTTAATTCATGTGGTACCCAAACATCGAGCTTTTTCTTGTATCCAGCCTTTGTCAAATGGTTTAAAACTGTTTGGTGATGGATGTTTAGTTCTTTAGCGATATCGCATGACTGCTTACGTGTCGATTTTCTTCAATTTTTGATATGATTTCATTGACTTTTTCAGTGATTGGTCGACCAGAACGAGGTGCATCTTTGACATCAAAATTACCGGAACGAAATCGAGCAAACCATCTATAGGCTGTTAATTTTGATAAAGTTCCTTCACCGTAAACTGCACAAATTTGTTCATGTGCTTGCGTTGCATTTTCAACTGTTTCATAATAAAATTGTAAAATGTATCGAATTTTTTCACTAATTTCGCCCATCTTTAATGCACTACAACTTTTAAATGACTAAACAAATTTAATTTTTTTTTTTTTTATCTACGAAATGTCATCTTTCGAACATATGTTAGTGTTACCTGATCAGATTAGTACTACTTGAAATATTCAATTGTAGTGGCTTCTATTTATAAAAATTATCAATACTTTTTGGACAACCTAATATATAGTAGAATAGAATAGAATAACTATATATATTTTCAAAATTATTTTTATCATCATTTTGTATATTATATAGCTATATCTATACATCTAGATTCAGTCAGTCATGTGTATTTGTTTTTTTTTTTTATTGCAGCGTCATTAGAATATGTCTGCAATAAAAAGATATTTTGTTGGGTTAAAATGTGCAAATATATACATACATACATATACAAAAAGGACATTTAGTATTTATATATATATATTCCATGTAGATATGAGATTATATTTTGTTGGCATGATTTTTCAGCATACATATATCCTTTTTAATAATATATAATATAAATAAATTGCTTAATTCGCATTATAAAAGGCCAAGGCCATTACTTTTATAATTTAGTAATTTAAAGTATAAAAATATATACAGAATGAGATTGGCATATATACATAAATTTATAAATGGTTTTTTTTTATATATACAACACTCGATGATAATAATATGATTGTATAATCAGCAAATCTATTCTTATGAATTTAAAATGGGGTTTTTTTTATGCATGCCTGGAGAACCAAATAAAATTCGGTAGTTTAAAATGGTAAAATAAATTGGTATTCTTATAGAATCCTTTTACCTAATCCTAATTTATATGTTTAAAATAATTACTTATT
This sequence comes from Dilophus febrilis, assembly GCA_958336335.1. Classification (NCBI taxonomy): domain Eukaryota; kingdom Metazoa; phylum Arthropoda; class Insecta; order Diptera; family Bibionidae; genus Dilophus; species Dilophus febrilis. The sequence continues at coordinate 43,607,261 of OY284471.1, read as the reverse complement.
TTGTATTTTAACAATTCAACATGGAATATTTATTTCTTATTATTTCTATTTCAACCAATTTAATTGCGGTCGTATTGGTATAACACTTTTACATACAATATTATTCTAAAATTGGTATATACACATTTTATGTGTTTTATGCGAGTTTATATTGAATACATCACTATCCAATTGTAATTTGAATCCGCAATTGTTTATTATTAATAACAAAAAATATACATGCAAAAATTCAGTATATATAAATTATTTTAAAATTTCATGTAGTATTATTTTTCATCAAAATACAAATTGCTGAGTTTTGTATATATACTACTATTTTGCATATAGATATGTATAGTATATGCAAATATGAATTGTTAATTAAATGCTGATTGATGTAGTTTATTATTTATACATTTTGGTTTGTACTATAATAATATTATAAATTTTTTTTCTATTTTTTAATTTGCATAATACCAATAATTCACATATGTTGATATTACATCATAAATATATAATAAGTATTTTTTTTATACATATATATATAGAAGAATATATTATATTATGAATATATATTAATTATATAGTTAAATTAGATATGATATACATTCAGGGCATCGAACTAATGACCTTCATAAAATATCACATTATTTAATATTTTGTGATCCGATTCATAACAACACACCATTATAATATATGTATTTCATTATTTATTGTATGCGTAAAGTAGAAATTAAATTATATAAACTCACTTGGAAACGTTGCAGCACATTATCGTATATGTATATAAAAGAAAGAAAGAAAGAAAAATAGCTGAATGACATTTTATGATCGTTTATACGCAAATGGTGCATGTACCAATTTACAACAATTTATATATATGGTTAAATTATTGTAAAAAAATTAACAAAACCGGCAATGTGTCATATAACATACCCATGATTTTTTTTTTCTTTTTGTGTATTTAATTATAATATATAATTGGAAGTCCAACAAAAAAAAAATTAGAAATATTTATGTTAATTTTGTTTAGTTGCACGTAAATTAGTTCATAATTGTGTATATATATAGAAAAAATTTTTTTTTGTGCGACAACTTATACAATATATGCATATATAGAAGAAAGAATTCATCTCTATCTATATATATATATGTATAAAAATGGAAGGTTGTTTAAAGTTTTTTTATTGATTAAATCAAGTCTATATAGTCAAGATTTACCTTAAAAATATTGATTATTTTGCTGGTTTTAATATCTGTATTGTATATAGGGAAAATTATATTGAATTATATTATATTATTTTTGCATTGAAACTTTAAAAAATATTAAAACAATTATGAAATGTATAGATATATGAACATGTAGAAGAAATTATGGTAGATTAATTGATCAGGTTTATAGATATTTATATACAATGACCAACGAAGTTTGCACGTCAGTTCTAAGGTGAAACGTGCAGGCCACAGAGGACATTTATGCTTTATCTAGAGAAAACGATGATACTTTTCAGATGGTCAAAATTGTTGATAAAACAGATGAATTAATCTGATTTTTTGAATGCCCAGACTAGAGCTTAACTTCTTTTTATGCAATGCAATGTTTAATGAAAGTTGGAGATTAAAATTGAATGTCAAAACAATAGTAAAATCCATCAATACGACGATGATAAGATATGTTATATATAGATGCCTGCTATAGAAGTGATTTTACAACTTCAATTTACGTAAAGATGTTTGCTTTTTAAAACAATTTGATAACTAAACACACAACTTTTATTTATTTTTTTTTCATTCCACACAGCATAATTCTTTCAAAGATATGTATATAATTGTTAAAAATTAGTTATTTTTAAAGTAAACAAATTTTCATATATTTATAGATTTTTTTTTTTAAGTATAGTACCACTGATAAGAACACAAAATTTATACTTATAGTAGAAGAATTTAAATAAAATTAATCTCTTTTACAAAAAAAAAAAAAAAACACAAAAGATATAAATATGTATAGTCAAACAACGTATTTTTTTTTATTTTTTTTTGTGTTATTTTTCTATATATAAGATAATTGTATTTTGTATTTTGTAAGAGTACATTTACTATAAATTCCCCCATATATACTGATAAGAATGTAAAAAAAAAAAAACAATAATAATATTTAAATCTATCTGGAAGATAAGTGTGACTATATATTTTTTTTATATTATATTTCTTTTAAGCGATCAAGTAATAAAAATAAGTTTTGTTTTATTTCTATATACAATATATATGATAAAAATAAAACCGAAAATTGAGAATTAAGCGCACAAAAATAAAAATAAAAGATTATTTTTTTTATAAATTTTTGTTGAGGTATCAACAAAAAAAATAAGAATTGCATTGTTTAGTATTTCTTATCATTTATTCTATTATACAAATGTTGTTTCTTTTTTTTTTTTGTATTTTATGCATTATTATATATCGTCGTTATATGATAAATTTATCGATTGCAAACTGTTTTTACTTAATCCATATTTTTTTTGTATATATTGTAAAATGAATTTAAATAAAACGTGGCGTTTATATCATGATATATAAAGAATATGCGGATTACCATCAATATATACGTTTTCTTTCATATATACATACACCTATATAGCTATATATATAATATATCGTATATAAATAATTTAATCTTTGATTTATTTGAAAATTAAAACTTGCAATTTTTATAATGAATTTTATGATATAAAAAAAAAAAACTTTATAATCATAGTCTCGATTATTCCAAAATTCGTATATTGTATATATAAAAATGATATTGAAAATCTACTGTATATATACTGTATATATATGGTAAATGATTCACATAATGATGTGGTAAAAACTTTATATAGAAATTATAATTTATTTGTCAGTCATCGTGGAAAGACATGGTGTATATACATTTTGTTATATATCCGATCCATAAAATGTAAATCAAATTTTACAAGAATCATTCTCAAAAAAAAAAAAAAACTATATTTGAAATCGATATAGTTTTATATATTTCCATGAAATATCTGAATAAAAAAAAAAAACATTTTCAAATCAATAATTATAAAAATACCATTTGTACATATATGTACATTGAATTTAATCATGAATTTTAAAGGATATATTTCACAAGGACATTATATAATTTAATTTGAATATGAAATTATATTAAAATGGTGCATGCATGCAAAATGAGTTTTTTTTTTTAAAGATTATAATTTTTTTATATGATGATTACGCATATAACAAAACAAATTATTCATTTATACATACATATATATATATCAATTTATTATAAGATAATGGCGTTATCTTATATAAATAACTATATATACTATAAAAATTTAATTTCACAAAATACAAACAATTTTTTATGTGAATTTATTTTCATATATATATTATATTTATAATTCTGTTGCTATACCAAATTTAAAACCAAAAAATATTCAAATTTACATCATTTATAGATAAAAGTTATAAAAGGTATATTTTTTAATTAACGATGCGTTTTCGTAATTATTCTATCTATTATGATGATTATATATCCATATCATAAAGTTGTCCGAAATTGCCTTGAATTACTATCAATCATCACGGTTGTTTTGCATGTAAATTATATGTAAATTAAATCAACGTTTTATCAACCAAAAATATATACAATAAATCAGTATAGCGAAAACTGACTGAATCAATTCGCATAAAATCATCTTATAAATCATTCCATTGCATAGACAACAATTTTTGTTTGAAAACCTTCTATCTAAATATCATACGTCGTATTTATTATTACAACCATTAACTATTCATATATAATATTTTTATATATGAACGTGATGAAGATATCGTACATATTTATGATGTGGAAATGAATAATGGTGAAAGATATATATATATATATTTGTTAATCGAATACATCGATATATGGATATATGGATATATGGATATGGAAATAAATGGGAAACATTTATCATACATGTATGTATTGCGATGCGAAAATAATTTTCGTATTTTAAGAATAAATTTTCTTTAATATACATTGTCATACAAAAGGGATTTTATATGTGTTACTTATATTGATTGATATTTATCAAAAATTCGAAGGGAATCTACAAATAGTTTGTAGGAATGATTAAAATTCTTCAATGACAAATTTTTAATTATACTATATTATTTGCCATATCGTTATAGAAATTGTATAGTAACTTTTAATCCTAACTAAAACTTGGAATATTTTTTAAAGCAATTGTTTTTAATTTTTCAAATGACGTAATGCAGATTTTGATTGATTTTTTGAAACCAACCAGAAAACTTCCATTTCAATTAATAATACATATAGTAACATATATGGATTGTTTTTATTTTGTGAATAAAATGAATAATATATTTACAAAACAAGAAAATGACAAATATAATACAATATATATCACCATATATCGCAAACATACACAAAAATATATATTATATTTTAATGATTATGATTGATCATATCGCCAACGTCATATTATATATATATATATATATATATATATATATATATACATATAAAAATCAATATATTTGGTCTGAATGTGAATAAGAATATATATATATATATATATATATATATATATATATATTGTTAGAAATGCTAAATAAAAGGTTATGAATATTTTTTTTTTTTTTTTGTTGCCAATTTCTTCAACACCATCTCGTCGTTATAAACAATATACATATGTATTTGCGATGCGATAATATATATAACACGTTTTATTTCAATAAATTTGATATTGATATGTTATTCACTTATATATATATATATATATATATATATTCACGCCTATATCAATCATAACATTTTATTTTAGAAGAAAAAAAACAATATTAATTTATTGACAAAGAAAAAATATTCTTATCAATTTCTCATATATAATATTCGAACAAAAAAAAAAAAATTAAGTAATAGGTTTTCATTATTTTGTTGTTTTTTTTTTTAAATTCATTTCAATAATCAATCATTTTTTTATTTCTGTTTTTGCATTTTTGTTTTTTAATGACTTTCTTATTGTTATATATATGTTATTAAATAAATTTTATGGGCGAATCTTTTGTGTTTATATGGAAAAATATATGGTTTAATTAATAATAATAATTGTTAATAAATTTAGATAAGATATCGTTATATATATATAGTAATGGAATCAAACGTTGATTATTTCATTTCCAATATATTTTATATATACATATAACCGAACACATCCGCAATAATCCACACGAACATCGCTTATTAAGTGCTTAGTGCATGGATATGAAAATTATCGATTTATCTATATAGATATAAAAAAATTATTATCGAATCTAAAAAAAAAAGTAAGAATACAAAATGTGTGTTATATCACTATACTACAATTATTTATTTTTACTCACATATATCAATCTACGTACGTATATTTCCATGTTATATAAATTCATTAATAAAAATAAAAATCTTAATTATGAAATAATATATATATAGATAGATCTACAGAATAAATTATACATATAAGTAATTTAAAACATATTAAATATATATATATATATATATATATATATGTATAATAAACAAATATTTTGTATAATTAAATTGCCTATACGCCAATAAACCATTTGCCATTAAATCTATTTGATATACAACAGATTTTTTCATCATTTACCTATCCTAATATGCGTATATGTTTATTTATTTATATACACTATATCAATAATTTAATTGTACATCGGAATAAATAACTTAATCGCCGTGATTAATTTACCCAAAACCCTCATTTTTGTGGATTACCTAATTTAATGAAATGTATATCATGTCGTATCGGATCCAAATAAAGTGATTTTTGTTCAATCCAATCGCAGATTCCACATTTCTCATTCACATTATTTAGCTATATACAAATCTCATTTTGAAAATTTTCCTGGGGAATATCTTTTAGTTTTCATTATAGGGTATATAGAAAATTTTTCAATTAAAAAATATCGACTTACATTCTATAATTCATTGTATATTTATTTATACATATATACGCATATAATATCTATATAGAAGAAAATAAAAATTATCGATTTGAGTCAGTATGTATACATATAATATAATATAATACTATATATTTTGTGTGTAAGTAAACAAATTTTTTACACAGGTTGAAAAATAAATTATTGTAAATTATTATATTATTTTTGGGTAACAGCACGCGCACGTAATGTTTGCGCTAATCCTATATATATATATACATATTACATATGTATAAATTTTCACAAATTTCATATACTCATTTGTGAAATTTGTTTATGCATGATCGCATATAGAAATAAACTATAGATATAGATATAATAAAAATAAAAAATGTATGTTTTTTCTTTAACAAAAAAAAATCGTGTGTGTGTAAATGCGTAATATTTTTTGATCATTTTGCACAGTAGGAACGGCATTAAATTATACACATAATCAGCGCATATATACCATCCATCCAGTATCATATCTGCTATCGTATATTGATTCAATTACCAACGACGACGACGATGACGACGACGACAAGGATTATAATGATTATGTCTTCTATTATATGGAAATTTGATGTAGTTTTTTTTTCAGATTTTAAATAATTTCGTTTTCATTGGAAACAATTTTTTTTTAATTTCAAGAATTATATCCCATTTGTTATTTTACGATATATCTGAATATTCAAAGTTGAATTTGTAAAGATTAGCATTAAAAAAAAATGATTTTCAATTGCAATAATTAAAAAATTCCGACGAAAATCATTGGACTTTCATTTTTACATTATATGCATATTTATTATTAACGTTTTTAAATAATTCCTTTGTGTTCCTTTTTTGGCCAAACCTTTTTACATTTCTGATTAATTTTATACATTATATATGAAATACATTCTTTTTCTTATATAATTTATTATAATATATACAATAAAGGTAAAAAAATTATATGCAGATTGGTAATAGTGTGTGTGTGTGTGTGTGTATATGGATAATTTTTTATTTTCTTTAATTTATTAAAATTATTTTTTACAAATTTACATTAAACAGAACAGCGAAGAACAAAAAAAAAAAAAAATAAATAAGTAAATACACATACAATATACAAACATTTTTTTTTTTAAAGACGCGTGTTTAAAAGTCATACAATTATTAATGTTAAATTATTATTATGAATTAATTATTATTTTGTTGTGAATTATGTTAAACAGTATAACCCACCCCCATATCATATACATAAACAAATCTATATATATATATGAATAAAATATGTTATATAGTGGCTGTATGATTGTGCTGCTGTGTGTATAAAGTTAATGGCAACAATATTTATATGTGTAATAACATTTTTTTTTTTGTATTTTTTTATTTTTTGAATTACATTGGATTGTATACTTTATTCTGTTCAAATATATATGTTATGTATAATATATAAAAAGGTGAAAATTATGTATTTAAAAAAAAAAAAAACAATACAGTAAAAACTGATTAAGATGATCATCAGAAGTGGTTCAAAAATGGGTATAATAACCAAAATATCTTATGACTTTAGAAATGTTTTAATTTAAAACGCGACCTTTCACAGGTTATTTACAATGAAATTTGATGTAATTTACCAGAAACGATATATGTATGGGCAAATTTCAAATATACGCACAGTTTTCCTTTTTACATACTCTTACTCGTTTAGGTGAGTTCGGTCAATTTACCAGATTTCACTGTACAAGTACCGTATTTTATTTTCACATTTTTTTTTCCATATAATAAATACTTACTAAATAAATACATAAAATATATATATACGTACACTTTGATTAGTAACGCAATATCCTGATTAAAAAAAATTACGGATATGAAAGTTTTTAATTTCAAATGTTAATGTTAATGTTGCATGCAAACTTATTGCTATATATATGTTGTTATATATCTAATATATATGAAGTATATAATATATCGAATATATATGTGAATATATACATTAAAATAAATATATATATAGTGTGATCGTGGCGGGAGTTTTTCCTATATATATATATATTGAATAAATTGTTGAAATGGTTAAACTAATAATAGCCAGAGTGTTATATAGAAAAATATATATATAATATGGTTAATTTAATATTATAAAGGATAAGAATTAAAGAAATATATGCGGTTATATATACAAATAGTTTTTTAGTATATTTATATATTGAATAATATTATATATAAATGGTATAATATATATGGTCACCAAAAGGTGTTTATGTTTATTAGATATCAAAATACATATATATATGTATAATAAATTTGGAAAGATATAATTTACCTGTGGAGGTTTTGTATATAATATATTTTATACCTAAATTATTGTCGGTTTTTAACATGGTTTTTTAACATATTTAAAGAAAAAAATAAATACACTTTAAATCGCCAATCTTTCATGATATAAGTTCGTTATAATGGTATTTTTCTAAATACCATTATAAATTAAACAATAACAAATTCCATTGAATCATTGGATCATAGACGATCACTAGCTTCATTGTGCACATTTTATAGGTATTATTACCATGAATGCTCTAATGAAATTTTAAAGCTAATTCCTGAGCCAATTATAGCTTCTATTATAATTCGAGAAATTCACAAAAGGCTCATTCATATTCTGTATCTATTAGTTTTTTGCAAACAAACAGATTTGGAAATTCATTTTTCCCAAGAACAGCAAGATTATGGAATAGTCTCCCCGTGAACTAGTATTTCCCCCTATACTTTTGATTATCAGTTATTTAAATTAAACATTTCATCTTATCTAAAAACTAATCCACCTAAAGTGCAACTTGGACAATTGTTTGAAAACATATGAGTGATTTTTTTCTTATTTGGTTTTAGTAAAAGTTTTTTTTTTATCTCATATGTTTGCTTTATTTTCAAAATTTCATAAATTAATCCACATATTATAATAGATTTACCACCCAAAATCACTTAAGTGCATATTCAATGCATCTATAAGGTTCATCACCTGATTAAGTGATTTCGTTACGGGCTCACGGCAATAGAATTCCGAGGTTTTCCGAGGGGCGCTAAACCGATTCTGCCGTAGTAACGAACAAAAAAAAAAAAAAATATTTCTAATTTTAAAACACAATTGATTTAACATTTAACATTAATGATGAAAAGATACATTTCTATATATGTGATTCATATTGTATAATGCCTATCGTTTTTATTAAAAATCAATAAATTTCTTGTTTTATATTATATTATCAATGATATTATATACAGAAATTACACGTATTTTAAAACTCTATATGAGTTTATATATAATTAAATATTAAAATATAAATTTGTTTACGTTAAAAATATTATCAGCTGTGTTTGTATTTGTATAAGACTATATAATAATCCCACCATACCGCAACAAATTTAACAAATTCAAGTTAAATATATTATCATTGATTTTTTTCTACAATATATATATATATAATATATAAATAACTGACAAATTACACACATTTATATTCAACTATAAAGTAAAAATTGTTATTTTGTGAGTTTTTGAGTTCATTTTTTAAGTCACTTTTTAAAAATTTACCATTCATTATTATTATTATTATTGAATTGTTGTTGTTATTATGATTCAATATTTTTTGTTGTTTATTTTAATAATTTTTACACTATATGAAAAAATTATATATAGATATATATAAATAATATATTATTTGTTACGATACGAACAAATATAAATACACACAAATATACATATATATATATGATGAATGATGGCTCTGCGTTGTGCTTTATATACTGTATTATAATATTAATATATATGAATTATAAAAATAACTTAAAAAAAAAAGCGATGTGCTAGAAAAGTTTTCGTTGTATTTATCAAAAAAAAAAAAATATAAATAAATTGTTTGTATTTTTTTAAAGTCTTCTTTCTTTTAATTACCAATGATGATAATTTGTGTTTACACATTATAATGATAATAACATATATATATATTATTTACCTATGTCATAATACACATATTTGAAAATATGACTATATGTTACTAAATAATTTTTTTGTGCCAGTTTACAATTAAATAGAAATATTTTGTTGTTTATTTCTTCTGTTTTTTTTTTTTTTTTGAGAAGATAAATTTTTTTGTGAATATATTAAATATAATTTTAATACAAAATAAACTTGTTACGTATTTGAGTAGTGTATGTGAATAAGAATGATGTTCTTCGAAGAAATTTTGCGGTGAACAAAAATATAAAAAAAATTAAATATAAATATCAATATCATGGAAAGGAAAATGTTATAAATATTTACAATTAGATTTTTATTGTATCATTTCACGGTATCTATTCCAAAATTGCAATACCCCACGAAGACCGCGTGTCTATTAGGAAAATCTTGATAAATATTTTATGAACTTATGTTAAAAATTTCTAATGAAAATTCTATGCAATTTTCCAAAGGAAATTCTATGCAAATTTCTAACGGAAATTGTATATGCTTTTATAAAGGAAATTCGTTGTAATTTACAGATGACGTTATTTACCATTTTATTACACAATTCTATGTTCTCGCGACCGTATCACTACTTTGTATTTGGTTTTTTTTGGTTACATTGGAAATCTTGCCATGATCGCCATTGAATACAATTGTATTATTTGGAATTTTTCCGGTTATAAAATACAATTTTTACTATCGCTTCTATTATAAAATATATACCCGATTATTATCAACACTATATCGTTAAAGACAATTATTAATTGAATTTTATATGTATATAAACAAGTAAATACCTACCCATATTTATAAATAATTATTTAATATAAAGGTATATATACACATATAATACTTTCATATTTTTATTTTTTCTCTATATATATATAGTATAGTATAGTATAGTATAGTATAGTATAATATAACCAATTTAATTATTTTATATTTGATTCTTAAAATTGATAAAACCTATATACATATATATATAATTGTAGAGTAAAAATGTTATATATCATTGATATCATAATATATAGCGAGTATATATATATATCATGTAATTAATCATTTATAATTTTTTTTTTATATCATACATATATATAATACAATAGTTCCATGTATTTCCATCTCATTTGAGACCATCAAGGGCCTCATATGTATGTATGTATATAATCTTTAAAAAATTGCACTGCTATCTATTTTACATATCCTTCCCTGCGATCTTTGCCATGCGATGATAATATCTATTTATATATATGATATGAGAGGTACCTTATTTATAAATGAATACTTATATATTATTATATTTATACATATACCATATATACTGTTGACTGACTATATATGACTGAGATAAACTTGACATGAATGTGAAATATAATTTTAATTATGACAATATGAGTAATAAAATATATAATAAAACAAAATTAATTAAAATTTAAAAAAAATAAATAAAATTTGCATGTATATTTTACCACCGTATATCATCCATAAATATCATCCATATTATGTGCAATTAATTATATAAATATTTTTACCTGGTGCGATTATATTTTCAAATTTATATGTATACAGGGAGTTAACAACTTGAAAAATATAAGGGTTAAATTAAGTTCATTATTTTTAATGTATAAATTACTTTTATATAAGTAAGTAGTAAAAATTGTCGTCAAATTTAGAGAAATAATGGAAACAAAACCCCCAGTCCCATTCGTTGTCACTCACTGCACGTAATTGCTGGGCCGTATATTGGCATAGCAGCGTTTTTTTTCTTCATTTATACATAGTCCGACAATTAATATTCCGGACTGGTCCTAGGGAATATAATAAAAACACGATTTTTGAAATTTTTTTTTATTTATTCAAAATATCCTCCTCCTGATTCAATACAACTGTTACCTCGATTTAATAATGATTCAAATGCGTTTTCCAGCTCATTTTGGGGGTATTGCCTCTAGTGCGCGTGTAGAAGCTGTTTGAATGGTTTCAATCACCTTAAAAAAACATCCTTTCAATTTCATTTTAACTTTTGGGAACAAGGAGAAGTCACATGGTGCTAAATCAGGTGCTAAATACGGTGGATGATTTAACACACAGACTTGATTTCGAGTCAAAAACTGACGAACAATAAGTGAAGTGTGATTTGGTGAATTATCGTTTAACAAACACCAACTATCTGATTCACGATATTCAGGTCGAATACCACGAATCCTTCCCATCAAACGCTTCAAAACTTCGATATAATATGAGCCGCTGACTGTTTGACCAGTTGGAAGGAATTCTTTATGGATAATTCCCTTGCTATCGAAAAATGTTATATGAGCATTGTCTTGATTTTCGATGGAACTTTTCTTGTTTTTTTTTGCTTGTGTTTTAGCCATCCACGAAACGTTTATACCACTCAAAAACTTGTGTTCTACCCGTACAATTATCGCCACATTAACTTGCTGCATCGATTTGAACGTTTCTATTGCAGATTTACCAAGCTTTGCGTTGACTGCTCTTTGTTCCATGTTAAAATTTCTACTTCAACTAAAATATTGTTTCACAAGAAATGCCAAAAGTTTTTTATTTGTCAAATGCCAAATGCAATGAAATTTTTACAGACGATAGAGAAAACATCAAGCTTCAAAACATCACATAGATCGTCCCACTGGTTAATATAAGATAAGGTTTGAGTCCGGAATATTAATTGTCGCACTGTGTATATTAAGAGAATTTTTAATATATATACATATATCAAGAATAAAAATACGTATAAGTTTGGTTGATTTTATTCCAATTATGTATAATTATATACTATATTATATATATTAAAATGTATAGTATTACGTATACGTATATTATACGGCATTACATTTACAATTTAAATGATTTTTTATTTTCAATTGTAATATTATACAGGTTTTATATATATACAATATACATATTTGTAAATATAATATATACAACAAAAGTCATATATACTATATATACTAAAATTATATATATAGTATACTCGAATTATATTATATGACACATCAAGAAATAGGTTTACTCTATAGTTCTATACATATATATATTGTAGTATATTATATCATAAATAATTAATTTAATTATATTTAATTTTATTTTGGAATATATATATAAAAAAAATTCTGTAATATATATTTTTTATTTTTAATTATCTGCATAATATGACTGTATAACAAACAGCAAACCAAAAAAAAAAAAAAAACCGCATATATTCGTATGTCATTTAATATATTATATATAATATATATACTTATTGTTAGAATAGAAATGGTTGAAATTGAATTCAATGCCATTATTATTATTATTATTATCGTATCGGTTATATATAATTTTAATTTAATATGGAATTCGATAAATTTAAATTGAATTTTAAATAATATAATGATTTATAGTGTTTTAAATTAAAAAAACCAAATGATGTTCAATACGTCAAATGATTATAAAAAAAAATATTAGGTTTATTTTTTATTTTTTTTAAATAAACTTGATGTAGGTCAGAGTTTCGATAGAGTTTTGTTTGATATAGAATCAATTTTTTAAGTTATTATTTAGTACAACCAAATTCATTTTGGAAGGTGATGAGTAAATTCATTATATATATGATGTTTACTTAAACACATTGTTTTTAAGCAAAGAAATAATTAAAAAAAAAAAAACAAAAAAACAAAATGAAGATCTATTTTAATATGTCATAGAATGTCTAAATGTAAAAAATAAATGACATACATTATAATTATACCAAAAAAAAAATTATTTATATTTAAATATATGCAAATTATGTTATTGGTGGCGGTGGCGGTGGCGGCTGCGGCAGCTACCGAAACATTTATATGATTTTTCTATATATTATCTGTTCGTAATTTACATTCAAATATTCAAAAGAATTTAGTATTGGTAAATTATAAATAATATACAAATAGATATTAAAAATAAAAAAAAAAAAAACAAGTGTAAAAATTTAGAAAAAAATAAATAATTTTTATTTACATAAATATATAAAAAAAACCCATGCGAACGATACTTATTATTATATTATATTATAATAATGTTTATATGTATGTAATAATTTTTGTTATTTTTTTTTATCGGTATTTTATTTATACGTATGCCAGGTATTGTTGTATTGTATTGTTGTTGGATATATATACAGGTCGATAAACTTTACTCAGGTATTTTTATATATATATAATAAGAAAAATATGTTTATTATTTTATAAATATTATTATAAATGAAGTAAATGAACGAAGAGCGAAACAAAAACAAAAATCAACTACAATACTTTATGAATAATATAATTCATGAATGTATAATTACAAAATTAAAAAAAAAAATTAATTAATTGTTTTTTATTTTAATATCTTGAATATTATATAAAATATTATTATTATTATATAATTTTTTTACTGTAAAAGTTAGAAACATTTTGAGAAACAAAACTCTATCTAAACTTATAATTTTAAAATAATATTGTTTTATTGCTTATATCTGTACAATTCTTGTGGGATTGGAATTGTGTTCAGATGTATTTAATAAATCGCAAAGATGACAAGTCCTCAGAGATTTATAATAATTATTGTCTATATCGTACAATATTTAGTGATTTTTTTTTAACAAAAATCGTTTCATATTTTCACTTTACTTCAATTTTTTCTATACTATATAAAAAATATTAAATATAAATACACATTAAGTAAATTTTTTCTATATATTAAATTAAAATAATTATAAGTTTAAAGTTTTATATATACATCAACATTGTAACATTATACAAAAAAAATAAAATACCCTAAGCACAATTAATTACATATATGTAACTTGTAACTTGTAACTTGTGTAACATTATATAATAAATATTTTAATGTAATGTTTTATTTTTTTGTTTATATTTTTAAGTATATATAATTTAAAATAAATGAATAAATTAATTTTATTTTACTGCTCTCTAAACTTATACTTTTGCAAAATTAAACAAAAGAAGTTATTGATTTGTTTAAAAAACAAAAAAAATGGGTTTCGTGTGCAGATAAAAAATATATTATTATATTCTATATATATATTTTATTTTTTTTTTATTATTATTAATGTAAAACATTTACATATTGTTTTATTTTTTTGTTTTTTATTATTGAAATACTAAAATTTTGTAACGTACCTGGATCTAACTAAAATGAATAATAATATGAAAAATATATACTATTCAAAATAAAAACAAAAAAAAATTCAAAGTGTCACAAATTTATTTACAAAATATTTCACATGATATAGCGTGATTGAAGAGACGGTTTTTCTTTTCTTTTTTTTTTTTTTTTCGTTGTATAAATATTCTTTTCCATGTAGAAATGTACGTATATTATTATTATTATAAATTCCTTTATATATAATAGTTTATTCTATATTTTGATTTTTTGATTTTGATAGGTACCTTTATTTTTATTTATATTTATAATACATTGTTTATATAAAACTTGATTATATCAGAAATATCTACCCTTAATATCCTTAAATACAAAGTATTATAACAAGGAAAATGATGTTGTATTTAAATTCAAAATTGTTTATGCGATGTCTATCCAGAAAGTCTTAGACTCTATACTTGGAAACAAAAATCCAGGGAATTTTCATATATTTTCATAAGAATTGAGCATAGCATCATTTTAGATTACGCTTATACGACTTAATTAGTATCATCAAAACCAAATAATTTAATACAAATATAGAAATCTTCTATACACAAAAATTAAGTTTTAAAATGTGTGTTTAAACAATAAAATAATTAATAGATGAATTTCTATATACATTCAAAATTGGTACGGGGCATATAACTAAAAAATAAAATTAATTTTTCGCTATACAACCAACATATCTGGTTTTAGCGTCCAACAACAGCCTTCACAGTTGTTAGTTTCTTAATTTGTGGCTTTTACGGTGTCGGTAATGAGCCGTACGACCAACCGTAAGCGGAATATACAACTCTGTGTTAAAATTCAGATTCGAAAAATAACCGAAAACACAAAACATATTTTATGCATTCGCAGTAGGATTCGAACCCACGACCCAAATTTTCGTTATGATTTTTATGTTGGCATTTTTAACATTTTTAACACCACAGAGTTATGGGGAATATAACTATAACCCAACCAAAATTGACAAATGAAAAATAATAAAAATTATAACAATTGGTAAAGTGTAAAGATAACATCGCAGATTTATATCTATCTATATATATATAATAATCACTGTTGTATATATATATTTGCAATAATATTATTATTGTTGTTAATATATATTATAAACTTCGGGGAAACTGAAACTGAAAACATTTTATTTGGCTGTTATTCAAAAACAAAAAAAAAAAATAAAGAAAAATAGAATATTATTATTATTATAAATTTAGGTTTTGTTTGTTATATATAGTTTCTTTTCTTTTTTTATTGTCAGTCTAACATATAACATTTTTGTATTATATGCATGTACTTTATCCGGGATTTTCCGTTTTTCTTTTATTTTTTTTGGTTTTTTTGTTTTGAATACTTGCATGCAAACATTTTATTTTCGTTTTCTTTTTTTGGGGAATTTTATTGACAAAATTATTTTGATTATATACATAAATATACATATATACATACAAATAATAACAAACATATATCGTTATATATATATATATTCGAAACTATATCATTCTATAACTTTAAAGTTATAAATATAGAAATGTAATATGTACTGTTTGAAAAAATTGTTGTTAAATTTTTTTTTTTTTTACATTTGTACTTTTCATTTCTATATGTTTTGTTTATAAAAATAACTTTATTAACATTTTTAAAAAAAAAAACGTATATACAGCAGCAAAAGTTGATTTCTATTCATTGCATATACATATATAGTGGATATTGCAGCAGTCTAAACAAAATTATTAAACAAAGCATATATATTTGAAAGTTAAATAACATTTCATATCATTTTTGTCGTATCGCGTATATAGAGGAAGAATATTTTTATATTTATCAAAATGTTGAATGAAATAAAAAGTAAAGTAGAAATTGTTTTTTTCCATTAGTTTTCTTATCATTACTATATATAAACTATACTATATTACTACTGTTGTTGTTCGCATTCGTTGACAATATACAATAATAGATAAAAAATATTTACTTTATTTTGTATATACCTTCGTTTTTTTTTTCTATCACAAATAGAAAGATACATTTATACTACATATACAAAACTTTATATAAAGTTAAATTTCCAATAATCTTATCAATCATAAACATTTTAGATAATTATATAAATAAATATCAACGATTTTTTTCATAATATAGTCAATGAGAAAGTAAAAAGAAAGAATCAATAGACATACTGTTATTCGAACAGAAGATAACAAAATTTTAAATTATATCATAATTTTTGTTAACAAAGTCCCTGGAAATTTTTTGGAAATTTTAAATATTTTAACAGTTTTCCAAAGAGAGTGGTATTTTCTATATAAATTGAAATTAAACAAATATCATTTATATAATTCGGACAAAATTGTTTGTAGTTAAACAAATGTTTCTGAAATATCTCGAAATAACCCAAAAGATGTTTGAGATAACAATATGATTTTGTTATATCTGTAAAATTTGATATCGTCTTTAATGATGCAACAATATAGAATTCAAACGAATCGAATTGGAATTATTTAACAGTTCTTTTCTTATACTATATATAATTATAGTTATATAATACCGGAAAAAATTGCACCAATTGTCAAGCGCTAATTTTTTTTATATTCGATTTACTATATATAAATATAAAAACTTGATTTAAAAATTGCTAATTATTATCGATTTATAATTTTATATATATATATATATTATGTGTGTGTGTGTGTATATATATAAATCCATTTATCAATATTTATCTACAGTTAACAAAGAATTGACGTAAATTGCAAAATATTTATCTTATCTCAAACGCAATTGCTTCTATTCTATAATATTATCGATCGCATTTTGAAAATCTCTATAAACAATAAATATATAATATATAGCGGCCGCCTAGTATAAATCCAAGCAAAAAAAATAATAAAATAATCTATTTGTAAATTTTCACTATAAATGAAATGTGAATAAGTTACACAACAAAAAAAAATGTGTATTTATCATATGAAAATAAAAATACAATTGTTTGTTTTTTTTTTTTTTGTATTTTGAAATAATCGTATTCATAAATACACATCACAAAATAAGTATATTCTTATCTAAGAAAATAAAAAAAAGCTAAAAAAATTATAAAAAATGATAATACCATAAAATAAAAATGATAAAATTTATCAAGATACGACGAGTACACGGTGTTATGTTATTTTTTATTAAAATATACTCCATCATTAATAAATATTAAACCTATCCCGGTCACCACACACATATATTTTCTTGTTTTTTTTTCTATATATTTTAATTATTTTTGTCCATAAATTTTGGGATTTATCTATATATACATTAAATATATCTACGATAATATAAAATAAATGAACGATATGTTATTAATAATCTGTTGGTTTTTTTTATTCCAATTTGTCAAATATTATCATAGATTTTTTGCTTTCCAACTATAGTAAATGATTTATTTTTTCCATTAAATATTAAATTAAATAAATATAAAAACTGGCATCGAAATAAAATAATATTGTGATGATTATGAAAAAATTTATAAATTTTATTATAAAATAAATATATTTTCCGACGTTGATGATGATGGTGATGATGATGATGATGATGATGATGAATAAATAACCGCGTCAAATAGTCTCCTGTATAAATTATATATATGTATGATATGATACCAAATGTCAATCAAAATTGTATATGGGTTTTCATTGTTGTATACATTTTTTTTTTTTACAATTATTACCCACAAATTGTGCAAAAAAAAAACAATTCTTAAGTATGTAATTCATATATACTCGTATATATATGTTTAATTTTTTTATTATTACAAATTAATTCACTGTTGTTGAAAACAGACAAAAGACAATATAAGCTAAGTAAAAATTTTTTATATGAACTTGTATACGCATACACACACACATGAATGATTTAAGAGGAGATTATATTTTTTATTCACTATCACTATATATTAGGTTGTCGAAAAAGTATTGATAATTTTTATAAATAGATGTCATTATAATTGAATATTTCAAGTAGTACTAATCTGATCAGGTAACACTAACATATGTTCGAAAGATGACATTTCGTAGATAAAAAAAAAAAAAAATTAAATTTGTTTAGTCATTTAAAAGTTGTAGTGCATTAAAGATGAGCGAAATTAGTGAAAAAATTCGATACATTTTACAATTTTATTATGAAAAAGGTGAAAATGCAACGCAGGCACATGAACAAATTTGTGCAGTTTACGGTGAAGGAACTTTATCAAAATTAACAGCCTATAGATGGTTTGCTCGATTTCGTTCCGGTAATTTTGATGTCAAAGATGCACCTCGTTCTGGTCGACCAATCACTGAAAAAGTCGATGAAATCATATCAAAAATTGAAGAAAATCGACACGTAAGCAGTCATGATATCGCTAAAGAACTAAACATTCATCACCAAACAGTTTTAAACCATTTGACAAAGGCTGGATACAAGAAAAAGCTCGATGTTTGGGTACCACATGAATTAACACAAAACAATTTAATGAACCGAATTTCCATTCGCAAAACGCTGTTTAAAAGGAACGAAATCGAGTCATTTTTAAAGCGAATGATTACAGGTGATGAAAAATGGATCACATACGATAATAATGTACGAAAAAGATCGTGGTCCAAGAAGGGTGAAGCTCCCAAAAAACAGTAGCAAAACCTGGATTAACACCAAGAAAGGTAATGCTGTCTGTTTGGTGGGATTGGAAAGGAATCGTTCATTATGAATTACTAGCACCCGGTCAAACCATTGATTCCGATCTATATTGTCAACGCATTAACAAGATTGAAGCACGAGATTAAAAAAAAACGTCCAGAATTAATCAATCGAATGGGTGTTGTGTTCCATCATGACAACGCCAGACCACACACATCTTTGATAACTCGGCAGAAACTGAGAGAGTTTGGCTGGGAAGTTTTAATGCGCCCACCATATAGCCCGGACCTTGCACCTTCAGATTATCATTTGTTCCGGTCTCTGCAGAACTCCCTTAATGGTTTAAAATTAAATTCCGCAGAGGACTGCAAAATGCACTTGGATCAGTTTTTGCCCAGAAAACACAGAAGTTCTACAGTGGTGGGATAATGTCTTTACCAGAAAAATGGCAAAGGGTCATCGATCAAAACGGCGCATATTTGGTTTAATATAGTTCATTTGAAATATATAAAAAAATCGTTTGAATTTTGTAAAAAAAATTATCAATACTTTTTAGACAGCCTAATATATAGATGTATATCAATATCACCATACAACAAGCAACGTAACATAAATGTTCATATTGCAATTGTAAAAAAGATTAATTTTTTTCATTATGTAAAATATTAAATAACTGAATAATCGTATCATGTTTTAGAACAAAAAAAAAAATTATAAATAAATAAAGTAACACATAAAAAATGCGATATATTTTTCATTTTTTTTGTTCTTTTCATTCTCATTTTTCAATTTAACGAAAAGACACCATACAAATGCAACAGAACAACAAAAAAAAAAACTGCGAATATATAAATTTAATCTTTTTATTTAAAATAATAATAAAAAAAAATAAAAAATACATTCAATTAATATTCATACGATATACTTTGTATATATACCATATATATGTTTGATCATTTTATACATACTACAAATGACATAAGTATTATATTTATTATATCATATATATATATAATAATATACAGTGGTCGACAAATTATTAAAAAATACTCTAATTATAAACTATATATGTAGAGGGAAAGGCTTTTTTCCTTGTCGCTTTCAATTTACACGAATATTCGCCAACAAACAGATAGTTTATATAGAAACGAATAAAATTTGGCTGAATATATTCACTGTACATAAAGGGATTTCTGCAAAAATCCTGTTACTGAATTGGGAAATTGGATATTTAATCGCACTTTTACGACCCTATGTTTTAGCCGTGAAATTTTTACATTCCTCCAGTAATTCAATTCAATGCTATGAAAAATATCATTTTAAATTACTGATTTTATACAATGGTAATTATATTCTTTGATCGCCCACGTCTGAATTTATAAAATTTGCATACAAAAAAAATAAAATAAAATAAAACGTGTACATATAAAATGAAAATAATGATGATTGATATTGCATTGATGTATGATTATTATGTATGAGCGGTGGTATGTAATGATAATAATGGTTAAATTCATATAAATACACATACACATTCTACATATGAAAATATTTTTTTATTTTTAATTTAAATCGGTTTAAGTTTTTATTTCTTCAATTTCAGAGATACCCCCCCGCGTCCCCGACTATATGTATTAATATATTTTCTGAAGTTCATTGTTTAAATAAATATGGGATTGTTGTATCATCTTTGTCATTGACCTTGAAAGCCAAAATGCATACCATCAATAATACCATATATTATACGAATTGCATTGTTAATATATCATATATATATATATACAATACAATTTATTTTACATAAAATGGATTGTTTTTTTTTTCCTCTTATTTATTTATTTAACATCTTAAAACATATGGATTTCTTTTTTTTTTTTTGTGATTTAAAATTCATATATATATATATTGTATATTTGTTCGTTTTTGGCAAGTGCACACAGAATAAATGTTTTGGAACATTATATTTTGGTTTTTTTTTTTAGTTTTTAATAATAAAACCATAAATTATGCTAATATAATTTTGTAATCTCAAAAGAAATGTCACGGATTAATCCAAAAACATATATTATCCTTTGATGAAAATATATTTTAGTAAATCGTTTGTCTGATTAGAATGTGTTTTTTTGTTAAGCGCAGTAATTATTTTTCTATTGATGTAAAATTATAAACTGACGGTTTTTTAATACAAAAAAAAAAAGAAAAGAACTATACACCCGCATATACTTTATTTATACCTGCATATATGTGTGTTAATTGTATTGTAATATTTAACAAAACCAAATTTGTTTTTTTTTTAGATATTCACGTTTTTTTTTTGTATAATATCAAATATACTATATACTGGCCCGATGATTAAAATACAAAACACGTATTTATTATATAAATAGGTATTTTAATAAACGTTTTTCATATACCATATATAGAATTTATATCAGATTATTATTTGTATTATTATTATTCGTATTATTAGCAAACCTTGAATATGGGATTATGATTTATTGGTATTGGTGGGATACTAATTTTTTGAAAAAATTTTATAATGAATAATGCATGAATATGTTTTCGATTGCAATGTGTTTTCAATTTGTTTGTTGATATTTTGAGAGTGTGATAAAATTGTCTGCAAAATATGTTAATTAAAAAATAAAAAAATATATCAACTATATAATAATTTAATATAAAAAAAATTGTCTTTCAATTTTTACCAACAATCCAAAAAATATCAAGTGGGTTGGTTATAGAAGAAACAGAACGTAATATGGATTAATAAAAGTCATAAGTCTGTCATAAAGAGCTGCTTATAAGGGTGATTTTTTAGCTATTATCTTTTTGGCAACACTATGGTTTAAACAGCTGACGCACGTTTCGTGTTTTGTTTTGCACTGCCAAACATCTTCAGTTTGGTCTATAATTTAACCATGAATCGTCTTACAAACGAACAACACTTGCAAATTATTGAATTTTATTGTTATCAAAATGCGTGCTCTGTTAAGAAAGTTCATCGCGACGAAATTGTGTTCAGCGACGAAGCTCATTTTTGGCTCAATGGGTACGTAAATAAGCAGAATTGTCGATTTTGGAGTGAATAGGAGACAGAAGCATTGCAACAGCTACCAATGCTTCCAGAAAAAATCACAGTTTGGTGCGGTTTATGCCGGCTGGTGGCATCATTGGACCGCGTACTTCTTCAAAGATGATGCGAATCGTAACGTAACTGTGAATGGTGAGCGCTATCGTGAGATGAAATCCAACTTTTTTTTGCCCAAAATGCAAGAGCTTGACTTGCATGACATGTGGTGCCACAACAAGACTGTGCCACATGCCACACAGCACGCGCAACAATGGAGAGGCGAGTTCGGTGAACATTTTATTTCACGTTCGGGACCGGTCAATTGGCCGCCGCTTAGATCGTGGGATTTAACGCCTTTAGACTATTTTTTGGGGGGGGGGGGGCTATGTTAAAGCTCATGTCTATACAGACAACCCCGCGCTTCAATTGACGCATTGGAAGACTTGAACATTGAAGCATTTATTCGTGAGATACCGGCCGAAATGTTTGAAAAAGTATGCCAAAATTGGACTAAGCGGATGGACCATTTGAGGTGCAGTCAAGCAGGTCAACATTTACATGAAATAATCTTCAAACATCAAATTATATGAACCGTACACTATCGATTCAAATAAAGATTTCATGCATTTTTCTGAATTTTATGTGTTTTCTTTTTGAAAAACTTTTCTATAGCTCTTAAAAAATCACCCTTTATAATGCTTGAAACCGCATTTTATTATATTAATTTATAGATACAAAACTGCGGTTTTTTTTTTATTTGTTGAATTATCTTATATAATTGATTTTCGGCGTATTAATTATTGGTATATTTGTATTATAAGATAAAATGATTTACTATTAAATGAATTTGTTTTAATATAAAATTTCAGATAATTTTAAATATTTTCAAATATATGATTTGCCTTTTTTTTCTTTATTTTTTTAAGTAATTTTCATTCATTTCACAATTTTTTTTAAATTAATAATACGTTGATTTATAATTTCCTTGTTGATGTTTTATTTTTTATTAATAAAAAACAACATCATTTATTATTGTATAAAAAATGTTTAATTATAAAAACGTATATGTATTTTATTATTAATTGTGTATTTATGATAATTATAATTGTTATGAATGAAATTTTTTGTTATTTTTTATAATTGAATATTGATAAATTGATAAGAATAATGTATTTATTTATTTATTTTTTAATATGGTTATAGCTCGATTTTATTGTTTGTTTTTTTTTTTTTTTTTTTTACAGTTGATAAGGTGCTGTGTGGATTGATTTATATTTCAAAAGTTATATAGTTTATGTGTATATATTATTGGGGTAGATTTGTTTTCTTTGTTTTTACTTAGCCTATATATTTATAAAGAAATTGTTCGTTGTGAATTTAATGAAATGGTTTATCAACATTTGATAAGATAATATATACGAATCAATATAGAATTTGTGTTTTTGATTAATTAGATGATATTTTCATCAAAATAATTTTTAGGTTGTTGTTGTTAAATAACGAAAAAAAAATAACCAAAATATCAAATTGATGAAAGATGAGGAGGAATACTTGAAATTTCTCATTTAAAACCGAACATTTTTCTTGAATCTATCCGATAATATTTTCATTTATTCATTCATTTTAAATATTTTGTTTATTAAATCTCCGCAGTATATGTATATATGCAAACAATTAATTATATTAATATCAAATATATTGATAACACATTCGAGTTTTATTTATATACATATAAAATATTTTTGTTTGTAATAAACGTATATTTATAATAAAAAAAAATGATAATATAAATGTCAACAATAAATTGTATTTATTTGTTTGTATTTTTGAATTGGCCTGTGTGGAAAAAATAATAAAATAAATAAAAATTAAACATTCATAAAGAAATGTCTATATATAAAAAAAAATGATGTTACAATTTAATATTACACATTTTTTTTTTTGTAAAATATATTTTTATAATTGACTTATAAGTTTAGTTTTGGAATTTAACTATAATTTCTAATTTTCTACACGTCATCTGCTACAATAAAATATTTTTAAATTTTACTGGACCAAAGGACTAGGAAAATGGTTAGATTCATTCCTTCCATGACTTATTCCTTAAAAATTCAAAAGATTATTATCGAGATATCTCGTTCTGTTTATAACCAATTAATATTTTGTATCCACGGGTTTCAATAAAAAATGGAATCATTTTTGTATCTGTGAAATTTGTATGATTTCTGACATATAGTAAAATGCTTGCTCTTGTGTTGTTATTCTGATGGCAACGATTTTTTTTTATTTACTTGTATTTCTTAATACAAGAATATGAATGGTTAACGATGACGACGACGACGACGACAATACGAAACGTTGCAGATGGAGTGAAATGTAAAAAAAAAAAAACAACAAAATTATTATAATACAACATTTATATTGATAAGTAAAATAAACACAATTTTATTGATTAAATTGTATTTATAGAAACTTAATATACATATACTATATCGTAGATAAACCTCTTCCTCCTTTAAAGTTAAACATAGAAACAAATACTTTATATGATTTGTATTTAATATATAGTGTATATAACATCATATATATAATTTATGTATATATAACCATTTGAAAATATATGGAAATATAAACTTTTCACAAACATTTGGATTTGGAAATAATATCTTTGATAGTAAATCCTTTGATAATCCAAAGTATTTTAAAATTTTCATATATAGAAGTAATTTGGCACGATATATATAGACTTCAAAAATATTATTACAATTTTAATTCAAAAATAATATCACAATTTTTCCTGTTCATAAAGTACATATATGTACTACAAAATACGATTATATCATAGCATAGCACCATACATACAATGTATCAAATATATAATAGTATCAAAACCAGTATATTGTGTCACTGGTATTTTATTTATTAATATTGTATTTAAATGATATTATAAATAAAATAGAAATTTTCACAATGATAATGTGAAGTGATGAAAAATGAATAAAGTATAAATGTACATATTATACATTGTTGTAGATTAATTTTAATCGTTCAATGACTCAAACTCTACATATAATATATACCGCATATATTATTACATACATACATATTGTATATAAAACACATGAACATTATCTATATAGAATTTATATATGTGCATAAAAGCTTTTCATCATCATTTTCTATATATATATATATATATATATATATTGTTGTCTGTTCCTTTCCTATATTTATAAGTATATACCAATGTGATATTTAATATAAGATGATGATAAATTTTCTTCATATTCATTGCATATATACTACTCTAACCACTATAATATCGGACACCTGCTATTTTATTCGTATGCTCGACTTTGAGATGCCGCGAAAGGACTTTACACAATAATTTTTTAATCCTTCCAATTTTATTTCATAAAATGCGATGGTTTTAGTTAAATAATTGCGCAGACAGAAGTAAAAAAACCTTTAAATTCAATTAGTTATGGAATTTAATTCAAAATGATTCAATTTAACAAAACAAAAAATTTGACCATTATAATATCGGACACTTATATATTATACGCCACTAATCTCCTTTGTAACGCCTCCTTTGGCCTATATGACACCATCCATTCTCTTAGACGTGGTATTTACTAAGTTTTAGCATTCATCCGGTGTTTTTCTATTCCTCATTTCAATCATTTTTCCTTGGAATTCTTCACTCCTTCAATTACAGTAACTTTCATATCATGTATTTTCCTTTGTTTTATTAATGCCCACAACGATTCTATTGGACTTAAATCGGGACTGTATGGTTCCTTTTAATCTTATTATTAATAAGAATAATACGAAATATTCCTAAAGAACTTAATTGTAAGTCTACCGTATCAGATATTTAAATAAAATATGGTTAACCGGTTCATTTGAGTCACAGAAAGTGGTTTAAAATTTAATGTTACTGATCGTGATAAACGCAACTGTGAAAAAAAAGGAGAACTTCTATGAGTGATATAAGTCTAAAATGGTCAACAGCAATCCAAAAAGTGGTCGCACGAAAGTGGACAAGGCAATGGATTCATAAACCGAACTATATGAATATAAGATAAAAATACAGACATATTTTATTAAACAATGTTTTTTTCCTAATAATAATCCCGAATAATTTTTCATCACAAATCAAAGCCCCTTTCAATTGTTTTGCAAAAAAGAAAACAATAAACAATTTTGAGTTCTGTGGCAATGGAATAGCATTATATTTTGATGATGAATATAAATTTGTTATTGTTGGTGATTCCGATAATCAAATAATTCACACACAAAATGATTGTTAATCGATTAATTCACACACGCATTCCATCGTGATTGTTTAAAACGCACCGTGAAATTTTCAGCCAGTTATTATAATTTACATTTCAATAGGAGTCGTTTCTTTTTTTTAATTTACTTACTTCATATATTAAATGACTACCTTTTGCATCGAGTATTAAATTATATTCAAACGGCGCCAATACATTTCAATAAGATGTTGCTCTACCACAAACCGCTAAAGCAACTAAAAACTTGTTGGAAGCTAAAGAAATGCGTTAAGAAATCCACTTTCAGAAATGGACATCTTAAATTAATAATTTATAATTTAATTTTTAAAATTTATAATTTAATTTAAGTCCAATAGAATCGACATTATAGTGGTTAGAGTAGTATATATACAATTTATATAAATGAAATGAACAGGAAATTAAATTCTTATCAACGGAATCAACTTACTTTATTCTATATAACTATTAAAAATTTATATATATATATAGTAAAGTATCCATCAAACAAAATATATATATATATATATATATATATATCATTTATTATTATAAGGTTAAATGAAAATAAATAAAAATATTAAAAAATTATTTTTTTTTTCCATTATTCTCTTTTTATAGGAATAAACTCATCAAGAGCACTTACAAATACACAATCCTCATTATCATTAATGTCAGTGAATTTTGTTAATGGTTATGATCATCATAGTTCCGAAGAAGAATTAGAAGTTATAAATGGACCATTATCGATTGAATCAGAAGAATATGATTCACCGAAACGTTCCAGTTCAACCTTAATAGAGAATCGGAAAAGATCGTTACCGCACAGTTCAGACGATGAAGTACGTAGTACATGGGGATTAATTTTTTTTTTATATATTTTTATATATTGAAATTTATATTAAATGTAATTAAATTTTGTTTTTATTGACTTTTTGTTGTTGTTGTTGTTGTATAATATACAGTTTAGAAATTTATTAGAAAAAGCTCCTGTAAATTTTCGAACCTCACCTCCATTGGAGGCATTTAAACCTCACCGTGGCCATATGCAACGTGCATCAACACCGTTGGTGTTATCGGAAGCTGGTCATGGCATTGAAAGTATTAAAATATCAAGTGATAGTCCACCAACATTGATGGACCATAGATCAGATTATCCGCCAGCAAAATTATTTCATAGTGCCTTTTCACCACGTCGACGACCACCACGACATACACCACAAAAATTACTAAGACAACATAGACCATGCTTAGATTTTGATAAAATGCAACAAGTAAATTAAAAAAAGATATTATATATTAATATTAGTATAAATAAATTATTAATATAATGCTAAAAACAAAAAATACAAAAAATTTATATATAAATCAAAATAAAATATTTAAATTTGAAATTGTTTCTTTCAAAATCTCAAAATAATATAGGTAAAGGCTAAGGCAATTACAGCCTGGCGTCTTAATAATGATCATACCGGTGAATTGTCTGTTTATTGCTGGTAATGATTAATTTTCCGTCCACGTCTTATCGCAGAACCACAAAATTATATTGTTATTATTATTATCATCAACATCATTACTATTATTATTATTAATATTAATAAATATTATCGCACACAACAAAATAAATTGAATAATAAACAAACTATATATAATAAATATATATATATATATATAGTTTCTGGTGAAAAATCTTATGATATAATCAGAATCAGTTGAAAAACAAATAAAAAAAAATTATTAAACTACTATTACACAACTATATATATATATTACTAAAAAAAATTACAGCAAAGTAAGTGAAAAAAAGCGTGATGACGGAAAATAAAAAATAAAAAAAATAATTTTGTTTTATAAAATTTGCTGCTATAAAATAAAAATTTTGTAGTATATTATTAAAATATGAAAAATTAGAAATATATATATTATATAATATTATATATATTAAAAACTATATGATTTATAAAAATTTTTCTATTAATTTCAAAATTAATAATCATCATTTACCTACTACAAAAAAACAAAAAATGATTAAATATATATTTATATTTTCATTATGAATTTGTGTAGAAATTGACCAATAATTAATTTTGAAAGTTTATTATTTAATCATTTATAATTTTGTACATATAAACCATATATTTTTTTTTAAGAAAATTAAAAAAAAAAAATAAATAATATATATATATATAAAAAAACAGAATAAAATAATTATTCATTTATATTTTTTTTAATGCATCATAATAAAAAAATAATTAACAATTAAACAAAAACAAAAAAAAAACAAAACAAAACAAAAAAAATAATAATAAAAACAATTTATTATATTTGAATGGTTTATTTTTGTGTATGTGTTTTTTCTTTTTTTCTTTTTTAAATATTTTTTTAATTCAATTTTATATATATTATTTCTTCTTATTTATTTGTTTATTTTATATTGTGTAGAATCAAAAATTATAATGAGTAATAAAAAAAAAAAAAACAATACATAATTTAACCATAAATAAAATAAAAAAAAAAATATCCAATTATCGATTTTAAAAAAATAAAAATAATTTAAATGTTATTTTGATTTACGCAACATAAATCATACATATAAATACAAACTCATATACCTAAATAACAAACATATATATAACAAACACACAAAAACAAACAAACAAAACATACAACCCCACAAACATTTTTTATCGCGGGTAGTACTGCAGACGATTCGCCTAGGCGATAAATTTATCGCCAAAGATATCGCATTTTTATCGCGTACGTTACTCCCTACGTATAGAGAATGGGACTCTTCCGCGATACATCTGGAAGATATTTACGACGATATCGCGAGGAAGATAAATTGGCGATACAAATGCGATATCGCCAAGAAGATAAATTGGCGATACGAATGCGATATCGCGAGGCAGATAAATTGAAACATACGGCAAATTTAGACGATAACCTGAAAATTATAAAAATAAAAAATATAATAATGAAAAATAAATATAAATTTATAATAATTAAATTCAATATAGACATATATAGTATATTACAAAAAAAAACTTCAACTTCTTTCGCTGTTCAATTTAAACTGATATATTACATTTAATTTTATACTTATTTGCATATATATCGCACAGAAGATAAAAAGAAGATATATTTATCGCGAATTTATCATCAAGAAGATAGACACAAGCAATAAATAATAATATATTATCGTCATTTTATCGGCTGGAAGAGAAATAGAAGATAAATGTAGCTATCTGTATCCTCTTTTTATCGTCAAAGCGTATCGCCATCGCTCAACTGTTAAAACAACGATAAATTGGCGATATAAATATCTTCCTTTATTTATCTTCCTCGCGATATCGTATCGCCGATTTATCTTCCAAATGTTTGCGGGGAACAATCACATAAAGCACACGAATCATAAATTTATTATATATACTTATATACTTATTTAAATAAAATTGTATTGAACAAAATTATGATTTATTAAAAAATTTGTGTATTATCGAAAATTCAATGTTACAAAGATTTAACATTTAAAGATTAAATAAATTTATTAAAAAAAAAAAAAATTAGTGGTTTCCAATTCCAAAACAAAACAAAAACATATATATACAGAATTAAAAAAAACAACAGTCTTTACTATATTTGCAAAATATTATATAATTAATATATATAATGAATGATTTATTAAATCAAAAAAAAAAAAAAAAAAAATGATTGGCATCATATTCATTCATTAGGTGTGTTCATTTTTATGTCTTTCATCAAATAAAATTTATCAAAATGCAATATTTTTTAATATATATTAAAATTATAATGTAGAACTACGGTTCTCTTATCTATCTATATAGTTACAATAAATTTAATTCGTATAATGATCAAAACAAATCAAATTATTTTATTCATATTTAATTTTCGTAATTTTCATTTGGTTTTCTTTCATTTGATTGTGTTTTTATTTTCTTTTCCGGTTTTTTTATGATACAAATATATTGTTTGTTTTTTTTTTAAATTAAAAAAAAACAAAAACCAAAATGCAAAAACCCATATACACAAAATTAAATGTTAAAACCGCATATATATATATATATATATATAAAGAAAACCAATAATAATAATTCTAATAATCGAAAGAAAAATATAACAAAAATGATGTACCTTTTTGGCATTTTTATAATTTTATATTTGAATATATAAATTTATTAATAAATAAAAATTAAAATGAAAATAAATAATATAGTAAAATATTCAAATACACACACCCACAGACACACACACACACAAACATAAACACATAGAAAAACTCATATTATAATAAATATTATAATTCAAAAGGATAATGTAATAATAAAATCACATTTTCATGCATATAACTAAATAAAATATTAAAAAAAAGGAAAAAAAAAAGAAAAGAAAACACACACACAAAATTTTCTCATCAATGAAAATATATAAAAAAACTCAAAAGGCAATAATTTATATAATAAAAAATTGTTTGTTTTCCCTCTCTGTAATTATAAAATATATAATAATCATTTTTTATTTTATTTCTATATTGATTTAATTAACTTTTTTTTTTTTAATCTTTTAAAATGCAATGTCTTTTTCTACTTTTTGTTAAATATATTTTATATAGTTTATATTGTTAAATTAATAATTATATAATTATAATTTTATCATCAATATAATTTTTTTTTTTTTTTGTTTTTTTTTCAAATGACTTACGGTCGTACCTCTATTAGTTTTAAAAATAAAAAAAAAAAAATTTCGATAAAATAATTTTAAAATCCTTTTTTTAATTTTTATTTTTTTTTATTTTTTTCGTTTTGTATATCACAAATATCCTGTGTCGTACATCGTCTATATATATATATATATATATATTCATTCATTCATTCATAAAATGGGGATTATCGTGATAAATATATATTTATATAAATATATATATATATATATAAAATAACGTATTAGAATTTACGTAAATAATTTGAAAAAATTTAGATCTTTTTATTTATATATAATATATTAAATAAAAAAAATGATATTTAAAAAAATTAAAATTGAAAACATGATAAATAAAATGATAAAAAAAAAAATAAAAAATACAAAAAAAAAAAAAGGTATAACAAAAAATAATGTACCTTTTTTTTGTTTTTAATCATTTTATTATTTTGTTTTATTAAATTCCATGTTGCATTTATTTGTCTGATTTTTATATGTTTTATGATTTTAATTGTTTTTTTATTATTTTAAAACATGTTTCCTATAAAAAAAAACAAAAAAAAATTTATATATTATTTAGGCATAATTTTTGTAAAAAATAAAAATAATTTCAAAATTTACAATTTATTTTAGTCATTTTTAACAAAAAAAATGTAAAAATGTAAATCGTTTTTTTTTTTGCGGTTAAAGAAAATTTATTTGATAAAGTATCGACACATCAAAATGCAATATATATATATATATTAAAACAAAATAAAATTTAAAAATGTAATGTAAAAAATAAATAATGATTAAGTAAAAATGATTAATTTCTCCCCCATCCCCCCCCCATTTTTTTTTATAATGAAAATCTCTATTTTCATATTATATGATAGAAAATAAATAAGAGCAAACACAAATTTTTGTAATTGAAAATGTTATAATAATAATAATAATAATAATAAAAATAAACACACACTCACTTTAAAAATAACTGTTTTGCATGAATATAACAGACCAAAAAAAATAAACGAAGAGTTTATACATTAAAAAAAAATTCTATGGATTTATTAATTCAAAAATAATAATATACTTAATTAATATATATATTATATACTTACATTGGAAAAAAAATGGAATTCAAACTTTTATTAATTTATTATACAAAAAAAAAACAATGAGAAATAATTAAAATTGATGTACGAGAAAGAAATTACCATTTCTTGATCTATATATATACTTATATTATTAAATTTTTAATTTAAAATTGTGCAATTATATTTGGGATTTGATAGATTCCTTTTTTTTTTTTTTTTTTATATATTTTGATCATTTCTTTTTGTCGTATAATGATTTCTAAATGAAATACCATTTTTAAGTGTATATTAAAAAAGTTATATTATTCGTTATCCATCAATTATAAAAATTGTATGAGATCCGAGGAAACTTCTTCAAAACAAACAAATAAAAAAATAAAAAAATTGAGTGTGTATAAAAATTAAAATAATTAAAAGAGAAATAAAAAACAAAACATTTTTTTTATAAGTCATATATATTATTAGTAGAGTTACAAAAATTCATACCAACATTTTTAAATAACAATAACAATAAATGATAATTGTAATAAAAATATAATAAAATAAAACTTTGCATATTATATATTATTGTTTATCACACACAAACACACACACACACACACACATAATAAAATAAATAAATGCGATTTTACTATATATTGAATACAATAAATAATTAATAAATGCAGTATATGCAGTAAAATTAATATTTTTTTCTTAACAAAAAACACAAACAAACAACCATGAAAATGAATTTTAAAAATGAAATAATACAAGAAAAAATTACAAAATATTAAAAGAAAAAAAAAATTTGTAATACTAAAAAGGAAAAAGGAATAAAGGAGAAAAATGTACGAAAAATAAATACAAAATTATATATGAATTAAAATTGAATGATAAAATTACAAACATATAAATAAATGAAAAAAAAAAACAAAAAAAAAACCTATATGGATTTTTAAGAATCTACTTATTAAATTTTAAGAAATTATACGCCATGGTGTAATTTATATTAAATAAAATTATTTTGCATTAGACATATTTTGTAGAAATATAAAAAAAACAAACACACAAACACACAAACACTTACACGAAACACTTATATACAATAACACACACACACAAACAAACACAAAACACAATGAGAGTAAAGATTTTTTTTTGTTTTAAATTTTAGTTAAATGTGGAAATTTTAATAATTAAAAAAAAGAAAAACAAATAATTAATAATTTCCAATACAAAAATTAAAAAAAAAACAAATTTTATGTTAAAAAAAAAAAAAAAACAAACAAATGAATAAATAAATAAATATAATCAAAATAATAATGATAAAAAATTTTAAAAAATAAAAATGTAAAATGGGTTTTTATTTTATTAATTTGTTTTTTGTTTTTTTAATCTTACTACTTCGTACTTCGCTCTATTGACACCATCATATACTACTATTCTAACCACTATAATATCGGACACCTGCTATTTTATTCGTGTGCTCGATTTTGAGATGCCGCGAAAGGACTTTACACAATAATTTTTTTAATCCTTCCAATTTTATTTCATAAAATTATGGTTTTAGTTAAATAATTGCGCAGACAGAAGTAAAATAAATTTTAAATTCTATTTAGTTATAGAATTTAATTCAAAATGATTCAATTTCACAAAAAAAAAATTTGACCATTATAATATCGGACACTTATATTATACGCCACTAATCTCCTTTGTCCAACACCTCCTTTGGCCTTTATGATAGCCACCATTCTCTTAGACGTGATATTTACTTAATTTTTACATTCATCTGGTGTTTTTGTTTTGTCCTCATTTCAATGATTTTTCCTTGGAATTCTTCACTCCTTCAATTACAGTAACTTTCATATCATGTATTTTCCTTTGTTTTATTAATGCCCACAACGATTCTATTGGACTTAAATCGGGACTTGAAGATGTCCATTTCTAAAAGTGGATTTCTAAACACATTTCTTTAGCTTCCAACTTTAGCTTCTTAGTTGCTTTAGCGGTTTGTGGTAGAGCAATACCGTATTGAAATGTATATTCGCCATTTGAATATATAATTTAATAGTCGATGGCAACAAAACGTATAGTCATTTAATATATGAATGTGTTTTTGGGAGTGAACCGCGTACACTAAATGAAATGTAAATTAATAAAATTAAGTAAGTCAAAGAAATAAAACAAAGAAACGACTCCTTTTGAAATGTAAATTATAATAACTGGCTAAAAATTTCACAGCGCGTTTTAAACAATCACGATGGAATGCTTCATTTTGATTTTGTGTGTGTTATTTGATTATCGGAATCACCAACGCAATAACAAATTTACATTCATCATCAAAATATAATGCTATTCCATTGCCACAGAACTCAAAATTGTTTATTGTTTTCTTTTTTGGAAAACAATTGAAAGGGGCTTTGATTTGTGATGAAAAATTATTCGGGATTATTATTAGAAAAAAAAACATTGTTTAATATAAAATATGTCTGTATTTTTATCTTATATTCATATAGTTCGGTTTATGAATTCATTGCCTTGTCCACTTTCGTGCGACCACTTTTTGGATTGCTGTTGACCATTTTAGACATTTTATATCACTCATAACAGTTCTCCTTTTTTTCACAGTTGCGTTTATCACGATCAGTAACATTAAATTTTAAAGCACTTTCTGTGACTCAAATGAACCGGTTAACCATATTTTATTTAAATATCTGATACGGTAGACTTACAATTAAGTTCTTTAGGAATATTTCGTATTATTCTTATTAATAATAAGATTAAAAGGAACCATACAGTTAAGTCCGATTTAAGTCCAATAGAATCGTTGTGGGCATTAATAAAACAAAGGAAAATACATGATATGAAAGTTACTGTAATTGAAGGAGTGAAGAATTCCAAGGAAATATCATTGAAATGAGGAATACAAAAACACCGGATGAATGTAAAAATTAAGTAAATATAACGTCTAACAGAATCGAGCCTATCATAAAGGCCAAAGGAGGTGTTGGACAACGGAGATTATAGTGACGTATAATATATAAGTGTCCGATATTATAATGGTCAAATTTTGTTTTTTGTTAAATTGAATCATTTTGAATTAAATTCCATAGCTAATAGAATTTAAAATTTATTTTACTTCTGTCTGCGCAATTAATTAAAACTAAAACCATCATTTTATGAAATAAAATCAGAAAGATTAAAAAATTGTTGTTTAAAGTCCTTTTTTGGCCTCTCAAAATCGAGTATACGAATAAAATAGCAGGTGTCCGATATTATGGTGGTTAGAGTAGTATATCCATTTGAAGGATCATTATTTGAATAGACTCCTGTTGTCTTGTTTGTTATAAGGAGTTTAATTTATTTTTGAAATAATTATAATAGACATACTTAACAACGTATGATATCGGCCATTTCAACATAAAATCTATCTATATTGAATTACTTATTCCTTATCTGTATCGTTTCTGTATTGTATATTTATTTATTGAAAAAATCCTTTAATTGAAATCCTTTAATTGAAATCTAAACATCGCAACTAAAAAGAACCATAAAAAAATTCAACAAAATTTTATGAATATAAAATAAAATATTATCTATATATTTGAAGCGTGTCTAATATATTTCCAGACTTTTTATCTATAGATAAAAAGCGTTTGCATTTATTCCGAATTTATGTTGATAAAATGGAAGCAATCACAATATTGTATTGTTGATAAAATGTTTATGGTTTGTGTCTAAAATATTATATCACTATTCCATATAAAATTAAACATATATTTTATATAACTTTTTTTTATCATATATGCTCAAAATGATTTTCCAGGATAATATAAAATATATTTATATAAAGGAAAAATAAGGATATAGAAGGATATACATTTAAGGGATATTCATTTTTTTTACATAGAGAAATTTAATTGAAATAAATATTATTCAATTATTTATAATTTGATTTTAAATAATTTTACACTTTATATTATTGTTGTCCATCACATATTTTTATTAATTCTATAATTATTATTATAGTTTTTTCTTTCAATTTACCGAAAATCCACCATTAAAATAATAAACTATTCATCTGAAATATTTTAATTGGAAAATAAATTAAATTATAATGCATTAAATTAAAAATAGATGTGTGTGTAAAAAAGGTAAACACAAAAAGAAAACAAAAAACAGGTAAAAACCGATAAAAAATAATAAATATATACCCAATTTATTTTTGCAGATTTCAGTAATTTTATATAATAATAATAATAATAATATTCCGTTTGTGTTGTTAAAAACAAAAAAAAAAAAGAAAATAAATATAGGTTTCCTATTTTTGTTTTTATATAACTATAAATATATATTTTTCAAAAAGTATAAAAAAAAAATCACTGTGTTGTACATCAATATATATAATATATATAAATGAAAAAAAAGAAAAGAAATTGTATCCCTTCCCTCCCGTTCCTATATATGTATACCATAAATAAATATATTTTACAAATTGTAGCAAAAAAAAAATATATATATAAATATAAATAAACATATATTTCCGTATTTGAAAATGAATCAAAAAATAACCCCCATTAATAATGTGTTATATTTTTGCGTGTATATCATCTCGACTGTTGTATTGTGTTGTTGTTGTTGTTGTTGTTGGTGGTGGTGATGGTGGTGTTGCTGTTTTTTTTTTTTTTTGTATCATTCATATATATAATAATAATAATAATAAATTGTGTACATATTTTATTTCCATTTGATATCGGGGTGTGCAAAATTGTAATTGATTCAATTGGTATAAAAACACGTGCGAAAAATATTATTTTTTTTTTATAAAAATTTCATTTCGATGTATAAAACACGATTTTGCAATATATAAATATATGAATGATTATTATTATTTTCATTTTTGTTATATGTATCTATATAAATATATATATATATATAGGGATGTGTGTGTTGTCACCCATATACCAATTTTGTAATTGTTTTTATATATTATTTATTCGCATTTTCACTATATAAAATTTTCAAATATATAGATATATATGCATAATAATATTAATGTTTATAAACTTTATCTAAAATATATATATATATATATATACATTCATCATATAGTTATTGTTTTGCAGATTTCAAATGAAAAAATAAAATAAATATTATTATTTATTTATAAATATATAAGCGCAACAACAACAACAACCACGGTGGGATATATTATAAATTTGTGGTATATAAATTTCGTCCTCTTTTTAAATTATTTATCAGAGAGATATTAAATATATATATTCGGGATTTATTCATAAAAATGAATTCATATGAAAATAATTTGATTATATATGGAAAATATAATGAATAATTTTTGATGAAATCTATTTTATTATATTGCATTTATTGCAATATTCAGATATTAAAAAAATATTTCCGCCTTACATAATATATTTATCATATACAGTGAGTAAACTTTTGTTAAATATGCCTTTTTTTTTATTTTCCGAATATATACCTCCATTTTCAGGTTCTTTTGATTTAGTGGTTTTTGATTTTTGATTCTTTTAGCTTAGGTCATTGTGTACTTTTTTTCCCCAATTTAATTTCTTCAATATTTTGATTTCTTTCCTTTAATAGTCATGCATTCATCATTTAATTCATCATTTTCTATAATACTTCATTTATATTTCTTTTAACATCATTAAAAATTGGAGTCATTGTAGATGACAAAATAATTTATACTTATTATACTTCTTATATATAGAAATTATTTCGATTTGATATCCTTTCCGCAACAAATTCATTTTATCTAATAAATTGAAGAACTTATTAAAGTTATTATACATTTTATATAGATATATAATATAGATATACAAGACGATAATGTATATATAATTAATAACAAGTATTCTGACGTGATTGTTGCGGCATATCTCTCATAGATCAAATAAAATGAATATATTTAAATATATTTGTTAATCATTTATTGTGTTAAAATTATGACAAACATATAATTAAAAAAAAAAAAAAATCTACACTCTATATATATATATATATATATTGCAATGTTTTAATTAAATTAATGATCCATCAAAAGCGATCCGATAATATACGGTTTTTTATAATTTTATGCGGTTGAAAAATAATTTTAAAAATATTTTTAATAGTTATATAGGAATATTTTTTGCAGTAGTGTTCTAAAAAATAGTAACTAATTTATATTAAAATTCACTATATCCTGGAAAAATGCTCCTTTTATTTCTTTAAAATGCTCCTTATATGTATTTCTTCGGCAACTAATAATAAGGTCATATGAAATTATAGTTTGTCTTCTGTGTGTGTGTGTGTGAAACAAATCTAACTAATGTGTAGGAGATTCGAATTCACAAAATTTGTCAGATTTCTTTAGTTATATCTAATATAGCTATTATACGACATCACCACAGAGACATCTCATAAAAACTGCTACTGTTTTCAGGCCCACACAATATTATGGCCAGATTTAAAATAAATAATATTTTTGTATAACCAATATATATGGTAAATATTATTATTATTATAAATATACATGTGTATATAGAAAAATGATATATAATATTTAGTAAATACAAAGAGATCAAATATCTGCAAATTTATAACACATTTGTTTTCTTTTTTAAATAATTTTTTATACTTTTTATACATATAATATATTTGTGGGTGATATGCGTTAATATGTAAAACAATGGATCCTTTTACAAAAAAAAAAAAATTTGTTTTTTTTGCTTTACATAGATTCGATTTCAAAGTGAAGCGCACTATATATAACAAAAAAAATACATAAATTGGTTTTCTATTTATTATAATAAATTTACTGGAAAGTGAAAACGTGCGGTATAACATTTAAAGAACTCATTTATAATGCAGCTGTATTTAAAAAAAAAAAAAAAAAAAAATCAATTGATATATAATTAATTCATTATATTATAGTCCATATATTTATATGCGGTCTTGAATGATATATTATTACTACATTATATTAGTTCGTATATATATAAGAACCAAAAAAAATTTTGTTTTATGAATGCATCAATGCAAAAAAAAAAAAACCCAAAAATATGTTTTGTTTATAAATGTTTTTCATAAATTCAAAATTAATTTATGATTCAAATTACTTTACTCATATATGTACAATATATCTATATAAATAAATGTGTTTATAATCAATGAAAAAAAAGAATTTCATTCAAACTATTTTAGGTAAAAAAAAAAAAAAAAATAATGAAAGAAAATTAGATCAATCGCGAAGAGTTAATATAAGATATTATATGCTATCTATATATATATATATACTAAAAATAGATCAAAAATAATTTTTTTTTTTAAATTTCTCAAAGAAATCGAATTTTAAGAATTATTTAAATTCATAAAGTATACTTATTTGATTGATTTCTTAAAAACCAAATATTTATCCATCACCGCAATGAAATATAACTATAATTTAAACAACAAAAAATAACTCCATCAGAGGTAGCTAAACCTTATTCTTAATTCAAATTGATGTTTCTAATTATATATAAACAAAAATAGAGACACCAAAAATATATATACAAAGGATTATTTTTATTAAAAGTAAAAC
Source organism: Dilophus febrilis (assembly GCA_958336335.1). Lineage (NCBI taxonomy): Eukaryota > Metazoa > Arthropoda > Insecta > Diptera > Bibionidae > Dilophus > Dilophus febrilis. Next base: position 43,566,697 of record OY284471.1, on the reverse strand, counting down.
ATTTCACATTTTAAGATATACTGCGGCAATGGAGAGAATTTTATTATGACTGCGATTAAAATTATTTATTTGATTAATCGAATCTTAAATTGAAAACGTTCGTAAAAAAATTAATCCATTACAAATTTTTTAAGGATGCATAGCAATATTCATTATATGAATCTTATATACAAAATTTAAACTCGAAATTATTAAGCTTTTTGATCATTTATAATTTAATCATATCTGTTTTATAAATATATACGCGCAATTATATTCACGCTAATGATATATTCCTTCTGTAAATAGAAAAAAAAAAAAAACAAAAAAAAATCAAATGAAAACAAAATAAATAAAACAACACATTAAAAAATTAATCTTTTTTAAATCATATCACATCATATATATATACGAAATAAAACAAAATAATAATAACAACAAGAAACAAATCATCTATATATATATAAATTGTATATATATATATATATATATATATATATATATATATATATATAAATTGATCAAAAAGAACATCACATATTCATGAGCATCAAATATATCAAATATTTTATCAAATGATCAAATACCGCGCGTATTTCATTATTCAGATGGATGATTTGTTGTGTTATTTGTATATTATTATATATATACAATTTGTTGAGGGCGGTAAAAATTTCTTTGATTTCCGGAGTGTTAATGATTATATAAAAGAAAATTATGTTCTAAATATTATTGTTAATAATATACAAAAGTCGATCAAATATAGAAAAAAAAAATAAGTGATAGTTTACAATGCGGCGTTAAGTTGTTTCATATTATATTATTTCGGGTATTTGTTATATGGTTATATGTACATAAATTCTTCTTTTTTTTTTAGGAATACTATGCAGTTTTAGATATATAAGAATATATAAGTGTAACGATCATTATATAAATGAAAATATAAAATAAACAAGGAATTAAACATTTTTTTTTGTGTTTTTTTGTGGTTGTGGTTGTTGTTATTAAAGAAGTGACTATAGCTTTGTACTTATATATATATATATATATATTTTTGTTTGACTCTATACTAATATGTATAATATTTTTTTTTTCTGCTTAATTTTGATTTTTCACATATCAAATAGAACAAAAAAATTTCCTTTAAGTTATTATATATATCAGAAAGAATAAACAACAAAAAAAAAATTTTTTTTCGTATTTAATAATATACAATAATGTTCATTTATTTGATATTTAGGCTATTTATTAATGCTATTAAAAATTTGATATAAATAAATAAAGTTTTTAAATGTGCGTATATATTGTATATATATTTAGTAAATCATTATATAATTATTATATATGCGGTGTGTATAAGAACGACTAACGAGGATCTTTATAATTTCATCTAATGAAAGTGTATTTATATTTATAAATAATAAGATAAACACATATATTTTATTTTAAAATGTATATATACAGTACTTTTTTTTCTTTTTTTTTTCTAAACGTATATGTAAATTATGTAACACAATATATTCAATAAAAGTTAAAAAATATCTCTAAAAATCTACTATAGCACACGTATATATAATGATTTATTTTCTGTTTTGAGATTGTTTACTAAAAGTGGTAATATTTATTTGAAATTTATATAGAATTTTATATAGAAAAAGAAGAAAATTAGTATATCATTTGTTTATTTTTTTATACTCTATATATATATATGTTATAGCTTTTTTATGTTTTATTTGTATACACACTTACTACGTATATAGTTCTTTTGAAGTTTATTCAAATAATGAAATAATCGTTTCAAAATATAATTGTATATAGAATTTATTTATTATTATGAAAATATACAATTTTGAATATAAATTTTATTATTTTATTAAGTATATTTTTCTATTGTGATTTTTAAATATTATGATTGTTCATTGGTTTCGAAATATTAACATATATCCTGTTTTGGAATTGCGTAGAATATATTTCTGAACAATGATTATGCAATAATAATTAATGATATTTTATTTGTTTTCCCATATATATAGAGTTTAGTTTAGTCATTTCTAAACAAGAAAATCAATAAATTTTTGTGGTTTTCTATTTATTGGTTTTAGAGAGTGCTTTAATTTTTTGTGAAAACAGCGACCGTTTTCAAATTTGTTATTTGTTTTTTTAATTTGATTGATATGTTGTAGATAAGTCATATAAGTTTTCCATATAAAAATTAAAACCTAATCCTATCCTAAAACCTAATCTTGTTTCAACAAGAAGATAAAAAGGTCGTTTTGCGACATTTTCTGAATGAAGGATATTGTCGTAGAACAATATATTCGATGATTTCCAGATATAAGAAGAACATTGAACCTAAAAATTTAAAAAAATCGTGAAGAAAGCCAATATTGAACACCACAAAATTGAATTTATTAAAAAAGAAAGCTGACGAAAACACAATCGGGGTGAGTACACGCAAATTAGCCAGATAATTCAACGTTTCAAAAGATACCGCATTAGTCGGAATTTGAAGAAAATGAACTTAAAAAGATACAAAAGGATTGTAAACCGGCAGCTACACTTACAAAGAATAAAATAGAAATTCCTGGGAAATGTAGATTATTGCGTCAAAATTTTTGCAAGGCGAAACAGTCATCATTTTGGATGATGAAAAAAATTTTACGTTTTCAAATAGTACCGATATTGCAAATCAAGGATACTACAGCGCTAATAATAGTATCACTCCCGATAATGTGATATAATATATAATCATCGAATATATATAATATATAACCACGACTATACCCTTCATTCGGCAAATGTCGCAAAACATATTTTTTATCTTCTTGTCCAAGCAATTTAAATCCGTGTGATCGCAAATGATTTTGTTCACATACTTTCATCTTGATTTCAAATGTAATACTGATTGAATATGATTGTTGAATACTGAGAGAATTACAAAAAAAAAATTGTAAAGATTGAAGCATGTTTGCCTATAATTTTGTCCAGCTACTTATGATACACACGTTATGTATAAAACACTGCGAAAAGGTGCTATAAAACTGATATTTTTTCTTTCTTTTGGTTTTTTTTTTTTTTTTTGCAAATGCCATTTATTTAAAGTACAGAATTATAATATTTATATTTAAATAATTTAAAAAAAAAAAAAAATAACCAATAATATAATATATTCTGCTATATATGGACATATGTCATATCATATATTTTTTTGAACGATTTAAGCTTCTGTAGGTGGATATTTAATAATACTAATAATAATAATAATAATAAGGTTTCTGCGACCTTTTATTAAATATATATATATATATACAATGCAAAATATTTGCATTTTATAATTCTTTTATGATGAATAAATTCATAATAATTTAATATAAATAAAATTTTTTGATAAAAGACATGATATGTTAGTGTATCTATCAAAAAGGATTTTTATATATATACGAAGTGAATTGTGAAGATATTGTATAATAAAAATATAAATAAACGAAAGAAAATGTGTGTGTGTGTTGCTTTTGAATTATAAGTGGATTATATATGAATTTATTTTTTGTAATATCAAGTTTTTTTGTGTTTTAATATTATATATGACATATAGAAACTAAAAATAAAAATAATATTAAAATAAACAGCAGAGAGCTTATCGATTGTTCTATTTAATAAATATTTTATTTATATATGTGAAAAATAAATTTATTATATATATAATAATACAATTAGTCATATATGTAATATAAAATTTATTTTAGGTAACACAATACATCATAATAATAATATTTTACGGTATAGACACATTATACACTATAAATAAGGTTCTATAAAATATAAACGTTCAGTCCATAAATCTCTAATGGACATTATTTGTACAATTCCCAATTCCCATACTTTGTTTGGTTTTTTTTTTCATCAAGAATCCGCAGCAATATGAAGACTTTGCATAAGGACAATTTTTCCCAAATTTTTCCCAAATTATGGAACTAAACAAATATCCGCACCAATTGTATATAATGAATTTACCAGTAGAATACTTCATTGATTCTGTAATGCAAATATATATACTCTTTCTATATTAGTGAACACTTTTCCAAACTAAAAATTAAAGTTTTATAACGTAACCGGATTTATTTCAGAAAACATTACGCGTTAATTGTATAAAAATACTTTTAATTACTTTATAAAAATTCACACCCTTAAAAATACACCCAAAATAATTTTATAGTTTTAAATTAATAAGCACTCACTGTGTTTTATATTTATTTATATTTTTTTTTGTTACCCTGAAAAACATTGAAAAATATCATAATATATATATAATGTTATATACTTGAAATGGGTTGTGTTGTATAATATTATTAATAAAAAAGAATTCCGTATAATAAAACAAAAAAAAAAACAAAAAGAACATAAACTTTACTAAAAAAAAAAAGAAAAAAATTGTTTTAAACAAAACATTACACATTATGATAAACATACATACGCATAGAGCAGAAAATATATATGATGCAAAATGCAGTTTATATATATTAATAATAGAGGGTTGATGTTTTTTGAGGGTTGCGCGTCGTTTATTATTATATTTATTTCCATATATATATATATATATATATATATATATGATGTATCTATTTTCAATATTCCTTTTCCTTATCAATACACATATTTATAATTTTATATTTCCTCTTACAGAAAAAAAAAATCATATAATTTTTTTTTTTTTACATAACACAAAACAATGAAACATGATTGTAAGTTTATAAAAAAAAAATATAAAGAGAAAAACAAAAAACACACACAATTCAATGTTTCAATAATAATATATATAAAGTCATATCTTTCATAATATTGTTTAGTTGGTTTGTTGTTTGTATTATAAAAGGATATATAAGATCCATCATATATATATATATTTTGTTCCATTTCTTTTTTGTTATATTAAAGAAAATATTATTGAAAATTATTTTAGTTCAATTTTTTTATTATTATTATTCAATGTTTTTATGAGAGTTTTATGTATAAAAAATGTTTCTTTTGTTTCATGTCACGAACTATATTATATATAGCATCATTCATATCTTATATATATTTATTTGTTTTTAAAAAATATTATCATTGTTTTTTATTCTTTTGTATTTTGAAAATATTTTTCAGGAAATATTGAAATCAATCGATAATATTATAATAGCATATTATTAGATTTGCATTTTATTTTTGTTATGTATATATGTATATATATATATAAATATGTTTATGAATTGGAGTGCTATTATATATATTAATAATAACTTTTATAAGATATTTTCCGGTTGTTGTTTTCATCACGCAGAAAAATAAGCTATATATATATATATATAGTGGACAATATATAATAGAGGAACTTATCCCGATTATATCAATTTAATGTTTTTTTTTTTTTTTTATTATAAACTATTTAAAATGGAAAATGCACCCAGGATATTGATTATCGCAGGTATATTATTTAATGCACAAAAACATATAAAATGGAGATTATTTTTATTGTATATTTATATATATATCAAAAAAGAAACCTTTATTATGGATTTTATTTAAATAGATTAAATCACACTGCATTTATTTATAAAGTATAAATAGATTTTAAAATAAATATATTTATATTATAATATTACATAATATACACAAATCGTTTAAAGTGTGCTATCTAAATTTGAATCGCAAAGATTTATATGGATTTTAAGTTGAAGAATATAACACAATCCATAATCTATATATAATATTAATGAAATGTAAACTACCGCGGCTAAGCTTTATATAAATATATATATACCTAAAGCGATATTAATAAATATTTATACCTTTTGATTGTATATATACTTTAAACTATATATAGAGATATGAATTGATATGAATATATATTGATAGAACTGTGAATAGAACAAAAAAAAAATGTTTAGAAAACGGGACAAAAAAAAAACCTTAAATATTTCAAAGAATTGAAAAATCAATTTATTGATATTTATATACATATATATGCATATATCTGCGAACGATATTTCATCAAAAAACTAAATCAAACAATTTTATTCGTATATTATATATATATATATATATATATGTATATAGATAGACGCAGCACATATTAACAAATTTTCAAAGATATCTTAATTTTATTTTATTTGTTGATTTCTTTTACATATATATACCAAAAAAAAATAAAAAATAAAACCATTATTCAAAAAAACAACGTTATTTAAATCGATATCACCTGCAAATCTACTCTATATATATATATATATATATATATATATATATGCTGTTATATAAATATATTATGTATTATATAAATGGTATACATATATGTAAAGATGATTATGTTGTTTGTTGTATACATTAATTTTTTTCTCTTTATATATATAGAATAATATACAAAAAGGGCAAACCCAGATATATTTGACAATAAATAAATAAAACCTATCAATAAATATGTACAAAATTACAAAGTACTAACTAGCGCATATTATATTGAAAAATATAATAATCATCCCATTCAGATATTTATTTATATACAAAATAGCTAACATATATACATTGTTTATTACAAAGTTGAAAATCTATTCCAATACCACGTTTATATTCAAATTGACAAAATATATAAAAATTTGGTCAGTCGGTCGATCGATTGATGATCCGTTGATGTTTTTTTTTTTTTTTAGTTTATTTTTATAAAAGAAAAAAAAAATCAATTTGTTGAACTATTCAAATTTTTTGGTTTTATACAAGAAACTGAATAATGATTGTTATGTATATATGATTTTTGGAAACGGATACGTTATATATATATATATATATATATATATATACAGTGGTGCATATTCGTATAAACGAACAGAGGAATTTATAGAGATTGTGTATATTGTAATAATTATATTACAATACAAAAGCGTTTAAATTACGGTTCCTGTTTGTTTATTACATTATAAATAAGTTAAATAATAACCAAATTATGCCAAAAATAAGTAAATTTAATTAATTTATTATAAAAATAATAAAAGTACAGGGGAATATTCGTATGAAAATGTGAAATGGAAGAAAATATGCAAGGAAAACCGTGTTTAACAAATTGTTCTAAAGAGAACAGACTTCTTTTCGCACAGAAACTGAAACATGTCTTGGACTTTACGTTACGTTACAACCATCGAATGGCCCCCTTGTATTCCCCGTTTGTAACCCGATTGAAAACCTTTTGGGAAATACTGTCTTCGTCTAGGTTATTTAACAAGTATGGCGATCATTTTGATTTCGGGATTTATGCGCGTGGTATTTTTTCGAATAAATTAAGGTCCTCATGTTTCGAGGGTGGGGGGAGGGGGGGGGGGATTTTTTCATCAATAATCTGCAGCAATATGACTTTGCATAAGAATAATTTTTCCCAAATGTTTTAAATTATAGAACTAAACAAATATCTGCACCAATTGTATATAGTATATAGTGAATTTACCGGAATGATTCATTTATAGAGATAAATAAATATATGGTCTATATATATTGGGCGTTTTCGTTTATTCCACTTGTGTTAACACAAACGCACAAGTGACACAAATACGTTTTTTTATTGCACTTGTGTTACTTGGGTTATATGACACATGTTCGAAAATACCTCCACTTAGCACTTGTGTTGACACAAATTGCCCTATCTATTTTGTAGGAGCACCATCGCCCTGTGTGAGATTCTTGTTGCTTTATCGTCACTATAACATTTTCACATATAAAGCGCCATTTGTAAACAAAATTAAACACAAGACTATTTTATAATATTCGAACACAGAGCTAGCACATGTAAATGTTATATCGCGCTCGCATGTTTGAGAGCGCACAAGTGCATGCCACAAGAGGAATAAACGAAAATGCCCATTGACGATCAAAGAAAATTGAAGATATTATTATTATTATTATTTTTTTTTTGTTGAATTGTCCTTTGAACAGCATTCATACGCATAACAATTTGAAAAGAAAAAATAAAACACTTTTAACTGTGGTATACTTGATTGAGCTCTCTTTGCAGGAGGTGTGATAGAAGAATAGATATTTTGTTTTGTATATAAATATATTATTGGTTGTTTGTATACTGACGATTGATATTTCGGGTATATGCAATTTAAATTTAAAAATAGAAAAAGAAAAAAAAAACCAATTCTGATTATTATTATAACAAATCATGTGGTATCAATGAAATCAAATTTTTAATATTATAACATGAAATAGAATTTACTATACTTAGATACATTACAAAGCAAATATATTCGGGTTCATAACATTTACATGTGCTAGTTCTGTATTCGAATATTATAGAACATAATAGTCTTGTGTTAATTTTGTTATATATGATGCTGATACATATGAAAAGTATATGACATAACGAAACAGTATACACGCAATTCAAAAATATAATTCATGTTGTCATGAAGGTCTAGGAGCACCGCATACCATGTATCTTGTCTTATGTATATAAACTTTTTATAGTTAGAATCGGTTATAATAAAAAATAAATATATATATATATCCACATATCTAAAGTCGTTTTATGAACATATATATTAAAAACTTTTTAATAATGTTTGGATATGCTTTATTCAATATTATTTAAGATATTTTGTATTTACATTATTACAAGCCATTTAAGGCATAAAAAATCATTTTGTATTTACATTACAAGCCATTTAAGGCATTTGTCGGCATGTTCTTTTTTGTCTATTTTTGTATAGAATTCATCTCGGTTTACTAATAATTGTTTTGTTAAATTGGTTTAATTTATATGTATTATAGACCATTAAATTTGTTAGAAGTTTTATTGTTCGGGCAGGAAGTAATTTATTATGAAAAAGTGGGTTTCTTTTGCGGGTTTTTTTATTCAGGTTTTCTAAATGAAAAAGGAAAATTTCAAATAAATATAATCATAAACAAATACTTTTATACACTTTTTAACCTACAGCGAATATTGTTAACCATAACAAATTGTAATTGTTTTGTATTCCATTTAAAAATATTGTATATAAATATTGTATTATATGATTAAGGCATAAACGCACATCATACAAGTCAAATGAAAAATAATACTTTTTATAAAAAATATAAAGTATATATTATCAATGCCTTGCGAATATTCAATAATTCCCGATTTGATTTGTTGATAAAAAATAACAAAAGATTTCAAACTAAAATTATTTTATTATTTTTTTGTTTTTTTGTTTTTTTTTTTTTATTATTAAACTATTATTGTTTACATCATACAGAGTTTACAAAATAAAACTCCTATAAATGCATGTATATAATATCTTTATGACCATATCAATATTGGGCATTACTATTTTCAGTAAAACAACAATTACGATATCTGTTGTATTTGTGAAATGAAATTAAAAATTTTTTGTTTTTTACAAAAGTACTCGATTGGAAAATCTGTTGTGTGTATTTATTTTAAAATTAACGTGCAGTATATATACGTACACATGATTAGGGTTATTGTATTGTATTTGATCAACAGTGTGTGTGCGGTAACCGAAGAATCGATTTCAAAAAAATTTTAAGAAAACAAAAAAACAATCAATTGTTGTTTTTTTTTTTTTATTTTTCATCAAATTGTTTAGCAGCATATACACAATAATCACAAATATACTTTATTGTCGTTATATTCGCATGAATTGAATATTTGGAATAAAAAAATAAAAATATTAATTATATAGAAAATAGAAAAGAAAAAAAATACACCCTTATTTAACTTATTGGGATATTTATATATAAATATAAATAATAAAATATTTTTAAATAACGCATATATAGGCACAATTTAATTTATAATTTTTAAATAAATCATGTGAAATGACTGACTTTTTATAATAGTAATATTGTTTTAAATAAGTTTTTTTTTTCGATTTTTTTTTTATTTTTGCTTCATAAAATATTGATATAAAGAAATAGAATAGAGAGCATGCATTTTTCATATTAAACCTTAGCATATTATATAAATAAATATGCTGAATAAAATATAAATATAAAATATATATATATTTTATTTATATATATAAAAAAAAATTATTATAATAATCCAAAATATTTCTAACAATATAGTACGAAATAAGAATACGCTATAATTTCTTCTAGAATATGATATTTTGTGTAAATTTGGTATATAAAATTGTATATTATCATATTACCTGTATGTATTACGTATTCTATTAATAAAAATTACATTTATTTGGACAGTGTACCATCATAATCATAATATTATTCAATTATAATGTTTAAGATTGAATACAACAGTGCATGACCCACATGCCCGGTTCATTATTATATGTGTCCATATATATAACAACTATTTTGTACATAAATGTTTGTTTAGTGTTTAGTACATAAATGTATACCTAAAATCGATGAAACATATAACATGATTTATAAAATATTTATATATTTATTGATATGAATTTTTTTTTCTTCTATTCTATTCTATTTTTTCTATTCTATGAATTCTATTTTTTTCAATTTCCTTTTCTGTTTTTTGTATATTAATTCAATAATACAATATTATACGTTTTCATTTCAATTATATAGACCTTCTTACGATACATCGATCGCGATGATTTTTTTTTTTTTATTTTGCCAATACTACACAATCCTAAATTCATAAACAACAAACAACATATTACAGATACAGTTCTATATAATATATACTATTGATTTATCTTGTAAATAAATAAATAGCCCCTCTGATGTTCTTAAGAAACATTATGTAGACAAAAATTGTTCAGAAAAGGCGGTATAGGGAGATATACGATGATGTTAGGACATATGACGTAAAATATAGTTCTTATAGTTTTAATGGAACTCCCTATTTATATCTATACGAATTCTTATTCTACATCAAAAATAATTTTGCATCCGAACATTTTGTGATTGAATTGACAAACCTTGAAATATATTGAAAAAAAAATAAAAATATGTATTGCATGTAACCTCCCATCATATAATAATTCGATCAACGGCAGATTATCGTATTATTTATATAATATATGTATAAAAAAAAAAATTGATAAAGCACGTTGGAAAATTTGTAAAATTATTTATATTTATATTTAGAACAACAATATAAAATAATATATGCGTATAAATTTTATCAATATTATATTATCAAATTAAAACACTTCAAAATATTAACATAATATATACATATGGAAGATATTCCTTATATTATCTTTATTCAAATCACTTCTTATTATACATTTAAAAAAAGGAAAAATTTATTAAGCAAATTGTATATAACAAGAACGGTACGCAACAACGATATTTAGTAAAAAAAATAAAACCCTTGGATGTTATTTTCAATACAATTGTTTTGTTGTCACAAGCGAAAATGAACTGAACACACGCATATATATATTTTAGTATATTTAGATTATGGTAAATCTTTGTTGTTATATATTTATTATTTATCATCATGTACTTGATTATATGATTTTCCCCTATAGATATATATATATATGATTTGTTTTTTAACATCTCTACTTTACTATTACTATATATTTATTTAAAACATAATATTGATATTCATATATATATGCATGCACGTACCAAATTCACTATATATACTGTCAGCTCTCATATAACGTGGTTTCGATATTAAACGCCGTCTTTACAAATCTTTATAAGAATGCGGTTTCAATCTCAATTTCAAATCTTTATAAGAATGAAGTTCATTTATACAATTTGTATCGAATATAATCGCACCGTGGTATACGAGGAACTACTGTACATCAAATCATTGCTTATTATTTTGAGATAAATATAAATGGGATAAATGATGTGTGATCATCAGTAAAATATATATAAAACAAAGTGGTATTCTATATAGAGGGTGTACTCGTATACATATACACACGTGTTACAACAAACAAATATATACAATAAAAATATTTAAACTATCGTTGTTATATTTTTATTATTATTTATAATAATAATAATAATAATGATCTATTAAATGCACATACATTGCACGTGTTCTTGGTTATATAAAATCAACAAAAAAATAATGAATATGCGAATAGTTTAATGTGATAAATAATCGCATATACACATAAGTTTTCAATCATGAAAATATATATACATTATTGTATCTTAATTTTTTTTTTTTATATACACAAACACATATTATATATATATATACTTGAATTTATCTCAAAAAATATTTTTAATATATGTATAGAGATTGATGACATGTATATATATAAAATAATTCATTTATATATTCAGGCACGCATGATTTTCACACTTAACTTAAGGATAACTTTTATAATAATGTATTATTTGATATATATAAAATCCTTATATGCATTTCTATATATATAAAACAAATTCATATTGATGAATAGATAAAAAGGATTTAACAGAAAAATAAAAAAGTGTGCACTCATTTAACATATTGAAAATCAATGCATATATACATATACAAATAAATAAACGTATTAATCGTGCGGTATTACATGTTTATTAAAATAAAATTTATATAGTTTTATATATGCAGTTAAATCGTTCATTATATTGTATATATATACTTTATATCATTTGTAAAGGATATATATAAATAAGGATATGTTTATATAATAAAGTGATTTTATATATGTTATTATACGAGAGTAAACTTACATGTTTATTTATGTGTACTTTGAATATATATACGCATAGTGGTTTCCGAATTAACAAACAAAACATTAAAAAAATAGGGGTCAATAAATTATCAGTATAATAAATTATAATATCATATACAGTGATGTTCGGTAAAATAGGTGTAAAGCAATTTTAATGTATTTTGATTAATTTCAAATACCAATATCTATTTGTGAATCATGCCATCCATACGACAATTTAGTACTTTGTTTACCTTTATTTATCACATGAAAAGAAAGAGATAAAAAATGTTGTCCTTCGTATTTCTGGGAAATTAGCTAGGAATATGCTGTTCGGTAAAATAGGTGCGATGTATTTTGTTCTACCAAAAACACAAGAAAAAGTATTAATGTCCACAATATTAAATAAAATCTAAGTATTTCGCGTACATACCATTTACGATTTAATATTTTGTCGCATGTCCCTTATTTTAAATTACTGTCTCACATCGATTTAGCATGAACTGCACCAATTTTTGGCACTTTTCTATAGAAATCGCTTCCAAACTTTTACAATTTCTTTCCCCCGTTCTACTTTGTTTTTTGAGCCGTTTTGTTGCAGCTGATGTTTATACATGCTTCCACAAGTTTTTAATCGGATTCAAGTCGGGTGATTGTGTTGGCCATTCTATTTTGTTCACATTATTTTGTGGAAACCAAACCGATGCTTTGTTAGCCGTATGTTTTGGGTCGTTATCTTGCTGATATGACCATATAATAGGCATGTTTTCTTTTGCGTATGGCAACATTTCGATTGAAAGTATCCTTATATATTCCTGTTCATCCATTGGATATTTTTGACCTAAATATATAGGACCAACTCCATACCATGATGATACCAAAACATATCATTAAACTACCACCTCCATGCTTAATGGTTTTTTTTTGTGTTTTGCGGTAAAAATTCTGTATTTGGTCTTCGTCTAACATGTAATTTGCCATCTGATCCATGCAAATTTATATTGGTTTCATCAAAATAGAGAACGTGTCGTCACTTTTTAATATCATTATCACCTGACCAATCACGATGTACATGTGCGAATTTTAAACGGTGTTTAATGTGTTTCGCTGTATGCATTGGTGCTTGTCTAGCTATTCGCCCCTATAAATTTGATGCTATTAACCTTTTTCATACCGTGCTTGATGAAATGCTTAGATCAAGCTCTCTTACAAGTTCCCTGGATGATAAAAAGGGCTCTTTTTTGTGGCAACAACCACTCTACGATCGTCATTGCTTTTAGTTTTACGTTTGTTACCCCTTCTTTCTGTGGTATATTTGAATTTTAATGCGTTGGTAATTATATTTTGGGAGCATTTCATAATTTCAGAAATATTTTTATATGTTAGCCCGGATGCTCTTAGATCCTTTATACGTTGCCATTCAAATACCGTACAATGTGTACTTCTACCCATTGTGACTTAGAAATATGTATTTATTTAATCCGGAATGTTTCAAAAATTAAATTTAAATCACTACTTTACCTAAAATTTATTTAAAAATTCACAAACTCACCACCAATAAATGTAATTTATTCGCAAAAACTAAATAAACCACAATTAACATAGTCCGCACCTATTTTACCGAACAGCATGTTCATAGCTAATTTCCCAGAAATACGAAGGACAACATTTTTTATCTCTTTCTTTTCATGTGATAAATAAAGGTAAACAAAGTACTAAATTGTCGTATGGATGGCATGATTCACAAATAGATATTGGTATTTGAAATTAATCAAAATACATTAAAATTGCTTTACACCTATTTTACCGAACATCACTGTATTTGATGTGGTATTTTATGAATATCATAAAATATTTTATATGAAGTAAATTTATATATATTAACTATGCGGTATCTATAAAGATATTTTGATGAGCTATTGTGATGACGAGATGGAAACAACCTATCAAATTCAAAAGTTAATAAGAAATAAGGTTTAATTTGAATATTTGACTGATTGTATTCAATAAAAATAATGTACCTTATGACAATTGTTCAACATTCCTTCATTTAAAAATGAAAATTTTAAATAAAATTCGTATATAAAAAGCAATAAAACTATATTTCCTATACGACTGTATTTTCTGAACGAATTTTCTTACGTTTTCTTCTTTTTTTTTGTTATCAATATAAATTATAAATGATTTTTCAGTTTTTCAGATCTTTCAACCATTTATCATCTTTTAACCATCAACCAAATCCTTACACATTGATCAAGTAACAAAATATATATATTGTATATATAGTATTAAAACTTTAACACGTCCAATAAATCCCACATACGTATATAAATATGGTAAATTATTATACCGAATAAATTGCTTTCAATTCAAAATGTATAATATTGTAAATACGCCTAATGTAAATATGTGAATTTTTGATTATTAGCATAATTTGTTACATAATCCAAATGTTTATTTATAAATATGCACGGGTTTTAAATGCATTTTATTTCGTATGAAATAATTTGACTAACAACACACAATAGAATTGAAATGTATATGTATAAACATATATATATATACGCACAAAAGGAAGAATAAAGAAAAGAAAATCTTTGAATGGAAATAAAATTTTTTTTTTTCATATAAAATATATATTTTTATATGGAAAATTAGCAATTTCTTGTACAATATAACGTGTATATAATATATACAATTTGTGAATATTTATTGTATATTGTGTATTCATTTTTCGTATATTATTCGTTTGTATATATTGACAAACATATATTATATACATATTTTTATTTTATTTTTTTTATATAAAGGTATATTTTATATTATTATAATAAATGTTTTGTTGTTATATATGATCATCAGGTGAAATTCATAACAAACAAAAATTTGAATATTAAATAAGTTATGTATTTATTTGTGTATTATAATAATATATGTATAAATAAGACATCTGCGTTCATCATTTTCTTTTTTTCTTAACAACAAATTTTTCTATATGTGTATATATGCAATGAATTCAATAGATTTATTCAGTGTAATTTTCATTTCTATCTGAATATATATATATATATATATATATATATAATAGGATAATCATAATTTTAAAACGAAAAATAAATCTATATAACAATGGCATATGTTTTTTTTTATTCTTCAAAATATATACACGTAATAAGTTTTCATTATATATATATATATATATTTAATGTTGTATTTAAAATATATATATTTATATTTATTATTATTTTTTGACTTTTATTATTCAAAATATACGAATACAATTTTTAAATAGAAAATTTCATTTAACTAACTCTGTATAGATATACTGAATTATACACATAATTATTTATTTATTATTATTGTTATTATTATTTTCCAAATTATATTTGAATGAGGTGTGAATAAAAATTAGTTCATACAGAAATTATTATTATTATTATTATTTTATATCGTTATGATGGAGATGGAGGTATAACCGTATAATAATTAGAAGAACATTGTTTGTATATATATATATATTTAAATAAAATGGTTTGGTTTGGCGATTTAAAAAGGTTCCGCCGCCGACAACATCATAATTAAGAAAATTTTTTTTAATATTATTTTATATAATTTAAAAAAATTATAATATGTCGTAATTCTTACAAATGGGTTGTGTTGTTACATCTCCATTTATATATCGAGCTCAAAAGAAAAAAAAAAAAATAAAAAATATCCAGTGATGCTTGAAATTCGAAAACAATGAAAATCATATAATTTATATATAACTAATATAATATATACCTATTAATATTCGTAAATATATATATATATAAATATAAAAAAAAACTTGTTGTTTTTGAAATTGAACAAAATATAAATTTACAATAAAATATCTTAAAATAAAAATATTTATATCATCAATTAATGTGTAAAATGCGTCCATTCAAGGAATAATGGAGATCGCGCAGTGTTCGCACATAACTTTATTTATATTTATTTTAATCTATTATTGTTATAAAACTTTTAAATCACCAAAAATGCATACCACCATGAATAAATTTTTTTCTTTTATTAGCATAGACGAACACATCAAAACCAAAAGTGTTTTTTTTTTCACAATTTCAATAAATAGAACACACGTTGTTTACACGACACTAACATGCATTAATGTACACAATATTTATATAAATGTCCATTATTACATTATGCGCTCTATTTTTTAATGAAATAAATCAATTTTTTTTTTTTGTCAGAAATAAAAAAGTTATTCTGTTTACGGCTAACAATCAGAACGAAAACGAAAACGTTTGAACTATCATCCTAGCTATAACATATTAAAATTTTGAGTCGCTATATAATTACGGAAAGTTTCGAGATGTATATATAATTAAAATATCCTAAATAATTTTCCTGCATCCCGATTTGAAAAAAAAAAAACCTACATATTATGTAATTTATTTTGCCAAGTATTTTCTTTTCTTTTTTATTATTATTTTTATTTTTAATTCTTTTGTATCACACAATAAAAATGATACGGTCAATAAATTTCTTCTTTTTTTTTTTTTTTTTATTATTATTTGAGGTACATTTAAGTTTGAAGTTGTTGTTGGTTTCCTTTTGGTTATTCTACCAGGTAAAAAAAAAAATCCCAAATTGTAGATTCTTGTTATTTTATACCCCTTTTATTGGAAATAAATAATAATTGTATACGAAATAGAAAGGAAAATTTTTGTTGATTTATTACACGTATAGCATGTTTAATATTAATCCATTAATTGTAGATATATATTATTATGAGCATTGTAAAAACTGATTCCTGGAATATTTATCTTTCTATTTATCTTTCATAAAATGTATTAACAGTCTAGCGATGAAAATGGTATGAAAAATTGAAATTATCCATAAAAAAAAAAGAAAAAGATCATTGAATGGAATAATGACGTCAATTTGTGCCGCCGGTTTTTCTTTAACACATCAAATATCATTCAGGTCACTTTTATTTATAATATTGTTAAATATTATATACTATTGATTGATTACAGATAAACCTGAAAATTGGACCACCTGACAGTGATCAGATTCAGGAGTATTTTTTTCTAAATGAGGCTACATATTTCTTTTTACAGCGATAACATTTTACGGATATTTTACGGATGTTTATGACGAAACTTTGTTAAGGTACGTTATTTTCTGATTCCGCGCAAACCGCAATCCGCAAAAACAAAAAACAGAAACTCTGCATTTGAAAATATATTGTGCGGGCACCGCAAAAGTGTTCTTTATGTGCAAAAACATGCACTGCGGATTACGGATTGTGGACTCTGAAAAAAACGCGTACCTTTACTTATATTAATTGTGGTGGTGCGATTTTGGAATTGATCCGATTACAAAGGGGTCCCATTATAGGAGGTTTATCTGTGTATCATTTTGGGCTTTTGCGGGTAGTCTTTATTAATAATTATTAAAACATTTATCCATTTACCACAAACTACCAAGATATGCGATATATATTTTTTGAATGAAATAAATATCCCAAAATTATTTTTCTATTTATTATTTTATTTATATTGTCGTATAGTATATCTATAAATAATGATTCGTTACATACGATTTATTTACAGGCATTATAAACATAATAAAACCATGTTACAAGATAATATTTTTCCTAATAAAAAAAAAAAAAAAACATAAAACATAAAACGGTAAGCAACAATTTTCTAATATTTTGAATTTAATAGTCTTTCATATATGTTCAATTTCTATTTATGACAAACATAAAAAGGAAAAAAATAGATATTAAAAAAAAAAAAAAATACAAATAATTTTCTATGGAATGTATTATATTCTAATATATGTATATTGTATTCTATTCTATGTATACAATACAATGATATTATTCTATTTATACAATAGAATAATATTATATTTTTATTTATTTTACATTTTTTTCAAAACATTTATATTTTCTTATTAAAATGACTGGTTTGATATGGTATTTTCTATAATGAAAGTGATTTAATCTATAATGAAAATGAATCTAAATCAAATGGATCATACATATAGGTATGCTGTAGATCTGTATTTTGTGTTTATATAAAAATCTATAGAGATCTTCAGAAAATTCAATCTTTTATTATTCGTATTATTATATTTATATGTATAACAATAATTATATATGGATTATAGAAATTAAAAGAGCACGCATATCAATGAGCAAAAAAGGATAAAAGGACATTAAATAGAGTATATTCATATTTTATGGGTATACCACATAACGCATATATATGGGTATATATATGCCAAAATAAATGAAAGCGCAATATTTTTAACATATACACACGCTTGGTGGTGATTAATTTATATGCAGTGCATATATTCTATAAATATATGGTAATACAAGATGACCCTTAAATATATACAAAACAAAATTAAAAAAAACTTTTGGTTTTTGTACAAATAAAAGTATAATAATTATAAGAACTGAAAAAAAAAAAATAGTACACAAAATATTTTCCTTGTTGAAATATGAAACTTATTCGTTACACATATTATCTATATGGAAAAAGAAAAATAGAGAATAAATTTAACAATTAATATACAAATTTGTGTTCCTACTTTTTTTTTCATAATTGCTCAACTTTTATATATTTATTTTATAAATTCTAAGAATCGATCGCAGTGTATCATCATAAATAAATAGAATTATAAGGACATCAAATAAAAGTACCGCGTACATGTATTTAACAAAAAAAAAGAAACTATGTTATATATGCTATTTGAAAGTTATGTCCATATATTGTTTACAAAAAAGATCTACTATATAATTTTTTTATGATTTAGTATTATTTTCTTTTTGGATTGCGTCAAACAGAAATAACTCAATTTTCAACAATTTATGTAGGATGAAATTGGTAGCATAAAAATTGGTATTGTTGATTTATTTTTTTATTTTCTATTATGATTAGATAATCATTTAATTTAATGTGGTAATGTGGTCCTTTCAAATTCTTATATAATATAATATGTATATTGTATATATTATTTGTCTGTATAATAGCTATGATATTTCAATCGGTGTCTTTCAATTTTTCTTTAAAATATACCTTTTTTTTGGTGTAAATCTATATATTACGTTTAGAGAACATAAAAATGTGATTGTTTATACAAATCACTTTATACGTTGGTTTAGCTAAAAACAGTTTATTGTTGAGCTAAAAGCTAAAACCATTTTATTTTAGCTAAAAACATTTTATTTTATGTACGAATATATCCTTGATATTTTCTTTTTTACTAAAATGCATACTTTGACTACAAAATAAATTAAATGCCACCGTTTATAATGGTAGATAACATATATTTAAACTCGGGAAAATCTATGTATTAAAAGCATTTTTGTTAAAAAATTGTTTTTTTGTAATCAAAAACATACATCATTTTAGTTCCATTCAATGTATTCTATTGTAATCCAAATGTCATATTCATATTTAATTATATGTTACATAAAAAAATGTTATTATTCCAAAAAAATCAATGCTTTGATGTGTACCTCCACCTCCATCTATATATATTGTTAAGAGGTTTAGTAAAATATTTAAAAAAAAATAAATAAAATTCACTTTTATATCATATATGGAGACGCATAAATTGTATTAATTAAGCCCCCCATACAGGAAATTATGGTGCAAAAATATAGTTATTGTTTTCATAAATCATAAAAAAAGAAGAATAAACTAAAGGATTTACTCTATATAGTTACTCTATATATAGGATTATTAGCACGTATCTAAAAAATATTAAAGTTATGCGAGTAACAAATTAAGTATGCAAAATATTATTATTTTTTTTTTGTTCATTATTATTTCAAATTGTTATATACGATGATGGATTTAACATTCATAATATTATTCTTGGTAACAACATAAAAACGGTAGCATCTTTATGATGGTTTTACAAACAAACAAAAAAACTAGAAGTTTCAGTTATAGTTTTAATATATATATAGTAACATTTTATACATTATAAAAAAATATATACACACGTATGTAAAATATCATATATACTATTTTAAAAAAAAAAAATATCATTTTACAACGAATACATAAATTTTTTTTTTCACGATATACAAATATGTATTCAAATATATGGTGAATAAATAGAAAAATGCATACGCATTTACATATATACTACCCTCCGAATGTTTTCTTTTTTTTGTTTTGCAATATATATCAAGTTAAAAAAAAAATAATAAAATTTATTATTATTATTTGATGTGAAATAAAAAACCACAAAAATAACAATCAAATTATGGTTGTTGTTAAAACAAAAACACTTCATTTATTGCTGCATAATACATTCGATGAATGAGGAAATAATATATAATAAAAACAAATTTTTGAAGTTGTCTGCAAAGGATACGGTGTATTGGAAAATGTACCCCAACTGTACCAACAAAACACATATATATATTTAAATGTGTAATGTCATTTTTTGTAATAAAATAAATAAAACTATATTGTCCTCGCATCCTTAAAAAATCCATATAGCTTATTTATATTTGTTCGAAAAACCATATCATTTTTCTTATGCAATTGAACAACAATTTATATTTATTATGTATACCAATCATCAATAACATCACATACAGTATACAATCTCGAAATTAATTGCACTGTATATATAGAAAAAAAAACCAAACTATTTGCAAATTTGTACAATTATCGAAACGCATACCTTTTATTTTTTAATACCACTTTATTATTAACAATAATAAGAACGCATTCATAATATATAGAAATTCATAAAGTTTTTTTTGTTTGAGAATTTATAAGTATAATTTGAAAATTATTTTATCAACATTTGCAAATTATATCGACAGTGCAATCATCGAATTTTCTAATTATCGAGATTGTACTGTATATATTTTTATAAATAAATGGAAGCTATATGTATACATAGTTAATATTCATCATTATATATATATATATATATATATAAAATGATGATTTGAAACTTTGTACAAATATATAGAGAATATATCAAATTAATAATAATATTATAATATAGTATATACGCAGATACAGAAATGCATAAAAAAATCCATCCCCACGAGTATATATAAAATAAAAATAATATTCGTAACATAAATAAAATTTATCAGTTTTTTACAATTTCAAAATTGATTTTTTTTTTCTTCATAAATAAATATCATTATAAAAATAATCGCATATAACTTCTTTTTTTTTTCTTTTGATATACAAAACATGTGAATGAATTTGAAACATGTACAATATATACAATATATATATATACATATATATATATGTATGTATAGTTTAAGGGTTGAAATTTGAGTATAAATATACAATAAAAGTACAATTTATATAATATTTCTTTATTATTATTTTATTAATTCAATTTTATATATGTGTATATAAATACAAAATACAATTGGTCGCATTGGGATTGTAAATAATGTCTTTATATATATATGTGTTTCGTAATATAAATTATTTGAATTTGATTCTGTTTTTTTTTTTTTTTTTTTTGTATATAATTAAATTAATTATAATTGATTGGGAAATACAAAACATTATCAAACAGACAGAATTTGGTTTGCGGATAAAAAAATTGGACGATGGCGTAATCAAACATGAAGATTTACAGAAAAAATAACTTTTAATTGATTGAAACCAAAAACATATGAAGAATTGTCTTTTTTATCTCACAGTTATATTGTATGTATAACAATATAAAAATCAATCAATTCATCAATATACTGGTAATAATAATGCCCCCCGTTTATTGATAAGGGCATACATATTCATATAAAAACCACACAAAAAAAAAACAACCAATTATTTCTAATTATTATTATTTATATAGAAATATTTATATATAATATTTTTTTGGATCACAATTTGACAATTTCTAAAAATATAATATAATGATAATATATTTGTGGTTTTTGTTATGTCCATTATAAATTAATAAAAATATTCAAAAAAAAAAAAAAATAGTAAGTGCATGTAATATATTCATATCATACGGGTATATGTACAATTATAATTTAAAACTAAATATATATATTTATTTATGTGCACATACCAAATAAACAAAAAATATATAATACCAAAATATTATAATGACCAAAAATTGACCTATTAACATTTTTCTTTGTTGGTTTATCTTATATACATATATAACCAATATTGAACTGCGATGCACCACGACACAAGCAGAGGGTTCAATTATTTTTATATTACATAACAATATATGTTAAGTAATGAAATAAATATAGTATACCAGTAGCATTTTATTATTAAAATCATTATTTGGTTTATTTTTGTAAATATTATTATAAGCATTATTCACATATTACATATTCAGTTTAAGTCACTGATTAGTTTAGTTTTTTTTTTTGTAAATTGTATACTGCACGTTTCATGAATTTTTATAACCGAAAATGAAAAACTAAATCGTCGTTAAAGTTTTCAATATCAATATAAACGTATTTGTTTATAGTTGATTAAGTTCAAAGATTGAGGTATGTCAGACCATTTCTTCAGAAGACCGCAGTAAATGTATGGCATGGGTAAAGAACTCATAAATTTACTCTTTTCTACTTCCTTTTCATATACGTGTTATATAAATTCTTTCAATTCTACGTGTTTCCCTATAATCATTTTTTTTTGTTTGTTTATAATGAGATAATAAAAATAATTTATTTATTTAATATTGTATTTATTATAAATAATGATAAATGAAGTGTTACGAAAAACAACAAGAAAAATTGTATACTTCTATATGCATTATACATTATACATATACGAAACAATCTGAAAAGAATTATTTTGTATGCGCGGACTATTTGTATACATAAAAACATATATGTTTTTTATATTTTAGTAAAACTAAAAATATCCGGGTTTGTATATATAAATTCGATAACAAAACAACTAAACACAATATAAAAATTAAAACAATTTTAACTATATGTTGATGGTCTGTTAAAAGGACTCTATATATAAATATATATAATTTCGCTTTTCTTATAATAATAATAATAATAATAATATTATATGTGGCGGTATATTGAACGCGCAATAATATAAAATATTAATGATGATTGCGAGCTTCCCGATATATATTAATAATTTTATGTACATTTATATATTTGTATAATTATTTAAAAGTATCTTTTTAACATAAATTATGCGTAATAATTATTTTATCGCACCAATAACAGACATAATTTATAGAAATAATATTTTTAACATGCGAGTTTTTAACATACTACACAAAATATTAACAGGATCTTTATTGATTATATACGGATTTATAAACTTCTATAAAATTCTATAAACGATAGAATTCCGCTGGTTACCGATGGGAATTCTATGATTCTGTGTTGTAAAACAACAAGCACATCTATGATTCACAAAAACCAAATTGTGAAAAGGTTTTGAGTGTGTAATTTATTTTCAGTTTCAGATATTCAGTATATGGTTAACGCAAAATGATTTGAAAAAAATGGTTTTAAAACATTTTTAACTATTATACGATCCTGTTGTGATCTGTGAGTAGTATAACAGTATTTTGTTTAATATACAAACTTAATATATATCTATCTATTTATCTTTACAACTTTACAAATTATATGTGTGTATATCACGAAGAGATCATCAAATCAATTAAGTAAATTATGCTTACCCATTCTAATTAACGCACCAATTTAATATTGTTTTATATGGCATTGTATATATAATATATCTATAAGCACAAGTATAATTTCTATATATTTATATATAAGATTATATATATTAGGTTGTCGAAAAAGTATTGATAATTTTTATAAGTAGATGTCATTATAATTCAATATTTCAAGTAGTACTAATCTGAAATTCGATACATTTTACAATTTTATTATGAAAAAGGTGAAAATGCAACGCAGGCAAGCAAATGAAGAAATTTGTGCAGTTTACGGTGAAGAAACTTTATCAAAATTAACAGCCTATAGATGGTTTGCTCGATTTCGTTCCGGTAATTTTGATGTCAAAGATGCACCTCGTTCTGGTCGACCAATCACTGAAAAAGTCGATGAAATCATATCAAAAATTGAAGAAAATCGACACGTAAGCAGTCATGTTATCGCTAAAGAACTAAACATCACCAAACCAAACAGTTTTAAACCATTTGACAAAGGCTGGATACAAGAAAAAGCTCGATGTTTGGGTACCACATGAATTAACACAAAACAATTTAATGAACCGAATTTCCATTTGCGAAACGCTGTTTAAAAGGAACGAAATCGAGTCATTTTTAAAGCGAATGATTACAGGTGATGAAAAATGGATCACATACGATAATAATGTACGAAAAAGATCGTGGTCCAAGAAGGGTGAAGCTCCTAAAACAGTAGCAAAACCTGGATTAACACCAAGAAAGGTAATGCTGTCTGTTTGGTGGGATTGGAAAGGAATCGTTCATTATGAATTACTAGCACCCGGTCAAACCATTGATTCCGATCTCTATTGTCAACAATTAACAAGATTGAACCACGAGATTAAAAAAAAAACGTCCAGAATTAATCAATCGAAAGGGTGTTGTGTTCCATCATGACAACGCCAGACCACACACATCTTTGATGACTCGGCAGAAACTGAGAGAGTTTGGCTCGGAAGTTTTAATGCATCCACCATATAGCCCGGACCTTGCACCTTCAGATTATCATTTGTTCCGGTCTCTGCAGAACTCCCTTAATGGTTTAAAATTAAATTCCGAAGAGGACTGCAAAATGCACTTGGATCATTTTTGTGCCCAGAAAACACACATAAGTTCTACAGTGATGGGATAATGTCTTTACCAGAAAAATGGCAAAGGGTCATCGATCAAAACGGCGCATATTTGGTTTAATAAAGTTCATTTGAAATATATAAAAAAATCGTTTGAATTTTGTAAAAAAAATTATCAATACTTTTTAGACAACCTAATATATATATATATAAAGTATAAATAATAAAACATCAAAAATAATTAAGTTGATCCTCTCTAAATATTTCCGCATTTATAAATATAATTTATATATGTATGTATATACAATTCAGTATAGTATAAAGAAAAAACAATTTAGATATGTATATAGAAAGTAAAAGAAGATATAAATAAATACATTGAAAATTAATCGGTTGTTTTACACATCATCAACAACATTTTAACACGCATAAACATATGTTGATTTACCCCAAAAATTTATATATATATATATAATATAATATAGTGTTATTGTTATATATATACCGTTAAACGAGGATATATCTATACAAATATATATCCATAAAGCTATATAAATGTATTAAATACAAAATTGGGGGGATCAGACCCTCTTTTTTAGATATGCATATAAGGTAAAAGTATATATATATATAGAGATTCATATAGTATATTATATAAATGTATAAAAGTTAAAGTCATCATTTTTATGATGTATTTAAACACAGATAACAATTCTTTATATATACACCAGTCATTCAAATATACATAAATTCAATAAATATTTGGTGGCAATTTTGAGGGCGGATGAATTTTGAAAAGATATAATAATTGGTTAAAGTAAATTTATTGTTGTTTGTTATCTTATTACAAACGGATAATATTATATATACCGTATATAGATTAATATTCATAATATGTCGTCCTTTTTTATTTTCCTTTAAACATTATCAAATTAATATATAATAATATTTAAAATATTTTAAAAATATCTTAATATATAAATGAAATTTTTTATACATAAATTTTTCTAAGCAATTTTAAAACCATTTAACACACACACCATGTATAATAATGAAAGTATAATATATATTCATAGTAATTTATCTAAATTTTAAAGTTTATTAGTCGATATATATTTCATAAAATGTTTATTAATCTTTCATAATAAATTATTGTAATTCTCGCGGGCATAGAATCGTACATTAAAAATTCACATAATTTCAAATATCGGAGAAAAGAAAGTCTATTCATAATAAAATGAATGTGACTATAAATTAAATGATTTTTAATGTGACATAATTACTTATAATATACTTAATTTTTGTGTGTTTATTTTTAATGACACTTTACATATGTTGTTCCTTTATATGTTGAATTGCATATATATATATATATATATATGTAATATTTATTGTATGGATTTCTGTTGAAATATATAGGATTAAACTGATATATTAAAAAAACCGATATGTTGTTGAAGCGTACCATATTGTTATTTTGTTATACATATAAATGTTTAATAATATTTTGTACAATTATACATGTACAAGTGCGATGCATTTCTATAAATATGTTTTGTTTTGTTTTGTTTTTTTTTTTGAAAAAGAAACAAAATTTAGTTTATTTATATTATGTATAATGTATATATGGATGTTGTGTATATAGACAGACGATATGGCAACTTAAAAATCTTCTTCTTTTTTTTTTTTATCATTCAATCTTTTTTTTTTTTGTAGTGTCGATCATAAAGGAGAATTGAATGTGAATGTTTAGAATGTTTAGAATGTTTTGTTTTTTTTTTTCGTAAATATGTTTAAAGAGTTCAATTCAATAAACAAATATATATACAAACCTACCCACTACAATTTCAAAATTTATATATTTATTTTGTCATTTTAAATGATAAAATCAAATCAAAATTATTGACCCCTTTTCCGTTTTTCATTTCATGTACACCACACATTATCATCATATACAATATATCTTCGCATAATTAATCTCCCTCCTTATACAAAAATATATATTTTCTCATTGACAAATATAACAATTTTCTTATATGTACGTATACTAAATATACAACGCATAAAATTTCATATTAATTATTTTATTTTGAATGTATAAATAATACTTATAATAATTATATTTTACTTGCATTCTTGTATCAATTCTTACGTACTAAAATTAACGTGGTTAAATATAAATTTATCCACGGTGAAATACCTACGAAGAAAAATATTGAAGATATTTGGTATTCAGAGCACAATTTAAAATAATCTATTACTATAATAGCGCTTTTGTTTACTTTTTTTTATAAGGAAAAAAAAACAATCATTTATATTTGGCTACACGGAATAAAAATAAAACGAACACAAAAATTTTTTTTTTCTTTTTTTTTCCACATATAAATATCGACTGTCTTTTTTTAATGTGTTCGGTATTTTCGCTAAATTTAGTTTCGTTTTATTGAGCAACTGGAAAATTGTAATAGTCTGTACTGTATAAAATAAATCAAATGAAAATATCGTGCATTGATATAGATATAGAATAATAATATCTCCATAGAAACCTAAGCGTGGATAATTTACTTCGCATCGAAAAGGTGATGTTAATTTATTCATTATCGTAGATAATTTATGGGCTCTGAATACGAAAAGCGTGGTTAAACGAAATATCTCCGTAGATATTTAACCACGCTGAGGCCTGAATAAACCCATCTGTGTATATAGCGATATTTCAATATTATGTGACCATTTATTATTCATATACGTATAAATATATATATATAGTTTATTTGTATTCATAATATTTATTCATTCATTCATTAAACAAAAAAAAAATTCATTCATTCATTCATAAAGATATATGCGTTGACATTTTTTTCTTATGATGATGGGTCTTTTAAGATATATTATTCTTTATATACTAATTTTATTTAATTTAGAAAATATGAAATTAAAAAGAAAAAAAAAAGTTTTTCCATTGTTATACAAATTGGTCACATCCACTCACATTCCATATATATATATAAAATGTTCGGGTTCCCCATTTTCAACCTATACAGAGTGTAAAAAGTCACAATATTTAACCTTTCACTAGTTAAGAGATCATTATTTATATTCTTCTGTTTTTTTTTTTTCGTTATTATTCCATGTATTGTATAAATAAATATATATACTGTATAATATGAATCCTATATATAATATAAGAAGACGATATTGTATATAATAAAGGGTGATTTTTTAAGAGCTATAGGAAAGTTTTTCAAAAAACAGCACATAAAATTAAGAAAAATGCATGAAATCTTTATTTGAATCGATAGTGTACGGTCCATATATAATTTAATGTTTGAAGATTATTTCATGCAAATGTTGAACTTGAATGTGCCTCAAATGGTACATCCGCTTAGTACAATTTTGGCATACTCTTTCCAACATTTCGGCCGGTATCTCAAGAATAAATGCTTTAATGTTGTCTTCCAATGCGTCAATTGAAGCGAGCTTGTCTGTATAGACATAAGCTTTAACATAGCCCCACAAAAAATAGTCAAAAGGTGTTAAATCGCACGATCTAGGCGGCCAATTGACCGGTCCCAAACGTGAAATAAAATGTTCTCCGAACTCGCCTCTCAATAATTCCATTATTCCGCGTGCTGTGTGGCATGCGGCACCGTCTTGTTGAAACCACATGTCATGCAAGTCAAGCTCTTGCATTTTGGGCAAAAAAAAGTTGGATATCATCTCACGGTAGCGCTCACCATTCACAGTTATGTTACGATTCGCATCATCTTTGAAGAAGTACGCGGTCCAATGATGCCACCAGCGCATAAACCGCACCAAACTGTGACTTTTTCTGGATGCATTGGTAGCTCTTGCAATGCTTCTGGCTCCTATTCACTCCAAAATCGACAATTCTGCTTATTTACGTACCCATTGAGCCCACCAAAATGAGCTTCGTCACTGAACACGCAATTTCGTCGCGATGAACTTTCTTAACAGAGCACGCATTTTTGATGATAATAAAATTCAATAATTTGCAAGCGTTGTTCGTTTGTAAGACGATTCATGGATAAATTATAGACCAAACTGAAGATGTTTGACAGTGAAACAAAACACAAAACGTGCGTCAGCTGTTTAAACCATGAGTGTTGTCAAAAAGATAATAGCTAAAAAATCACCCTTTATAAGAAGACGAGTATATATTATTCTATAAATATATATATAACAATGATAGAATATAAATTTGATTGTATATTTTTTGGCCTTTTATAACCCTTTCAATTCAATTTAATCATATTATTTTGTTATACATTTTCTTATATATATATATAAATATATAGTTCTATTTACGTATATATATTTATAATACATGTCTATTTTTATTATATCTTAGAGGAATATATAGATATAACAAATATATAATATTTACATTTTATGCATTCGAATGGGTCGTATATAAACGCTGCGAATAAAGTAAAATTAATTTTATTAAATCAAAGGTATGCGTATATTATTGACATTACCCATATAAGAATTTTCCGAAAAATTGGGAAACATTACAATAAAAAAAATTATAATTTTGTTAATTTGCGCTGCAGCGATATTTAAATAATATTAATGCGTAAAACGAGAAAATATGTCTATTTAATTTAGAACTTTGATCATAATTAAAAACTATATATATATATATATATATTTATTGATGCTAATATTGGTAAAAACAATTTTTTTATATTTATATATATTTTGTTTCAAACAAATCTTTACCAGCATATCATCAATAATATATATACTATTGTGTTTACTTATACGAATATATTATATTGTTCCGACTATAATATATATATATATATATATATATTGTATTGTATATAAAATATAAATATAAATGATGATTCGTTCATTAAATTATATAAATAAATTATTGTTTATTGTATTATTACAATGTTTATAATATTTATTTATACATATTTACATTTTAAAACCAGTATCCAGCTGTGAATATGGTATTTATTTTATCAAATTATTTAAATACATATATATATATATATATATATTTCTTCATATCTATATATAATAAATGAATATATATACATTTATATATGGTTTTAAATCGTGTATACATTTAAAAATAACCGCACATATTTGTACGTTAATAATAATAAAGAAATAAAAATTATCAATTCATTCAAATCGACAGCTTATATTTGTACTTAATATATGTATATGTATGTATATATTATAAATAATATTGTAATGTTTTTAAGTAAAAAATTAAAATAATTTTGTTATTCTCTATAATTACCTTTTTAAATCCAATAGTTTTTTAAGCAACTATATATATTTATATGTATTTGGGTTTTAATGCAATTTTTTCTAAAAAAAAAAATGCCCAGGACATTCATATAATATATATATATATATATATATATATATATAAATCATTTACAAAATAATCGTTAAAATGGAAAATCTATTTATTGTATTTAATAATATTTCAAGGATTTTAAAGTATGAAATTAACCCGTATCCGGCATCCGAAGAAATGTTTTTCATTGCAGTTGTCTTACTCGAATACCACAAACATTATAACATATTCGGAAATATAAGATATATGCAATAAAATAAAATAAAAATCTAATAAAAATATGAATAAATAAAAAATAAATTGAAATAAGATTCAAAATTATATATTATACATCGGAATTTTAATAGGAAAACTATGAATTATTTTGTAACCCTCACACACTATCCCATTACTATAATGTCGTAAAAAGAGAGTCCTTTATTCCATTGAATTCTGTTATTCAATTATATTGGAAAGAATATGCGTATTCTGTTATCTATAATATTATTTAATATGTCAATCAATAATATATAAATATTATTATGGTAAAATTAAAAAAAAATAAATAACTTTTAAACTTCTTACTTCTGCGCGCCTACAACCTACAATTGGTTTTGGCGTCCATGAGGAACAGCCTCCTCCAACCGGACCTATTTACCGCCAACGTCCGCCAGCGGGAAACGCCGAGGGCCCGAAGGTCCACTTCTACTTCGTCTTTCCACGTACCACGTGGCCTCCCTACACTCCTAGATCCGCTCGGCTTACTGTCCAGCATTTTTGACGGTATACGATCGCCATCCATTCGTACCACATGACCAAACCACCTCAGGCGACCAATCTTATTGAACCGAACGATGTCGGGTTCGGTATATAATTTATATAGCTCGAAATCGAACCGCATACGCCACCATCCCCTTTCCTTTGTCGGTCCAAAGATGAGGCGTAGTATTTTCTTTTCGAACCCTCCAAGTCGCCGTTCGGTGGCCTGTGTCATGCACCACGTTTCAGAACCGTAGATCACAATTGGTCAAATCAGTGTTTGATATAGCTTTAGTTTCAATGTTTTACTCAATGTTTTCGAGAAGAACATCTTTCGCAAACCGTAAAAGGCCTTGTATCCCGAAGCAATCCGGGATTGAACTTCCTCCGCTATCACGTTTTCTCTGTTTATGCTGCTTCCAAGGTAGCTAAACCTGTCCGCCGTTTCATATTTGTTCTGACCAATTGATACGCTTTGACGTTGTGCCATCACTACCTACTGTTCGTTGGTGCGATCATATACTTGGTTTTCTCCTCGTTTACCCTTAATCCCATTAACTTTTATACATTGTATAATATACAATCGCGATTTATCCCATTGTTTGTGTCGGTCGTTTTAATATATTCTTTAAAAATAAACAACATGTTAATAAATGTATTTCATTTTTTATTTTTCATGAAATATTTAAAATGCAAATTGACAGGGCGCGCACGCTACCACATTCACCACAAAACAAAAATAAAAATATGAAAAAAAAAAAATGTTTAATGAATAAATTATCTTTATCATATATTAAACAATTTTCCGGCCAACATGCATAAAAATTTGCATTAACATTAACATTGGATTTCGTTTGTCATATATTTATTTCGAAGTCATCACGCAGTCATAGAGAAGTTGTCACAATTCAGTACGACTAAAAAATGTCAAAGTATATGAAAATCAATTACAAATATATCAAATCATAATATATATGATTTCAATAAGAAAAATGTATAAAATTTATTCCGAAAAAAAAATAAACAAAACAAAAAATTATTGATAAACCATTATTATTATATAAATATATACTTTCCAAATATATATAAAATAATTTATGTGCGAAAATTTATGATTCAATATAACAAAAAATAAAAATAATAATAAATAATAAAAGAAAAGAAAAGCAAAAGATTATGTTTAGATTATTTTAGATTATGATTATGAGAAGAAAAAAAGATATTCATTGAAAAAGATAAATCCTATATAGATTTTTTAACACATTTTTTATGGTCTAAAATTTTTACCTACACATTATACATATGTAATATACTTCAACACGATATTAAATATTATTTTATTTATGGGTAGTATATTTGACAATATTTAATATATATATGTTCAAATAAATCTCAAAATAGTCAATCAATCTATTGTATGTATACTTATTCCATTCCCATATATTTAATTTCTTTGATGTAACACAATGAAACATAACTATATATAAATCAAAACATACAAAAACAGATAACAAAAATGAAAGATAAAATGACATTTCATAACAGAACATAAAAGGTCTTTTTTTTTCAAATTTTCTTTCGACGAAAAGTGCAGTCACAGAAATACTTAAAAGAAACAGAATACATGAGAAGATAGATATGACAATATAACTATATCTTTATTATTTTAAATAAATAATAAAAAAAAGTAATATATATATATAATATTCAGGAAAAAACGTTTTTTTGTTAATAAATAATAACCTTTATGAATTATTCATTAGTTTATTTATTTTGCTATTTATTTTTTATTATATATACAAACTTTACGGGTCGTAAATATTATACATTTATGCCCAAAATTTTATTAGGTAATTTTGTTTTTGTTGATTTCAAACCATAATATTATATATAATGATTTATTTTTATAGTTTATAGTGGTGCCAATAAATTCGTGGACATAAATTGCACGTAATATAATATATTATTATATTTATAAAAAAAAAAATAAGATAAGTTGAAGAAAAATTAAGAAAAAAAGAAGAATACGAAAGTAAAATAAGAAAACTTAAAATAAGAAATCTTCGTTTTATAACAAATGTATCACAAATATATTAAAAATATTATTATAATTTATTCTTAACAATTGCGTTCCCTTATATTAAATAGATTCCTTATATTAAATATTATATTAATATATATTGAATTGATATTATATTATATTAATATATATTATTGAATATTAATATATATTGAATTGATCCCAAAACCATTGTGGTTTTTTATTTCTAAATAAAACAAAAAACAATTTTCCCATGAGATGAAATGTAATCTCAATAGATCATTTTTATTGTGTCCATTTTAATAAATCTCGGTAATAAAAATTCTAAAGTTCTAAACTAAAATGCTATAGATTTCACATTATTATTATTATTTTAAATTCTATTTTTTAAACTATTCAAATGGTTAGCGTATATAAATCTAAAGAAGTTTTTGGGTTATGGGATATAAAAAAGTAAAAAAAAAGGTTTTTTTTTTTGTGATTCGTATTTTATATGCTCATAAAATATATAAGCACCAAGCACGGATATTTAGCCCATAATAATGTAATGAAATAGAATTAGTTTATATGGAACCTTATGGCCCATTTAAAATGTAACATTTTTTTTTGTATTTAGGAAATAATGAATCATATTTTGAAAATGATTAATTGCCATTTCGTTTCACATAACATATAGCGTTCATGATTAAAAAATAAATAATTTTTGGATTTTTAAGAATATGGACCGGTCTCCAATTACTCCATCACTACATAGTTTAGTGATAGAATCGAAAATCATCCGTCCTCACTAATCATAAATCATAAACTATAACAAATTCCATTGAATTATATTGGTTCATAGACGTTTACAGAGTAGCTTCATTATATGCGCACATCATTTTATAAATATTAAAATCACAAATGCTCTAATGAATAATTTTCAAATTAACTCCTGGGTCAATTTATTAACTTCTTTCATGAAATTCTCAAACAGCACATCTATGAATCTATGCACTTTTTTCGAATCAACAGATTTGGAAATTCATTTGTTTTTCCCCTTCTTCATAGACTTCATAGAATCATTTAAATTTTATCCTATATCTATAAATACTCATCCACCTATAGTGAACAACTTGGACAATTGTTTCAAAAACATATTACTTATTTTTTCTTATTTTTCGTTTTCAGTTTGTGTTTTCACCTGTCGTATGATTAAAACATTCGATAATGGATTACTAGAGTTCATATAATCTTTAAAATTTCACGAGAAAAAATTAAAATTTGAACCTAAATTGTTTGTTGGGGCAGCGATATCCCAAAAGGAA
Organism: Dilophus febrilis; assembly: GCA_958336335.1. Classification (NCBI taxonomy): domain Eukaryota; kingdom Metazoa; phylum Arthropoda; class Insecta; order Diptera; family Bibionidae; genus Dilophus; species Dilophus febrilis. Next base: position 43,531,871 of record OY284471.1, on the reverse strand, counting down.
ATTTCACATTCGTACATTACCCCCTTTTCGGCAGAGGAGCTCTGCAACTTATCCTATATATATACATCAAAATGTAAGAAACAGGTGACTACTCATTCACCCTCATCCTTGTGCTCTCTAAAGCCGAACACAATCTGGGCGACCGTTTCTTTATCCTCAAGACAGACTTGCACGTATCATCCTTAAGAATTTCGTCCCCACAAGATGTAGCCCGAATCCCCAGGTTCAGTTGGGTGAACGACACCAACTTTCTAAGAGTTTCTTGCGACATTCTGAGAATTTCTCTTATTGGTGTTTCATACCAGCAATATTCAATAAATTTGTTTTGTTGTTTAGTTATATACATATTTTCAATATATTACCTATAAATACCATGATAACATAGAGATTTTAATATAAATATATGTGATTGATGTGATAAATCAATTTTTATTACGACCGTCCGTTTTCAAAAACAAAACACTTTCCCGGTTGACGCAACTATAGTTTTGCAGTTAATATTAAAGCATCGTATATATAATCAAGAACAATCAACAAACGCAAAGGGTTTGATATTTTCAAATGTTACACTTAACGTTAACACGGAGATTATGTTAAAACAATCAGAGCCGTCGATCGATTTATTTGTCTTTTATGTTTTAACGTGTGTCTTTTTTTTATAATCATAATCAAATTTTTTTTTTTATGGATATCCAACAGTTAGAGAAATACTTAAAATAAACAGAATACATGAGAAAATAGATATGACAATATATATCTTTATTATTTTAAAAAAATAATAAAAAAAAGTCTTTCATTGTAATATCTATTATCCCTTAATATATATATATATATAAATTCAGAAAAGCGTTTTTTTTTTGTTAATAAATAATAACCTTTATGAATTATTCATTAGTTTATTTATTTTGCTATTTATTTTTTATTATATATACAAACTTTACGGGTCGTAAATATTATACATTTATGCCCAAAATTTTATTAGGTAATTTTGTTTATGGCTTTCAAACCATAATACTATATATAAAATGATTTATTTTTATAGTTTATAGTGGTGCCAATAAATTCGTGGACATAAATTGCACGTAATATAATATATTAAAAAAAAAATAAGATAAGTTGAAGAAAAATTAAGAAAAAAAGAAGAATACAAAAATAAGAAAGTAAAATAAGAAAACTTAAAATAAGAAATCTTCGTTTTATAACAAATGCGTGTGTATCACAAATATATTAAAAATATTATTATAATTTATTCTTAGCAATTGCGTATATCCCTTATATTAAATATTATATTAATATATATTGAATTGATATTATATTAATAAATATTGAATTGATATTATATTAATATATTATTGAATTGATCCCAAAACCATTGTGGTTTTTTATTTCTAAATAAAACAAAAAACAATTTTCCCATGAGATGAAATGTAATCTCAATAGATCATTTTTATTGCGTCCATTTTAATAAATCTCGGTAATATAAATTCTAAAATTCTAAACTAAAATGCTATAGATTTCACATTATTATTATTATTTTAAATTCTATTTTTTAAACTATTCAAATGGTTGATAATGGTTAATATTAAAGCACCGTATATATAATCAAGAACAATCAACAAACGCAAAGGGTTTGATATTTTCAAATGTTACACTTAACGTTAACACGGAGATTATGTTAAAACAATCAGAGCCGTCGATCGATTTATTTGTCTTTTATGTTTTAACGTGTGTCTTTTTTTTATAATCATAATCAAATTTTTTTTTTTATGGATATCCAACAATAAGAGAACGAAAGGTTTATATGCAATTATAGGTTTATATATTATATATGTGTTTTATAATTTATCTCGTAAAATCCATATAATATACCACCCAGGTAAATATATAAATATATTTTTTTTTTATGTGCAGTCTATGATGTTATATAAATAAAAAATTCCAAGAATATATATTAAAAATATTATTGTACGAGACAATTTTCCTCTGGTACAATAATATTTTTATATTTGTTGTATTATTATCATATGATATTGATATTTATATCCATTCTTAAAACTTCATATATACATAGATTTGGTTTTTGTACATTAAGTTTTACGGTTTAAGGGGTTAATCGGACGACAGATTTAATCGGAATAAAAATATGTAATATATCCTGTATGAAAGATAAATATATGATTAGTTTTAATTCATATTTGTTTTATAGAAGAAGTAATTCAAAATTTAATAATGTATTACATTAAATTATTACCACAAATCACATATCATTCTAATATATATATATACTAACAGCATAATAATAATGTGTTAAATATGTATTAAGATTAAGAAATAAAATGTGACATATGATAATATATATATATATATATATATATATATATATATATATATATTTTTATATAGAAACTACCATCTCATCATCATATATATATATATATATATATATATATATACACTTTTTGAACTATATAAATAAAATGTTATAACAAACATATATATTATACAGAAATATATACATATATACAAATTTAAACTTTTTTTTCGGTTTTTATATAATATTATTGCATAAAATCAATATATAGATATTAAGTATTTAAGTATAAAGAAGTAAATCTCATTTGCCACGCTAAAAACTTGTGATAATCTCTGTTTAACATATATATATATATATATGCATATTGTATATATGCCTCCGTTTTTGTTGATTGAAACGTTAATTCCATTTCAACAGAAATATAAAACACGCGGTAATAAAAGAAAACCAAATTTAAAATTTATATGTATAATATAATAATAAGTCAACAAATGTATATAAAAGAATAATGTATTATAATATATTTATATATATATATATTCAGCTACAAGCGATTTGTTACGGTTTGCATATTTACAAAAGAATTCAATATAAAAAAATTAATATATACGTGAATATCAAATGCAATTCGCCGCTATAATCAGATCAATATAAAAACAGGCCATAGAATACTTATATTTTATATAAATGAATCCTGTATTATATAAATGAATCCATGTATTGTGAACATAAAACGTGGTATTGAAGAAAAAACGTTCGGCAGAATTAAACGAAATGAAATAGACATCAATAAAAAAATTATTTGTATTTGTGCGATTGCTTAAAGAAGGATATGATATGTAAATGGAAGCAATATGTACAGAATAATAACACATTATTTTTATGACCGCATTATACAAATTTTAAATACAATCAAATGTGATTTTTTTTTTTTTTAATGAAAAAAATGCTTTTTAATTTTCGTTGATTCTTATCATATATATATAAAAGGATATGCGGAAGGACATATTTATTTTGTTTAGTCATCAAATAAATAAATAAATATAAATAAATAATCTATATTATGTACATTGTATATATTTAAAAAAAAAACATATCTCATTTAATCATTTTTATTCTTATTCGTGTCATATTTTGGTTGGATTGGATATACATTGTTCATTTTTTATGCACACTTTCTATATATGTATAAAAAAGGATATAAACTCATCATGTTTTTACCGCATAAACGCGCATAATCTCATTAATACATCTTTTTGTGTAAACGCCATCCGATGAATATATACCTCATAGTAAAAGGATATTTATTTGTATATCTTATAAAAATATATCTTTATCTGAATTGTGTATATATTTAAAAAAAAAAAAAAAAACACTTATATTATTAAATATACATGCTGTGTGATATATAACAAACTTAAAAATCATTATTTTCATATAAATATGTTATATAAAATACAACACAAAATATTTTATCAACTATATATATAATTATATATATATATGTATTCATATATATATATATATACTTATATATGTATATATATTTATATATGTATATATTCATACATACAAAAAACAACTTATAATATATATATATATATAAAGAAAAATCAAAAAGAAAATATTTAACAAAATATCAACCTCATATATAATATATAATTTTTCACAATATCCAAATAAACTAACAAATGGCAAGGCCAACCCACAAAAAAAAAGAATTTTCAGCACCCACGAATTGAATGCATATAAATAATACTGTTTATTCAATGTATATAAATAATACAGTGAGTATATTGTTTTAAAAATATTATACCAATTCTAGATCTCTATATACACCACAACATTTTTTTTTTTTACAATGTAGAAAAATATTTTATACACTAAATAAATACTTTGGAAAAATATTATTATCCTGTGAGCTTAAATACACAAACATTTATTTGATATCGCTAAACTCTAAAATACATTATAATATACAATATATATATATACTGTCCACAAACAGAGGCAGAGATTTTATTTATATATGAATGTTGATTGTTATATAAACAAACTTTTCATTGTTACACCAATATACATATATATACTAATGTATAGATATATATAAGCACCTTATAAAGTTTTGTAAACTCAATGAATTTATTTGGCAAACAAACCCATTAAAATATATCTTATATTCTTATATGTATTTTGTTCGTAAATATATGTATATTTTTTACAAGGATAATATGAGGGTGGGGTACAAAATTAAAAAATATAAACAGTCTAGCCAATGTTAGAAAAATAAAAATAAAATAAAAAAAGAAAAATTAATTTACAATAAAAAACAAGTTTTTCCCAATAAATTGTTACTACATATACAATTATTGGAGGAAAATCATTTTCAAAACGATTGGTTTAACACACACAAACACACTACACAACACACAAGAAAATATCCCCACGTTCAGACAGGCGGAGTCTTATACGAATGATGAAAAACTGGTTGTTAATGGTGTTGTTGTTGTTGTTGTCACTGCTATATATATATATATATATATGTGAAAACCGTACATTTTCTATACAACTAAATATACTACACTATATTACATTGTACAGGATATATTTTTATATATAGTAGCAAGCACCGACGTTCAAAAGCATCAGTTCTGTTTAGGATTTCGTGCGGTTTACATAAAATAAAAATAAGAAAAAAAAATAAATATATATATTTTGTGTTTTGTCAAGTTCGAGAATAATTGTTTTATCAAATTTGTGTTTTCAAAATTCCTTTAAGATTGATTTAAAAAATTATTTTAGAAATACGGTAAATTATAAAAATATATTAAAATTTAGTTTTTTGTGTTGTTACAAGAACATTGCAATAATATATATATATATATATGTATATATTAAATACAAATTTTTAAGTGAATATAAATGCAAAGTGAAAGTTTTATTACCATATAAAATAACAAAAAAAAAAAAAAAACAATATAAATTTAATAAAAAATTAAATAAATGATTTTTTAAAAATTTTGTTTACAAAAATATAATTGTAAAAAAAAAAAAAAAAAAAAAACAAACTGATTTATATAAATATTAAAATCTGTGTGAATTTGTTCTTATAGGAAAAATATTATATTAAAATATAACGTTTCTAAAAAATAATATGTTAGTGTCATCATTCAGAGGCAACAACGAAATGGATACCAATAGAATAAAAACAAAAGAATTAAGCTTTTCCATTACCCGATTAATACCCGAAGCAATGGATGGTTATATACGGAATAATGATATAATACTCGCATCATCAGCATCAATATCACCATCCGAATCACATAGATCTGCATCACCATTATCATCGTATACTGAATCAATGGAAGATGTTGATGATGATCAGGATTTAGATGTTATTGGGGACGATATAACACCACAAAATAAACAAAATAATAATAACAATAATAGTAGTGATGAATCAAATGAAAACAATAATAATAATAATAATAATAATAATAATAATGATAATGATAATGAATCTTCAAATAATGAAGAAACCAAAAATGATGGATCATCATCAAAAAAAGATGATGGAAAAAAATCAAATGAAAAACCAACATACAGCTACAATGCTCTGATAATGATGGCCATATCAACACATCCTGAACGACGATTAACATTAAATGGAATTTATGAATATATTATACAAAATTTTCCATATTATGCAACAAATAAACAAGGTTGGCAAAATTCCATTCGTCACAATTTAAGTTTAAATAAATGTTTTATAAAAGTGCCCAGACATTATGATGATCCGGGTAAGGGAAATTATTGGATGTTGGATTCATCAGCCCAGGATGTTTTTATCGGCGGATCAACCGGTAAATTACGACGAAAAACAACAGCCGCATCTAGACAACGTATGGCTGCATATAAAAGCAATCCGTTCCGTAACACCTCATTATTGCATCCGTATGCTACTTTTCCGTTGAATTCAATGGCACAATACAATTCATATCTATCAATGTATCAAAATCGATGTGCATCACAGTATCCACTTCATAGACCACCAATAATTAGTGTTCAACCACCATTAATGCCACAACAAATGCCATCAAGCAATCAATCATCCCCACCATCGTCTGGGTGTCCATCAATATTTATTGCTGATCAGCATCAGGCACTCTTAGCAGGATTACAATACATGGATTACCGAAAACAATATATACATCAACAAGAAACGCAACTACAAACGGAACGAGAACAAAAACATTTAGATTTGCGTCAACAATTCCTTCCGGAATCATCCCAATTTCCCAATTTTAGCGGTTCACCACTTACCCGTAATCCAAATATGTTTGCTGCTAATTACCCGTATAGGGCGCAGATGTCAAATTTACCATCAGCATTAAATCAACTTGTACAGACACCACAATTTCAACATCATTTACACCTTCAACAGCACCAGCAGCAATTAATAAGGCAACAACAACTCCAACTCCAACAACAACAACAACAACAACAACAACAACAAACATTATCAGTACCATCTCCACCATCACCATCATCATCACCACCATCAACCTCATCACCGGTATCCATTACATCAATTACTCCTTCATCTGTACAAGTACATCAACAGCCACATTTACAACCATCTCAATCTTCGCGTTAATAAACTGAACCACGATGGTACGTGGTTTGGTTTTTAGCGATCTAGCAATAAGCTAGAGTTTCATAGAAATGCCGGCATTGTATACTATAGATAGCCAATGTTTTCAAATTAAAATCTTTGGAAGAGGCTGGCTGAAAGACTTAAGTAAAAGTACAAAAATTGTATTTGACGATGCGAAATCGGAAAATCGGATTTAGAATCTGAAAATGCCAAAAACTATATACCATAAATATGGCAATCGGGACATCACAAAACAACATCATATAACTGTATAATTATAAAATGATTATAATTTTAATAAGTAGATAGAATGATTATTTGTCTACAAATATGTATATATGTATAATTGTATATAATGTATATATCAATAGCATAAAATTATTAAATTTTCGAAATTTTATACATTCGAAATATTAAAAATACGGAATAAATTTTGTAAGTATGTATGTTATATATAAATATTCTAAAAATAATTAAAATTACTTGTGATATAAAGTCCTTACATAATTAATAAAAGAAAACCATTTAATGTACATACATATTTTTTTTTTTTCGAGGTTTGAATATATATATATATATATATCAAACAAATTATCGCATAAATATAGTTTAATTATAAAAAATTATTAATTATTATTTTTTAATTCAAAATATACTAAAGATTTGTAATAATTAAAATTTCAATTAAGTTTTATAAAAAGTTAAGATATAAAATATAAGTGAAAACAAATTATGTTTAAACAATATTTATGAACGTTCATAAATGCAAAATATGAATTCGAGATTAAGAATTTTATAGTACAAATGATGAGATTGTTTAAAATAAAATAAATATCGAATATCGAAAATTGTTAAGAAAATTAATACAATGAATTTAAATTTCATTGTATATTTTAATGCTAAATTGATGATAAAATATGCTAAAATTATCGAAATAAAAATAAAAATTTTAAACCGCACGCATAAAATTGCATAAAACAATTCAAATTATAACATTTATAACATAATAGAATAAATTGAATAGATTTATTAATAATCATTCAAAATTAAAAAAAAAAAAATTGAAATTTAAATAATATATAATAGAGATTTGATTGATTATTATTTAGAAGATGACAAAAAAAAAAATAAAATAAAATCATAACTCAAACGTGTTTTAAAATAATAGTTAATTTTTACTTTATATAGACATTTTTTTGAAACAGTATTATTTTTATTAAAATAATACATTTATCTTTTATGATTATCGGTATAAATAAATATATATATATATAGTATTATATATTATCATATACTTTAGACTTATTGTGTTGTGTATGTCATCAGAAAGCATTTTAATATAAATATAATGTATTAATGTAATGTATATTCAGAATAAATCTGTGTATTATATATGTTAACTATGTAAACTATATTAGATATAATTTCTTTTTATTATATAAATTGTTCAAGCTGATGATTGTTCAAGCAAGTAATTTAGAAAAGTATATTAATTTTTAATAAAAAAATAAAAAAAATACAAGTGATAAATGTATATATGATATGATGTAAATTTTTAATAAACACTACTATGTACAGTATAATAATAATAAGTAAGAATTGGAAATATTGTTTCATAATGGATAATGATTTTGTATTATATAAAAAAAAAATATAAAATTAAATAACTACAAAATCAAAATATATAATGACTTTTCTTTTATTTCCTCTCTTTTTGATTTTTGTGTGATTTTTTTTTGGGGTTAAGGAACTGGACTATATATATATTAATGGGCAATGAAAATGGTCCCATCATACATCTATATTCATTCATAAACTATGAATTTCGAGTGCAAATGAGACAAAAGGGTTAGAACATAGATTGATCGGGGATATACACAGTTATCTTGTATGGTATAGTAATTGTAAAAACCATCTGATAAACAAATTCAAAAAATTTTCAGTATTTGATTTAGAGCTATATATAGAATTTTTTAACTAATATAGATCAATATTTATTGTGTTAAATAATATATATAAAAATATCATTTCAAAACTAAAATTAAAATTAAGTTTGTGATATGAAGAAAAATATCTGCCTATTTGCAGTGCATTCATCATCATCATCATCATCATCATATTCATGTGAGTATATAATTGATAAACTAACATACATCGGATTTAGCTTATTTATTAACAATAATATACAAAATACTAAATTCGATTTGAATTAAAAAATAATTATATAAGAAAAATGATAAAAAATAAGTATGTATGTATATATGTAGGTAGAGTGCGTATAGGAATGTTATAACTCTTTGTTTTGTATTTCAATTTTAAAAATTTTTTATTTTTTAATCCAAATTATTCAATTTAAATCGTCTATTCTATATATATTATATTATAGCAGCACCAGAGAGAGAGAGAGCGTTAAGAACATCAAGAAATTATAAGAACAAGAAAAAAATAAAAACCAAAACAATTGGAATTGATTGTACCATATAAAAATATATATTAAATATATATTTTACACTGACTTTTTATAACATATATTGCTCATATATTGCTTATATTTATTTTAAGTATATATGGTTAGTATATATAGTATAATATATATATGTCGTTTATTACATGTATAATATATATATGATGATAAACAAATAAATTAATTTTTATTAAATAATTATACTATAATTTGACTTCTGAATGAATTGTGTTGCAAACATTTGAAAGAATTATATGTATATAAAGAAGATTTTTTCGTATTGAATACAATATAATAATAATAATAAAATCATATATATACATATATACACACATTAAATTTTATTTGTATATCATAATAAATATGATTTATACTTACTTATTTATATATGGCAATATCCTATATATATATATATATATATATATGTATCATATTATTTTAATGTATATACGAATTGATTATTAGAATTTTTTCTTCATTATATATACTTAATATATAGTATATAGACAATAGTGTTTTTTGTATTATTTGTAACATATAAACATATAAAAAAAAAAAAAAGTGAAATTTGCTGTCCGAATCAATTGCTGTCGTTAAGGATATAAAAAGTTTAAATATTATATATTTTTAACTATATGTCTATCCAAAATTCAAAAAAAAAAAAAAAAAAAAAAACGGACGACGACGACATGTATCAATATGACATATGATTTGATATGCGTATTTTATTTGTTAAAAATAAATTGAAAATAAATAATTTATTATTCAATGTATATATATTAGATTAATTTATTAGATTCATTAGATTCATATATTTGTCATTAGATTCATTTATTTGTTATGAGATTCATTTATTTTTTATATCGAATTTCGAGGATTTTAGATGAAATAAATAACAATAAATAAGATGAAAATGAACAAAAGAAAAAAAATAAATAAAAACCCGGGTACAGAGATATTATTTTTTTAAATAAAAAAGAATTGTGTGGCCTACATAAATAAAATCTATTGAAAAGATCTCTTTTTCTTTTATCAAATATATCGACAAATATTTATTTGTCTTTTTAAACAGTTTTATTATTGTTATTGATCTCTGGCAAATTCGCGGTATAAATTTGTCCCGCTACATCCTATTGATACATAAATTTGTCCCACACATCCTATTGTTTATACATAAACCCAAATGCAAAAAAAGGCAAAAAAAGGGGCTAGCGTACAGACAAATATACATCACCTACAAAGTATTATTTTGTACCTTCTTTACCTTTTTTACAGGTACATATTTTTGTCCTTTATTTTTTTTCCTTTTTATATAAAAATAATATATATAGGGTGCTTATATACTATAATAATTGAAATAATTGAATTTAAGATCGATTTTCGATTTAATTATTAAATCTCAAAAACCATAATGTTATAATTTAAAAATATCAAACTGTATACCATCGGAATATATATATATATATATATAATTAATATATATAATTATATTTAAACATTTTGATAATCTATATATTGAAGTATTGAACAAGATTTACTAACAAATATTGACATATTTAAAAGTGTGTATTTATTTATTTTTTTTTCGAAATGGATTCGAATCCAATACTGAAGACATAAAATATATGTTTTGTGTTTTGCGGCTAATTTTCGGATTTGAATTTTAACACAGAGTTGTTCTTTTTCTTCTTGCGGTTGGTCGTACGGATAATTACCGACACCGTAAAAGCAACAAATTATAAAAAAAACCACCAACAACAGAAAGCAGAAACCGGAATTGTTGGAATTGTGCGAAATGCGAAAAATTTATTTTATTTAAAATCATATGTTTTATTTTGTATATACATATATTGAATTGTATATAACTTATATGTTATAACTATGTGGTGTAAATATTAAAAATGCCAACCTATAATTCTAACGGAATTTTTTGGGGTCGTGGGTTCGAATCCTACTGAATGCATAAAATTTTTGTTTTGTGTTTTCGGTTATTTTTCGAATCTGAATTTTAACACAGAGTTGTATATATTCCGCTTGCGGTTGGTCGTACGGCTAATTACCGACACCGTAAAAGACACAAATTAAGAAACTAACAACAGAAGGCTGTTGTTGTTGTTGTTGTTGGACGCTAAAACCAGATTGTTGGTTGTATAGCGAAAAATTAATTTAATTAATTAACTTATGTGTTACAATCAGTTTAGAATTTAAATTCATATAGTTTATTACAATCATCTTCTTATTTTCTTACCAAAATTATTAGATAAAAACTATAAAACAAAACAAATTTTAGCGAGAAAAGTATACATCATTTATACCATTTATTAAATTTTTCTTTGCCATCAAATGCAGTATTACTTATATATATCATTTGTACGTCGCAAAGGACAATTAAAATGAACTCATTTCCGTTTTTTTTTTTCTTCTTCATATAATTTTTTATAGTTAAATAAACATACATTTTTAAAATTATACTCACGAACAATCATAACAAATAAATAAATATACCATATAACAATTCATATATAAGTAGTATATATGTAATTAAAATTAATATTGTTTGTGGTGATTTCTTCAAAGAAATACAAAAAAAAAAAATTATTATAATACAATTGAAAGAAAACAAAATCGTTTTGTATTAATATACTAACATTACTAAGACTATATGCATTAGAATGAAAAAAAAATAATATTATGATACAGAATGATTATTTTTTCACAATCTTCGTAGTGTCGTAAACATCAAAACATATATGATATGCAACAAATACATTAAATTATCAAAATTAAATAGATTTTTCTTTGGAAATATATATATATATATATAGATGAGATATATATACCTATATAGTTTATACAGTTGATGGAAATTTCTTTATAATCCTTTGGAATTTATCTAACAAGCGATTATATATGATTTTATATTGTATATATTTTCATTATAATTTTGATATAACTCTGTGGTGTAAATGTTAAAAATGCCAATTTAAAATTCTAACGAAATTTTGGGGTCGTGGGTTCGAATCCTACTGAATGTATAAAATATGTTTTGTGTTTAGCGGTTATTTTTCGAATCTGAATTTTAGCACAAAGTTGTATATTCCGCTTGCGGTTGGTCTAATTGTGCGGCTAATTACCGACACCGCGTAAAAGCCACAAATTAAGAAACTAACAACAGAAGGCTATGGTTGAACGCTGAAATCAGATTGTTGGTTGTATAGCGAAAAATTTATTATTTTATTATATTTTCATTCACCCGGTTATAAATATAATTTAATATATTGAACAACAAATACATCCAAGTTTTATAAAATTAATGAAAATTTAAAAGAAATCCAGAAACTATATATATATATATAAATATATACAAATTGTATATATAGTTAATATCATATACATTGAATATAAATGCAATTGTATACAAAATAAACATATATATGTATGTTATATAGAAAATATGTGATTATTGTGAATGAATATATAATATAATACATATACCGATTTCAAATAATATATAGCAAAATTCTTGATAATTTTTAATTGGGTTAATTAAATTGCTTTTATATAAAATAGTATATATAGAGAATGGTTTTTTTCTATATATATATATAAATCTATGTTGCGATAATCGATAGCATTTTAGCATATATAAAGTTAGTTATATGATAAATAATTATTATACATTAATTTATGAACATTTTATACTTATAACTTTATTTTTTCATTTAAAAAAAAAAAAAATATGACATATTATACTAATTGAAACATACTAAAATAGAAAAATATTTATTATATGATAATATTAAATAAATGTAAATATATATATATAAATATACATTGAAATACAAATCTTAAATCAAATCATATTTTGTTTGCATGCAAATTTAAATTGCCTTAAATTGTGTTATAAATAATAAATATTTATGGAAAATGAACACCTTACATTATAATAAGAAAAAAATTAATGAATAAATTGTAATAATAATTTATATATAAAGTGAATGACCGGCGTAAATAAATGTTTGTATATGATGAGAAGATATTATAAGATGTATAAATATTGCATGTATTTTTAAATTGTAATATAGATTATTTGATATATGTATATAGTAATATTAAATGAAAATTTTATAAAATTTAATCATTCACTGTAAATTAGGTTATAATAAATTATTATTATTTTGTTTAATAAAAGAAATCTGTTTATAGATCCGTTTTCATCAGAATTCAACACTTATATTGTTTATAAAAATTTGTAAATAAACAATTATAGAAAAATAATCACAATTATATATAGGTAGTGTAATTCAATTTCAAGTATATATTTAATGAAAAAAAAAGTATTTTTAAATATTAATTTTTTTTTTTTTGGTCTGTCCACAAAAACATTTGATGATAAAACAAAATTGAAAATATAATCAGAAACATGCAAAAATTATCTATACAAAATATATTTTTTTACAAACTTAATGAAGAAATAATAAATATAATGGATTAATAACAATTTTAAAACTCTCACAAAATCCAAATTAAGAAATGATATACGATAAATGTACATAATAATAATCATATACACTTTACGTTTACCAAATATATACAAATTAAAGTATTAATTTTTGGTCACATTATATGTATATGGTTATTTAAAATTAAATTTTATTTTATTTAAAAGTTTAAAAGTATTTTATGTATATACATTATGTCAATATATTACTAGATAATATAGGTGCTTGATTTGAAAAAAAAAAAAAAAAAAACAATTTCATTTCAATATTACAATGACAATAAATGTTTAAGTGAAATCATTTATCATCGTCACAAAAATGTGAATGAATAAATATTATATATGCGAACATTTATATATTTAAATTTAAGTATAAGAATTTAAAATATATATATATATATATATATATATATATATATTTAAATGTTAGTTTATCTAAATAATATATCTAAAAAAATAATATATAATAAATATAATCATATATACGTACGTTTACGTATACGTATATATAAATTGTTAACATTTTGTTTTGAGGGAAAATTATTAATTCCATGTTGTATCTTTATAAATCTATTTATAAAATATATATATTATTTTACTTTTCTGTCATTCATAATTAAATTTCTATTAAAAATAATATAAATAAAATACATTAATGTATATATATATGTATATAAAATGTGATATAACAAATTAATTGCAGATAGTATATCTATAATATAATATATGTAGTATAAAAAAAACTGTGTTTTAGACAAGATGCGGTATATTCCTATATATTAATATAGAAAATCCATTTATTAAAATGAATTAAAATGAATTTATTATAATATCTAAAACTATATCGAATTATAATATTATTTTATATATATATATTGATATTTTACACACACTCAATTATCTATCGCGGATAATATCAAAACGAAAAACGAAAAAAAAAAACAAAAACCTTGTTCCTTTTTCGTTGTCTTCTTTTATTTTTGATTAATTGACAACAAATGAGAGATTGAAATTTGATTGATTTATTGACGTAAATCGATTTATATATTTATGTTATGTATTTAAACGCGCGGTAAAATTAAAAAGTTGAATGAATTATAATATTAGAAGTTTTTTGTACTTCTCGTATCATTCTTTGGTTTTTTTTTTGCTCAACATTATAAAAAACAGATTTCCATATAAATATAAAGAATTTTTCATAACATAATTTGAATAAATATAATTTTCCAATTGTATATATATATGACTTGACCCTTTATTATATATTGTTCATTTTTATTTTTCAAGTGTCTCTCTAAACAAAAAAAAATATATTTAATATTTTTATTGTTTTTCTTGAATTTGAATTTAACAATATACATAATATATTTTTATTTTTTTTTTGTTTCACACGATATTTATTTACACAATTTTGATTAAATAAGTGGTTTTAAGAATTGGTTTTTCTATATTTATTTGATTGGTTTGGTTTGTATAATACAAAATAGTATATACAAAAAAAAAAAGAAGAAAATTACAATATATGATTGGAAACGAAATAAATAAAAAAGAAAAAAAAACAAATAAAAATAAAAATAAGGGTTTGAACAACAAATACTCATATATAGTATATATATAGGTACATGCGAGAACAAAAAAAAAAGTATATAAATAAATAAATTAAAGGTTTCATAAATATACAAATATTAATAATTAATTATATATATATATATAAGAACATCAAATATTTTTGTGTATATATAAATGATTTAATAAATAAATTATGACGATATGACGACGTTGATCGTAATGTTATATATATATTATGATATTATACTTCTGTATTTATTATTTATTGTTATATATACATTTTATATGTATAATTATCCAATTTCGATTGAATTACAATATAAAATATTGTATTGGAATAGAAAACAATTTTATACTGTTTGACATATGAATTTTATTGTTTTCTAATAAAAATTTGTATGGGTATATAACATCGACGATAAGATATTTATTAAGGTTTTATTTTCGTTTTTAATATAAAGCGTGATTTTTTAAAAGCTATAGGAAAGTTTTAAAAAAAAAACAAACACATAAAATTCAGAAAAATGCATGAAATCTTTATTTGAATCGATAGTACGGTCCATATATAATTTAATGTTTGAAGATTATTTCATGCAAATGTTGACAAATGTTGACTGCGCCTCAAATGGTTCATCTGCTTAGTCCAATTTTGGCATACTCTTTCCAACATTTCCGCCGGTATCCCACGAATAAATGCTTCAATGTTCAAGTCTTCCAATGCGTCAATTGAAACGCGGTTGTCTGTATAGACATGAGCTTTAACATAGACAAAAAAATAGTCTAAAGCCGTCGTTAAATAGCACGATCTAAGCGGCCAATTGACCGGTCTCGAACGTGAAATAAAATGTTCACTGAATTCGCCTCTCAATAAGTCCATTGTTGCGCGTGCTGTGTGGCACGTGGCACCGTCTTGTTCAAACCACATGTCATACAAGTAAAGCTCTTGCATTTTGGGCAAAAAAAATTTGGATATCATCTCACGGTAGCGCTCACCATTCACAGTTACGTTACGATTCGCATCATCTTTGAAGAAGTACGCGTTCCAATGATGCCTCCAGCCCATAAACCGCACCAAACTGTGACTTTTTCTGGATGCATTGGTAGCTCTTGCAATGCTTCTGATTGATATTCACTCCAAAATCCACAATTCTGCTTATTTACGTACCCATTGAGCCGCCAAAATGAGCTTCGTCGCTGAACACAATTTTGTCGCGATGAACTTTCTTAACAGAGCACGCATTTTGATAATAAAATTCAATAATTTGCAAGCGTTGTTCGTTTGTAAGACGATTCATGGTTAAATTATATAGACCAATCTGAAGATGTTTGACAGTGAAACAAAACACGAAACGTGCGCGTCAGCTGTTTAAACCATGAGTGTTGCCAAAAAGATAATAGCTATAAAAATCACCCTTTATTATGTATATTTTATCATTAAAACCATTTTGCGGTTCTATATGCCAGGAATTCACAATATATTCTTAAGGTAATTTAGATTTTCTTCTTTTAAGCTCAACGAAAACTTAAAAATAACGTTAATTATATGTTTGGAAAAATTTTATTGTGCGTATATGTCAATTGCAAAATACAAAAATCATATTCTTCACAAAAGAAATTATATGATTATATTTTCGATTATATATCCAAATAAATATATAATGTTAAGTACTATATGCGTGCACATCATATAATATATACCTATATATATATATAACTATATAAGGTATTAAGAAGTTAAGGCATACATCAAAAGAATCTCTCTTATTATTATAATATTAATATATATATTATACTATTTTTGTTAAATAAAAATATATCATATTTTATTTTTTTTTTAAATGAACAACTTAATATTATTATTATTATATATAAATATTATATATAAAAGAATAATATATATAAAAGCAAAAATTATATTTAAGTTGTATATATTTATGTATATATATAATATAAATTTAGATCAGATCCGCGGTAAATTTACCTTTGAAGATTTTTTTATTTTCTTTCTATATATTAATATAAATCGTTGGTTGATTGACATATTAGGTGACGTCATAAGATATTTAGATATCATATATATATATATATTTATAGAATTAACAAATAGAATGAAATTTGTATAAATAAAAAAAAAAAAAAAATTTGTGAAAAGAGCATTTTTTATACATAAATGATTAATTTGATATCATATTTATTTTTATTTTTTATTTTTTTTAATTTATTTTCCACTTTTATATTTATATTTTATGAAAATATTTATATAGGATTATAGAAGAGAAGTTGTATGTTGGTGGTGTCAGATCCAAAAAAAATATGGATAATATAAAAAATACGCATTCATGCAGGTATATTTGTGTTTTGTATATATAGAAACATTAAATTTCTCATGTGTGAATTCTTTCTTTATAATTTATAACAACAACCCGTATAACAATATCTTTGAACTTTGTCGATAAAGGATAAAATGTTAAATAATATTCAAATATTTACTTGTATATGCATTGAATATTGAACTTTGAATAATATTTGATATTAACTTTGAATAATATTAAGATTTTCTATAGATATTATATATAACTATATTACGATTTTAAATTCAAATATTTTATAAATAATATTTAAAATTTACGTCAAAAGATCGACAATGTATATTTAAAGATAATTCAAATAATCTCCAAATTATCTATAACGTAAATCGACAAATAAATTATCTTTTATTACATTGATGTCAAAAATTAGAGCATTATAAACGTATTGTATTGTTACACCCTTCTTCCTTATTTTTGTATTGTCTTTCGTTCGGGCTGTTAATTATCTGACGCCCAGAAAGGAAAGCACTTAAAAGGTGTCAGTGGCCGGTTAAAAAAAAATGTTAAAAGGATGGGGATAAAAAATTATAAGCGGGCCCATTTCGGTGGTGTTTGACGATTAAGAAATTGGTCGGCAAACAAGAGCTTGAAACTTTTTGGTAATGTTTATAAAAATATATATATTAATAAAATTAAAATTAATTAAATGCCTATTGATACACCAATACTTGAAATTATAGAGAAACGAAAAATTATAGAAGCAAAACTAAAATTTTTCGTTGAAAAAAAATGCCGTCGACGGGATTTATTTGAGTTTCTTAAATGTACAAGAAAAATTATCCGGCTATATTTTTTTTTGTACATCATTGGAAAAACAAGTATGAAGTATTTTAAGTTAGTGAGATTTTTTGTTTAAATTTTTAGTTTTATAATCTCATGAAACTCAGAAAACGTAAATCAAATTACAACTTGAAAAATAAAATGTATGGTACATTACTATATAGTAAGCCCTTTGAAAGATAGAAATAGAAAGCGAAATTAAAATATAAAAGAATATGACATGTATTGTTTAAAAATTTGACCGCCTAATTACGCATTTGTTTGTTTCTTTTTGTTTCTTTTATATGCGATGTGCTGTTGTGTTGCTTGTTAAACGTTTATTTTTTTTTTTTAATTGGAAAATATTTTCTATTGATTGTGAGTGTTAATTTTCTATTGATTGTGGTTTTTTTTTAATTCGATTTCAATGTTTTTTCGGTATTTTTGAAATTAATTTTTTATATAATTTTTTTATATATAATTAATTT
Source organism: Dilophus febrilis (assembly GCA_958336335.1). Lineage (NCBI taxonomy): Eukaryota > Metazoa > Arthropoda > Insecta > Diptera > Bibionidae > Dilophus > Dilophus febrilis. Next base: position 43,512,750 of record OY284471.1, on the reverse strand, counting down.
AATAAGTGATTGTGTTAAAAACAGGTATGTAAAAATATCAATTATTATATTTTTTTTACAATAATATGATGTCATCAATTCTCGATAAAAAAAAAATTTAGACCGAAAAAAAAAAAAGCCGGGAATCTGACAAAAAAATATGACACGTGGTGCATCATAATCACATTTTAAAAAACAATTTTTTTATATTTTTTAATAATTATAAGAATTAATATGTTAATTCAATTTTTTATTAATAAAAAATATTATTTTTTTGAGGATGATGCAACACGTGTGAAATTTTTTTTTTTTTGATTAAAGGCAACCCCGACCATATAAATATGTGACTGTAGTGTGCTAAAAATTATCATTCCAAACGCATACATTCATACGGTGTTGGTCTTTTATATAATTTTCTTAAATAAAAAAACTAAAATACAATTTAATAAATAATAAAATTCTTGTTTGGGTATTTTTTTTTCATACAGGAAGTTTTTGTATCGTAATATTAATTCATTGTGTGTAAAAAAAAAAGGTATGTAAAAATATCTTATATTATATTTTTTTATATAATAAGTGAGGAATAGAGGATGATGCGATGTACATGTAAATTGTTTTTTTTATTGCGCTTAGAACACTACAATAATCTGATGTCAAATAAGGTATGTAGAAATATCTTATATATTTTTTTATATATAATGTGTGAGGAATTGAGGATGATGCAACACGTGTCATATTTTTTTGTTTGATTAAAGGTCCCCGATCATTCAAATATGTGTTAAATTATCATTCCAAACGCATACGTGCATACGGTGTTGGTCTTTTATATAATTTACTTAAATCAAAAATGGTATTCAATAAATAATAAAATTCAGGTTTGCCTATTTATTTTTCATACATGAAATTTTTATACGAAATTTCAATTCGTTAATTCTTAATAGGATCATCACTGATAATTTTCTACATTAATGCGCACCATATTCAAAATTATATACATTTTATTTGATAATGTATGTAAGGAAAAATTCTCGTGGGCTATCCATACGACGACAAAATGAGCTGACTTCTATTACCCAACGACAACAACCGTCAACAAAATTCGATAACGCTCAGCCATCAAATATAGTTGGAAATGTAATTAATTCTTCGAACGAATACAATGCCACATATCCTTCAGCTTCAACTAATATTTTGCCTTCAAACATAATTGATATAACTCAGATTACAAACGCAACTTCAAATGAACGCTTCACTTTCAGTAATGGTTTTACAACAGATTGTCAAAATAATGCAAACATTTCTGATAGTACTTCGACTAGTGTGAATTCCATTAGAAATAGTTCATCGGACGATATTGAAACTCCGTATAATGAAAATAAATCATTGCGGGAAGAATTGCGAAAATGGGCAATCAACCATTCAATATCATTTATAGCGCAAAAGGATTTGTTGGAAATATTAATTAGCGAGGGTGGACACAAAGAACTACCGCGAGATGGTAGAACATTATTACAAACCCCAAAAAAAATTGAAATCAAGTTAATGGGAAACGGTAAATATTTTTATTTTGGTGTTGCTGAAAGATTGCGTAAAATAATACTTAATAACTTTGATAACATGGAAAACGAAACATTTGTATTATCATTTAATATTGATGGTATTCCACTCAGCTCGAGTGGTCAAAGCAACTGTTGGCCAATTTTATGTATTTTAGTTGATGTTATTATGGAACCCTTTGTGGTTGCAATATATCACGGACCGAGCAAACCCGAATCATTTAATGATTTTTTAAAAGAATTTATTGCTGAACTGATACACATAATTGATAATAAAATTCAACACAATGGTAAATATTATTCGATTATTATTAAATCATTCGTCTTAGATGCTCCAGCTAAAGCTTCAATTTTAAACATCAAAGGCCATAATGCATATTACGGTTGTACCAAATGTATTACTAAAGGATGTTTTGAAAAAGGTGTTGTGTATCCCGAAATTGATGCACAACTTAGAACAAATACAGATTTTCGAAATAAGAAACATGAAGAACATCATAATGGTACATCAATCATTGAAGACCTGCCGATTGATGTAATAAACACTTTTCCTTTAGATTATATGCATTTGGTCTGCTTAGGAGTCGTTAAGAAATTAATTCGTGAATGGATAGATGGTAGACCAGGACCCCAAAAACTGCAATTTAATTCAATTAAGGCAATTCAAGAACAACTTATCAACTTTAATAAATATTTTCCAATTGAATTTCAACGAAAATCCAGGGGAATAGTATATTATAAAACATATAAAGCAACAGAATTTCGCACTTTTTTGTTATATACTGGTCCACAGGTCTTAAAACATGTACTAGATAAAACGTACTTTAATCATTTCATGAGCTTAAGCATTGCTATTCGATTTTTAAGTTCAAAACATCATTACCTAAGATACAATTCGTATGCGAATGAATTACTTATTTATTTTGTTAAGAATTTTTCAAATTTATATGGCGTGAAGAACCTGACTTATAACGTGCATAACTTAATTCATCTTGCAAATGACTGCAAAATTCATGGACCTTTAGATTCATTCAGCGCTTTTGCATTTGAAAGTTATTTGGGTCGATTAAAGAGAATGCTAAGGTCCAGCAACAAACCGCTACAGCAGTTATGCAATAGATTACATGAAATTGACGAAATAAAAATATTGGAAAACCCAAATAATAAATATAAAACAATGTTTTCAAGGAATGTGGTAAATACAAATTTTTATGAGAAAGCCGTATTTAAAAATTTTACGATTTTAACGCATAAGGAATCTGACAACTGTGTTCTTATGAATGATAAGAATATTATTAGAATAAAATATTTTGAAATAACAATTGATAAGGAATTGATAATTGGTCAAAAGTTGGTTGGAGCGGAATCATTTTACGATAAACCTTGTAATTTATCGTCTTTGTGTATATTTACTGGGAGGTTTGAGAGTGGATTAAGTACTTTAAACTTAAGCGAAATAAAATGCAAAATGTTTGTTTTGCCAATTGATGCATCGGCGGAAAATAAATTCGTTAGTCCCATTAACCACACACATATCAACATTTAACATAAAAAAAATTGCGCGCTTACAGCTGTCGATTTATGCCCAACAACAGCGTGTTCTATTTGGTTTCATAATTGGAAGTATTTACGGGGCCCGAAATTAGCCCTACAACTAACCGCATGGGAAAATTTGTAACTCTGTAAAATACAGATTCGAATCCGAACTGAAAAACATATTTTATTTTATCAGTATGATTTGAGCCAAGTACATCAAAATGTTTGTTAGAATTTTGAGTTGTGTTTTAGTAACTATACCACAGAGCAGCACCTGGACTTATTAAAAAAATTTTCATTGTACGTCTCGTTGTTTTGGTATGCTTAATTTTAATTTTAAGTTAATATTATTTTATTCAGTCGATTTTATTAATATATAATATTACTAGGGAAAGCAATTTGCGAAAATGGAAGCATATGTTGTTGTGGAATTTGGGGATTTCAGCGTGGCAACTGTTCCCTTCAATTGGGTGATTAATAATAGAGTAAGAAACTTTTTTAATCAAGCATCATTTCAACACAAATATCACACATATTTTTTATATTGCAATAAAATTACAGGTACCCTGGCATCATATACATGGTGCAAAATACGCTAAAAAAAATAAAACTCCAGAAGCAACATGGAAACAATACGTTATAAATGTAAAGGGAAAACCATTTAGTAAGTATTCATTAATATTTTAATGGAATAAGCATTTAACATAATTTTTATCTTGGTTTAACCGTTTGTCAAATGTATAAAATTAATTATTGCATATATAATATAAATTGATTGCTATTTAATTTTCTCATAGGTACATACGAACAAGCAAAATTATTCGAAGATGCGGTAATATTATATATATCGGGCAACGAAACAGATAAAAATGATAATAGAAGAAAAATTATAGACACAAAAGATTCTTCATATGAATATAGTTCCGATTCAGAGGAGGGTCTACCGATTCCACCTAAAGGTAAATATGATATAATATTTTCACAGTTAGGAATATTTCGAATGTTCAATTAATGTGTGTTTAAAATAAGTGTTTAAGATCAATTTTGGATTTTCAGCAATAGATAAATATTATTTCATTTGTTTATTCATGTTTATTTACCATACCCTAAATTTTAATAGAACTTGAAGTCGCTGCTGATACATGTATCCCCACAAATAACATAGAATCAAGTAATTCGATATCGCAAGTCAAAACGGTACCGCATACAGTTGCCGAGATTGGTGCGTCCGAAGCTCCAGCATTAGTAACTATGACATCAAATATGTCGTCATTATTAAATACTGATTTAGAAAATCAAGGCTTTTCAAGTATTAGTCCAATCATATGTCAAACAGCCAGCTTGGTAGAAACTGCTAAAATAGATGAAATTTTTTCCGTATTGCAAGGTAAGCTTAAAAAATAATATTTATCTAATATAAGTAATTCATTTAATATATTTTATATGATTTCATTTAGAAATTATATCGGAGATAAAAAAAGTTAAAATTGCTGTCCGTGAGGTACAACAACATTCAAATATCCCAAAAGTTCATTCTGTGGCGTACAACTGTAAACAATTTTTACCTTTAAAAACACTTCAAGAATTCACATCCTTCGAACTATCTCTTTCATCTGATATTGGAAAAAATGACTATGTAAAACACTTATTTGAAATTATTAATATAATCAATATCTAATATTAATTGTATAACTATTCACAGGTACAGTATTTAAATACGTTTGGTGGGAAGGATTTAAACACAACTATAAAAGGAATGGTTGCTATTACCTTCAGTCTGGAATTACAAAAATTGTGTAATTGGACAGGGAAGCAGGGGAAATTTAAGCTAGAAAATACAGTAATCGTTAAATCTATAATTGGTAAATTTTAAATATTTGTTTTATGTATGAAGTATATAACTATATCTCTCAATATTTTTCTTTTACATATAGAATGCACAATGCAACATTTACAAATAACATTGTATGAAGCACAGCAATATTTTAAGTATCATATGCAGCATTGCGCTGATAGAATCAGAATCGCTAAAACATGAAGTATTTAAAAAAAAAAGTGTGGTTAGCGCGTACTTATTTGTTAATGTTAACGTTATGGTTGCCATAAGATTTTTTTATTTTTTTTTCTAAACATTATTACTATGATTATTATAATTTATTAACTATTATTTCTCAATTGGTAAAAAAATATTTTGCATCAATCTAGTTTAAAGTACTTACATAAAATTTTTCATATAACAGTCCTAGAAAAAAGAATCTACAATTTATATTATTTACCATTACATTACATTAAATGAATGAAACGTGAAACAAAGGGTTCCTGAATTTTTTTATGATCTTATGTTTATAATTTGTGTAGTTGAATATAATTTGAATTGAATTTATATTTTATTAAAAAACGAATTTATATTTTATTAATCTTTACTTTTATAATACCTTATATGATTTTATATTTAAAGTGTAATATGTTATATTATAATTTGATATGATTAATGTATGTATATTAAGCTATTAGATAATATATTTTATATTTAAATGTGTTTAAATAATAAAGCAATGTAAATTTTCACTTATTAATTATTTGTAACTTCTTTAAAGGCACCATTTATTATCACATATTTAAATAATATATATAATTAACAGATATATATAATTTAAATATAATTCAAATATTTCATAACTTAAAATAGTTATCTATACATTAAATATACTTTAAAGATTGATATCTAAATTATTTAAAGAATATTTAAATAATAATCAAATATTATATGTATACATTTCTTTATAGAATATTTAAATATGCGATAAATTTTTCCTTTAAATATTCTTTATATTTTACCCAAGCGATCCTTTATACATACGAGAACTAAACGATGGCAATAAGATGTTGTAATCTTTAAAGATGATCATTTAAAGATATCTGATATTTGAAGGAGCTTTGAAAATTGTTATACGGGAATACTTTGCTTACAAATTGATTCACATTGATTTGTTTATTGAATACTGCAAATGTATGGATATGAATATAAAATATAAGAATCAATTGAATTTTATATTATTGTTAAATAATAAGAAATTTTTCCATATAAGAAAATTTTACCATTTTTCATAAAACCGTCGTATATATTTAAAATTTTAAGTGATTCAGTTATAAAGAAAATCAGGTATCTCTATAATAACCCATTGAAATTTTATGGTAAGTAATCTAATCTGTGCCTAAAGAATCCTAACCCAATACATATCATAATTATCTAGTATGTAGTTAATTTGTAAAAATTCTAAAATTGAATTGAAAATTTCAATCAGTATACTATTTAGTAAAATATTTAGAGAGTATCCATAAATAATACATCAAATTAGAGGATTATAAAAAATGTAATATTAATATTATTTCGTTTTTCTACATATATGCATATATAACTGAATATAAAAAAGAAAAAGTCATATACAAAACAATTCAATTCAAATTAATCCAACGTTTTGACGGAAATTCATATAATCTTTCTAAATATTTGAACAGATATATTTTTTGTTTGTTTATTAATTACCGATTATATTGTATTTGAGGTGTATATAATTCATAGATGTTGATTGTGTACTATATTTTAACTATATAAATATACAGCTTTAATTGCTTTACACGAATTTTTGAATGTATACAATTAAAAAGATATATATACAGTATATATATAAATATAAATATATATGGAGAAAGGCAATTTTTTAATTTGTATATATTATTAAAAATATATAACATATCTTGATTTTTGTTGACGAATTGTATGACATATTATTTACAAAAAAAAAAAAAAATAATTAATTATATATTTAAATTATAATCGCAAAAACAAGATTTTCATGTGATTTGTTTTAGGTGTAAATCTGTTTTTAAGAGCCCGAACATGATGAAAATTTTAATAATTTTATTCATGACTGATATAAATAAAATGGCGGCACTGTCATCAAAACTATGCGGATATTTGACTGTCAAGATCCCATTCCGACTAATTTTTAATACGATCCAAATTTATATCGCTGCATAACATCGTGAACATTTCATTTTTATACAATAAATGAATTTATTTCATTATATACTACGCATATTGAAAAACACATCAATTAAAATAAACGATAACATAAAATTTTTACATAAATATAAATATACCTCTTCGTTTTATGGTCGATTATATATTGTATATATAATTTATATTAAACAAACAAACAAACAACAACAACGTAATAATTTAAATTAATTATTAAGTTCAAATAATGTGTAAAAAATTAAACAAACAATAAATTCAATAAAAATAATTTAATTAAAAAATACATATATTTTTCTATATATATATGAATGAATGAATGAATGAATGAATGTATATATATATATATTCTTTTAATTTGAAATTATATACAAGATCAAGAAGCAACTATATATATATAATAATATAATTATAATTAAAATAATAATATATACATACCATATATATTATTATAAAAAAGTATCTCTATATATGTCCTAAAAAGTATTCATTTATGTAAATTTTTTCATTTATATATAGTATATTTTAATATTAAAACATTTTCGTAAATATAAATGTAATGTACACACAAAAGCATTATTATTATTGTCAGGGCTGTCCAATTTTCAATATATAGAATTGCTATAAATACTTTACTATCAGTTCAAAATTACTTTATTCGTTTTGAATAGAAATTGCTTCAGTCAAAGTTTTATTATCAACTTCTGGCAGCCCAAACAGAAACGACTATAGGGAAATATTTTTGATAAATAAGAAATCCAAAAATATTACTTTAATTTTCACATACTCTGTCTTGAAATTTTCAGCACTGTGTGTATTGTAATATAAACTAATATATAAATATATATAATGAATCCATTAATAATAATAATAATAATAATAATAACACATTTTCACAGTAGCAAATACATCATATTCAAAATAATACAATAAAATATACACGCATATATAAAAAAAAAAAATTAATATATACATTTTAAATTGAAACCCACGTACTCGGATTGATTGAGTTAAGGGTCAAGTGGTAAATATTTTGACCTCAGACCAATTATTGCGGACTCTTATATATATTAATTTAAAAGTTTGTTTTTATTTTCTATATTTATTTTTTATTTCTTCTTTTTCTGATTGTCTATATGTATATATATATATAATCAAATATATGCAATTGCGGTATATATAAACATATATATATATATACATTAAATATTATACTTGAGATCATGAATATGTTTTGTATTTGTATTTTTTTTTATTATTATTATTATTATGATATAATATAATATAATAAAAATAATATTTATTTAAAAATTGTTTGTTTGTTTGATAATTTCTATAATAATATATAGAAATTATTATTATTATTATTACTTGATCATCATCGCATATACACATACTTTTTCGCTATATATATATCAATTATTAGACTAATTTTCACTGAATATATGCGGTAAAATCGTATAAGACGTGTAGGTTGATCGAATGAATGATATAATATGTTTACAACATATATGTATAGAATAGTTCTTTAATATACTATAGATAAAACAAATAAAAATTATTTTAATTTTTATGTGGGTTTCATATCGTATCGTCATGATGGGTAACCGGATTAGTAATATTTTGATTATATATTCATTTGAAATATATATATATATATATACAATATATATAAAAAATAAACGATGAAATGTGTGTAAATTATATAAAAAAATGTTTTTATTATATATAAAAAGAGAGTAAAAATGAAAATTTAATAAAATATTATGATAATTTTTTTATTTTATTGTTATTATATTATAATTAATTAATTTACATTCATTAATAATAAAATATATTAACGATTTGAGGATGTTGTATATAATATGTATAAATATATATATCAGATTATAAATGGTTTATAGAATTTTTGACAATATCAAATAGATAAATATAGTTTTTAGGTAGGTACGTACATATATTATATTAATTAGGTGTTGATGTTTTATAAGTAATTAGTGTGATATTAGATAGATATTACAGAACCTTGATTGTATAAATTTGTGCTTATAGAAAATATATACACAGAATCATTTTGGAACAATTTACACAGATAGAGGAAGCTCTTTTCGTTTGTGATCTATAGTATATATTTCGAATTGGTGTAAACGTTAAAAGTGGTTTAATCCAATAATTGTTTAATTGTGAATGAAATTTGAATTGATTTTGATCCCCAATTATCATAAATCTAAAAGATGTTATATGTTTCTAACCGATTTATTTATTTAATTTCTGATATAAACGTTTACTTTAAAGATCCATTTACTTGTATACACATATATATACACTTTAATTCTAATAAATCAAATTATAATTTATCTTACAATTAGTAACACAATAAAATTACTTATAATCATTTATTAATTTTCTTATATCATCGCATTACCAAACATATATTTATTAACATTATTAATAAAATATATACGCACTAAATTATACATTGTATATATATATAAATACAAAACATATTATTACCACGATTTATTTCCAACCGAAAAAATCGCATTTCTCTTTCAATTATCCCATTCATTATATATATATTAAATCAAAAAAAAAAAAAAATTTATATATATATACATATAACGACGAAAATGATAGAAAAAAAAATGTTAAATAACTATACATATATATATATATGATGCATTAAAAACAATTAAAAACCCACAACAACCAAAAAGCATTAAATATTTAATGTTGATAAATAAAAAAAGACAAAAAAAGGAACACGTAAACAAAAAAAAAAAATACTAATAGTTTTTTTTTTTTTTGATTTCGTTACATTTCGTTACAAATTTAAATGAAACCAAATATAAAAAAAATACATTGCGTTCGTATATACCCGTACGTGTACGTAACGTACATACAATTTAACAATTTTCCTGCTTTTTTTTTTTCTTTTTTCTTTTCTTCTTTATATATATATACATACATTCATTTATTTTTCATTATAATTTCTTTTACTCTTTTGTTTCTTCTGAATCATCATCATATATAATATATATATAGTATAGATAAATATGCTGTATATATATATATATAGTTTTTAGAGTTGTTTTTGTATTTGGTTATCGAATATTACTTCAATATTTACTCCATTTAATCTAATTAAGAATGTAATACATCCACTTATAATCAATTTGATCAATAGTTTGAACATCAAACCAAGCGTGCGAGACTGCAAGACAGTTTACAACAACAAAAAATTAAAATAATATACATAATAAATTTACAAAACAACAACCACATAATAATAATAATAATAATATTTTAGCAACAACAACAACAACAACTTCTTAACATTTTTATATATATTAAAAAGAGTTTTAAACTTTTGCTATATACGTATATTAACAATAATAAACTATATAAATTAACAGGATGTTCCAAACATTCAAAGTTCACAATTTAAATTTAACATAAATATTGATCATTTCTATATATACAATCGGAAATGGGATTAAGGGTGAACGATGAGAAAACCAAGTGTATGATCGCACCAACGATCAACAGTAGGTTTATGGCACAACATCAAAGCGTATCAATTGGTCAGAACAAATATGAAATGGCGGACAGGTTTAGCTTGGACCTTGGAAGCAGCATAAACAGCGAAAACGATATAGCGGAGGAAGTTCAATCCCGGATTACTTCGGAAAACAAGGCCTTTTACGGTTTGCGAAAGATGTTCTTCTCGAAGACATTGAGTAAAACATTGAAAAGCTATATCAAACACTGATTCGACCAATTGTGACCTACGGTTCTGAAACGTGGTGCATGACACAGGCCACCGAACGGCGAGGGTTGGAGGGTTCGAAAAGAAAATACTACGCCTCATCTTTGGACAGACAAAGGAAAGGGGATGGTGGCGTAGGCGGTTCGATTTCGAGCTATCGAAAATTATATACCGAACCCGACATCATTCGGTTCATTAAGATTGGTCGCCTGATGTGGTTTGGTCATGTGCGGTACGAATGGATGGCGATCGTATACTGTCAAAAATGCTGGACAGTAAGCCGGGCGGATCTAGGAGTGTATAGGAAGACCGCGCGGGGTAGGTGGAAAGACGAAGTAGAAGTGGACCTTCGGGCCCTCGGCGCTTCCCGGCTGGGGGACGTTGGCGGTAAATAGGTCCGGTTGGAGAAGGCCGTTAATGGACGCCAAAACCAATTGTAAGTTGTAGGCGCGCAGAAGTAAGAAGTAAGTATATATACAATCCTTTTGAGGTAAAGTAAGGCTTTAAGATTTGTGTTGGAAAAACGGTTATGAAGGTGAAAATTTATTGATCCAATCATAAATTTGGAATCAATTACATGAATTGAAAAGTTCTTATACATTTTATCAGAAAATTTAGGGTCCATCGTGGAAATGATTGTAGCACCCGCGAGAAGCCACCCGATATATTTTATAACTCAAGATAATTTAATTTTTTTTATTTATCTCTGTTGTTTAAATGAATATATATATATATATAGATATAAAAAAAATATTAAATATATATATATTCACGAATAAAAAAAAAAAAAATAAAAAATAAAATATGAGCTGACAAAATAAAGGCTTACCGCTCCGCATATTTTTTTTTTTTTTTTAAACTTTAGTGACTTTTATATCTATACGGATGGTTTGTTATTGTTGGTTTTTTTTTTTCTTTTTGTTTTCATATGATTTTTTATTTAATGCTTTAATTTTTTTATTTTGTACAAAATCCATCACATTTAATTTTTGATTTTATTTCACTTATGTTGGGTATTATTATTATTATTATTATTATATAGATTTAATAGATATATATATATATTATATACATGTTCTTATATTTATTATAAAGATATATGTATATATCAGCGGCGGATTTATCTGATAAATTTAACGGAGCCTCGAAAAACTTAAAGGAATCGAAATAGCACGAAACGTTTCAGTATATTGATGCATTATTTGTTCATGTAATTCAACACTCAAACATAAATTTCAAAATTTAAATGTGATATTATTTTGATGTGGACTAACATTATTGTAGTGTTTAAATTATACCATTTCATGAATGCTCTAATATGAAGTTCTCCTTTAGCGTTGGAGGCTAGCCTCTTAACGAATAAATTATATATAAAACAAATGGAATTATGATTGTATAGTTTAAAGTTTTTTCTATATAACGTAGGTGCGTTCAAGAATTCTACGATCGTTAACATTGTTAACATTTTTAACATTTTTTCGTTCAAAAACAAAAATCTTTTTAACATTGTGAACAATTTTATCGTTCAAAAAATCCTAACAGTGTTAACGATTGTTAACAATTTGTAATTCTACTCTAGAGTAGAGTTATGATGGTTAGCTCTGTCAAATAAATGTTTTGTTTTGAAAATTAAATAAATGATAAAAATATTGCTGTTGATAAATTTATTTAAAATATGTTTAGAGAATTTATTTATTTTTATGATCTCATTCTTGAAGTTTTTTATTTCTTCTTATTTATTTTTATTTAATTTTTTTTATAATGAAATTATATTTATAGTTATAATATTTATTAAATGAACATTTAAAACAATTAACGTAAGCTACAAAACAGCGTTCAAATAATAAATTAACATTTGTTTACAAAAAAGGAGAAATAAATAACTATGGCATTTCCAACAATTGTATAAAAAGTTGAATTCTTGAACGCATCTACGAGATACGGAGAATATATTCATCAACCACAACCACGCACTCGCACAAGCCTCAAGAATAAATTTTATATATAAAAATTATTATATGCATATTATATGTAGAGTTAGAGTGGTGTAGTTTGTATAGACAATACATTCCTTTACTATACGAATACAATCATACTATATTATAGAATATATATTATAAAAGCGAGGTGAGGCCGGCCTCCGATCCAGTACAAAAATTATATTAGCATGAATGCATATGAATTGGTAAAAGAAAAATTTTATATGGACGTTAGAGAATATATTCCCTTGCCATACAAACATACAATAATTAAACATATAGAAATACGATATGTGGTTTATATAGGTATATATCGTGATATCGTATACTTTCGTTTATAATACTATTATCATAATTGTGTTTGAATGTGAGGGTAAATACGTTCAAGCTTTGCAGCAGCACACGGAGGACGGTCTCACCGTACAATAGAAAAACTTTATATAATTTTTTTTACTTGGTTGAGTATATATAAAAATATTCATATAATGCTGAGGAAAGCTTCCTTTGCAACACAAACAAAAAAAATTGAATTATATAATACAGTACACGCTTGTTGTGGTTGTTTGTACCAAAGAACAACTTTCAATAATTGTACGAAAAATTAAATAATTTTTTCGGACAGTCCTTAGATTTTGTATGGAGTATCTTTCAAATACAAGGGAGTCTCATCCTACTAAGCCTCCGGCCAGATCCGCCACAGGTATATATTAATAAAAATATTAATAATAAATACACGTTTATAAAACTGATTGAAATGTTTAAAGATTTTATGTTCAATTCATTGATGACGTTGCATAATATAAATATATATAAAATTGTGTACATGCCGCCGTATGGTATAACAACTATCTGTATATTTATATAAATATATTTATATTTATAAATATATATATATATACAATATATACATATATATAGATGTATCAGCCCGTCATTTGGGATTGTAACTACCTATATTTAAAGAAATATTATATGTATCTATCTCTATATATAATATTTATAAGATATAGTAAAATGTTACTGAAGAGATTATTACATTTTTTATTTTTTTTTTTTTAGATTTTTTAAAATATTTATACTTATTTATTACTAAAAAAAATAAAAATACATTTGAATATATATATTTGTACATACCGACCGCGTGATTTTAAATAATATTTTTTTTTTTTCTTAAGTTTTCTGTTTTGACAGTTCGTATATCTATCGGATACATTTGTTTTTATTTTTTTTTTTTTGTTTCTTAATATTATTATTATTATTATATTAATATTATTATTATTATTATTGAGTATAGATATGATAAAATTAATGATAGGAAAAATGCTTTGTTTATTATCTACATATATTGTCTGGTTTTATGTGTATTTAGTTGTGTAATTTTTCTCCTTATATATGATTTTATAATATGAATATATATATATATATTTATATTTGTTGGGTAAAGGAATTCAGGAATGAATATTAAAGGAATGCAAAAATAAAAAAAAAACATATTGAATATATAACCATATTACTATAAAATTAGATTTATAATAATTTTTTTTGTTGATATTTTATGATATATTATATCGTTAGATTGGTATCGAATAGATAGAGAAGGTTTCGAAAAGAATAAGAAAATATGGATGGAAATCTCAAAACAAGTCATTTCAAGAAGTTTTTCAAGTACAAGAAGTAATATTTATTCAAATTTAATCAGCAAAGGGATGTTATCTATATACAGAAAACGTTTTGAACTATTTATCAAGTTTTCTCATACTTTTTATATTTCATAATATAGTGGTTTTCCGATTTTTCAGAGAAAATTACAATTAAATGATCAAATCAGAATGGTAAATTGTATAATAATATACTACGTATTCTATAGATATATTCATGTATAAAATTATATATTCCATTTTCAAGTCATTTTCAGTTTTCCACATATACAAAATTTAAATATCATACCTATATATTGATAAATTATATATGACAATTATATGACATACACAATTTTAGAAAGATTTTGTTTCAATATAAATTAATCAATCGCCGAAGAAATATTCATTTGAAAATTTATCAATTGAATAATAATAACATATACAATTGGCTAACGAACAACAACAAAAAAAAAATATTAATATCATTTTAATATGAAATTACTTTTTAATCGATTGTCTAAAAATTCATCTTTATATATGACGACTTGGTGGTGCCGTTGATAAAGCATCCAACCCAATTGCGGGTGGTCACGAGTTCAAATCCTGGCCGGAAAATTTTTTCTGTGCTTTTTATGATTTGAATTCATGAACTAAGTCACCATTTATTCATTGGGATCAAATTAATGAATATCTTTGGTATATTGTGTCGGACGCAGCCAAAGATTTACAAAGTCTACTACACACACATATTCGCAATTATATATGAAAGTATATAACAAATACTCATCATCATTATTTAAATTACATTAATAATTATAATATTAATGATTTCTAATTCCGGTAAAAGCCAAAGGCCCTAGCAGCCATAGTGCTTATTAAAAACTAATGTTGGCATTTTACATACATCATTAGTTGTTAAATAATAATAATAATAATAATCATCTTTATATATATATACGAATATTTTTTTTTTTATAAAAAATTTAAAAAAGTATTAAATAAAGCATTAAATACATTTATTTTTTATTTTTATTAAATAACAATAGAAAATCACTTAAAAAGTCAGTTGGATAATTTCGTGCATTTAAAATAATATATATATATATATATAATAATAAAAACAATATCAAATAAATAAATAACATTTATTAAATATATATATAAATTGATATAGATGTATATCAAAATAATAAAATATAGAGACCTTCCAATTGAAAATATAATATAAAAGTATATATTAGTATATAAAATTAAAAGTATTAATTTTATACAGTTTAGATAATAAAAATGTGTTCATCCCGTACTAATATTTTTATATTATAAAAACCGAGAGTAAGCACAAAAGTATTTATTTTATTCGTTTAGAAGGACAACCAAATTCAACATACAGATCTAGCAGAATCAGAATCAAAAAATTAGTCAAGATAAACTTCCAAAGCAAATAGTTTAGTTAAAAATACCTTTTCATTGTAAATTATTAAGAGTTCAGTACTTTTTGTAGTTCTCTGTATTTGTTTCTTTTTGGTTTAAATATCAAAAAAAAAATATTCTGTCTGATGAAGAAATCGATAAGTGACTAAGATATTTTTTGATGTATATATAATAATAAACAATAACATATATACAATTTATATATGAAATTTTGAAATTATCTCAAATAAATATAAACAAAAAAGAAATAAAAGTCTTTATTATATAGAATTTGTATATTTTATATGTATATATATATATTGATTGATTTTTATAAATGAAAAACTGATATATTTATATAGAAAAATTAAATTAACAGTGCGTGGTTAATGCATTTAAAAAAAAAAAAAACAATTCAAATTTTATATATTATCAATATTATATATATGTATGTATAATAAAGGTAAAATATGCCGCAGTCATGTGTGAATAATTTTAATTGTATAAAACTATCACATATATCTATATATATATAATAAATAAATAAAATTAAATATTTTTTTGATATAGTTATTATATAATATTATTTTGTTATTGAAATGTATTTATGTAAAAATTATTTTATCTTACAATTATTAGATACAATATCTAACATCTATAAATATATACAAATAATTAAACAATATACAAATTGTAATGGTCAAGGTATACACATACAGATAAATAGAAATAAAGAGCGATTTTAAATAATCTATATTGAATGCGTATATATAATTCAGATCGGCGGGAATTAAATTCGAAATAGATCAATCAAAAATTGAATTTTTACTTATATGTTATTTCTATTATTGATTATTTTGAATAATCATTGAGATTAATGGATTTTATTTTTTGATAATATATAATAGCATAATTGAACTATACGAAGAAAATTCTGTCTTACATCCAGTGACACATTTTTAAATATTTCTATATAACAAATATCTGGTAATTAAAATAATTTTAAAGTTTAAAAATAATTAAATAAAACAATTCATTAAATGTTTTTTTTTTGCTCAAAGACTAGATACTAAGGTGATTTATTTATTTTAATTCATAACAATATATAATTAACAATTTTTAATGTCCCATTTTATATAAATAATATTTTATTTTTGTTCCAGATTTTGTAATAAAGTAAAATATGAAAATGATGCTTTCATAATCTAAAATAAAAATACAATAAATTGAAATTTTTTGTATTCAAAAAGTAAAATATATTTTATACTTACACCAAATAATTTATTATAATCAAGTGTAAAAAAATGTCCACCCGTTAAATTTTTAGGTTGTTTAGAATTTAACATAAGCATTATGAGTGCACGACGAAATGGACCACCGCATAAATGCCATGGACTACGTAAAATTGCATCACAAATTCTTGTACTCTATATAATATAATTGTTTATAGAAATAATAGTAAATCAAAGTTTAATGTATATGGTTATATTAAAATACACATACTTGATCGATTAACGCTTCACCACAAAAACAAAAAAGAACCAATTCGGTGACGGTCAATCCTAAATATTCACCTAACATAATATATTTTGTAACTGAATTTTCCAACTAAAAAATAAATAATCGATAAATTCATAATAAAATATAATTATATAGATAATTATATTTGATTGATATTTAATAAAATTCTGTTCTTTTTGATGATTCACATAACACATATTTTATGTATCAAGTCAAAGAATTAAATCGCTATTAAAATTTTACCTTTGATGCTGTAAATGCTAAATTACATATTTGAAATGTTAATTGTATAGATTTTATAAATAAAAATGGACTATAAAATACATTTAATATCTGACACAATTCGGTTAACATTTGATGATGATGAATACAATTTACTAAAGCATCCATTAATTCATTATTGTATTCCATTAAATATGTATCTTTTGATGTACTATATATTTTTTATTGATTTTAAGAGAAAATACACATTTGACTGATTAATACATACAATAAAAAAACAAGACATTCGACATACCAAGTTCGAAAATATTTTTCTTTTGAATAACTATGTGTTGGTATTGTTTTTACAGAAAAATCTTGTTCATCTTCTTTAAATTCTTGACAATAAAAATATTGATTAACTTCTTCCGTTTCAAAATCAATTTCTGCTTGTATTTTTCTATTTGTTCAAAACAAATTTTTAAAATGAATAGCAGCAATTAAATTTGAGGCTATATAATTTACAAAAAAAAAACAAATTAATCAATTTACTTTAATTCTTTTGTACAACCACCTTTTTGTATCATTGCCGTAAATAGAATATTTTTTAAACTACAAAATATCATATCATATTGTCCACTTATTGTGATGACAGCCGTTATTAAAATAATACCAGAGTTACCAAATGCAAAGGCAACAACAACTTGACCGCATCCTTGTAGAAAAAAACTTATTTCATAGTATGGAAACATCTGAAAGAAATTAATCATTTGGTATTTTATATTATATATATATATAAAATTGAATTTTCTTTGATATTTTTTTAATTGATTTATAAAACTTTATTAAAAATATTCTTAACACATACCAATTGATCAAAAGGATACCAAAGTGGTAATGGTAACATACGCTGTCCAATTTGAAATGGATAAATAACCCAATGTAATACTCCGCCTAAAATTGATAGATCCCATATGGTTGAAATAATTCTTGATATACGATATGTTTTTTCACCAGTAACATAAGTTAAGCCTATACTAGTAGATTATTTGAGATTGAGAAAATATATATATCATTTCAGGTATACAAAAATGTGTATTATTAAACAATACATAATATTTTATAAAACAAAAAAGTATAATATCATACCTTTTGCCGATCGATTATGAAAATTTTTATTCATATATTCAATGACCGCTTTACATTTTTCATGATTTAATTCAAAGTATAAAATTGCATAACTTGAAAATGAATGAATAACAACGAATGCAAAACTTTTACTCATCTCTTCAATTGTACCATTTTGAAATTTTTGATAAAATGTTATGCATGCCAAAACGGCCAAATGCAATGCAAAAAAATGTATCATACTGTAATATAAAATATTTAATGGCCAATATAAAAAACTTAAAAAATTCGGTAAATAATATGTATAATCAATTGGCCACATTCCAATGAATTGTAAATATTTTATTTGCAATGACATATAATTGTCAACGATAAACGAACGATTTTCTTTTTTTGATTTACCACCAAACATCTTATAGGTTTTCTTTTGTTTTTCGTAACAAAAAACGTACCAAAACAAAGTAAAAAAATATAATAAAAATAATTACAGAGCGATCGTTCGTTCGAATTCACTTTCAATAATGAACTGTAAAATTTTTATTAGAAAAATTTCATTTTTATATTAACCGCAAAATAATAAAAAATACATCCACATTCGATTATAAATTATTAAATTAAATCCAATTTTAATTGATTTTCTTATATCATAAAAAATTTAATCCAAAAAAAATATCATTTTTTTACAATTTCTCTGTTATATGTATAACACAGATATATACAATATAGAATAGACCATTTTTGATTCTTATATAGGAAAGAAAAAAAATTGAAATTTAACTGACTATATAATATAGAGGATAAAGAAGAATAAAAATCGTATTATATATATATATAAAAAAAAAAGGGCAAATAAACCACAAAGATAATTATCATTTTTAATATCATAATTAGTATAATTATTTCACAAATAGAAATATATATATATAAAAATTGAATGAATGAATAATTAACAAAATATAGACGCATATATATTAGAATAGAGAGCGACATATCAATATATTTTTTCCATTTATGACTTTGTGACAATTTTTTTTTTTTTTGTGTTTGTTTTCAAACCGCAGACTTATATAATTTATAAGTCTAGATATAGATAAGGTTTTATTATGTACATTATTGATTAAATCTATATATATGTGATTGTGATATCATATATCACTGATAGAGAATATACTTTTATAGCTATTCATATATGGACTCATTAATTAATTATTCTTATTACGTACACAAAAAAAAAATTTAAATAATTTTATCATGTACACAAAATGTATTAACTTTACTGGACATCAAAATGAAAATTTAATTAATTATGAATCTAAATGAAGGAAGATTATACTAAATTACTAATTATATTGTTTCAATGGTTCCATGCATTTATAAAATTATATGTTTTATTTAAAACTATAATTATTCTATTATATATATGTTAATTAACCTATTAAATATTTACTGAAAATTTCCTTAAGCACTGAAAAGCAATCGCACTTATATATTAAGATCATTAAACACAAAAACACTTAATTTCCAAATAGAAAATGTATTGACGATTCAAAGGCACATCATCGGAATTTATTTAAAAAGAAAAAGGGTTTTCGGTTAAAAGTATAGAGTAAATGAATAAATTTTAACTCTATGTCAAAAGAAAAGTAAATATTTTAAAATATTCACACACAGAGAAGGTTACATCGAGTTTAAATTTTGTAAAGAAGTTGCAAAACTATATTGATTTAAATATATAACTATACAATTATGATAACCTTCATATATTTACTGCAAAAGGCTTTCAAATTTTTGTATCTTTATATATAGTATATATTATTATTAGCGTATGTACAATTTTATTAACAGACCATTGAAACAGACATACGCATTAAAATAATATATTAACTATATATATATAGTAGTATAATACAAGATTTAAATTTGTAAAGATGATTTAAGAAAAAAAATAAATAAAAAGAAACAAGTTAATTTTTATCAATTACATTTCATTATACATAAACATTAATACATTTTTGTTTCTTCATATAAATATATAATACACTTAAGAGTGTTGTTTGTTTATAATACACAAATATAAATATGTAAAATAAAAACAAATTATTACCAGTTTTAGTTTAGTCGTTTTGTTGTTACTCTTAAAGTAATATAAATAAATATATATATATGTATATGTACGAAGATACTTAAACATTTTATTAAAAAGAAATTGTCTTTATTGTAAAATACAGTACACCCTCGTATAACCACGTAGACCTTCGTATATCTCTCTATATATATAGATATATGAATTCAGATTAAACAAATTAGCAGAAGGATTTAGAAAAAATGGTAGTATAGCTAGTTGAATAATTATCCTTCAATCTGGAGCGCTCTGGAAAATTCGTTTAAATGAATATTTTTCCATATTATGAATTTGATTACAAATTTGAACAATCATACCGTATACCTAATTCCACATTGCACTATTTCCTACAGTATATGCGTGTAGTTTATATTTATATAAAATACAATTTATGCGGATATATATATTAATATATATAAGATGTATTTTTCTTTAAATTATTATTTTACGGCGTTAGCGGTCAGTTGTACATTAACAAGTTATAATAACACAACTTATTTAATGTTTAAAATCTTTTGTGCGATTATTGATAATCATGCATCCAATAATAAAAATATCAAAAAACCCAAAAACAACCTAAATACCACAAAACAAACATTCCCGAGAACAAAACACTTAACAACTACATCACATTATAACACTCATCATAACATACGTAATAAACGTACACACCCTAACACACACAATAATTCATATAATTTAAAAAAACGACGAATATCAATCAATACTAACTCTACCATATCACCTGAACCACTACTAATAAAAGAGAACATAAATAAACACAAACACATAAATACATACACTACAATCAACAACGTTAAGAGAAGACGAACAAGTTAATAACACATAATAAACATCAAATAACACCAAATTATTTAAATGAACACAAATAAGTTCCAGTTAGATCTATGAATGGATAATAAACGGAGATATATCTGGAACTAGTTTGTGTTTTAATTGTAAATCATAATATAAAATATGTTCGTAAATATATGGTATGTTTAAGTTTATATATATATATAAAGAAAAATTTTGTGTTTACAATTTATGTATTAATTTCTATTTTTATTTATTTATTTATTGTTTTTATAAATGTTCATATAATAATTATAGTCCCAATTCATATCATATTTGTAAACCTGATGATGGCATAATGTAATGCCGAAACGTTGTTTTTGTATTCGTCCCACATATATATATTTTTTATAACAAAAAAAAAAAAAATATTAAATTGACGAATAAAAAAACATTTTATACATTAAATAAGTTGTGTTATTATAACTTGTTAATGTACAACTGACCGCTAACGCCGTAAAATAATAATTTAAATAATACACACGGTCATATATCATTATTATGTATTTTTCTATAATTGTATATATATATCGCTCCGTTTATGAAGAATATCTATATATTCAAAACATATTTGTTTTTTTTTCCTATAATACATTATACTTACATAAATATCCTATGTATGCATGCATACGAATAAATATGATAAATTTTGAATTTGTGCGTGGTTAATTATAATATATATATATACAAAATAAATATAAATAAATAAATTAATATATAAAGTACAATATATACGAAAGAGACTTTCCCGTATATTTATATATTGTAGATTATCTATTTAATAAGGAAATAAATGATTAATATTTTTTCTTTTGTATGTATACAAATTAATGTATACAAAAGATAAGACAAGTGTTAATTAATTTGCATATATACAATATATATAAATATATATACTTACAGACATCATATCATTTTATATTTATACAATATTATAATATATATTTATGGATGGTACTTGTTTAACGCAGATGAATGAAATTTGCAAATGTATATATAAATAAGTATATATATAATTGCTAAAATAAATATAATATTATATATATAGATAAGAATTTTCTCATACATTTTTTTTTTTTTTTGTTATTTGAAATAATGTGTGAAATAAAATTTTATTTTGTAAATTACATCATCAAGGGTTTTTGCAACACTCTCAATAAGCAATTGTACCAAACAACACGAATATATATATATATAGAATTGCACACCTTCTGTCATATACGCTCTCGGATATATATATAAATTTGACATTTCTTAGGTATAGGTATATTTTTATATCTCTTAAGAATATATGTAGTACTTAACTGAAAATTTAAACAATAATTGCTATTTAAAAAATCAAAATGCTGTAAATTAGTTTTGAAGAAAAACGAAAAAAAAATTATGGATTTAAAAACAACATATTGATACTTTATATAGAAATTCACAAAAAAAAAAAAATATAATCTTATAGACAAATGTAAGATTTAAAAAAAAAAAATTATGTTTAATAAAACGCGCCACTCACTTAACAATTTGTTACATATATATTGAATAAAAATAATGTATAACTTTTGCAAATATATATAAGGAACCCCTCGCATTTCATATTTGATATATATCCCCTATTATATATTACAATAGCAAGAAAATGATTTATTTTAAATAAATAACGTTGAATAAAGTTAAGTGATTTTCAATATCTTAAATATATATACAATTAGAAAACACAAAAAAAAAAAAAAATGTCCTCCATCATGTGATAATGTGCGGCGGCATATATAAATTTGTTAACACTCATCGATAAATTTATAAATAATTTATTTTGGAAAAATAATAAAATAATAAAGGCATTTCTCATCAAATTGTACATATATATATATAAATATGTATGCAGCAAGTATAGATTTAAGTACCACTTCAGGGTTTGATGAAAATATTGCTTATATATGCGATTATTGTATGAGATATTATAATTTTCAAGTAATAATATATCATATATAAATATAATAAGTTAAATCAAATACTATATATATATATAAGTGGTTTATGGTAAATATAGACTTTTATGAAAATCTCATAAAAGAAAAAAAAAAAAAACTTCTATATATATATATGTGATATCACAACGGGGCGTTTAATTATTATTATTATTTCTTCTTTAATTTATCAAATGCTTAATATATTTGGTAAATATTTTATTTTTTTTTTTGTTGATAAAACTTATATAAAAAGTATTTGATTTATTTTTTTTTTCAATTTAATATATATATATATGTGGTATATTGCATTTATTTTTATATACTTGTAAAATTAATTTAAATTTAAAATTTAAAATCGCATAATTTTGTGAGAAAATAATATATTTAAATGATATTTTTTAATGATTTAATATACGAATGTAAAATGCATTCATAATTAAATCATCATTAATTTTTTTTATATATGAAAAGTATTTGGATAATATATATTGAGAGTTATCGCAATATGTTGTAAAATTGTGTCTGTACATTGATCATAATATTTGGGTATTTATTAGCAATTATGATGTGGTAATTTTGAGATTAAAATATTTATGGTTGTTGACAGGGGTGTGGAGTCGGAGTCGTAGTCGGAGTCGGAGTCGGAGTTGAAATATTTGGACCGACTCCTCGACTCCAACACATTAATAATCAATTACATTTTTCACTTTTTTTTTAAATTTCATTGATTTCCTCATATTATTAATTATTAAAGTAAACATCAGAAGGTTTTGTCTTTTATAATACAAATATTGAATAATTGAGTATACTAAACCCAATTTATAAATATATAGGAGTAAAAAATGTTATGGCATTTGTTAATGGAAAATGTAGAATATCGTATATTCACGTATAAACACTTCACAGTGCATATATATTAAATCCCAATAACAATATTTGTATATATGCGTATTTTATAAAGAATGGCATGGCAGAAACTGATAAATTCTGTTTAGAATTTAATGAATGCCTAAAGACGGTGGAAAAATTCGATCGAAGCAGCAATTTAGATGTGCGTAGTGCGATAAGCAAATATCCAGAAATTGTACAACATGCTGCTGCACTGTTAGCCACCGCACAACCACCAACCCAAGTCAGTGTGGAGTGTTTATTTTCCGGCTTTACCCATAATAAAATCAGATTTGCGAGCAAATATGAAAGCCGATTTGATTGATGCCATTTTATTTTTAAGAATTAATTTTTAAGGGAGAATAAAGAATATATGCGTTATTTAAATGAAATTATTTATTATTTTTATTATTAAATTAAATGGAAATCCGAAAATAAAAATGAAACTGAAGTTAATAAGAATTATAAATGTAGTTAATTCATACAATATGTAAAATCATTAAATATAACTTTTATTTCCCTTAAAACATTATAAAATTCTATAAAGCTGGAGTCGGAGTCGGAGTCTATATAAGAGTTCTGGTTGGAGTCGGAGTCGGAGTCGATCGAAAATTGGGCACACTCCTCAAACCTGGTTGTTGAACAATATAAATATGAAAAAAATAAGAAATTGAATGGATAATTCTTTGGAAATCATCCATAGAAGTAACGATAACGCCTAGAGTAGTGGTCGGATATTTAACCGGCCACTATAATCTAAGAGCTCATCTATACAGGATGAAAGTCGTAAGCTGCGATACGTGTAGGCTTTGCCACACGGAAGAGGAAACTGCGGAACACATTCTTTGTGAATGTGAAGCTTTAGCAGGGATCAGACTCAGGATCATTGGGTCATCATTTCCATTACCTGAGGAAGTTATGTCCATATCAATTAAAAAGTTGACCAGTTTCGTAAGAAGGGCCAATGAATGTATGAATATGGGATAGAGTAGGGCAATAACACAATGACCCCAGGGGGTCAAGTGTCTAGGGGATTGACGACCCAGTCCAATATATTTAATTCTAATTCTAACGATAACGCCGAAAATTTGCAGAGCAATATTGAACAAAGAATTTCCAAATCATACAAAAATATATTCATTTTCTTTTTGCTAATGATTTGTAGATAATTCCATAATTGATTAATTTTTTTTTACCAATTTATTAATTAATTCTCGTTAATAATCCTTTTCTTATCAATTTTTATTAAAATGTCATAATAATATACACAGTCAAATATAGACTAAACACGATTAAAATTTTTCATTTCAATTAAACAAATACATTAAAAGTTGATATTCCATGCTACCGTCGTATATACTATCTATATATAAATAAGAAATATTCAAATAAGATTTGTTTATATATATATATTATTACATAAAATAAATTAATGGTGTATTTCCTGCTTTTTATTATTAAAAAAAAAAAATAAATATATTTTTAAGAATAAAAAAAAAAATGGCCATTTATAAATTAATATTAAAATTGCATATGTCCATTTTCAAAATATTTTTATAACAAAAAGATTTTCAAAAATATAAAACAAATTCACAGCTTTTTTTTATTATATATTACATATTAATTCGCACATATTATATATATAATAAATTTATTCTATAAAAGGAGATTGACAATTAAAGAACAAAAATAATTTGGTTTTTTTTGCTAATGTCCAAATTTATTTGTTAATAAAAAGTTTATTTATATACTCAAATATACATATAAATATAATTGAATTAAAATAAATAAAGATTTAATAAATATACTTTATATAGTTTTATTTCTTAAAAAAAATATAAATAAGACAAGTTTTCATAACACGAATAAATTTATATGTTGTTTTGTTATTTGAGAATAATTTTTAAACATTCATTTTTTTTTGTGAGTGTTTATTATTATTAATAAAGAATTAATTGTTTAATGAAATTCTAATAATATAAACAAAATGCATTCAATTCCTTTTTTTTCCATTCGCAGTATTCACTCACTAAAATATATAATATAAACAATCTATTAATTTACATATATAATTTTCATTTTATATACAATAATGTTTTGGCACTGCACAGAGTGTTGATTTTCCATTGAAATAATCTTATTTATGGTATTTGTTTTTTTTTTATAGAAATTGTATATTCAACTGGTGCCTTTTTTTTTTGTTTGTTTTACAACAAGTTTTACACTAATAAATGAATATGTGATTTTTTTTTTTTTTGTTAAAAGAATATATTTAATTCGGTATTATAAATTCATTTTACTAAATTTTAATTCAAAGTATATATATTTATTTAAACTGTAAAGTGATGAAAAATCTACATATATATGTTTTTTGCTTATAATAAATATATATATACATCACATATATTTTTTTTTCTTTCTTTTTGTATTTATATTATTTGTTAATTAAGAGAAGATTTATTATTTATGTATATATTTTATAATAAATGATTTAATTTTTTTTTTCCGGAACAACCATATGCATATATTATATGTTTATATATAACACCATGTATAAACAATTAAATATGGTTGAATTTTTTTACATTATGTAGCTCATATATAGATATATATATATATTTAAATGAAAATTAAACATTATTTATATATATTTAAATGAAAATGATTATAATAAAGAGGTTTCGTGGCATTTTTATTTACTATAAACAAATGTATATATGGTAATAATGAAATAACAAAACAAGAAAAAGAAAAAAAAAATGTGTACACAAATACAAATTATATATTTATTCTTTATTGTTATTTATTTCCCTATAAGTATATATAAATAAAGTGACACATGACGGGTAATCTTTTCATTTAAATTAACACAACAAAATTCAATTAAATAATTCATCGTTTTGTTTTTGAATATATTTTAAAGGAATACAAAATTATTAATGTTTTATATATATAGTTATAAATAAGGCACAATATATAGTTAAGGAATGAAAAAAAAAATAAATAAAATAAAAGATTTTTATTTAGTGAAAATTAGTGAAAAAATTCGATACATTTTACAATTTTATTATGAAAAAGGTGAAAATGCAACGCAGGCACATGAACAAATTTGTGCAGTGCAGTACGGTGAAGGAACTTTATCAAAATTAACAGTCTATACATGGTTTGCTCGATTTCGTTCCGGTAATTTTGATGTCAAAGATGCACCTCGTTCTGGTCGACCAATCACTGAAAAAGTCCATGAAATCATATCAAAAATTGAAGAAAATCGACACGTAAGCAGTCATGATATCGCTAAAGAACTAAACATCCATCACCAAACAGTTTTAAACCATTTGACAAAGGCTGGATACAAGAAAAAGCTCGATGTTTGGGTACCACATGAATTAACACAAAACAATTTAATGAACCGAATTTCCATTTGCGAAACGCTGTTTAAAAGGAACGAAATCCAGTCATTTTTAAAGCGAATGATTACAGGTGATGAAAAACGGATCACATACGATAATAATGTACGAAAAAGATCGTGGTCCAAGAAGGGTGAAGCTCCCAAAAAACAGTAGCAAAACCTGGATTAACACCAAGAATGGTAATGTTGCTGTCTGTTTGGTGGGATTGGAAAGGAATCGTTCATTATGAATTACTAACACCCGGTCAAACCATTGATTCCGATCTCTATTGTCTATACAATTAACAAGATTGAAGCACGAGATTAAAAAAAAACACGTCCAGAATTAATTAATCGAAAGGGTGTTGTGTTCCATCATGACAACGCCAGACCACACACATCTTTGATGACTCGGCAGAAACTGAGAGAGTTTGGCTGGGAAGTTTTAATGCATCCACCATATAGCCCGGACCTTACACCTTCAGATTATCATTTGTTCCGGTCTCTGCAGAACTCCCTTAATGGTTTAAAATTAAATTCCGCAGACTGGGACTGCAAAATGCACTTGGATCAGTTTTTTGCCCAGAAAACACACAGAAGTTCTACAGTGATGGGATAATGTCTTTACCAGAAAAATGGCAAAGGGTCATCGATCAAAACGGCGCATATTTGGTTTAATAAAGTTCATTTGAAATATATACAAAAAATCGTTTGAATTTTGTAAAAAAAATTATCAATACTTTTTAGACAACCTAATATATTGACCAAAAAACTTTACATAATGTGAAATATTTTGTTGAATTTGAGTTTAACTTGATTTTTTTTTTTTTATTTATGTGAACATAAAAATGACAATCGGAAATTTGTTTGCCTTTTATAGCGAGCTATATAATAATTCTTATATCTATTGCGATCATTTATTTTAAAGGTATATTTTTTTGGTTGTTATGAATGAAGTAAAATTGTGTTTATATTACTTTTGCGAGTATATGTTTTGAAAAAGTTGTACAATATATTTTAAGGAAATTTTGAAGTTGAAATTACTTTAGAGAGTAATACAATTGATTTTAAGGATCTAAAAAAATATAAACTCGAGGAAACTTGATTTATTGATTGAATGGTGAGAAATTTTTACAGCTTTTTCCTTACTTTCACCCCATTTTCATTGCGAAATTTCTAACTAATAATAATTACTAATAATAATTCATTGCAGGACATTTTATATATAAAAATTCGTTTAACATTTTATTTTATTCGTAGTTTTATTTTATTTAATCCAAACGGATAAATGTTTTTAAGTTATACTTAACTTATGTTATAAGGTTTCTAAGTTATAACTTTTCCTACAACCATTATTATTAACGCCTCAGATTAATAAAGTCTTTTGATAAATTTAAAAGAAATAAATGTACAATTTACTGAAGTATATATAAAAGAATTATTCACTGCATTCAACATTCAACAAAATTAAGCTAAATCAATTTATATCTCTATTTATAATGCGGTTATATATATTCATTAGTATATTTAGTGAATGAACAATAAAAATAAACAAAAATTTTTCATCTCCCTATATATAATTTATATAAAATAAGCAATATATATATTTATATTTCTTAATAAAACCAAATATAAAATTTAAAAATAAAAAAAAAACTGGAATTGATTAAAAAGAATTGACCGACACCGCATTTAAATATAATTTGGATAAAATTTGGGAAATTAACAAACAAAACAATATATATATTGTATTGTATTATATAGATATATAGACCTCTTTCAAATTCCATATTATTGAGATGTATCATCGCACAAACAATTTAAAAAAAAAAAAGAATATGTAAATATTTTTCAATTTTATTTTATTCAATATATTTCAAAGACGAAATATAGATAAAGTTAATTACAAAATTTTATACAAAATAAGGAAAAACAAAAACCTATGCGACATCAAAACAAATCACATACACACTTTAATTAACAATTTTTTTGTGTTTTTTTTATCCATATTTATTCATCTTTTATCTTTTATCTTTATTTATTTATTTAATTTATATATATATATAAATAAACTTTACACATGCAATGATTTTATTTTGATCAAAATACATTAAAATGTTGAATTCATTTATAGAAAATATAACAAAAAAAAAAATAGCCATTTATTGTATATATAGAAAAGAAGCTGAATATATTATCATAATTAACTTGCGTTATCTTTAAAAAAAAAAAAAAACAAAATATACATAAAAATAAAATCTTTTTTTCAATATATATTCCATATACAAAAATATCAATATATGGAAAAATTCAAATTAGTTTTTACACTTCTTTATTTTTTTTCTTTTTTTGATTTTGTATATTTGAATTGAATATATATAGTATCCTCTCAACTAAACGATATTATAATAATAATAAAAAATGTTTAATGTATAAATTTTCATAAATAAAAAGAAATATCACATAAGCATATACAATCAAATATAAATCCATATTTAAAGATTTTTGTACTAATTATGTCTGACAAACTATAATTAATTATTTATTCATATATTGTTATTAGTATATTAGTATACTCGGGTATATACAATTTTTATAAAGTATAAATATATATGGTAATCGCATTTGTTTGTTTGATGATCCGACGGGGAATTATTAATTCATATATTATTTTTAAAAGCGATATATGTTTATGGATAAATATAAAAAATCGCGGTGAGAGAAAACATGTTTTTGTAAATAATATAAATTAAAAAAAAACAAAAAACAAAAAACTAAAAGCAAAATCGAAAAATAAATAAATATATTAAGATAATTTAAATAAAAAAAAAAATAAAAATATTATTATTAAGATGTCGTCAGTTCACTTTAGTCTTTTTTTTTTTTTTTTTTTGTATTTAAAGTTTATTATATCTCATTTATTATATTGTTATTGTTATTATTATTATTATTATTATTATTTCATTTTTTATTTTATTTTATTTTAAATAACATTTAACGCTATAAATTTTAGTTTTAGTATCATATATAATCTATAAATATATGATTTGCATATAAATTTAATTTACGGTTTGTCTTTTTTAAATATACTATCTATATATATATATATATACACCAAATCGAAATGATTTCATTTTTTGTATATTACTGAAACATTTAGTAAAACGTAAAATAACAATATAAATATATCGTTTCGGTTATCTGCGGTTATATATATTCATTTTTAAACTTTAATCGGTATATGTATATATATACCTTTTTGTGTGATGAGTGTGTAGATATAATCATTTACTGAAATGTTTCTTCTTCTGAACTGTTTTCGTTTATATACAGAATATACGTATATATACGTACGTACCTCTAATACCTATATCTATCTGGTATATATACAGATATATTTAAAATCATCAGAAACAGGTGCCGACGACCTGCTATATTATTGATGTTGTTTTTGGTAAACAAATTAGTATGTTGATCATTAATTAATTACTGAAGGTATAAAATATTTAATTTTTGTATTTTTATGTTCTTTTTTTTTATTATAAAAACCCACATATGTATATGAAATGAATGAGATTATTTATTATATATATATATATATATATATAGAAAATGTAAAATGTAAAAAAATTGGTGAATTGGAATACCTTTTTTTTTGAATTTATCTATATATTATACAAGTTTTTCTTTTATATTGTATTATATATATGGTTAAAAGTTAAATAATAAAGGAATTGATGATTTGTTCTTTTTTTTTTATATTTTTTCTCTTATACTCTGTTTTTGTATATTTGAATGAACACGACAACGTTTTATATATCAATAAAGGACTAAAAATTTAGACATCATTTAAATAAAAAAAAAAAAAAAACATTTAAATACCTGTTAAAATCAAAAAAATTTAAGGTATTTATAATCTGACTTGTGTGTGTGTGTGTGAATGTGTGTGTGGGTAGGATTAATCCTTATTATGGTAAAACACATTTTGCAAATAAGCATATCGTTCGATATACCCATATATATATATGGTATATAAATAAATATATGTAAATCTACCATCTCTATATACATTATATATTTCAAAATGTTAATGCAAATCTCATATATATGGATTTTTACTTTATAATTCTATTTTTGATTGGCATTAAAGATGATTTTAAATTATGCAAATTTATAAAAAATTTTAATTTTAAATTGGTTTTGGTTTCTTATAATTTTTTTTTTTTATTTTGGTGATCGTTTTATTTTATTTTATTTTATATATGGTTTTATATATGTTTATATTAATTTAACAATAATTTGTCAAATATTAATAAAAGAACAATCATAATGTTGGAAAATTACTGGAAAATTAGGCAAGGTCTTAGGGGGCGACTGATACTTTGCTAAACAAAAAACATTTTTCCCTCAAATCTTCAAATTTCCGAATCAAAATTAATGATATTTTTATTTCGTGCACCCCGTTTATGTTATAATTATTTTAAAAAGTTTACCACTTAATAAAGTATTTCAAATGAATTTTATATCAAACAAGATGAAGTATAGAGTACAGAAAATTACAATTTTATTGATTGTTGGTTGTAATTATATAGTTATTTTTACTTACCCAGTTATTAGAAAGGTAAAACATTGTCCGATACTTTTATAATAACAACACTGATCTATTAAATTTAATTTAATTTTCACAATTTATATTAAACGCGCGATATCCTCCACACTGCATAACCCATAATTCATATATATCACAGAAGAAAACATTAATCAGTATATGTATATGTATAAAAGCGCATACTTAAAAATGCAATGGAACCATATGCTGATGCTGATAATATGCCACTTAAGAGGAAATTTATCCACGATAACGATCCAAACTCACCGCTCGTTGCATAAAAAGATGATTATTAGAACAATAAATTATAGTGTATTGGATTGGCCGGCACAAAGTCCGGGCTTGAACCCCATTGAGAATTTGTGGGGAGACGTGTCGAAAAAGGGATTAGTGAAAATCGACCAACAAATTTGGATAAATTCAGAGGGCAGTAGTGCATCAAGTGGCTTGGCTTGCTGCAATCGCATCAGGTGGATGCAAACGTTTACGTATGGAAAGTATACGTCGTCGGTGTGCTGAAGTATAACTAAAATGAAAAGGTTTCCAAAAAAAAATATTAAACCAACTTTTAATCAATTTTTTATTAATTTTTTATTTTGTGATGCAAATGAAGCCAAAATTCGTGGACTGTGCTATTTATACATGACCACTTAACTTTATAAGAATGTTTTACGTTTTATGTTTTCAGAATGTTTTTGTCAGTTCAAAACACATAATTCCCTGTATTTATTCATACAATCAGGGAGATATTCCTATATATATTATATGTAAAAAATGTGAATTTTATTCTATATCTAAATCATATTAAGGATGATGCAAATATTAGCATATATATAGTTATATTAATAAATCCAATATTATATAATAAATACATTTTTTTTTAATTACAACAAAATTCTTCAAAATTCTCAAAACAATAATATCAATATAAAACCAAATATAGGGTTTAACTTTAAAATATATGTTGTTTTTAATATATATATATATCCTTTACCTTTAAAAATACGAGATAAACCACAAATATATATATATATCTTTCTTAATATATATTTTATATACCATATAAATAATAATTAATTCCATAAATTAAAATCAAAAATTTCTTTCTCATATTTAAAATTCATAAATAAATAAATAAATACATAAAAAAAAAGGTTTTAACACAAAAATATATAAATATTTTTATATATTTAAGTATATATACCAAACAAACAAAACAATAATATAATATATAATATTATTAAATATATAGGCATAGGTAATAAAACAAAAATGCAAATATATAATCAGCCTGAGAATGAAATTTTTATATTTATATAAATATATTTAGAAGAAACGATGATGAACCGCAGCAGCAGAGGAGATAATAAAATATATGAGGATTCAAGCTTAAAAATGTCAAAATATTAATATGATAAGGCGTTGCTAATTTGTTTTAGAAACAAGTTAATTATTATAAAGGTATATATATTTTTATTTTTTTTTATATTCTTATGCTTTTTATAATATGATTCAGATACATTTTTTTTTTGTTTGTCAGATTGCGGTATAGTTTTTTTTTTTTTTTATGAATTTTAAAAGGTATACCGCGAAACATATAAACAAAATTGAAAGAATATAAATGTTTATTGTCGATAGAATTAATGTTCATATATTATATAAATATATATATGGTATATATAATATTATACAGATAAATATTCATATATGGTTTTCTTTTAAAAAAAAAAAAAAAACAAAAATAAAAGATATTTAATAAATGTATTGAAATTTATATTAATTTATTACACATTATACACGAAACTATAATAAGGTTAATCGCTTGTTTTACAATATATATATAGATATATATAAATTCGTTTATATCAACCAAAAATAATAAGAAATATTTATAAATTTATAAAGCGACGAGGTTTTGTATTTTAATAAAAATATAATTTATGTATTTCTTTTTTAATATTTTTTTTCTTTAAAATTTTTAATAATAATAATGAATTATTTAATATTATATATACAATATATAAATATTATTCATGCATATTTATCAAAAATACAATAAACTTTATATATATGTAGATATATATAATTAAACAAAATAATAAAAATTTAAGTATATTTACAAAAGTGCCGAAATCTATAAAATATTCTATATATATATATATATATATATATATATATATGAAAAAAATTGTGTTTTTTTTCTTTCTTAATTATAATTAAACCGCGAATTATACATAAATATATATATTTTTTTAAAATATAATATGCAAATTGTATATTTTATATATACCGTTGACCATTTAATAAATGTAAATTTATTATATATATATATATACAAAATACAATATCAAATACATAAATATCGATGACAATTAATAGAAAACATTATTGTATATATATGGTTAAAATTTATTGATAAATTAATTGCCTAAAAATACTATATTAAATAAAAATAAAAGAATTGGATTTTTTTATAATGGATTTAATTTTTTGTTCATTTTATATAAAATGTATTTTGTAAGATATATAGAGATTAGAGAAGAAAACAATTTAAGCATTATAGTTAATTAATAAATATAAATAAAAACATACACAGTGCGACAATTAATATTCCGGACTGATCCTAGGGAATACATTAAAAACATGATTTTTGAAATTCGATTTTTTTTTATTTATTCAAAATATTCTCCTCCTGATTCAATACAACTGTTATACATCGATTTAATAATGATTCAAATGCGTGTTCCAGCTCATTTTGTGGTATTGCCTCTAGTGCGCGTACAGCATCTACTGTTTGAATGGTTTCAATATCCTCAAAAAAACATCCTTTCAATTTCATTTTAAGTTTTGGGAGGAAGGAGAAGTCACATGGTGCTAAATCGGGTGAATACGGTGGATGATTTAACAGACACAGACTTGATTTCGAGCCAAAAACTGACGAACAATAAGTGAAGTGTGACTTGGTGCATTATCGTGGAACAAACTATCAAACTATCTGATTAACGATATTCAGGTCTAATACGACGAATCATGCCCATCAAACGCCTCAAAACTTCGATATAATATGTGCCACTGACTGTTTGACCAGTTGAAACGAATTCTTTATGGATAATTCCCTTGCTACCGAAGAATTTTATGAGCATTGTCTTGATTTTCGATGGAACTTTTCTTGTTTTTTTTTGCTTGTGTTTTAGCCATCCACGAAACATTTATACCACTCAAAAACTTGTGTTCTACCCATACAATTATCTGCTCATTAACTTGCTGCATCGATTTGAACGTTTCTGTTTCAGATTTACCAAGCTTTGCGTTGACTGCTCTTTGTTCCATGTTAAAATTTCTATACTTCAACTAAAATATTGTTTCACAAGAAATGTCATAACTTTTTTGTTTGTCAACCAAATGTAATGAAATTTTTACAGATGATAGAGAAAGCATCAAGCTTCAAAACGCTTGTTCCATCACATAGATCGTCCCACTGCGGTTATTGAGATATGGTTTGAGTCCGGAATATTAATTGTCGCACTTTGTATATGAGAAATTGACCATTTTCAACAAAATATATATTAATTTTAATTATTAGTTTTTAACTAAACTTATATACTATATATATTCCTATCTATATACAGTATAGAACTATATACAGTAACACTATTGTATATTAGATTATTATGACTATATTGGATGTCAGTTTCACCCTTTTCGCACCCTTTTTTAGTGGTATAGGTACCTTTCAAATCTTTTTTCTATAGAACATTTTTGTTTGCATACACATTTTCAGGCGGATTCAATAATATTAGTCATATATATATTGAGGAATGCGTTAATGGTGAATTATCATACGAAATAACTGTTGGAAAATGTATAATTTAAATTTAATTTTTACTGTTTTGATTGCAACATCCTTATTCAGATTTGTATGACTTAATAGATATATATATATATATATAGTAATTGCGTTTATCTTTAACAAATAAATAATCATTATGTTATTTGGATAATCCACAAAAAATTTCATCAAAGCCAATGGTAACATAGAAAAATCGTTACATCAAAATATAATATAATATGTTGAAATTGATATTTTATTATTAATATTTAGGTAAAAAAAAAAAAAAAACTAAATTATTAATTAATATCATCAATATAAAAACCTGAAATTATAATTTTTACCTAAAGCTGAAAAGTAATCAGTTATTTTTAATATCAAAATAATAATCAGAATAAAATAACAAACAAGTTCTTAAAGTTATATATTATTAATAAATGTGTATGTTTTACCGCATTAAAAGTGCAATAATAATAATATTTAAATTATTTATACAGGCATAAAATTTTGTAACCTGCAAATGATCCAAAGAAATTTGGAATTCAAGTGTTATATTCCATATAAGAAGTTATTATTGTTGCAATTTAAAACTAAACACTTTGTATACGAATTGTTTTTTATCATTTATATTATAACAAAAAAATGTATTTAATTATGTGAAAATAAATATACACACGCACACACACACACATTAGATATGTCTTCATACATATATATATATATATATTCTCCTTTACGCAGATCTAAAGCGTATACCAATGATAATTTTAAATGTCTTTATATTATTATAATTCATTGTAAGTACGTATATAGTATAATATATTATTATAAGAACCAGCGTTAATCCGTATATGTATATAAATAAATAATTAAAGAAAAAAAAATGTTAAATATATAAGATATATAGAAAATAATTGCAAATAATATAAATATAGTGATAAAAAAAAAATTCAGACAGCACAAAAAAATCGATATATTCGCAAACACACACACACACACAATAATAATAATTTTATTTTAATCAGCTAACATTTTTATAACTGGTATATGAGCAACATATTTGCAAAATCCATTCTTCATATATATATATATATGTTATATATATTCTTTCTATATATTATACACGTTATTTATTAAAAATCTATTTGAATATACACAACAAGATTCTCTATTCATTTACATATTCATATTCATATTCATATATATACGTTTATTATTATTATTATTATTATACTAATAAAGTTATATATAAACATATATTATATATCGAGAATAATATTACAGCCTTTAATTCTTTTTAATGGAAAATATATGGTAACAGCGGCAGCTAATAAATGGTTAACATAACTCCTGCTGTTTTGAATACTGACGCGGTGTTGTTTGGTGAACGTGTATCAATACAAACCACCTTCGATTTTTTTTTTTTTTTTGTAATAATAATAATAATAATAATAATATAAAAAGAATATATATTAATATTTTTAATTCACATCTATGTATATAGTATATTTATATATTATGTATTTTTATATAGCAATACCATCAACAGCAATATTTAAAATTCAGGTATTATATATTATAACTATATATATATATATATATATATACGGTTTCTATATAGAAATAAATTAAAATCAATTCTTTTGGATGAATATATAAAAAAAAAAAAAACATAATCGACTCAACACTGTATAATAATACATAAAATATATTAAAATATCAACGATATATTATTTGTTTCCAACATTTTATAATTGATCTTATTGAGAAGCAAACATAATGTAATATGGAAATAATATATATGGAAATATAGATGATGATATATATATGGTGATTTGAAAAATTAAAAGATTTTTAAAAATTAAACAACGGATAAGATTTTAAATAGAAAAAGCTGCATATTGTTTCATCGGAATCGGTTTATCAGATCATCACATTAAAGATAACAAATGAAATAGATTTTCCTGTGAATGTCCTTTTTTTTTTTTTAGAAAACTTTGAACCCTTTTTTAAAATTATCGATATTTCAATACAAAAAATGTAATCAATATAAATAAGTATATATAGCACAATAAAAGCAAAATATAAATAAAATTTTTTTTTTTTTTGATATTATTAAATACTTTATATAACCATCATGAAATCATGCTATATATATTTACGTTGCACCTTGTTTTTAAATTACATCGTAATAATTACTAATATATGGATACATAAGTAAAAAGTACCAACAATATATATATGCTGCATATATGTAAAGTGTGAGATCGCTTATACATTTATATATAGCGTCTTGAATTCTTTAACAACATATATAATATATATAAATTTGTTGAATTTAAATATATAAGATATATGAAACAAAAAAAAAAAGCAAAAAATTTTTCTTTTTATGTAATGTTTTTATAAATAAATCTTTATAATAAAATTATACTGTTTGATTAAAAATTTTATATACTCTCTCTCATATAACATATAAAAATATGTGAATATTTAAATAAAAAAAAAAAAAAGAATCATCAACATAAGAAATAAAGATGATCAAGATTATTATAATGTTATTATTGTGTATATTTAAAATTAAAGGCAACAACCACAACAACAACAACAACAACAACAACAACAAAAACATTATATACAAAAAATTATTAAAAGCTTACCGTATTTACAATATAATAATTGGGTATACAAATATATATACATATATATATATATGAAATTTTGTTTTTATAGTTAGGTAGGTAGGTGGTTAATTCATATCTCTTTGTATATATATAACGTTGAATTCACATGCATCACAAAATATATAAGCAAAATATATAATACAGTAATAATATAAGGAGAGTAAAACAAAAAAAAAAAATACAAAACAAATTCATATATAATTTTTCTTATAACAAAATACAATATAAAGATATTCAAAACAGCAGGAATTTCTTATGTTTACACGCAACTTTACGCCATATGTGCTAAATTTTGATTGGTTTTATGATTATAATAAATCTATTGTAATATTTTTAAAATAAATTATTTGTTATAATTTACATGTCAACAATTTTAATCGAATATTATCTATATATATTTTATAATCAATATTATAGATTGGTATATATATACCGTTTGTTTACCATTTTAAATTCTATATATTATGCGTATATTGTATTTATTGTAGATAATAAAAACAATTATACCTATCTATAAATAAATAAATCGATTTAACAATACAG
Source organism: Dilophus febrilis (assembly GCA_958336335.1). Taxonomy (NCBI): domain Eukaryota; kingdom Metazoa; phylum Arthropoda; class Insecta; order Diptera; family Bibionidae; genus Dilophus; species Dilophus febrilis. Next base: position 43,473,113 of record OY284471.1, on the reverse strand, counting down.
TTATGGTGTTCACCTCTATATCTATATATGAATCTGAATGCGATTCTATATTTTTTATTATTATTATTACTTATTATTATATTTAATTTTGGATGATGAAAAATCAACATTTTTTTTTTTTAATCATATTGAAATTAAACAAGAAATATCTGTGAAATGTTTCCATATTATATTACAAACAATATGTTTACAAACAATATGTTTCTTTATTATATCTTGAAAGGTTCTAGAAGGACTTTCATTTGGATAATAAATTATCTTCCATACCTGAATAACATTTTATAATTTTACAATCATATGTACAATTTCAATTGTTAATAATATTTAAAAAAATATTAAATTCATTCAATTCAATATATATTTAACAATATTTATATATATATGTATAATAAACATACAATACAAATATACAATAGCTTGTTTTACAACATTCTATTATATTCTGATCGATATATTATATGTGAATATTTGATAAATATTTATATAAATTACATAAATATAAATAATACTCTACGTCTTGCAGAGTATTTTTTATGCAATAACTTCACGGTCATTAAGAAAAAAAAAAAACGATGTTAGGTTTTTTTATACCTTATCTTATTATGTTTTCATAATGGTAATAATTCGGATGTTTTAAAATTTTTTTTTTATACCTAAAAGATAAAAGAAACATTAATAATTGTGTAGGTTGAATTGTAATATACACCGTAAATATTGATACACAGTGAAACCCCACAAAAGTGGATCTAAAATGGAAATTCATCGTTAAAATTAAATCGCAAAAAAAAAATACACGTGCTCGAAAGTATTAATTATTGTATTATCGTTTATCGAAAAAGTTAATTTAGCAATCACCACAAGACAAATTATATGATTTATTGCTTTTAAAAGTTTTTCTCTCAAATTAATGCAATTTTAAATTAATGCAGACGGATCCTTTTATTTCCATCACTCTGTATATTATACAATACCTTATATTGAGAATATATACAATATATATATATATAAAAAAAAATTTTAAAGAAAACATATACTCAAAAATAAATGTCTGCGCTGGTATATATTATGGGGATCGTTTCTGAACGTTTCTGAGACACAATGAGAACAAATTGAATCAAATTGAATAGCGTGAAAAAATGAATAAAACATGAACATTATAAATTTCATCATTTATTTAACGGAACATTTATAAATTTAATATATTTTTGAAATAATTTGGACAATGTATTTTTTTTTCTTCGAACACGAACATATAAAATATTAAAAATGGAATAGAATAGAATATAAAAATAGAATGGAATAGTATAAAATATTTTAAAATAGAATACGTATATAAAGTAAAAAACCACCACCAATTCAATTCAAAATTCTTAATAGACAAAAAAATGGAAAAAAAAAAAAAAATTTTTACCTATTTGTGATTGGGGATCTTTTATAATAATCTTTTGTGTATCGGTGACATATATATACTATTAAAAAAGTAGCTTCTGTTTTAATTTATTTATGCAGTTAATTTATTTATTTATTTATTCAATTTACACAAAAAAAAAAATACACCAAATTCCAAAGTTAAAATATAGTTTACATAAAAAGTGCACACGTTGTTTTCCACGAATTATATATTAACGATGAAAATTGTTTTAAATACAATACACGTTTTATATTTTTTTTTAAATTTACAATATGCACTTCAAAATAAATGATATATTTTTCTTTTTTAAATAGCTAAATAAAACATATTAGATATAAAAATTGGCCACACATGAATTCCCTCCCTCCAAATACGATTTGAGTAATTTAAATTTTATATATAAATATACAATATAGATAAATATAGAACAAGAGTTATATTAGTATATACAACAAAGTAATAAACAATTAAAACAATTCCACTTATGAATAATTTATCAAATAATAAACCGAATACATTTTTTGAATTATAAACATATATAGGAAAATATCCTTTTCTTCTTATATATATATATATATATATATAGGAGTCATCCTTACCTTATTTTCTCGTATATAAAATTACACAATATTATTATCCAGAAATGTTAAATGTTTCAATTATAAATATCATATATACATACATATAATGAAATGATTTTGAAGATACATATATTTATATATATATATATATATATATATGTATATTACATATACGCACTCGTAATAATTCCATCATAACACTTAAGAATATTTTCTATTTGTATATGAAGATAAATAAATTTTCATATATGCCGATAAAATATAAAGGCACACATTTATATATATATATATATAAATATATTATATATATTCCTGTTTTGAGACAAAAACCTTAAAACAAAGTGGGATCATAATTAGTAATATAACTATATAGTATATATATATAGTATATATTTATTTAACAACATATGTATTTAAAGTTTAATAGTTTTAATGTACAATAATAAAAGGATCTTTTTGAGTATAATTTATCATATTTATCTGTGTGGTCTGGGATTTCGTTTTGTTTTCCCTTTTTATTGCCGCAAGAAAACACTATATATATATATATATATATATATATATATATACGTATACAGCATATAACATATAAATATATAGTTAATTTAAATGTAATATATTTATAAACATATAATTATCATATGTATTTATTTATGTTTATATATAAACAATTAAAGTTATAATTGGCAATATTATATATCAATCAATTTTTTTTTGTTTTATATACAGATGTTTACACAAACTAATCAGATGTGATATTGTGTTTTATTATTATATTGAATATTGATTGTGATAAAAAAAACAATACAAAATTTCGCTTTAAAACGAACGATTTGTTTAGCTTTGCCCAGTGGTGGTGTAATTAACCGCATACAAACCAAAATCGTACATATAGGAAAATCTCTATATGAACAGCGATTCTCTATATTCAAATCCGAAAAAATAAATATACATTTTTATTTTTGCAAAAAATATTATCTATATATAGCACCATAAAAATGTATGATATAATATTTATAGAAAACCTTTTTAAATGTGGAATGCATAAAGACAATGTAAAACTATTTCTGTATGACTATTATTATGAAAATTAAGGTATCATATATCACTATATATATCTATCTATAATCTTTATATTCCCTGCCTATATATTAATGTTCAAAACCAATATATTTAAGCGTTAAGATTCGTCTATACTTTAGTTTATATTTCAGTGTCAAAAACCCATATTTAATTATATTCATCATTTTACATAACTGCAAAAGTTTACATTCATACACACAAAATTCCACAAATTATAAAATTTTATTTCATAATATATAGAACAACCAAAAAATTTCTTTTATACATATAATATAATCATAATAATTTAAATACAGAGAATTGACCTTTATATACAATATATATAATATATAATAAGGAATTTACTTCAAATATTTTGTATGATACTGTCTGCAAGACCGATGACTATAAAATAAAAAAAAATTAAAAAAATCATAATTTTATATAATAAATATGATAAATAGTTAAAAATAAATTATAACAAACTTGGCGTGAACGTGTGAAGCGATATAAAATATGAATTTAATGACATTTCAAATCGCAAGAGATTAAAAAAAAAAAAAAAGGATCAACAACAACCGAATATAAAATGTGTAAACACGAAAGTATTTGCATTATATTTTGAAATCATACAAAAATAGAACCGCGAGATTTTTATATAACAAAAAAAAAAAAAACATAAATAGCTATATACATATATCAATAAAAATATTTTATTTATAAACACATAAATAAATAACTAATTTATTTAAAATATTTTTTTAAATTTATATTTGTTTGAATGTTTTCATATAAAGGATAATATAAACGAAAAATTTATTAATATATATATATATATATATATATACTTGTATTACCATTTATAATGAAAATGAATATATATTTGTATATAAAGATTTAATTTAATATGACTAAACGCATCGTCACTTCTATGTCACATATAATCAATATATATATATATATAGTATTTAAATTGAATTGTCATTTTTCTTTTAAATATTTTGTTGTGTATATGCAATAAACATATAATACGTGTATGTATATATATGGAGTGTTTATATTATGAATTTTATTTTATGTATATATAGATTAGCCAAAAATAATAAAAAAAAAAAACAAAATTTCAATATACATGCATATATCTGTATTTATTTGTTGTTCATATTTGTATGGGGTAGCTCATAAAATTCTGTAAAGTTATATACAAAATTTTTATTTATATATATGCATGATATTTAAACATACAAATAATAAATATATATGTTTATAGAAATAAAATCCCTATAAAACATTATAAACATCTGTCATAAATAACAATATAACCATATATATATATAATAATAATAATAATAATACTAATAATAATAATCAAAATTATATATCTCTATATCAAAAATAAATATACAAATGTCCTTCTATTAAATTTATTTATAACAATCAATATATATAGGGTTTTATAAACATATACAGATACGGTCATATTAACGAGATCTTATATCTGTATATGATTGAATATATATATAAAGTGAATTAAAGCATATTTATTTTATTTGAACATTCTTGAATATTCCTGGGTTGATATTTTAGACATTTTTGGATTCACTATAATATAAAACAAATAATCCGACAATCAAATTTAAATAACTTAATGCCTTTTTGTTTTGTTTTAAAAGAAACCAAAATAGAAAACTTTATAACATATTGAATTTTTTGATAAATTATTAATAAACAATATTCAAAATACAATAATATACGATCCTTTTAACATTACTGTTTTTGTTTTTTTTATAATACATCCATTTATATAAAATTCAATTCATCATTTAATAAATTTTGTGGTATGCCTTTTGGTATTTGGTATTTATCACATAACCAATGTATTTTTCTTTTTTCTTTTTTTTTATTCCCTTTTTTTTTTTGAATTTACTTTTTATTATATAAAATTATTTCTATATATATCGTCTATGATGCGGTAGCGAAAGCACTCTATTTATATTATTTATTTATATATATAGAATAGATGGATACAAACAAATATATATATGTGTATAGAGGTGTCAAATTTTATAACTTTATACCAGATAGGATAATAAAAATATATATATATAGTTACATTTTTATTATCATCATCATATCATAAATATATCAAGGACCATGTAATGAATAAAAGTAAAAGATTATATTTATATTGATAGGATATATAATAAAATATTTTTATATTAATAATGATTTGATATATATAATTGATATTTATAAAGAAATTCCTGTGATTTAACAATTTAATATGTTTATAGAGAGTGATAAAAATAGATTAATTTGCTGTTAATAATAATATTGATATATATTTTTTTATTTTTTATTATACGGAAATTCGGTTTTTTTGACCTTTCTTTATACATATATATATTATATAAACATTTAATTATTAATATAGTTATTTAATAAAAAAGGAAATACACGTCCATATCAAAAGAAACGTGAAAGATAACTTTAAATTTAAAATAAGGGAGTTTCATTAATATATAATTGTTTAAACATTCGCTTTTTAAGTATTATTTGATATCAATAACAAATCATTTTTTAAAAGTAATTGATTATGATTTCATTTAACCGCGCAATAGTAATTAAACCAGGGGTGTGGAGTCGGAGTCGAGGAGTCGGTTATATTTGAGTGGAGTCGGAGTCGAAATATTTGGACCGACTCCTCTCGACTCCAACACATTAATAATCAATTACATTTTTCACTTTTTTTTTTAAATTTCATTGATTTCCTCATATTATTAATTATTAAAGTAAACATCAGAAGGTTTTGTCTTTTATAATACAAATATTGAATAATTGAGTATACTAAACCCAATTTATATATAGGAGTAAAAAATGGTATGGCATTTGTTAATGGAAAATGTAGAATATTGTATATTCACGTATAAACACTTCGCAGTGCATATATATTAAATCCCAATAACAATATTTGTATATGCGCGTATTTTATAAAGAATGGCATGGCAGAAACTGATAAATTCTGTTTAGAATTTAATGAATGCCTAAAGACGGTGGAAAAATTCGATCGAAGCAGCAATTTAGATATGCGTAGTGCGATAAGCAAATATCCAGAAATTGGACAAAATGCTGCACTGTTAGCCACCGCACTACCACCAACCCAAGTCAGTGTGGAGCGTTTATTTTCCGGCTTTACGCATAATAAAATCAGATTTGCCAGCAAATATGAAAACCGATTTGATTGATGCCATTTTATTTTTAAGAACTAATTTTTAAAGGCGAGTTAATATTAATATTAATATCAATAGTTAATAAGAATTATAAACGTAGTTAATTCATATATGTAAAATCATTAAATATAACTTATTTCCCTTAAAACATTATAAAATTCTATAAAGCTGGAGTCGGAGTCGGAGTCTATATAAGAGTTCTGGTTGGAGTCGGAGTCGATCGAAAATTGGGCCGACTCCCCAACCCTGAATCAAAACAATTTTATAATTTTTAATAATGCAAAAATAATATAATATTCTATAAGTTATAATAATATTCGTAAATATATAGAGCCGGAAAGCATTGTCACATCGTCGAATCAAATATAGATATATATATTTATAATAACATGATGTGTTTATAAACATCATGTTTCACATTATATATACAATATATAGTATTATTAAAATTTATATATAATATTCTATATATATGCCTAAATATTCAAAAAAAAAGGAAAAACGAAAAAAAAAAAATAAAAATACACAGTGTCATATTTAAAAATTAATCCTATTACGTTCTATTAAAGGGTAACCTGACACCCTTATTATTTTATTTATCATTTGTGGTATAGAATAAAAACCACACATATTTTACGTAATAATATACAAATATATATAAATAAATATATATAAAACCAAAATATTGCATTCGCTGTTTACTTATTATATATCAGAAATAAACTTATGTGTATATATTAACTTTGTTTTATACAGGTAATAATAAGTAAGAAACAACGACGGTTATATGCATTTTATAGTTAAATTAAATATATTTATCTGCTTATATATAGTTTATAATATACATTAATAATAATAAGTAGGTATATTGTATATACTTAAGTGTAGGTTAAGTGTTCAAAAAATAATATAAATATATAATACCACAAAATATAAATACACAAATGGAATTATATATATATATATATATCTAAATTGTAATTCGGAAGCAGGATGGACAAATATTATTAAATATATATATATATATATATTATTAAGAAATCAATAAGATAACAACATAAATGACAATATTCAACACACAAATAAATAAATATCAAATTAATTATGTAATTACATACTTATTATGTGTATATATACACAATGCATATATAAACAGAATTATTATCTATATTCACTTACATACATATGGTAAAATGATGAGTTTATTTTTATGTAACATATATTAAATAATCCTATAGCATTATGGAAAGAAAAATAAATGGGTATATTTAAGATGATTTAAATTATATATATTAAAGAAATCTTATATAAAGTTATATATCGAATAACAATCATTAAATATACAAATATATTATTACATACCTATATATATATATATAGAAATGTTTTGTTTTGGATTTATTTCTTGATCTACACATATGTATGTATATATAGTTATGTAGATGTACGTACATATATAGGATGACAATAAACATATATATATACAAAAGATTTAGTCTAGATTATCTCTATTTTTTCTGTATATCTATATATATGAATGAATATAATATATTTATAGAACCGTAAAAATTATAACAATAATAAATAGAAGAATTGCAGAAGAAATTGTAACAAAATACATTTAGTTTGTTTATTGCTTGTTTGTTACATTAGAAATAATATTATATAAAAATACCCGCATATGGCAATTATCTATTTAGATCATTTTAGCTACTTTTCAACTAACTCTATATCTCTGCTCTGCTGTTTGTGTATTGTATATAATTTTTTTTGTAAAAATAAAAGTAATATAAGATATGAAATTTGATCAAATTAATTCTTTTGTGAATTGTTAAAGTATACATAGATATAGAAATTATATATTAATTTTATATATAATACATAAATCTAAAATTAGATTTTATCTTTAAGATTTGAAGATGGTATTATTTCTATTCTATTTTTTTATTTTTGGTTTTTGTGGTTAATTTAACACAAAAAAAAAAAATTAAATATCTGAATTTTTTTTTAATAATTGAAAAAGTATATTTGAAAAAGAACATCATTTTGATTATATGGAGCATCATATATGAGCAGTTAGTTCAAATATATATAATACAAATAAAATATAGAATTATAAATTTTCAATATAGAAAATTGAAACCCTATATATTCCTTATATATTTCAAAGTGTCCTTATCCTTAAAGCGAGTTCCTTAAATCGTGGATATTATAGAGCATAAAATTGAATGGTTTATTTTTTTAAATTGTATGTATTTTTTTTTTTTATAGTTTTATTTTGAATGAATTCTTATTGATTTATGAATTTACTACAACTACATATATACTATCATATATTATGTTGAGATTTCGATCCATCGATGATTGAAAGATCTCTTTTTTGTATAAAATAGAATTAATTAATAAATAATATGTGATAATAGCAATGAGGATTCAATGCAATGAGGAAGACTGCAAAATGTGTACAAAATTCTTATACTGTGTTTGAAAATTCTTTTTTTTATATATTAATAAATAATTTGATTTACCATGACAAAGGTATATGTAATATATACATAGATTTATATTGAGTTTGGTAATATACATTTTTGGGTTTCAATGTGTATTATACCATATATTTATATAAGATCATTTTTGTGATGAGATGGGATAATGTTTTAAAAATAAACACAATACATTTTAGAGAAATTTTTGAAAGAAGCATCACATTAGATCGCACAAAACTAAAGGGACATTTGATAAATGTACATGAAATAAGCATCAAAATAGATCTAAATATTAAACTGAATTTAATCTATTATTGAACACAATTTTACGAATTTCTCACAAACTTAAAATGTAAATAAAATATACATATATATATTTAAAATGATTTATTTATATAGTAATATAATATAAAAATGTTATATAGTATTTCTTTTATTGCTGTAATATAAACATTTATTATTTATAGGATCCAGCTAGAGCCAGATAATAAAAAAACTTAGAATCAATAAAAATAAAGAAATTATTTTGTTAAAAATAGAAAATTCTTTTTTTTCTTTTTATTTTATAGGAAACATTTTAAATTATTTAATCTTTATAGATAAATACCAAAATGGATATGTATAATAAAATTAAAATATTTACTATACATATATATAAATATACGGTTTATAAATATTTATTCCCGCCAATGAATTGTTAATGAACACATATGTTTATTATATTATTTATCATATATAATGTGGAAGATAAAACATATTTATCATTTATATATTATACCAAAAATAATAGAAAATCTTTCACCCCAAAAATCTCTGTGTATGTCTCAATTTATGGTACACGCATTTAAAAAAAAAAAAAAAAACCAGTAAATTAGACACCAGAAAGTGTATATCATCATAATAAAATTATATTATATGGATGGATGTGGGGATCCATCTATTACTATTAAAATATATATTATATTATTACACATATCTGCACTTATTTACATTTTATGTAAACCATTCCCATATTTAAAGTCGCCATATATAACATATAATAATAATGTATAATATAAAAATTAATATAATAAATGTGCACAGAGATTTCTCACCCTAAACTTATATATATATATAACTGTTTAAATATGAAAATAAAAAAAAAAAAAATAATATTAGAACAGACACTCCTCTATTTAACACGGTTATAAAATTGTTTTCATTTTATTCTATTATTGTTTATTATATGTATGTCTATATAGTTATATGCATTTATGCAATAATTCTTCTTTTTTTTTTTTTTTGTCATATATATATAAATAATAAATCCATATGCATGTACTACCACTATTTATTTATAACAAGGGTTTAAAATGTTAAAAAAAAAATTATCCTTTTTTTTTTTTTTTAGTATATAAAGGGGTATAGAATTTTCTAATAGGAATATTTATAATAAAATTAAAAAAAAAAACTATATAGAAATATATATTTATTTATGTTTATTTTATATTTTAAATCAGTTATGCTTCATTTTTATGTAATATGTAAAGTAATTTTTTACTATTATTCCACACACACATATATCACATAGTGATTTTTAACAAAAAAAAAAAAAATTCAATGTTGTATTATATATCAAAATGTCATTTATTTACACACGATTATTTATTATTGTTTTCATGTCGCGCTTGTTTATTTGGATTTTTTACATATTGATTTTTATATTTTCATTTTTTTTTTCATTTTTTTTTGTTACATTCATTCAGGTAAGGTAATGTATATATTTATTATTATCACAATATATATATATGATTAAATGAAATTGTGTATGAAAACAAAAATGAAAAAAAAAAGAAAAAAAAGATGGTCTCGAATATACACAATATACGTGAAATTCATATATATGCGTATATTTGAAGAGTTAAAAATTACATATGGTTCAAATATTTTCATATTTATATGATTAATTGGAAATTGAAATTAAGGAATAATAAATTGATTAATGAATGTTTAATGGCGCGCAGTTTCAATATGTTAAGTTAAGTTATATATATATACGCAGTCGTTCATGAAATTAATCATAATGCACGTATATATAATATAAAACTTTTACCACAAATAATAATAACTATTTTGTATAATAAGAAGGTTATATATATATACATTATTTATACCATTATAATATAGTTAATATTGTTTAAATTTTGTAAAAAAAAGAAAAAAAAGTGCAGTTTATTTATTTTCAAGAAAAGACATCTTGTCTGTTGGAATAAGTGTTCAAACATCAATGTAAAAGATGATTTTTTAGCTATTATCTTTTTGGCAACACTGGTTTAAAGAGCTGACGCACGTTTCGTGTTTTGTTTCACTGTCAAACATCGCTTCAGTTTGGTCTATAATTTAACCATGAATCGTCTTACAAACGAACAACGCTTGCAAATTATTAAATTTTATTATCAAAATGCGTGCTCTGTTAAGAAAGTCGCATCGCGACGAAATTATGTTCAGCGACGAAGCTCATTTTGGCGGTTCAATGGGTACGTAAATAAGCAGAATTGTCGATTTTAGAGTGAATATCAGTCAGAAGCTACCAATGCAACAGCTACCAATGCATCCAGAAAAAATCACCGTTTGGTGCGGTTTATGGGCTGGTGGCATCATTGGACCGCGTACTTCTTCAAAGATGATGCGAATCGTAACGTAACTGTAAATGGTGAGCGCTACCGTGAGATGATATTCAATTTTTTTTTGTCCAAAATGCAAGAGCTTGAATTGCATGAGATGTGGTTTTAACAAGACGGTGCCACATGCCACACAGCATCCGCAACAATGGACTTATTGAGAGGCGAATTCAGTAAACATTTTATTTCACATTCGGGACCGGTCAATTGGCCGCCTAGATCGTGCGATTTAACGACGGCTTTAGACTATTTTTTGTGGGGCTATGTTAAAGCTCATGTCTATACAGACAAGCCCGCTCCAATTGACGCATTGGAAGACTTGAACATTGAAGCATTTATTCGTGAGATACCTCGTGAGAAATGTTGGAAAGAGTATGCCAAAATTAGACTAAGCGGATGGACAATTTGAGGTCTTTGAGTCCAGTTCAACATTTGCATGAAATAATCTTCAAACATTAAATTATATATGGACCATACTATCGATTCAAATAAAGATTTCATGCATTTTTCTGAATTTTATGTGTTTTTTTTCTTTTTTTTTTGAAAAACTTTCCTATATAGCTTTTAAAAAATCATCCTTTATATATAATTAAATCCGAAAAATCAAAAAACAATCCTAGGATCAGGTTTGGTTTACCGTGCAGTTAAAATTTATATATCAATGTTTTTTTTTTTATATTGAATGTTTAAAATGTATTTAAAAAGAAAAAAAAACACAAATAAAATATGCGAAAATATAGATGGAAATTATTGTTAATTATTAGTGTCATTGCGAGACAATCCTTAAAGCTTAATTTATTTGTAATCTAATGATGATGATGATGATGAAAAAGCACTGTTTTTGAAAAACTATTGACTGATCATATGATGGATGTTTATACAAATTAAACAATAATCATATACGAAATATTATTCAATTGAATCATATTGAAATTGAAAAAATTTGACAAAACTGTTGATATTTTTCTTAAAAGTCATTAATTAATTTATTTTAAAGTTTTTTTTCTCTTGTTAATTTTATTCTTCAAGAGTTACTTTTTTTTTTTTTTTTTGATATATACTATATATGATATGAAAAATCATGAGGTCATAAATCAACGGATGAACATCAATCGAATCTCGAATTTAGTTTTTTGGTATATTAATATATTATTATTATTATTATTATTAATATATCATATATATAAAGAAGTATATGCGCTAATATTTATTATTAAATTATTTAGGTAACATATAAATCTTTTCATTTATAAAGAATTTCAATTATTTTGACAGTCATATAACATAAAATTAGTTAAATCATTTTTGTTTTTTATTTTTATTTATATACAAAACGTACATATATAAATTAAAGAAGTTTCTTTTATATGAATTATGAAAAAAAAATAAATAAATTTTTACGAAACAATGTTATAGAATTCTTCGTTTTAGTTTTTTTTTTTTCCTTTTATACATATTTATACAGAAGATTATCTATTGTTCTTTAATTATTGTAATCTGTCTTATTTGTACAATATATATTGTATATTATATGATTATTTTTTTTATAATAAATATATATATGTATATGCGTTGAGTAAAAAACAAAAAAAAAACACAAAATTAAAGAATTCAAATAATTTAATGATCATCGCACATATATACGAAATAAATACTAATAATAATAATAATAAAAAATAACACATAGTAAAAGATTATTTAACGTAAAATCGCCATTTTTCATGTCTTTTCTTAAATATATATATTGTTTTTTTTTTATTAATAATATTTAAATAAAATATGTCATATAAAATTTATTACCTCTATATACCAATAATAATATTAATATAATAATACAATATAAAATGTGTTATAGAACAGAATGTCTATATCAAACAAATATATATATTTAAATAATAATTTTAGTACAGAAAACTATATATATGTTTTAAAAGAAACGTGAATATATAAAATAAATGTATATGATGGCGGTGGTTTTTTTTTTTTTTTTTTACTCCTTTTATTTATATATTAAAATTGAATGTAAATCATAATGTAAAAACAAATAAAACCGGAAACATACCACCATTTTGCATTAATTTTATATTTCTTTAAGAAATGTGTTTTTATATATTTATATAATATAAAGGTAAATTTTATTTGACCATTTCTTTGATTATATTATTTATTATCGCCTTATTATTATTGTTATTTATAATTATGATTAAAAATATATGTATATTGTGTGCACCTCAATTTCTTTAACATATATCATACGCATATATAAGTTGTTGTTCTTTGATCAATATCGCATAAAATATTACCGATCACACCATTTTTTTTTTTTAATAATAATTATAATACTAATGTAATGAATAGAGGTAAGCTGCGTTTAAGAATACCTGTGTATCTTCGTTTGAGTATATATTTAAATTAATATATACATGCGGATGGTAGCGATTGTTGAAAAAAGGCATGTGGTGTAAAGTCTTTTGTTATACATGCATATATACATTTTATTATAAAATAAAAATTGTTATCATAATATTTTAATCTATACGTAATCGTGGCAAAGAGGTTGTTATTTTATTATTATTATTATTATTGTTTGTATTTTCGTTGTTAATTTTTTTCTTTTCATTTTTTAATTCATGTGTGTTATATAGAGTATATATATATATATACGATACGGTCGGTGTCAAGTGAGACTGCATATATAATATATATATAAAATATCTTAAAAATAAAATATAACAACAACATAATTTTATTTGATCGACCATATCCATTCATATTAAATTTCACGGCATTCATTTATTTATTTATTTATACCGCGATTTTTCATTTTATTATTATTATTATTATTATTATTACTATATGGATAATATGTTGAATGTTGAAAAATTAAATATAATTTATTCTTTTTGCGCTAATTGATGTTAAAATAAGATATTGCAAGTTATAATTATATATATATTTATTTTTAATATACACAATGTAAAAAAAATGTATAAAATATTCTGTCATGTATTTTTTGTATATAATTATTTATATGAAGTTGCTTTTTTTATTTATATTTTGTGTAAAAGTGTAAAAGAAATAAATAATAATAAAAATAAGCAAGCACACACAAATTAAAGGAAAACCTGTGTGTTATATCTTTATCCATATATATATTTATATATATATATATATATAGGTATCAACAATTATATATTATACCCGTTCATGTAATAAGAAATATGTATGTACAATGTACATATATATAAAATAAAAATAAATATTTAAATTAAGTTAAACTATAAATTTACATAAATAAACATATTATATTAAATCAGTCAGCGAATTGAGTTGTTGCTGTTGGTTTGTAATAAAATATACAAAAACTACTCTGAAACAATCATTTTATTTCCCCAAAAAAAAAAAATTAAAGACAGTAGCTATTTATTTTATATGCATGCAAACGTACATTCATTATTTATATGCATATTTTTTTTTATTATTTATACAACTATATAATAATATACAGAGGATATCATCAAATATAAAAATATTTGTATTCCCTAACTGATTTTTCCAATTTCCGCAGCTGGATTTTCTTTGAAATTTATTATACAAAAATATTTAGACATTGAAACAAAATATAGGTTTTAAGTCGACAATCAAAATGAAATGTATTAGAAGTATGTTTAAAGGAAATGGTAACTTTTTAACTTTAAAACTCAGAATTACCAACGGCTTTGATAAACACGTACTAATAAAATTTGATTAATCAAATGTCTTATGGTTAAGGAAACAAATTTGATATTCGTTCTTAAAACTATATATATTGAATAAAAAAATCTATTATCTTTATAATGTATTTATAATATAAAAGAAGTTATCCTTCTTTCACGATGAACCACATTTTTCCAGGACACACTGTATAATTATTTGATTATGAATATATAGTACATGCGATGATAATAAATTCAGTTTTTATTGTTTGTTTATTGTATATGAAATATATATATTGTAACACGTTATATATCTAGTACAAAATATTATAATATAATAACAAAACAATTGTTTTAAATATATACAAAAAATAATTTGGAAAATTTTTACATACACATAATATAATAATAATATGAATTAATTTTATTATTTGTTATACAAATTTATGTATAGAACTACACACATTTTCTTTTTTGGTTTACTCGTTTATAAAGACAAATTTTCACATATAAATTTACTAATTTCTTATTTGTTGTTTTTGTTGGTAATTTATCATAATTATTTTTTTTTGTTTGATTGCTGTTTGATATATAGAGAATAATTTTTGTATTTTATTATTTGTACTATTCGAGCTCTCTGTAATTATATATATAATTAAATTGTATAGAATTTTTGGTTTTTTTTTGGGCAAGCTTGATTCTATAACAACCAATTTGATACAATTCTGTAAAATAGCCCGCCTAGGTAAATTTTGAACAGGTTCTGTGTGGAAACAGATTAAAACTATAAAAGAGTTTATTTCAAAGGGGGTACTTCCAAACCAAACTCTTCCAAAATCATCCATACGAAAGTCTATTCCTCAACATCAAAACCAAAATGTAAAGTAGGTAAAATTTATCAATTATCAAAAAAAATAACTTTTATCCCAGATTTTTTAATAGTTTCCTATAGGGAAATTATATATAATTATATAATTTTTCGAATAGATCAGGACGTACGATTGATGTTAAAATTCTATTAAAAATTATTGAGATTTAATTTATATATATATAAAACGATAAAAATATTTTATATAAAAAATTTAATTTTATTTAAACTATACCATAAATATATTTTATTATAAACTAACTAATATAATATAATTATTTTAAATATAATCTAAATAAATATATGAATATATAATATAAATATAAATAAATGTAAAAAATTATTCTATATATGTAAATATACTAAAATCTATTTATATTTATATATTTGTAAATTCATATGTTCAATATTTTAATAAAAAAAAAATTAATGATTATGATTATTAAAAGAATTATTATTTTGTATTGATTTATGATGATGATTGTTTACCACCATATGGTATAAATTTCCGAATTACAGCAGTATATGGCCAAACATTAGATTTCATAATTTTATCAGCATTACCCGTTGGTATCCCAATTTTAAATGTACTAAAACGCAATTTATTGTATTTTAAAAATAGTGTTGGAACGTATTTGGAGCAAAAAATATCCGCTTCATCTATATTTATTAATAGATCTTTGATATGTATCAAAATATCTTCATTACTAATACTGGCATGCAATTTTGATAAATAAAACCATTCCAATGTTGGAGCTGCTCGTAAATTGCTGGTTCCCGTTGGAAACACTCCAGTGCATTTAATGTATTCCTTTGATGGAATTTGATGGTTACCGGTCGTTTGTTGTGGTTTTTGCTGTTCTTGATGTGGTTGTGGTGGTTGTGGTGGTTTTTGTGGTTGTTGTGGTTGTTGCGGTTGTTGCGAATGATGAACAGATCGTTCCCGTCCAATTGGTCCAAACGCATTTGTGTTTCTTAATTCCGGTTCTTGATGTGGTTGTGGTGGTTCTTTCGGTTTTTCATGTTCTTCATGAGGTTGTGGTGGTTGCGGTTGTTGTGGTTGTTGTGGTTGTTGCGAATGATGAACAGATCGTTCCCGTCCAATTGGTCCAAACGCATTTGTGTTTCTTAATTGCTGTTCTTGATGTGGTTTTGTTGGTTGTTGCGGTTTTTCATGTTCTTGATGAGGTTGTGGTGGTTGAGGTTGTTGTGGGTGTTGCCGTATTTGCGAATGATAAACAGATCGTTCCCATCCAATTGGTCCAAACGCATTTGTGTTTCTTAATTGCTGTTCTTGGTGTGGTTGTGGTTGTTCTTGCGGTTGTTGTGATTGTTGCGGTAGTTGCGCATGATGAACAGATCGTTCCCGTCCAATTGGTCCAAACGCATTTGTGTTTCTTAATGGCTGTTCTTGATGTGGTTGTGGTGGTTGTTGCGGTTTTTCATGTTCTTGATGAGGTTGTGGTGGTTGAGGTTGTTGTGGTTGTTGCCGTATTTGCGAATGATGAACAGATCGTTCCCGTCCAATTGGTCCAAACGGGTTTGTGTTTCTTAATTGCTGTTCTTGATGTGGTTGTGGTGGTTGTTGCGGTTTTTCATGTTCTTGTGATTGTTGTAGTTGTTGCTGGTGTTGCGGTTGTTCTGATTGTTGCGGTAGTTGCGATTGATGAACAGATCGTTCCCGTCCAATTGGTCCAAACGCATTTGTATTTCTTAATTGTTCACTATGTTTTGATTCTTTTTCTTTCTCTATCGTTGACAATCGAACATTAATATCCTTCATATTTTCCGACATATCGGTGACCAATTGTTGAAGTGCGTCTAAACCATAATTCGTATTTCTACATGGATCGCAATACCATCTTACATTTTCATTCACTGATAACGCCATGTATATTACAGTTGATAATTTAGTTGGTGCACAATGCGTATGATATGCTGTCGAACATCCAGAACAATTAAAAAAATCTCTATAGATTTGTTCACTGCACGTTTTACACGAACCATAAGATGACAACGACATATTATAATTTTTTATTTTATTTTAATTATATTTAAAATTTAAAGTTATGTATAAATATTATTTTTGGAAATGTGGTTATATATAAACAATTTTACAATATATTTTACTTTATGTGTTACGTTAGCTCTTGTTGAACTGATAATTTTAGTTTCACTGTTTTCTAATTTATATACAAATATTTTAGGTAATAAATCCAACATTTTCGTATATGTAGGTAATAAAGTATCAAATTATTATTATTTTACCTAAATTATTATATATTAATTTGGGTTTTTTTACTATTATTATATTCTGTTTAAAGGTAAATACTTTTAGGTATATGGAAAATGTTAAACATAACATTTATAGGAATTTTAATGAAAATCGCTTTACAATTGGGAAATTTGGGTTCTTATAACCCAAAGTCTAATATTTTATGTATAGTTCTTAACGATCATATGTGTAACGATAATATTTTGAACCTAAGAATAATTTGGAATATTCCTATAGATAGATTTTCTATCCATTTCATTATGGGTTAATGTAAAAAAGGGATTTCCTAGGGATTTTTCCATGAACGGTGATATTAAAATATCTTTTTTCATTAATATATTATTTTCATCCATCTTTTGCATACGCTATATTGTAAGATTTTCATCCAATATTTTAATTCTTCTCATCATAATAATAACCCATTATACACCAATATAGGTACAACTTTGAGGCAATTTTATAACAGATATATATTTTATGTGAGTTATTAACTTATGGATGGTTAATTTCTATGGTATATAAAAAATGGGAAAATTTGTGTAATAAATTTTTTTTTTTATCTTTTTTATATATCCATTTTATTGTCATAAGTATCTAATAATAGAATTTTATAGATGTTTGGATGAAAATATTGACTAACAAATGTTTGCTCTTCCTATTTTGTAACATGCGGACAACAAATTTTTTTTTTATATATCCACTGTATAATCAGAGCCGCCACTACAAGATACAAGATATTGTTGCGAATGAACCAGGCGCCTTTGTCAAGGGGCGCTGAAAACGATTAGATAATTTATATAATATAAAATTTCTGTTCTAAAGAAAATTTTTCAAAACAAAACTTACACAGAAGACACAGATAGATTAAACTAAGACTTACCAGATATTTCCAAAATTACCACATCAAATTGGGTTTTGTGTGGGACTTTTAGAGAAATTGCGTGACCTCTGCGGTAAGCCTAATTACCAAATCCATTTACCAAATAACTTTGATCCTTTTCAGTGATATATTTTAAATAACAAAATGAACGACAAGTCAGTTAATGTGGTAAATATTTCAATTCAAACGCCGTCATAAATACGCGAACAAATGAGAATTTATTCGTCTTAAAACCATTTACGCATTTACCGATCATGCATTTTCCGGGCACTATATTTTATTATTTGAGCCAGGCGCTTACATGGGGTAAAACGGGCCTGTGTATAAAGCATTGCAACATTTTATATGGGTATATACATAAACTAAAACAGATCTAATACATCCATCCCATCGCATAATAAATATAAACGATAAAATCAAGATAAAAATGTTTTTGTATTTATTAGGAAAAAATAGTTTGTATATATAAAATACATATACTATATATTTAACAATATTTAGCATAAATAAACAATTTTAAAACATATATGTATATTCTGTCAATTTATTTATACCATATATAGCATATACAATTGTGATATAATGTATAAATATGTAATCCGATATTTGACAAGGTAAAACGTGTGTGAATTTATATACAATAGGTAAAAATAGATATAAAATATAGATAGGTTTATGCGTATTCTGTATCAAATTCTGTAAGCACATATGGGTTTAGTTCAAATAAAATTACTTAATTCTTTTCTTTTTTGTCATATTACATGGCTATTTAAATCTGTATTTACAATATATATAATATACTTTAGGAGACTTGATTTATTATTTTTTTTTTTTTTGGTTGATGAAAAACGATTATTTACATAAAAGATTAAGTTTTAACAATAATTATCAATATATGATTGTTATATAAATCCGTATACATGCTGTGATAGAATTGTGATAGATATCAAAACTGTATATAATTGATACTTTTATTTTATTATTTATAGATAAATGTGAAAAATTACGTATGTATATACATCTAATTGTTATAAGTATTTAAATAAATATATGCATATATGATTATTAGAAATATACATATATATATATATATAGGAAATGTGGTATTTTTATATGAATTTATTTACATTTTATTTTAAATAACGGATATGGAACAAAACACATATATATATTGAATGAATTTGTACAAAAATATAAATGATATAATCGTATATAAATGACAATATTTATTTAAAAATATGTATACAATTATATAAATAAAAGAATATATATATATAATAAAATATCAAAACCTATTTCAGGATTATCTAAAAATTTATTTTGTAGTATTAAATTGCATATTTAAAAATTGCATATATAATAAATAGGTATTTAAGTCGGTATACATATAATAGCATGTAATTTATAATCATGTAACAGCAGAGATATCTGTTACAATAAGACATAAAATCTTAAAAAAAAAAAAGAAAACTAATAATTCTTGTTTCAAATATATAGAATTTATTATATATATATACATAAATAGAATAAATATTAACAAAAAATCAAATCATGTGCACTAATCGTTTTTTTTTTGTCATCATCTTTTGCAAGTCACCGCATATTATAATATATTAATCCACCATTGGAATGCGTTATAGCTGTGTGAGCAATTAAAAGATCCTCTTATTATTACATGTACATGTATTTATATTTATAGATATAGCTGATACGCAGATACATTGAAGACATTGAAATATATATATATTGAATTTTAATTAAATGTTAAAAATTTGAAGTAAAACGATCGTAAATAGAATAAAAAACAAGAAAAAACATTTTTCATGTATACAGCATTAAAGTGTAACAGTGTCACAAGAATTCGTTTAGAAAATTAAATTTTTCTGTTAAATTTAATGAAAAAAGATATTTTCACTTTCATAATTTTAAATGAAAATTTTATAATTTTATAAAATGTATAAAATTCCCGAAATTTATTTACCTGAAAGAGGGTAATTTATTTACCTGAAAGAATTTTTAATGTGTGTTATTAAAAGTTGAATCGTTTAGAATGATGACTCATAATGAATGAATGATAGTATTTCCGGAAATCAGGATCGCATTCGATGTTGTATTATGTTTTATGTTAGTAAGACATACTGTATGTGTATGTGTAAATAGACGACAAAGGTAACAACAACGAAAACGACGATGACGACGACTACGACGACGACGACGACAATAATATTTATAAAAAAATGATTGATTAAATTAAATAAATGAATATATGAGTATATAATTATTATAAATATTTTATGATTTTACAAAATATTTATAGATTGAAAAAATAAATAAAGTGAGAACATCCACATTTATGTATTTTAAATATATGCGTTTTGAAATATTTATAATTTTATGGTATAGGTATATACTTATATACATAAATGAAAATGAATGCAAAGGGATTAAAATACTATATAAATATATGTACAGCAAAGGAATCCCATAAGGTTTTTATTATATATATTTTGAATAATTTTTAAAATTATATAAGATTTAAAAAAAACGTATCAATCAATTTAAATATTCTTCTTCATTATAACAATAATATAAAAAATCATAAATCTGATATTATATTTTTAATCATCATCATAATGTATATATATATATAACATCAAATAAAAGTATATCTATATTCTATAATAACATTTAAAAAGAAGAAAAATATAAATAATAATAATAAATAAATTCTCTGTTGTTGTTTTTCTTTTGATTTTTTTAATAACAAAATATTTTATGGAATTCTCAGAAGCTTTTTTCCATTTAAGAAATCGACAATAATAATAATAAATATATATAATACAAACGCTCGTGCTTTCATTTTCATGTACTCGTGTATATATGAAATAAGTATAGATATATACTCGCCTCATCATAATATAATTTATATCTTATTTAATTTTTTTTTTATTTTAATAACTTAAATAGTTGATATTTTTATTTATTTCTTATTATATATATATGATGATGGATGGATGAATCATTTATGCGTATACAAGAGCAAATCGATCTTTCAACATTCGACATTAAAATTTTTAATTTTTTATTTTTTTTTTGATATAATTCATCTGTTGTAAATATTATTGTATACCTTTCTTATTGTTCATCAAAATAATGTTTTTTTGTTGTGTATATATGAGTTCTATATATATATGAAATGTTTTTTAAATTAAATATATATATATATATGAATTATTAAGTATTTTTTGATATACATAAGAACACTCATTCAATATATAGAAATAATACATTACTAATAATAATAATAATAATAACAAAATAAAAAATAACCATATGCGTGCCCCAATCAATATATTGTCCTTTTTTTTCTATATTTTATTTTAATACATATCAAAATGTACTGTTTCTATATACGTATAACTATAAAATAACAAAAATCAAAATTTTTTTGTTTTGCTTCGTAAAAGGTAATCGTTTATAAATTTATGTATATATATATATATGGTAATATCTTTCGCAGTTGTTAAATTGCTACCTTTTCATATCTATATTATATTATAAATACTAAATAATATATATATAAATGTGTAACTTCTTCAATTTCTCAAGAGACCGCTATTCATCATTCAACTGTCACAACTTAATTTTGTATATACACACATATATCTTAAAAATATATATATATATTTATATATATTGTTATATATTGGCTGCTGTGCAGCATGCATATGTGGATATATAAATTTTTTTTTGTATTACAGGTGAATATATATATAAATATATGAAATAATAATGGTAAATATAAATAACTCATATATATTTGATTTTTTTTTTTTTTTTTTGAATTATAACAAGATAAAGATATAATAAATAATAATACGATTGAAATTAAACAATGTTGATGATCGATATTTTTATAACTTATCAAAAATCTGTATATTTCTGTATTTATTTATTATTTTTATTTTTTTTTTTGATATTATCCTGTGTGAATGTACAAATCTATATAAGAAACAGAAGTTTTATATAGATTTCTAATTTTTTTATGAATATACATAAATATATATTTTTATAATATAGAAAATCTTCAACACTCAATCATATTCCAATTTGCAAAATAATTGATCCTTTTTTATTTTTAATTCTTCTTTGAAAAATTTATTATTAAAATTGTATAAAAAAAAAAAAAATTAAATCAGCATAACAACATTATATATATTTATTATTATTAAAACTGTATACGGAAAATTGAATATCTTAAAAAAAAATCTATCCATATATATTTACGCGATTTATTGTCTAATAATACATATATAAATTACATGATGGATTATATATTTTCCCTTAAATCAATCCATGGATGTTGGATGAATAAAATATAATTTGTTACATTTTTTCCAAGTATTTTAAAAGATTCTTTTCTACTCCTATACCGGTTATAATCACAATAATACAGTAAAAATTTGTACAATATCAATAACTTTTGAGTATAGCAAAATGAATATATATATTTACGAATATATCAAGATCAACCATAAAAATCCATAATATAGTATATGATTATATCAATGTCATTTAATGCTATTCAAAGTTTGTATTTTATAATGTATGTTAACAAATGAATAAATCTATCCAAAGTTATTCCAATACAATAAAATGCAACGATTTGTTTTTCATTTATATATGGTGGTATTACATATATTGGAAATCGTCTTTTTAAATGAAAACCAAAAGTATTGCGAAATTTAATATCTAAATACTATGAGACTCTAAAACGGTAAGGGATCCATCCATATATATGAAAATTTACAAATAATAAAGTAAATATTATTGTTTAATTAATATGTTATAATTATGGGATAATAAACGAAAACGACCATAATATTTGCATCTTTACCAACATGTCCATGAACGTATTTAGGGGGGGGGGGCTGTATATTTGACCTTGTGTCATTTAAAATACAACCAAACACCTGTTCTTGAACGTTTCACTTGGTGTGTAGAACAACCAAAATTGAGTGTTGATTCTTCCATAGTAGTAAGTATCACTATGAAGAATGCTAAGAGTACGATAGACAAAACACATGCAGAACCGTGCGATTCTTTAAAGAATGGCAAAAAAAAAACTGATGATATTATGAAAACGATAATAGCTGGGAAACTTACTTCCTCGGTGGTCAAACATGATGGAGCTTCACGACGAATTTAAAACAAGTACATTCTGATGCAAAAAAAATGGCTGAAAACATAAGAAAACGGCAATAACTTATTCAAAAATCTTGTTCGAAAAATCAAAAAGGTTCGAAAACAAATTCTATATCTTTAATATTTTTATGGTATATATGAAATGGTATTTTTATGGTATATATGAACCGGTATATATGAAATTATTGTGTTTTATTATTGTGAAATTCTATATCTTTAATATTTTTATGAACCGGTATATATGAAATTATTGTGTTTTATTATTGTGAAGATACAAATTCAATTGTTCATAAATCATAAATTATTCATATATATATATATATAGAAAATTGTTCGGTTTTTTTTCCAATTCCGTAAATTCGTTACATACAAGGGCACACAATATATACAACAATGAGCTTTAATAAATATTTATAATTTAAATTGTATATATCTATCACATAAAATCTTAAAAAAAACAGATATATATATTGACATTTTTATTAGCGTTTTTTTTCCTTTTTTTTCTATTGGGTATAAGAATTAATAATGCGGATAAGATAAAGATAATATATGGCGTAACAAGCGTTGTGTGCATCGGAGCACACCGCGCCGCCCATATTCTTTTTTTTTGTCTGTCATTACTCTATAAATTTCAGTATATGTCATTTCATTGAAGTGTAAACAACAAAGCTTTTTTTTTGCTTCGAATATGTCGAAACACATGCCTGAAAAAGTTGTTTTGCGGTGAAGTTTAATAACTTTCTTTAATTTGAAGAAGAAAACCGCCGCTGCTGATAGTTATCGATTGTTGGTAGAACCTTACGGTGAACATATGCTTCAACTCAAAAAACTTGTGAACGGTGGTTTGCAAGCTTCAGAAGTGTGGACTTTGAATTGGAAGACCAATAACGGCCAGGTCAGCCAAAAAAATTTGAAGACGAAGAATTGCAGGCATTGTTGGATGAATGAAATTCGTGTCGAACGCAACAAGAGCTTGCATTAGAATTGAATGTAGATGCCTCTACCATTTCTAGACGTTTGCATTCAATGGAAAAGATCAGAAAGCTAGGAAAATGGGTACCACATCAACTGAATAAAAATAAACTCAAAGCACAAATCGATGCATGCCATAAACATCTTGCTGAGCACAAAAAACATAGTTTTTGAGTCGAATTGTCACTGGCGATGAAAAGTGGGTCTATTACGAAAACCCCAAACGTAAAGCATCATATGTGTATCACGCGGCCAACCATCAACTTCACAATCAAAACGCAATCAAAAGACGGGTGTGGTATATTACGAGCTGTTAAAACCGAATGAAACGGTTACAGCTGAACGCTACAGACGCCAATTGAACGAACTGGCAAAGAAATTGAACGAAAAACGACCATTGATAGCTCGAAAACACCATAAAGTTTTTTTCATGATGACAACGCCTCGAATTGCCTTGAAAGATGAAACAAACTTCCTAAAAGTTTGGAGGAAGTCATAGCTAACGATGGGCAATATATTAGTTAATGTACTCACTCGCAAAATGTTTTATCTATTCTATTAAATTCTATATTATCTTGACATCTATATAGAATTGGTGTGTTTATAATGCCTTGGGTTAAAGTGATAAAGTACTCTAATTTATATCTTTAAGTACATTTTAACATAACAATTTATAACAAAAATGGATCAAAAATTCCGTTTGTCCAAAAAAAAAAAAAAATAAATAAATAATTTTGCTAAAAAAAGGAAAAACCTTTTATTGTCCAGGTAAAACCGATTTTTAAATAGGTAATTTAAAATTTCTATATATTATTTTATTTATTTATAATATATTGTTTTTAATATATTCGATAAATATATAATAAATTGTATAAAATAAATTAAGATTATACAATAAAGAAAAACATTTAAATTTAATTTAATAATTTTAGTTAAGATATAGGTTATATTATTATTATTATTATAGGGATAAAGGTTATATAAGGAATTTGAATTCTTTTCAAAACTAAAAGAATATATACCCGGAAACATTTGTATGTTTTTTTTTTTTATTTTTCTATTGACAATATATATTGTGATTTATTTAACAAATAAATAACCTTTCTTTTCTTTTTCGTTTCTTTATCAAATTTCGAGATTCAAAAAGAACAATTTAATATAGGTATATTATTAAAAAAGATATAACGAAAGTTATATATAAATTGTTGAGGATACAAAGGAAGGATAAATTTTCTTTCATTCATATATGGTTAAGTCAATTATTTATACATCGCAAACCGCCTATTTATAATATACCACACATCTATCTAATATATATGGTGTCTTTTATAAATACAATAAAAAAAAATAATGTTCCAATATATATCCTTACATATAAGTAATATGGCGTTTTTCTATATAATCCTAAAATTATATTTAGAAAGACATAATTTGTTGCTTCTTTTTTTTTTTTTTTAATCTGTTATTGTTATAATGTAATTTGTTATCCATAAAGAAATAAGAATTTTGATTATATTATGATAAAAATTTAAATGTATTTATTATACAATTGAATATATATATATATATATATTATAGTATATGGTATATGGATATAAATAGAGAAACATAAAACTTATAATTTGGTAACTAGCCTCAAATGTAATTCGAGATTTATCAATTGTTTAAAAAATATTTATGCCATTCTCGTTTACCGATTTACTATATTTTGTATAAAACATCATTCATAATAATAATATATATAATTTATTAGCTGTATGATGTACAGCTATACATTGTAACAAATTTGGAGTTATATAGTTCTTTTTATATTCAAATATAACTATATATATATATATACGTAAAAAGTTGTTATCGAATAATATGCATATATGGAAAAGAAAAAAAAAAAAAGTATAATAAACAAAAAATAAAGTATCACATTTCCTATTGTGAAAACAAACAAGACAATAACAAAATTTTCAACTATATATCAATATGAAAATATCTAACAAATTGTTTTATATATATGCATCATAAAACTATAATGATTTTGAATGTTTTAAGGGGAATCTCAAATAACGTGCTGACATATACTGAATAATGTATATAATCATATAATACATATATTTTCATGTTCATTTTTTTTTGCCGATCACTATATAGTGTAAAGTTACACAAAAATCATGTATAGATCATCATTATGGAATTATGGATATAGATTGGATGGAATAAATGTGAACATCATATCGCGCGGATGGTTATACTTTTCCATTGTGATTTGTTTTGAATATATTGTTATATACTAATATTTTCGCTTTTATATATAAACATAAATAAATGCTATATTTTAAATTTAATTTTTTTTTTTTTTGTAATTTTACAAACCTACCTTTTTACCTTTATAATAAAATATATTGTTAAATTAAAAAATTTAAATATATATATATATATACTTTAAATTGAATTATTAGGACATTATATTTATATATATATGAGTATATGTATGTAGTGAGCTATTATTTTCACACGCTTTAAATATTTTCTATATACATAAAAATAAAATAAAAATAAACCACATAAATATATATTATATAGTAACTAATTTTAAATATCGGCATGTAATTATTGTATATATATAATATCCATAAAAAAAATATATATATTTATAATTTGGAAAAGAATTCGAAATCTATAAGGTATAAAAAATCAAACGAAAATTTAAGAAATATAATCATTAAATTTTTGTTAAAAAAAACAAACCCGGCATTTATTTTTCATATTCATAAGAAAATTTGTATCTAGAGATATATAATAATAGTGCGCAGATGATCAGATTATACTGTCATTTTCAATTTAAAATTAAAGACTATATATAGATATAATATTATTTAATAAACGTATATTATGTATATATATACTATTCATTATTTATATTTGTATATATATTATTTATGATGATATAATTATATATAATATATTTTTGTACAAAATTTATACAAAAGAAAAATTCTTATACAATATTTATAATTATCGATATATATCGAGTTATATGCTATTATATATACGAAACAATAAAATAATTGATCCTTATATTCATCTCTGATACTCAACTTTAAAGAGATATATATACACGCATTCATTCATATTAAATCCAGATATAGTATTTATATATGTAATTTCCATCACATTGTATATATTTATAAATATAATAAAAAAAAAAAAAAAAACAAACAAACAGATAATATTAAAAATCATTACAGTCCTAAATATATATATAAAATATTATTGAATATTTTCAATACTGGTTATTATTAAACATCTCTATCAAAAAATCTTATTGAATTAAAAGAGGCGGATAAAAATAAACAAAAACTATTTTTTTAATTTAATTAGATAGTTTGTGCAGTAAATTTTATATATAATATACCATAAAGAAAGATATATATATATATTATACCCATATCATTATAATTAATACAAAATTCTTTATAGGAAAAATTATAAATATGCATATAGTGATCGCACGAGTTCTTCTTTTTTTTATTTACAAACATTTTTCAAATACATAAATTCTATGTTATGGGTAAGATCATATATGTATAGAGATCGTATATATACATATTTTAATTTTCATATTTACAAATATGATTAGGATTTTCTTTTCTAATAAAACCATTTCGTTCCTTATCTCAATATATTCGCGGATCAATTAATATATATAGTAAAGCATATATAATAACACGTACTTAAAGTTTGGCAAAGATAATTCTTGTTATTAATCACCAAAATATTTACCTTAACTTTAATTATGATGGAAAAAGAAAAACATCGTTTAAAAAATAATTCTTTATTCTTTAGTATTTGCGTTTTTTCGTTAAATTACCGGTATAAGAGTAGAAAAAAATTCACTTTTTCACCTAATCTTACCTACTTCTGGTATAGTCATCGAATAGAACGCGCATGCATCTAGTCGTAAAATACACTGAAAAATTTTGATTTTTGAAATAGTTTGAAAACTGAATATAAAAAAAAAAAAAAATGCAGGTGCAAATTAAATTTGATGACAAGACATTGTTGAATTGAAGTAAGATGTCAAATAATATACGCATACATATATGTTATATTGTAAATATTTTTATATATTTTTATATTATATCTTTATATATTAGATCTAGATGTCACCAGCAATATTCATATATTTATATATATGTATGTTATGATGTAGGCATATATATAATAGATAATTTATTATATATGTTACAAAATAAAAACATTTAAAAAGCACAATAAAACATTATTGTCCGTATTGTCCGTGGCCTTGTAAATGTATAAATATTTCAATAAACAATATGTAAATTTTTAGGGTGAATAATAAAAATTCTGTACAAAAAAAAAAAAACAGGTAAAGATTTTTTGAAAAATGTAATAGAAAAATTTCAATTCTATACTATTGAAAATGTGAGACGTTTCAACAGATAAAAAAGATACAGTTGATGTTGTTAAGAAAAACTTAAATTTAGGATAAACCAGGATTACTATTAAAAAATTTTTTTCTATAAATCCGCAAATTAGACATGTGACGTTCCGAATATTCTATCCTCTTAGAAACATGACTAACAATTTCCCATAACCGTCTATGCCACACATAGCTTTTATATGGATTCTCGGTTTTCTGATCATCAACATCAATATATATAAAACAACAACCAATGTATTTATTAATTATTCCATTAGATTTAATTTACCATATATTATTATTAAATGCATTAAATATTCAATGTATATAAATATTTTTTCATATACTTTGAAAAGAAATAAAGGTAGACGTGACGGTTATTCTTTATATCAACGCATATAAATTATATTAAATTCAGTAAATTTAATATCAAGTACCTATATAATTTATTTTTTTTTTTTTTTTTTTCATTAATATATAAAAGTACTGCTGTTTTACCTCATGATATATACATATATTTAAAAAAAAATGTAACACTCAATTTAATACTCACCATAATACTACCAGCATTTTTAAATATATTTAAGTACTTTTTATAACACCCAATATATATATGTATATAGAGTTTCAATAAACATTTAAAAAAAAAATCGTCACCTATTAGTTTACAGTTGAGCGCGGCCAATTTTCAATTTTGACACTTTATTTTACCTTTTATATATTTATATAAATATATATATATATATATATATATATATATATATATATAATATATATTTATATAAATATATATAATATAATCGCATATATTATATATATATATAGTCCATAAATGGCATATGTGAATTCGCATATATGCATCATACAACCATATTTATAGTACCTATATTGTCATAAAATAAATGTAAATGTTTCGCGATCATAAACATATATACGTATATATATAATATGAAAACGAGAAAAAAAAAATGGTTCAATTTAAATGAATAAACCTATAATTTTTAAAAATATTATGAATGTAAAAGTTTTGACAATAGAATTATAATTTTTTGTAATGTATATACATTTATTTTTATTATAATATATATTGTTATTATTATTAATATATTAATAAAAGGAATAATATTTTTTATTTCATTTGTAACATAATTGCCTGAAGGATAATATTTTGGTTAAATTTCGCATAGTTATTTGTGTATACATATCATAAATATATTATACTACACATTGTTAATAGAGGAAAAACACATGGAAAATACTTATAAAAAGATTTAAAATATATATATAAAATATATGGTAAATCTGCAAATCTAATGTGTTGGTAAGAAAATGCCTGTATATTTCACTAATCGCGTATATACTCAAATATTATGTTTATATATAATATATACAATTCAAATTTGTTATGTTACCTTTTAACTATTAGGATTATGTTTATTTTAAAGATCAAATTGTAAAATATATTTATACATAACATATTATATATAATAAAATATATACATGGTCGGTTGACTTTGTCGATTCAAATATTCATATTAAATGAAATTCTTTATATACCCTTTTTCACATTATACTGCACGCATATATATAGTAGATAGATAAATTCGAATGCATATATACATACGTTGAAAGGTGAAAATATTTTTTATTTTTTTTTTAATGTAAAAGCTATGACACAAAATAAACAAAAATTAAATAAAAAAGAGTATTAAAAATATAAATTTTATATAGTTATATAAATATATGATTATATACAAAATATTATTAAATATAAAAACATTTTGTTTTTTTTTTTTTTTTTATAAATAAGCCGTCGTCGTTATAAATTTGTAATATATACATACACACATCATAGTGATATTGATCATTTAAACAAATATTAATATTTTACTGTATAAATAATCTCGATAAAATACTGCTTATAACATTAGGGGTATAATATTTAGTTTTATATATAAATATATATACATTTAGTTTTAGCGCAAGAAGAAGCTGAATGGTTTTTTTTTTTTTTTTTAGTTGGCATATTAAATAACACAAAATGATATTATATTAACCAAGTATATAGATATGAAATGAAATGTATATCCCATATATATATATATATATATATATAGATAGATGTGAATTTCATCAACAAGGAAGGTAGAAAAAACAAATTTGAAACATTTTCAATTGATTCATTTTTTTTTTTTCAAAAGATTTCATATGGGATATGTTTAATATTTTGATTAAAAATTGATATAGAGTCTTAATCTTAAAGAAAAAAAATAAAGTGAAAACATAAATTGAAGTATTTAATAAGATTTTATAATTTTGATAAGTTTAACAAATCTTTCAAATATATGTAATAATAATAATAATAATAAAAAGAGTTTCTTTATTCACTCTATATTATGTTTGTTTTTGCTATTGGTTATATAAATTGCGGAAATCTTGTATAGCTATATATATATAATAATATACCTTATATCTATGGTATATTATACTAAATAAAATATAAAAAGGATTATGGATTGGTTAAATCATTATAGAAATTTATATATAATACCTATTAAATGCGCGTACATGAATGGATTTTTCAAGCATATTAAAATTTACTGTCAAATTGTGGTGCAGCTTATATTTTAAGTGTAATTTTATTTGTATATATAAATACATGGTATATGATCTTGGGATGTTAAAGTTTACTTTGGTTTTCTTAGGGATATATTTTTTTTTTTTTAGAAATAATATAAAATTTTTAAATATAGACATGATGAATTTATGCAATTTTAATATATATATAGTAGATTTGTGTTAAAATGTCGTCCATTTTTGTTCCATAAACAATTAAAATTAATATTTTCTAATATCGAAAAATCAAATTTCAAGTATTCATTTAAAGGAAAATTGAACATACATATGGATGGATAAGAATAACCATGAATAATCTCAAATTTGCAGTAGTCAATTATTTAGTTTAATATATATATGTCATATATAAATAGATATAAAAAGTTTTATTTATTAATTATTTGATTATACTGATAGATATTCATATTAGATATATATATATATAAATATATATATATATATGAACAGTGTCGATGATCAATAACAATATATATGTAAATATATATTAATTTAATCATCGCAGAAGTCGACATCATACATATATCTATCTGTATACCCATACGCAAGCATATCTACGTGCCATATTTGTAAATCTTAACTGTTATATCAAATAATAATATTTTTATATCTTCGATATCTCATCGATATATATACATGAAAATAAAAACATACACACATCATAATCTATGTCTAAAAGAATCTTCAATTTCTGATATTATTTCTGGTATAGAATAATATATATATATATATATAGTGACTGACTGTAACAAAATATGTATACATTTATAAGATGATGTATCGTTCGTAATTTATATATATATATATATATAGCTAATATAGATAAATGTGTATAACATTTCATTTTTTTTTTTATGTTCTATAAATCTGTTATGCATAAACGGCAGTGTGTGAAAAAAGATCACGATATATTCGCAAACGGAAGTAATATTCACAAAAGGCATACATCTATTGAGGCATAATTTATGGCAAAAAAATATCAAGGGTTGCAACCTACTAAAATTTTCCGGAAAATCGATTTTTCCTAATAACAGCTATAGTTTTTTCTCCAATTCCAATTATATTTGAAAATTCAATCAATTTCTGATATTTCATAGAAGAAATTTTGAAATCGCTCGATTAGTTCAAAAGATACAAACCGATCTTCCTAAAAGTGCATCTTAAAATTTTTGTAAAATCGGCTATACCTTTTGGAACCAATGCACAGTGTGTATGTATAATATTCATATATAGGTGTATATATATCTATAAATAAATTTGATAATATTTATCGCGTTTAATATACATATATTGATAAATAAATAAAAATTAACTAACTATATAATAGAGAAAAATAAAATTGATCAGTAATCAAAAATAAACGATGAAGAAAATATTTATTTTAGTTTATTTTCATTTCATTTAAATCATGTTTTGTATAAGAATTAAGAATCTTTGAGATGTTAATATATTTGTTGTGAAAGATCAATGGATACCGCGCACTTTCAAATGTCTCAATCGGTTAAAGTTTTAAATTTTATAATATTTAAAAGATTATGTTTATAAATATATATATATATATATTATTCTTTCAAACGTAATGATGATCTCAATTTATTCTATAACTTGAATATATTAGGTTGTCGAAAAAGTATTGATAATTGTTATAAATAGATGTCATTATAATTGAATATTTCAAGTAGTACTATAATCTGATCAGGTAACACTAACATATGTTCGAAAGATCGAAAGAAACATTTCGTAGATAAAAAAAAAAAAAATTAAATTTGTTTACTCATTTAAAAGTTGTAGTGCATTAAAGATGAGCGAAATTAGTGAAAAAATTCGATACATTTTACAATTTTATTATGAAAAAGGTGAAAATGCAACGCAGGTACATGAACAAATTTGTGCAGTTTACGGTGAAGGAACTTTATCAAAATTAACAGCCTATAGATGGTTTGCTCGATTTCGTTCGGGGTAATTTTAATGTCAAAGATGCACCTCGTTCTGGTCGACCAATCACTGAAAAAGTCGATGAAATCATATCAAAAATTGAAGAAAATCGACACGTAAGCAGTCATGATATCGCTAAAGAACTAAACATCCATCACCAAACAGTTTTAAACCATTTGACAAAGGCTGGATACAAGAAAAAGCTCGATGTTTGGGTACCACATGAATTAACACAAAACAATTTAATGAACCGAATTTCCATTTGCGAAACGCTGTTTAAAAGGAACGAAATTGAGTCATTTTTAAAGCGAATGATTACAGGTAATGAAAAATGGATCACATACGATAATAATGTACGAAAAAGATCGTGGTCCAAGAAGGGTGAAGCTCCTAAAACAGTAGCAAAACCTGGATTAACACCAATAAAGGTAATGCTGTCTGTTTGGTGGGATTGGAAAGGGAATCGTTCATTATGAATTACTAGCACCCGGTCAAACAATTGATTCCGATCTCTATTGTCAACAATTAACAAGATTGAAGCACGAGATTAAAAAAAAAAACGTCCAGAATTAATCAATCGAAAGGGTGTTGTGTTCCATCATGACAACGCCAGACCACACACATCTTTGATGACTCGGCAGAACCTGAGAGAGTTTGGCTGGGAAGTTTTAATGCATCCACCATATAGCCCGGACCTCGCACCTTCAGATTATCATTTGTTCCGGTCTCAGCAGAGCTCCCTTGGTGGTTAAAAATTAAATTCCGCAGAGGACTGCAAAATGCACTTGGATCAGTTTTTTGCCCAGAAAACACAGAAGTTCTACAGTGGTGGGATAATGTCTTTACCAGAAAAATGGCAAAGGGTCATCGATCAAAACGGCTCATATTTGGTTTAATAAAGTTCATTTGAAATATATAAAAAAATCGTTTGAATTTTGAAAAAAAAAATATCAATACTTTTTAGACAACCTAATATATCTTCTTGTGAATCCTATCTTGTACATATAATTCCTATACATACAGTTTTATAGATAAATTTTTTCATATTAACTACAATAAATATAAATGAAGAAAGCGATGAATTGTTCGTATAATTAATTCATATATACACTTTTTATAAATGAAATTAAACACGTAGAATAACAAAAGGTACGAAATGAACAATGTATATGTTCCCTACAGTGAAATAATAAAAAAAAAAACTGTTTTAAAATCAGTAGCAAAAATATATGTGCATTTCATATTTGTTTATGTATATATAGTGACACAGTGACTAGTTGTAGGATATTATAAAATTATATTTATATTTATTTATTTATATGAATAAAACATGTGATTGACTTCAGATTCAAAATTTCTTTTCCTTTATATTTATTCACATTTTCTTTTTTGCTTATATTTATTTTCTATACATTTTTTCTTTTTTAATGTTAAAACATCATTTAATACACAAAAAAAAATTAAGGATGAATAATATAAACTATTGCTATTGTTATTTGAAAAAAAAAAAGACATTTTTTTTTTTTTGGTTTATAAAAGAAAAATTCAAAGAGATACTGTTTAGGACAAAAACAAATAAATTTTGTCTATATGTCCCATCCACATGATGTTTAATATTAACACACATTATATTTTTATATTATATATATACATTCTGTTAAATAAGTACCCGGAAATTCTCATTTTAAATTTTCACGCTGAGTATATTTCAAACATTTTTTTTTCCCAGGTTGGCACAACTTTCAGCAACTATTCTGTCAATTGTTATTGCTGTGTGTCATTTAGTTTGTTTACGGCGTCGTTAGGAACAAGTCAACCTTTTGTGTGCGTTGCGAATTAGTTTTGATGTCTTCGATGCTCTCAAAACGGGTTCCACGAAGTGGTAATTTGAGTTTCGGAAACAGGAAAAGTCTCGTCACCAGTTATGATGCGTTCGATGAACGTTGGATCGGAATTTACGCGTTCAAGCATGTCTTCAGCCACCTTACTACGATTCACTTTTTGAAGAAAATTCAGATCTTTTGGCACCAATCGCGCTGCGACTTTCCACATACCCAAAACATCAACCAAAATATGACGAGCGGTCTCATGAGACATGTTCATTTCTTGGCAAACTATAATGACGATTTTCGAGCACCATTTCCTTTATTTTGTCGACGTTTTCTTCAGTTGAAGAGGTCGAAGCCCGTCCTGAACGTGGCAAATCGTTCACTGCTTCTCGCCCCTCTTTGACCGATTTATACCAATCGTAAACTTGAGTTTTCGACATGGTTGAATCACCAAATGTTTTTTTCAACATTTCCAACGTTTTGGCACAAGAAATTTCGTTTGAAACACAAAATTTCACACAAACTCTTTGTTCGAGATTTGTATCCATAGTGAAAATCGCAACGCACACAAAAGGTTGACTTGTTCCTAACGTCGCCGTAAGCAAACTAAATGACACACAGCAATAACAATTGACAGAATAGTTGCTGACAGTTGTGCCAACCTGGGAAAAAAAAATGTTTGAAATATTCTCAGCGGGAAAATTTAAAATGAGAATTTCCGGGTACTTATTTGTCAGAATGTATATTGTAAAAGGATTATTTTTTGTTAAAATGAATAAAGATATATTTATCAAACTTTACGAAATTTCTTTTTCTATATACAATGGTCGATTTATCTGCATGTATGTATCTATATATAGTGAGTGTTGATATGCTTTTAATAAATGAAATGATTTTCTTATGAACCATAGCGCTGCCGTGGCGGCGGCAAACAAAATCAGAATTTTTGCAAAATAAAATAAAAGGAAATAAAATTGATACATTACATTACAATTTTTTTTTACATTTACATTATTTTTTTTTGGTGCTATTGTAAAAATAATACCTATAATAAATAATTAAGTGATAAATTAAAAAAATGTCTTTTTCACAATTTATCATAATAATATATATACATATATATGAAATATTTTAGCATTTATAGATAATTTCATTGTTACCTGAAAGAATTATTTTTGAAAAATTTTTGTTTGGGATTTGAAAGTAATATATTAATATATATATATATATATATAATACTTTATGTGTGGTCCTCGATGGATATACCTATACAGGGTGTCCACGAGCGGTGCAAATGCATTAAAGGGGATGATGAGGGACATCAATTGTTCGTCAACATTTCTAATTCACATTTTTCGATTTGGGCGAGATACTGCCATTAAGAATTTTTCTCGGTAGTCCGATCATTAAAGTACCCCAATACCAATTCGAAGAAAATAAGGTAGATATAGAAAATGTATATGATATACCGAATTTGTAGAGAATTAAATTTTATTGCACCACTTATCTCCATCTAATTATGGTTATTGTAATTGAAATATTATTAGATACCTTACCTTTAAATTAACGTTAAAATGATGTAAATCGTGCGACCCGGTTCTCTAGTATTTGAAGAGAGGTATATGTTCAGCACACATCTTATTTTTTTTAATCAAAAAATTTTGAGGTATCATATCTAAAAAAAAAACACCCTGTAAAACTATGCGACCATCATGCTTAAATACTTGTTACATAAATTAGATTTCGTTTGATATGCGTTTCGATACGCTGGCTATCTCTAATAAAATCCCGGTTACTGATTTTAACCACCCAGAACTAGAAAGGTTTAATTTCTCATCTCTATATAGGTATATAAATAGAGCCGGCTTATGAACCGGCATCCTAGCCGGGGTTAATATAAAAATAAATTATATTATAGACGAATAGATTATCTATAGTTAATGTAGTAGGTAGGTAGGTAGGTAGGTAGGTATATATATATAAAATATGATATTTTCATTTCATTTAAAATTAATTGACATAATACGACGGCACTTGACAATGAATACTAATTTTTTTTTGATTTTTCCAATCTTTTTTCTTTCCGCGATAATACATTTTTTTGAATATACATATATGGATATCGGCAAATCTTAACACACAATAACTCACAGAACATATACGGATTTATATTCAAAATATTGAATAGATTTAAATATATATTTAATGTTTGGTTAGTTGTTGTTATGAAAATATGTATATATATATTATTAACTATATATAAAATAAGTATATTCATTTATAAATAGTTTTTTGGTATATAAAAATATCGCTTCTTATATGATGGGATAATACCTTTAAGCAATATTTCCATAAAGCATATATAAATATTGAATATTCATATATCTATAAAATCTATATGAAGAAATAATACTTTCTGATATGCATTTAAAATATAGTATTTAGATATTTGTATATATTGTATATAAAAGGACGATTAATCTTATTATAAATATTTCATTTATGTTGTGTGCTGTTCATTTTTTCTTCTATTTTTAAACATTTGTGAACATATACCTAAACATATACCGCATATTTATACTATATATGGTACAGATTAAACAAATATCCTTTCAACAATGTTTGTATGATTAATATATTATAATGCGTTGAATATGATGTGTTTGAGTATTGTTAACATTTAAATAGATATTTTGATTTATATATTTTCAATTATATTTACATGATATATACATATGTATATAGATATGATATAGTGACATTTATTTATTCCTATATATATATATATATATATATATAGATTATAGCAAATCTGCGTTTATATATATAAATATTTATGATATATGAAGAGACCACCGGCTAAGTATAATTTCTGTTTTTGGAATCGTTAATCCGTTAACCAACTAACTCCGTTTTTGTAATATGGAAAATTATAAATAAATAGGAAAATGTCTCTTTTTTATTCTTTTCTATACATGTCATAAGAATTGTAAATTTAAATAAAATCATATCAATTTTAACTCTGAATAAAATATATTCTATATATTCAAATATAATGAGACAAAAATTTTTTGTATCCTTTTATATACACAGTGCGACAATTAATATTCCGGACTGGTCCTAGGAAATACATTAAAAACACGATTTTTGAAATTCGATTTTTTTTTATGTATTCAAAATATTCTCCTCCTGATTCAATATAACTGTTACATCGATTTAATAATGATTCAAATGCGTGTTCCAGCTTATTTTGTGGTATTGCCTCTAGTGCGCGTGTAGATGCTGTTTGAATGGTTTCAATATTCTTTCAATTTCATTTTAAGTTTTGGGAACAAGGAGAAGTCACATGGTGCTAAATCAGGTGAATCCGGTGGATGATTTAACACACACAGACTTGATTTCAAGCCAAAAACTGATGTACAATAAGTGAAGTGTTACTTGGTGAATTATCGTGTAACAAACACCAACTATCTGATTCAGGTCGAATACGACGAATCATCACCCATCAAACGCCTCAAAACTTCGATATAATATGTGCCACTGACTGTTTGACCAGTTGGAACGAATTCTCTATGGGTAATTCCCTAGCTATACCGAAGAATGTTACTAGCATTGTTTTGATTTTCGATGGAACTTTTCTTGTTTTTTTAGCCTGTGTTTCAGCCACCCACGAAACATTTATACCACTCAAAAACTTGTATTCTACCCATACAATTATCGCCATTAACTTACTGCATCGATTTGAACGTTTCTGTTTCAGATTTACCAAGCTTTGCGTTAACTATGCTCTTTGTTCCATGTTAAAATTTCTACTTCAACTAAAATATTGTTTCACAAGAAATGTCATAACTTTTTTATTTGTCAACCAAATGCAATGAAATTTTTACAGACGATAGAGAAAATATCAAGCTTCAAAATTCTTGTTCGATCACATAGATCGTCCCACTGGTTATTGAGATATGGTTTGAGTCCGGAATATTAATTGTCGCACTGTGTATGTATAACATCTCTCTATGTATATAATATAGCAAATTTTATGTATTTATATGACGCATTTTTAACAAAAACTCTATAAATTTTGATGTTGTATAATCGAATCAACATGTTTTGAATTGTTATTAAACAGAATGTTAAAAACCAAAATCCAAAACTTTAACAATTCTTTGGAATGTTTCCAAAAAAAAAACCTCCTATGGTTCTATTGCGTCAGTTCGATCATTATATATTTTTTTTTATTGTATTGTATTGTTATATGTAATATTGTAAAATAAATATCATGTAAATTATAAATAACATTTTTTTTTATTATATATTCTAGATTGTCTAGAATAGACTATCTTTTATTTATATAGATTGTCTTTTATTTATGTTTATTAAAACTATAAAATTATTTTATTGAAAAATAAATATAATATACATTAAAATTGTCAAGACGCCAGACTATATACAGTGTGTCCCAGGACAAATCACCTTACAAAGCCGAATACCACCTAATGCTGGGAATATTTCCAGCAATTAAAATCGTTCAGGAACAGGGGGGGGGGGGGGTTTCAAACTTCAACCGCAAACCGAGTTACAGGGTGTTAAAAAAAAAGTGTATCTGTACATATTTGTTATTCTAGCTTGGTTTAGAAATTATAAGTTAAGGATTACATGGTATTCGGCTTTGTAGGGTTGTACTGGGACACACTGTATATGTAAACTCATATATCATA
Organism: Dilophus febrilis; assembly: GCA_958336335.1. NCBI lineage: Eukaryota > Metazoa > Arthropoda > Insecta > Diptera > Bibionidae > Dilophus > Dilophus febrilis. The sequence continues at coordinate 43,432,234 of OY284471.1, read as the reverse complement.
CCAGAAATAAAATAATAATGTATAAAATATAAAATATTATAAAATATTGTAAAACACCATAATATTGGAAGAAAGTTGAATTGTTTCCTATTATAAAAATGTTAAAACTTTTAAATATTGTGTCGAATTCTTTTCTGTTTACTGCAAATAATACAAGACATTATATTTGTGTACATTATATTTGGTATTGATATTGATGGCCGCATGAAATTCATTTTGAAATGCCATTGAAATATATTTATATACCAAATATATAGTCTGTATTTTTGCACCATTGCTATATATATTGCGCCTATAACTCTGGTGTAAATGTTAAAAATGCCAACCTAAAATTCTAACGAAATTTTGGGGTCGTGAGTTTTTTGGAATCCTACTGAATGCATAAAATATGTTTTGTGTTTTCGGTTATTTTTCGAATCTGAATTTTAACACAGAGTTGTATATTCCGCTTGGGGTTGGTAGTACGGCTAATTACCGACAACGTAAAAGCCACAAATTAAGAAACTAACAACAGAAGACTGTTGTTGACCAGATAAAAAACCAGATTGTTGGTTGTATAGCGAAAAATTTATTTTTATTTTCTATATATATTGCCTAAATAATACCAGAGGTTTATTTATAAAACAATAATAATGTAACGTAATTGAATAACGAAAATATATGGAACAATAAGAAAAAAAGTTTTATATATATAAATATATATCCGGATAATATATGACCGATATACCCTAAAGTGAGAATAAAATTTATTTTTATTTAAGAATATATAAATAAAATATAAATATAAACTATATATAATGATATTTTTTCACAGAAAACTTTTCTTTAATTGACTTGAATTCTTTTTCGAATATATACATTTTCAATATAGAAATATCTAAAATAATCGAATACCTTTGTTAATAACTTTGATGATGATGATCTATATTTACCTGAAAACTTTTACGCTTATATAACAATAACACAATATATATATATTTTTATTTTAAATTTTTCAAATGTAAAAAAAAAAAAAACCATTCAACCCTATTATAATGAAGTTTCTCTTCATCACATAACAAAGGAATGCAAACTATATATGTACATACAAAAAGTGATGGCCTTTTTCTTTTTAACATTCAATTACAATTGATTCCATTTATATACTTGAACAAGAATTATGTATATATATATCACGTAAAAAGTAATATTATCCTTTTTATTTACCACGTATCTAGTATATTTTATATATTTATCTATTCTTGATTATAATGACTAATATAAAAAAGGAGTCTAACAAAAAAAAAAAAATCAAAAATAAATAGAAAAAAGAACAATATTGTAAAAATATAATAATAATAGGTCTATATATTGAATTTATTGTGAGATTTTACCCACAATCAATATATTATTTTATTTATTAAAAAAAAAACTGTTTTACTTTGAATTTTCTATAAAATCTAAATATATATGGCACACACGTCGCATATTCACATAAAGTAATATATTTAAAAAGATAAAAAAAAAATTTTACCGTAGTTTCATCTTTTATTGTTACTGCATCGGGTTTAGCAGTTTGTTTTATATATGGGTATTCTGTTGTTCGCCTTAAACTAACAATTCTTATTGTATTAATGTTTATAAATAAAACGCATGCTTACAGAGTGTTTATACGCCTATCTGATTCTATTAACTCTATATTAACAAATAATACACATTTTACAAAAAAAGCTAAAGAATTTTTGTTTTTTTAGTTTTGCAAAAAGCAAAACAAACAAAATATTCAACCATATTCAACCTATTAGATAAAACAAAATTGTATATTCAAAATTATATTGTATTTATAAAAAAAAAAAATAAAAGAGAAATCGTTAAATAGTCGCTGTCAAAGCTTTTTTCATTTTAATACAAAATATATAATTATCTTATATTTACATGCATATATATATTATGTTATGTTATATCAATATATACAATATTATAATGATTATAATAACCAAAATAAATAAATATATAAACATTTATATATACATTATAAAAAAAAAAAGATAAACAATTAAAAAGACATTGGTATATACAATTGAATAACTCTAAATATATGTATAAATTTTTAAAAAGCTTAAATAACAATCATATTTAATAATAAATATGTATATATACACATCATATAATAAAATAGAATACATACTAAAATATATTATTCATTATATATAAAGGTATATACATGTATATTGTATATATATAGATATCCATAAAATCTGTGTACATAAACAAAGGATAATCAATCATTATGACATTTATATTATGTCATTTTGAATAAAAGTTTTCTTTGATGATCCCGTGTCTATATATCTATATATATATATATATATCAACAAACACAGAAATTTGTGTTTAACCACTTGTAATCTACGGTACGGACGCTGGTAAAAGTCACTTATTAGTTTAGTTTTCCCAATCAAATCTAGAGGTTATATTATACAGATAGATCTCATTCGATTTACTAAAGTAATGCTTTTCATGAAATGCCGACGGCAGACGACGGCAAATGTCAAATTGAAAATACATGCATTTCAATGGCGGTGCTTTTTATGATTATTGGACGGCGGACTGACGGCGGACATTGATATTTTTTCTTCTATTGCCGTCGGCTGACCGTCGTCCAAACTTCATTTTTCATTTTATTTACATTTTATTTAATTTTTATGATTTAATTTCATAATAATAAAATATCCAGTTAATTTACAAACTAATAAAAAATGGAATTATTTAACAGCAATTGGTATTTATTATTAAATTTCGGTTTTTTTATCCAGGCAAAATAAATTTCAGAAAAAGCACATTTTTTTTTATATCACAAATATCATATTTGTGATAAATAAAATATTTTCATAGAAATCGAGGCTTAACCAATTCATTTGACATATTTCACATCTTATATGGATTAAATAAGGAAATTGTAAACATAAAATTTAAATGGTTATAGATTCTTGTGCTTCTATAGGCATTGATATATGTTTTATTTTCTTTTATTCTATTTAAAAAGAATTTATTTTATTAGATTTTAGGTTTTTTTTTTTTATTGTCGATTTTATTTCTAATATTTGTGTATATTTATCACGCACGACCTTTGTATTTGTATCTATATCTATATATTTATATCGATTTTGATTTTATATATATATATATGTAAATATAAAATAATAATATTTTCATTTGAGAAGTTTTTATTACATGTTTATAAATCACATCACATCTCGCAATGAATATAATTTAATATTATATTATATTGTATTGTTGTGTCAAATGTGGTCGGATATACTCGTAAAGAATAAAACGAAAAAAAAAAGATATTGTTAAAAAAAATCCCGCGTATACAATTTTCCATATAATAAAAATTAGATAATTTACCTATATATAACATATATGTATATTAGAAAACCATATTTTTTTGATAGCATGCAAAAATCATCTCATGAAAAATCAAAATTTCGATTTTTCTTCCTAATAACGGGGGGTTGGGGGCTTGGGGCGTTTGGACACCCCCCTTAATTTTCAACGTAGAACAACTTTCTAATACATCATAACACATGTTTTCATAGAGATTTAGCGAATTTTCGCACATTTTCCAATAGATGGACGATCCCCATTTGTGGCAAAATTCCCCATGGGACCCCCACATGTTATTACATTTTTTTTAACTACACGTCACGCGCTTCAATATAGGCGAAAAAAAAATATAGGTTTACATTTGATTTTCCAAAGTTGATATCCGTTGGGGGGAGGAAGGGGTTAACATAAAAATGTAGCCAAATGGAATCCAGTGAGGGTCCACTAACATCATATTAGTGATATTAACTCCAATGGTTTCGAAGATATTGGCTGGATAGCGTTAGCTGGGACACCCTGTATAGTATAATTTCGATTTATATTAATAATATATTAATACGTAAATGGTTTTGAAATTTCATTCAATATATCTACAGAGTACAGACAAACAAAAACGGCTTGATATTTACACGATTTGCAAGGTTTATAGGTTATTATTAGATAATATTTTTTTTAGTCTTCTTATTTATTTATATATGAATCATAATAGATTATGTATATATATATATATACATAAGGCAATGTTTCATTTAAAAAATTCACACCAATTACTGCGTTGATATGTAAAATAATGAAAAAAAAAAAATCCACGAAAAAGGATAACAAAATAATGTATGTATATAATATATACTTTAACGCTATAGCCTGATGAGTTGACAAACCTTTTAACTTTTAACATCAGAACGAAACGAATTGAATAAGTGATGTACAATTTCCATGCAATATCCCATCCACTATCAAATTTAGATAATATATTTTTACCTTGATATTCATCATCATCATCATAATGTTGCGATTGATGTATAAGTTTAAGTGTCGATTACTTCAAAATTATATGTAAGATCGCAAACAGATGATTAAATTAATCATTTGTGGGCCACGGGATTTTGTTAATTTGATGCTTTTACCGCGATTCTGCATAATTTTTAGCTGTTTGATCCATGGGAAAACACATGGGAAAATATGGAACTCTGTGTGAAAATTCAGATTTGAAAATCTCCCAAAAAACCGCACCATAAAAACCAAAAAAAAAAAAACATTTTATACCTTCCAAATATTATATGTCCAGAGGATTTTAAAAAACCCAACACTCTAAATATTTTGGTTTACATTTTATATCAACTACATATATATTCACAACAGTTGTATTACATTTTGATTAGTTTTGCTTTCTGATGTTCTTTTTTTCCTATTATATGATCCTTTATTGTTATAAAACAATTTTATGATTCTTTATTGTTATAAAAGAGATTTATAAAAGAACATATATTTATTATGTGTATTTATATATATATATATATGTATATTTATACATAAAAATAATCAATTTTAAACGCTTTAATGATATATATTTTCCCAGAAAAATTGAATTCTAGACTAGTTGTGGATTTAAAATATATATTTTTCAAAAAAAAAATAAAATAAATAAAAGATCTTCCATCAGGTACATATTTGGGTTTATTCAGGCCTCAGCGTAGTTAAATATCTACGGAGATATTTCGTTTAACCACGTTTTTCGCATTCAGAGCCCATAAATTATCTATACGATAATGAATAAATTAACATCACCTTTTCGATGCGAAGTAAATTATCCACGCTTAGGTATCTATGGAGATATTATTATTCTATATATATCTATATCAATGCACGATATTTTCATTTGATTTATTTAGTACAGTATAATGACTGATTATTGGCGATATTTGGCATGCAATAGTACAATCACAATTTTTAATTATTAATTTTAATATTTATGTACAATTATAATAATTATTTTGTTAAATAAAATAACAAATAAAAAATATTTCATCAAAAAACAAGAAAAAAAAATATGGAAAAAAAATGTTTGTGAGTAGTTTTATGGTAGAAATCGATTACAATTTTCCAGTTGCTCAATAAAACGAAACTAAATTTAGCGAAAATACCGAACACATTAAAAAAAAGACATGCGATTTTTATATGTGGAAAGAAAAAGAAAAAAAAAATTTTTTGTGTTCGTTTTATTTTTGTTCTGTGTAGCCAAATATAAATGATTGTTTTTTTTTCCTTATAAAAAAAAAAGTAAACAAAAGCGCTATTATAGTTATAGATTATTTTAAATTGTGATCGCTGAATACCAGTTACCAAATATCTTCAATATTTTTCTTCGTAGGTATTTTTCACCGTGGATAAATTTATATTTAATCACGTTAATTTTAGTACGTATAAGAATTGATACAATTAGTTATAGGTATAAAATTATAGGTATAAAATCTTTTGCTTTTTTTTTACATTTCTATATATTGGCATTATTAGGTATTTTGTGATCATCTAAAACTATAAATAGTATCGAAATGCGCTTTATTATTATAAACGAAGATATATTATTTCAATTTTATTTTTTTTTTTATTAGCATTAAAAATTTAAAATAAACTTATTATTCAAATTCATTGTATTTCATAATACTTCATATATAAAAAGGAAAAAATAAAAATCAAAAATAGATAATAACGTAAAATTTAGAGAAAATTACATTATTTTTTTAATTCATTTCATTACAATATTAAATTGTAAAATGATTATAAATATATATATAAAATTATTCTTTTTAATTTATATCAACCATATTTTATATTAATTGTTCTAATATATAAATTTTCAATAATTAATTCAACATTTTGTATATAATTCAATTTTAAAATCTAAATTTATAAATACACATACACATAGGATTGAATGAATTATTGATTTTAAAATTTTATTTAGTCATCATTAATATATATATTTAGATAATAAAATTTATTACATATATGTATTGTCTTGTTCACGTGCAGGCGTAGTGTAGTGAAGTGAATTATGAACTACGTTCATATATCAGTGTTCACGTGGTACCGTAGTATTGTAATTCATAACCTCTAATTTTGTGTTTATTTTTGGCGGTAGAATGAAATTTTTTTTTTCATTCAATTATTATCTTTAATACTTTGCTGTAAATAATTATTTAATTATTTTTGTAATATTTGTTAATTATTTTTATAAATCTTTAATAAAATACGCCAAAAATTAGGGATTATATAATGACTACACTACGAAATCTGTTCACGTGGTGCGTAGTGGATTTTCAACTTCACTACGAACCGCCAAAATCAAACGTAGTACATAATTCACTATGCATCGTGTTCACGTGGTAGATTTACAAGTACGCTACACTACATTACGCCTCCACGTGAACAAGCTATATGTATATTAATTAAACGCAGGTATATATATTTTTTTAAATGCCGAAATGTGTGTATAGTCGAATATAATTATATAATAATAATATGAAGAAAAGAAAAAACCCCAATGATTAATTTATAATTACTATATATATATATATATGCATTTTTGTTGTTTTTTTTTTATTTTTATCAATAAATAAATAAATTAAATATATTTTATATAATAAATAAATAATTTATATATATATATTATAAAAAAAAACAGTTTTTATTTTTATTTATTTAAATAATTAAAAGTAAACATTTATATATAACCAAAAATATTAACGATAAATATTTTATGAAAAATGAAAAAATAAAATAAATAGATATTGTGCGACTATATTTATATTATTTTTTTTTTTTTTTTATATTTTTGTATATTATTATTTATTTATAAACAATATATGTAATATGGAAATAGAAAAAAACAAATGTAATTTATAAAAATAAATATATAATAACCTACTTACCATATCATATTATTTATATACATATATATGGAAATTAATATGAAATCATTCCTATATATTTATCCCTATATATTTTTTTATTATTATCATCGCATCATTGTCATTATCACCACACATACAATATCGTCATCATCGTTTTTTTTTCAATCAACAATATACATAATATAATAATATATATATATATATGGTTTAATTTCATTATAATGGGATATTTATTTGTTTTTCCCCATAACATAATATAACTTTTTTTTTTTTAAAAATAAAAGAAAAATAATAACAACAATAAATAATAATATATATGTTTATTTATCATCGTTGTCGTCGTCGTGGTCGTCCACTTATACAGGAAACTATTTGAATGTAATATTTGAAACTATTTGAATGTAATATAGGGTAGAGTGGAGCTGGTTTAGCCGTTTAGTACATTCGCATTCAAATGCAGCACTTTTTCAAAAGCACTGAGATATCTCAAACAAAGAACAAAAAAAAAAATAATTTTCTCAAATTAACATTAAATAATTTGGGAAACATTTTAACGTGTAGTTTCCAAAAAAAAAAAAAATAATAATAAAAAATGTGCCTTCCAGAGAAATCATCAGAACCTGCCCCATCCTACCCTATATTTCTAATATTCAAATTCAATAATATCAATATAACTTTATTCCTTATAACATTGGATTCATATATATATATATATATATATACATGTGGACATAAAATGTGCGTGATCTTTTGATTTAAAATCCCTTCAATTATGTTTAAAATAAAAAAATAAAAATAAAATTATATATATATATATATATATATATAGAAATATTGAAAAATAAATTTTGTAAAAATAATAAAAAATAAAACATACAGTGCCAGTCAGTCAATTTATAAATGTTCATAGAAACATTGTTCATTGTATAGAATGTTTCCGCAAGTCCACAAGTAAAAATGTCAATATTTGTAAAGATTTTTTAATTTATATACGATAAGAATTTTTATTATGAACTTTTTATTCTGTATAAGAATTAAATATCCATATATATATATTTTTTTTTTATTTCATTAAATCATTCGTTCGATTCATATAATAATGTTAACACTATATTGTTATATCGGATAACATATATACAGGTAATATATTTATTGTATTGTACTGTACTGTATCGTAGTCCGTAATATACGGACCATGCATGTGTTTATTTTTTTTTTTTTTTTTTGATATTCTAAATTAATTTACAAACATTTTATTCATTTTTATATTATTTTAAATTGTGTGTTGATATAAATATTAAATGATCATGGTCATTGTTGTCTATATTTACATGATGATTAGACATTTGTTGCTTTTCCCACATATTTAATAGTGGTTACACAATGTTACTGTATATATATATATATATATACCATATACGATGTGTGTTTTATTGTTTGTATATAAACTATATATATATACCATATATTTATTTATAGATATATACTTACGTATATGGAAATTGATACAATATGTAAAGTTAATAAATATGGTATACATATATAGAAATTACTATATAAAAATATATTTTGAAAATGTTTTGGAATGAAAATGTTTCTCTATATAAATTTAATAATAAAATACAACAACATTATTGCATATTATAGTCAATAATAATAATAATAATAATATTATAAAAGGTGATTTTTTAGCTATTATATTTTTGGCAACACTCTGGTTTTGAACAGCTGACGCACGTTTCGTGTTTTGTTTCACTGTCAAACATCTTCAGTTTGGTCTATAATTTAACCATGAATCGTCTTGCTCGAACGAACAACGCTTGCAAATTATTGAATTTTATTTTTATCAAAATGCGTGCTCTGTTAAGAAAGTTCATCGCGACGAAATTGTGTTCAGCGACGAAGCTCATTTTGGCGGCTCAATGGGTACGTAAATAAGCAGAATTGTCGATTTTGGAGTGAATATCAGTCAGAAACTACCAATGCAACAGCTACCAATGCATCCAGAAAAAGTCAGAGTTTGGTGCGGTTTATGGGATGGTGGCATCATTGGACCGCGTACTTCTTCAAAGATGATGCGAATCGTAACGTAACTGTGAATGGTGAGCGCTACCGTGAAATGATATCCAAATTTTTTTTGTCCAAAATGCAAGAGCTTGATTTGCATGACATGTGGTTTCAACAAGACGGTGCCACATGCCACACAGCACGCGCAATAATGGACTTATTAAGAGGCGAGTTCGGTGAACATTTTATTTCACGTTCGGGACCGGTCAATTGGCCGCCGCCTAGATCGTGCGATTAAACGCCTTTAGACTATTTTTTTTGTAGGGCTATGTTAAAGCTCATGTCTATACAGACAAGCCCGCTTCAATTGACGCATTGGAAGACAACATTGAACGAAATGTTGGAAAGAGTATGTCAAAATTGTACTAAGCTGATAAACCATTTGAGGCGCAGTCAACATTTGTCAACATTTGCATGAAATAATCTTCAAACATTAAATTATATATGGACCGTACTATCGATTCAAATAAAGATTTCATGCATTTTTCTGAATTTTATGTGTTTTTTTATAGCTGTTAAAAAATCACCCTTTATATATTTTTATTGTCAGTCATAATAATTTGATATACAATATATATTTTCTTTATACCAGGAATCATATATTTAATCGAAATATACCTGCATTCATCGTACATATGTTTTTTTTTCTATCAATATATATATATTACATTACATATTTATTGATTAAAAAAATAAATATATTTTTCAATATTTAATATACTTATAATTAATATTTTAAATGATTTTGTAAAGTTGTTTACCCCATTATTATCATCATTTATTATATTATAGTTTTTATATTTATTTATTTAGTATATTTATTTAGTATTTGTATATATACTCTATATATGGTATGTGCGGTTTAAATCAATATAAATAAATAAATATACAAGATATGATGATTATATAGTTCGTAAAATTAAATGTTGTTTTTTGTTTTTTTTTTTTCAATATTTATTATTTAATTGAAGTTATAGTTCAATATTAAATTTTATATATATAGATATATGCGGGATTTGATCATGCAAAATTAATTATATAGCAATAATATAATGATATAACAATTTTGTTTTGTATATATTTTAAAATGTATATATATGTATATTAATTGAATAAATTTATATATAAATGAATCAAAAAGGGAAAACAAAAAAAAATATTAAAGTGAATTAGGTGATCAAAGATAAATAATAATGGATATCTATGCAGGGAAAGTATATATTGTAATTGTGATGGTATTATGTGCGAGTTTTTGGAGACCATTTTTGTAGGGCATGAAAAATACAATCGAAATATAGGTTGTTAAAAAAAAAACTTGTTTTACAGGGTGAAATTTTTTACAAAGAAAATCGACTTTTCTGAAGAATTTAAAAAAATTTTAATTTTCTGATTTTGAGTGTCAATATCTCCGAACGGAAGGTATATATTAAAAATTTTCACAATTAAAGATAAATCAATTAGCTATTAACTTAGTGTTGACTGATTATCCTCGGTTCAGTAGTTTAAAAGTTACAGCTTAATTACTGAATGTATATTTTTCAATGAAGGTCAATTTTCAATCTGCTCTAACTCGGCAGGGGGGTTGAAGTAGGGGTAGACTCCCCTCCTGATGCGATTTTTTGCTGGAAATAGTCCCATAGGATTACGTGGTATATCCGTTTGTACTATATTAAATTGGACACACCCAGCATATATACTTCAAGGAATATAAGGTTTAAGGGACGAAATTAAAAAAATGTATATATTTTAAAAAATAATCATAAATCACCACTCTAGCCAGAGATTTTAATTTTGTATACATATAAATGCCATGTAGTTGTAATTGTTCGTGTTCTATTTTTTGTCAACATTTCAATGAAAAGAAGGAATCGATCTATTTTTAGTGTTACTCTTATATCATATATATAAGCCGCGTTCCATTAAATTACCAGGAGTAGGTAAGAGTAGAAAAGAGTAGATGCTTTCTACTCTTATCTACTCCTACCTACTCTTGGTAATTGAATGGAACGCAACTATTCTTTCATCCATCATATACATATACAATAGACAAAATGTTTATTAATATTTTTTGCGTTTCTGTATTAGTCTATATATACAAGATAAAGACTATTCTTCAGTCACTGACGACGGAAAATCGATCATAACAACGACTTTCGTTTATGCTATTGAGATTTTTTCAAAGTATTTTTAGATTCAAATTTAAAATAATAAAACAAAATGTATGGTGTGTCGAATCCTGGTCACAGATACAAATAACCACACAAAAAAATTGAGAAAAAAATTTACTAATATAAACACAAAACGAAACCGGATTGACAATACAATTTACAATGCATATAAGAATGAGTACAATAACAATTTTTATATTTTGGTCATTTGAAATGGTACTTGGTACAGTCTCATTTCATATAGCACTTTTGATAGAATATGATAAATTGAGAGAATCTTTAAAGTCACATTAATTTTGACGATTAACAGCATTGCGGAATAGTGTTTGAATCTGGTATATACAAAAAAAGAAATATAAATAATTTTTAGTGGCATTTGTGTGTAATAAAAAAAAACATTTAGTGTTTATTAAAAGTGATTTAAAAATTAGAAGTCTCCGCATATTCTTTTTATTAATTTAATTTTTTCATTAATTAATTATTATTTGCACATTATTTTAATGTTTAATAAAAAGTTTATCATAATTTATAACAATGTTTTTTTTTTTAATATTTTTTGTATTGTACGACGAGGATGATTTGTTTGTTTTCCTTTTTCATATTGTTTTTTTTTTTTTTTATAAAATGTCAAAGATATTTCGCTCAAAAAAAAGTATTAGTTTAAGTAATGATGATGATGATAGTCTTTCTTTCTAGTCTTGTTAGGAAAACTTTTCCTTTACAAATTTCACAAAAATAGTCACATAGAGATTTTTCTTCCCACCAAAATTTTAAACCCGATTTTTAAAACTAGTTTTTTTTTGAAAGGTAAATAAAAAAAAATTGTTTTATTTTTAAATGCGCCTGGAAAACATTTTATATACATACACAAATTATATATACATATATTTTATTAAGTATATTGTAGTATTGGTTTCCACTCGAAAAAAAAATGGATTTTTTCCCCTAGTCCCTCAAAAATGTGACAGAAAAACCGGACAAAATATCTAAAAAAAAAAAGCTTAGTGGGAATGGTTATAAGAAAAATGATATTATGAAGAATATAGTTTTTTATAGATAAAAGTAAAACTTAAAAACCACGTGTTTTATTTATTGAGAGCATACGCAAGGTTTTTTTAATTTCTGAAATTTTGCTTCTGTTATTCAAAATGGGGCGAATTTTTTACTATAGTGAATAAATCGGAATCAGTTAAGTATTGATATGAAATAAATATAATGGAATTTGACAATTGTATAAATGCTTATACCCTTCTATGAATATATGTATATTCTATTTCCTATATAATATAATTTGATTTGGTGTCCAAATTGGCAAATAAGAAAGTGTAATACATAAAATATTATATATATATATATATACAGAATTTGATAGATAATTTGTGAGATCATTTATTTATTTAATAATTATGTGAATATCTGGTCATATTTTACTAATATCAATATATAAACGTTTCAGATAAACGTTTACAATATATATAATATAATATATAGCTTAAAAAATATATTATTTAAAAAGAATTTTATAAAAATGACGTCTGCGGCTTTTATTTTATATATTTTATTTGTGTCTCTATTTATTTTTATTATTATATAATATTTGTATACATTATTTTTAACAATAAAAAATAACAAATAATATATATTATAATAATAAATAAATAAAAATAAAATATCATGATGAAAGAGTTTATTATATATATATATATATATTGTTAAATAAAACACGCGTTTATGTTTTTTTTTGGTACAAATAATTTAAATATATTTTTTAATTCTCGTAATTATTATATATAAATACAAATAATTTTGAAAATATATTTTTTGATGATGATAATTTTCGTGTCTCATATAATTCTAGACAATGCGCTTTTTGTATAGTTAATATATAATATTTGATGCAATTGATAATTGAACGAAAAAAAGCGTATTAAATGTTTTTTTTGATTTCTTCTATAAAATTAATGCGATTTTGAATATATGCTTTACACCTTCATCAAAACGTTGATCGTATAATTAATAAAATTTCTATTATAGATCAATATGAAGTTATTATTATAACTCTATTAGCTTGTTCACGTAGAGGCGTAGTGTAGTGTAGCGTACTTGTAAATCCACCACGTGAACACGATGCGTAGTGAATTATGTACTACGTTTGATTTTGGAGGTTCGTAGTGAAGTTGAACATCCACTACGCACCACGTGAACAGATTTCGTAGTGTATGTATTCATTATATAATCCCCAATTTTTGGCGTATTTTATTAAAGATTTATAAAAATAATTAACAAATATTACAAAAATAATTAAATAATTATTTACAGCAAAGTATTAAAGATAATAATTGAATGAAAAAAAAAATTTCATTCTACCGCCAAAAATAAACACAAAATTAGAGGTTATGAATTACAATACTACGGTACCACGTGAACACTGATATATGAACGTAGTTCATAATTCACTTCACTACACTACGCCTGCACGTGAACAAGACATATATATAATCACTGCAACAAAAAAAAAAAAAAAATGGCGTCAATTTAAAAGAAGTTAATCTTATAAATCTCGCAACTTTTATTATTGTTAACAAAAAGAAAAATTGTGTGTTAGAAAACAATAAGCTATACAAATAATATATATATAATATATTGATTAATTCAATTATTCAGATATCCCTATAAATGTTTCCCTATAAATCCCTATAAATAACTATACACTAATATTATAACGTATCGATCGTTTTCATTTAAATTTCAATGCTTATTTATTATTGCAATGTAGGTGATTGTTATATTATCTAAAAAATTCTATCTATACAATTTTCCAATAAATAAACGGGAAAAATATATTAAAAATAACAATCAATTGTAAAAAATAAAAGTAGAGGTAAATAAATATATAAATATTATTATAATATATTTTGTTATAATGAACACCATGAAGATTGTTTAACTTTTGTTATTTTATATATATATGTAATACAAATAAAAACACTACCTATAGTAGTGATGGGTCGGATCTTTATAGTAACGAGGATCAATATACTCGTTATAAGAATAAATCACGAGTATCACGCGGATCTGATTTTTACGGATCTTACGAGTCTTATTTTTTTTTTGTATTTGTATTGAATATAACCAATATAACACTTTCGATACCCAATATATATTATGATCCAGTTCAGTCAGATACAACAGTGTTTGTTGAATAATGAATGAATGAATGGATGAATGAACGAGAATTGAGAAAATACCAAATTTGAGCTTGAGGTGAATTTTTTGTGTATATATATGTATATCATTTTTTTTTTTTTTTTGGGATTTGGATGCGCTTTCGTTTGTTTTGTTTGTTTTTGTTACCTCTATCTCTTTCATATAATATATACATATAGGATCCGCGTAGATCCGTAGTACCGAGTATGCGAGATCCGGATCTTTTTAGAATCCGATATACAAATCAAATCTACAAGATATTCGGATTCGATATAACGAATATACGAAAAAATTGGATTCGCCCATCACTACTATACCTATAGCTAAGATATGTTTTTTTTTTTCAATTTAAAAAATAATTGACTCGAATTCGAATAAATAAATAAATAAATAACAAAAATAAAATTTAAAAAAAGTAATGTATTATCTATTTGACTCAAACTTCTGCTAAATTTTATATCTATTTTATTATTTTTAAAAACCAAATATTATTTATCATTTTTTTTTTTTCGAACAAAAGGACAAAAGGACAGGATAACCAAAAAAGAAATTGTGCATGGTATATATTGTAAATATATACAAATCGAAGAATATATAATAAATTACTGTTATTTTTTTTTTTTAAATTTGTTTTTGTATGGCAGTTTTATGGACAGTTTTTAATAATAAAAGTGTAATGATTCAATTCCGAAAAAAAATAAAATCTATATTGCGGTATGCCATTTACATACATTTATAGATATATATATATTTATTTATTTTCATATAACCGATCCACTCCACTCAGGGTTAAACCGGCGATTTTCTTTTGAATTATTTGTAAATCTGATCATAATATACATGCGATTTCTGTCAGTGGATTACTTTACATATCCACACTATTACACTTTTATAGGGCACTGCTGCCTTACATCTATAAAAATGTTTTATATTGTATTTGTATACGCAATAATTGTATATATTTATAAACAGAACAAAATAAAAAGAATTATATGTGAATTATATTGTTAACCATCATATTTCAATGTGTGTGAATACAATAATATATTAATAATATATACAATGCCCTTTGTCGGTTCAATTCAAACATATATATCAAACACATATTGACTATATATATATATAATTGAAATAAACATAAATATTAATACTATAGTTGTCTTTATATAAAAAGATTATCGTATATAAAAAGGATCGTATATAAAAAGGATCCGTTTAAAAAAAAATGGTATAAATTGGTATGTATAGAGATGACTTTATTATTCCGTAGAAAATCGATAAATATTATATTTTCTTTTATATCCTCGATTGTACCTAAAACATATAACCCACAACCAAAGTATTGTTTTTTTTTTATATAAAGCATAAAATACTAAATTATTGTTATTTATAATAACATATATGTTTATTAAATATTTTTAACTATATATTAGGTTGTCTAAAAAGTATTGATAATTTTTTTTTACAAAACTCAAACGATTTTTTTATATATTTAAAATGAACTTTATTAAACCAAATATGCGCCGTTTTGATCGATGACCCTTTGCCATTTTTCTGGTAAAGACATTATCCCATCACTGCGTAGAACTTCTGTGTTTTCTGGGCAAAAAACTGATCCAAGTGCATTTTGCAGTCCCAGTCTGCGGAATTTAATTTTAAACCATTAAGGGAGTTCTGCAGAGACCGGAACAAATGATAATCTGAAGGTGCAAGGTCCGGGCTATATGGTGGATGCATTAAAACTTCCCGGCCAAACTCTCTCAGTTTCTGCCGAGTCATCAAAGATGTGTGTGGTCTGGCGTTGTCATGATGGAACACAACACCCTTTCGATTGATTAATTCTGGACGTTTTTTTTTTTAATCTCGTGCTTCAATCTTGTTAATTGTTGACAATAGAGATCGGAATCAATGGTTTGACCGGGTGCTAGTAATTCATAATGAACGATTCCTTTCCAATCCCACCAAACAGACAGCAGCATTACCTTTCTTGGTGTTAATCCAGGTTTTGCTACTGTTTTAGGAGCTTCACCCTTCTTGGACCACGATCTTTTTCGTACATTATTATCGTATGTGATCCATTTTTCATCACCTGTAATCATTCGCTTTAAATGCTTTAGATGACTCGATTTCGTTCCTTTTAAACAGCGTTTCGCAAATGGAAATTCGGTTCATTAAATTGTTTTGTGTTAATTCATGTGGTACCCAAACATCGAGCTTTTTCTTGTATCCAGCCTTTGTCAAATGGTTTAAAAGTGTTTGGTGATGGATGTTTAGTTCTTTAGCGATATCATGACTGCTAACGTGTCGATTTTCTTCAATTTTTGATATGATTTCATTGACTTTTTTTTCAGTGATTGGTCGACCAGAACGCCAGAAAATTACCGGAACGAAATCGAGCAAACCATCTATAGGCTGTTAATTTTGATAAAGTTCCTTCACCGTAAACTGCACAGTTTAGATAAATATAAGTTCCAAAATATATAGATAATAAATCGATTGATAATAATAACATTCTACGACGTGATTGCGAAGTACCTGAATATCCTGAGACATCATTTGGATCCTCCGAATATATACGAATCATTAGATTATTACAGAATTACAGATTATTAGATGATTCAGGAGCAATTTTGTAGAATCTTGAAAATTTATAGAATTAATTTTATATATTTAATTAAAATCACACACATAGGTGTTGAGGTATATTGACTATAATATATATATATATAAAATATATAATTTAATTCTACTTAATATATTATTTATATATATATAACATATAGTTCTCTATATATTGATTATTCATATATTTTTATAATTTTAATAATATTATGAATATCATAATAATTATATATTCATTTATTTTCTTTTTCGTATATTCATATATGTATACAATAATACAATAATTATATAATATAATAAACCTCAAACACAAAAATATCATAATATATACGATAGCTGATATATTAGATAGAATGCAATGAAAGTGTCCCGCTATGATATAGCCACTGTGTATAATTATATATATATTTATTCTATAATATACTTTATTCAAATTCAAATATATATATATATATATTTATAATCCAAAAAAATAATATAGTTATTATATAAAATATTTAAATTAAAATGAAAAAAAAAAAAAAACATGCAACCTTTCATCACCACTGAAGCAACCTCTAAAAAAACATATATATATATATATATAAGAATTAAATATATTTTATATAATACATCACTTTTTTTTTCAGGTGTTTTCCATAACAATAATGTTAAAATATATTATTCACATAACACGGTCGTATATAATTTTTACACATTTTTATTTAACCGAGAGCCGGATAATATATATATATATAAAAAGAAAAATTGATAGAAGCTTTTGTGCTTTTATGCTTAATTATATATAAAAAGGTGTATAATAAATTATTTGTCAGGTGATGATTTTTTTTTTTTTGGTTTGTATTAAATTTTGGTTTTTTGTTTATAGTTTTCTTATTTGTATATATATGCGGATTAATATATATTTGAATGATCATTTTAAAATACTGTATATGGAATTAAAATAAATAAAATACATTTTTTTTATCATTTATTTTTCTGATACACTTATATAATAAAAATATTATAAACAATAAAAATTATCGACCATTTTTATCTAAAAAATAAACATATATTTACCTAAACCTATTATATTGTATATATTATAAATGGTATAGTATATACTGAGAGTCCTTTTTATAATATATACACACTAACCTATATATATATATATATATAAATGATAATAAACATTTATATATATATATTTTGACATTTTCACATATGTAATACAAATTATATACAAATATTTTCCATATAAATATTGCACCCTTCTTCAATTATTTTGTATTACTTTTCAAATATATAAAATAAACTATATACATATATGTACATAGTGCGACAATTAAGATTCCGGACTGGTTCTAGGAAATACATTAAAAACACGATTTTTGAAATTTTATTGATTCAAATGCGTATTCCAGCTCATTTTGTGGTATTGCCTCTAGTGCGCGTACAGCATCTACTGTTTGAATGGTTTCAATATCCTAAAAAAAACATCCTTTCAATTTCATTTTATGTTTTGGGAACAAAGAGAAGTCACATGATGCTAAATCAAGTGAATACGGTAGATGATTTAACACACACAGATTTGATTTCGAGCCAAAAACTAACGAACAATAAGTGAAGTGTGACTTGGTGCATTATCGTGTAACAAACACCAACTATCTGATTCACGATATTCAGGTCTAATACGACGAATCCTGCCCATCAAACGCTTCAAAACTTCGATAGAATATGAGCCACTGACTGTTTGACTAGTTGGAACGAATTTTTTATGGATAATTCAGTTGCTATCGAAAAATGTTACGAGCATTGTCTTGATTTTCGATGGAACTTTTCTTGTTTTTTTAGCCTGTGTTTTAGCCATCCACGAAACGTTTATACCACTCAAAAAGTTGTGTTCTACCCATACAATTATCGCCATTAATTTCTTGCATCGATTTGAACGTTTATGTTGCAGATTTACCAAGGTTTGCGTTGAATTTAATGATTGCTCTTTGTTCCATGTTAAAATTTCTATTACTTCAACTAAAATATTGTTTCACAAGAAATGTTATAACTTTTTTATTTGTCAACCAAATGCAATGAAATTTTTACAGACGATAGAGAAAACATCAAGCTTCAAAACGCTTGTTCCATCACATAGATCGTCCCACTGGTTATTGAGATATGGTTTGAGTCCGGAATATTAATTGTCGCACTGTTTATGAATATATATATACAATATACATATATAAAACAAATTTTTAAACATGCGAATTTAACTGACACTTTGCTATGTATATATATATAGAATATATCAAACCAAACCCTATATATTCATATGCGTTGATGTGATGCTGAATTGCATATTATATTTATAAAGCAAAACATTTATTTATAAATCCTGTTTCCTTATAAAGTACTTAACATTATTATATACATAGGTTTTATAAACCATATATGCATTGAGATCATCAACATCGCAAATATATATATACATAATTCACCCCATTGACTTTTATTTTAAATAAACATTTATTGTACATGTATCAAGCGTTCAAACTTTTCAAATACGTGATTTGATATTATTTTATTTTGCGTGTATTTTATAAACAAATTGTATATCTTTTTATACGCACAGAGAAAAAATTTTCACCATTATTATTACTATTATTATTTTGATTCTGATTTCCATGTATGTATACATTGTGTATTTATATAAATAAATATGTATTTTGCCCCCTATTTATGTTATAAATATATATCCATATATTGCGCGGCTATAATTTTATTTAGAATAAAAAAAAAAAAAATTGTTTTGTGTAAATAGGACAAAAGCGAATCAAATTATGTTATACCATACTTTGATATAGATATATATTAATCGTATATATGGATGGATATATAGAGGTATAATAAATATTGTTATACGTATATCTAATAAGTTAAATTGTTTAAAAATAAATATATATACGTAATATAATGGAACCAAAATTTCATATATATGTGTATAGATTTGAACAATTGGTTTGTTTTGAAACAATTATTTTTTGTTTTATATATACACGTTGTACATACATTATATATAACATCAGGACAGTATATACAAATTACACATTTTGATCGTATATTTATTTGATTTAAAGGGTATATATAATAAACCTTCAATATATATATATGGTAAGTTTATATTATATATAATTATTAAATTTGGATTGGTTCGTATTGGTATATATTATAGAGTATCAATTTCTTTATATTTGTTGGTTATTATTTGTATATGCGTATATCAACATCTGACACATATTTTATTATATAATCTTATTTGCAAAATATAATTTTACATGCTGTTTTTAATGTTTATTGTAGGCAATTCAAGTCAGATAAAAATAGAAAGAGATACATAAATATGGTTAATTTTTTACTTATTATTGGGGGGTGAAATCGCTTCGTATATAATCCAGAATTGCGTAATTATTTACGGATGTTTCTGCAACCTGGAAATAAAAATTATATATATACAATTTTTCTTCAATTTTCCTTTTCAATTCAATTGTCGTCGCTATAATTCAAATCCTTGACCAGGAATTTGTTTTTGTTCTTTTTCTGATTTGAATTCACTGAACTACAAAGTCATCATTTATTTATCGCGCGATAAATGTGAATATTTTTGGTATATATATTGTTTGTGTCGGATGAATCCAAAGAGTAATATTAAATAGCAACAGAAAAAGAAATTTTCTTTTTTCTGTTACAGTTTCTGTTCTGTTTCTGTTCTGTTTCTGTTCTGTTTCTGTTCTGTTTCTGTTCTGTTTCTGTTTCTGTTTCTGTTTCTGTTTCTGTTTCTGTTTCTGTTTCTGTTCTGTTTCTGTTCTGTTTCTGTTCTGTTTCTGTTCTGTTTCTGTTCTGTTTCTGTTCTGTTTCTGTTCTGTTTCTGTTTCTGTTCTGTTTCTGTTCTGTTTCTGTTCTGTTTCTGTTCTGTTTCTGTTCTGTTTCTGTTCTGTTTCTGTTCTGTTTCTGTTCTGTTTCTGTTCTGTTTCTGTTCTGTTTCTGTTCTATTTCTGTTCTGGTTCTGTTCTGTTTCTGTTCTGTTTCTGTTCTATTTCTGTTCTGTTTCTGTTCTGTTTCTGTTCTATTTCTGTTCTATTTCTGTTCTATTTCTGTTCTGTTTCTGTTCTGTTTCTGTTCTGTTTCTGTTCTGTTTCTGTTCTGTTTCTGTTCTGTTTTTGTTCTATTTCTGTTCTGTTTCTGTTCTGTTTCTGTACTGTTTCTGTTCTGTTTCTGTTCTGTTTCTGTTCTGTTTCTGTTCTGTTTCTGTTCTGTTTCTGTTCTGTTTCTGTTCTGTTTCTGTTCTGTTTCTGTTCTGTTTCTGTTCTGTTTCTGTTCTGTTTCTGTTCTGTTTCTGTTCTGTTTCTGTTCTGTTTCTGTTCTGTTTCTGTTCTATTTCTGTTCTGGTTCTGTTCTGTTTCTGTTCTGTTTCTGTTCTGTTTCTGTTCTGTTTCTGTTCTGTTTCTGTTCTGTTTCTGTTCTGTTTCTGTTGTTTACGAATCCGTATTTTAATTCTGGTAAAAGCCAAAGGCCCTGATATGCGGCAGTCATCGTGCTTATATAGCTTATTAAAACAGTAATGATTACACTTTTTACATACAGAATCGGTTTTTGAATAATAAAAATATCAATAATTAATCGTTTTTTTAAGTCATCACATTCTGATGTGATTTTCTTGATATCCTTATATTTATATATATAAATATTTATTTCCAAATTTTTGCATTCCATACAGTGTTGATTTTCCAAAATGTAAATACAACCTAAAAAAATAAAAGAAAAATGAACTTATTTAATAATAACAATAATGAAAATATTTACATTTTTGTGTTCTTCTGTGTACAGAGATCGTATACACATTTAATTTCCGCATTGTTTGCACTTATATTTGTATTTATATAACTATATATATAGATTTTTCCATTTGTATTTTAAATAAATACAAATATATTAAATATACCCACAAAAATGGCTTCATCATATTTTATTTTCCCTAATTTTTTTTTTTTTTTTAAATCATACAATCTCCTTTTATATTATAAATAAAATTATAACAATTTGTATATACATATATATATAAAAGAAATGTGGTATATGAATTTATTGTGCATTTTATAAACATATAAACACATCTGCCACTTTATTATCATAAATATATAAAAATTTTCCTTTATTTTTTTTGATATGTTTATTTTGCAATATATAGAAATATTATAAAAACACACCGATCAATTGGAAGACTGATGATGAGGAGATCAAAGAAAAATTTATATTTATTCCATATATATCATAATGTATACGATATATGATATGTTCATGTTGTATATATATATGATAATAATATTTAATATTATTATTACAATGTTTTGTGTTCATCATAAATCAAGATTTGATTCGCATCATCTAAATATTTTTTTTTTTTTTTGGTATTATTGTATATATTTAATGTGATTTAAATAAAAATTTGTGTATGTGTTTAATTTCGTAGAAGAATATCAATAATAATATTCTATATAACCAATCTGCGTTATATTAAATTATTGTCGATATCCTTATATTTGCGTGCGTTAACCAATCTGTATATATATTTATATATATATATAAATGCAGATAAATATATACCTATATAAATTGAAATATCCATGTGTGTTGTTGTGTATTGACATGGCCTTAAATCAATGAGATAATATTTATATAAAATATATAAAAAAAAAATATTTATAAATACTTTGAATCCGTATTTATATAATACTGTGCATTGATGAAGTTATATAGATATATAACAATATATACATGTAAAAATATTGCATAAATATATAATATATAATTTAAAATGTTCATGGAAAAATAATAAAGGTGATACAAAATAAGCAAAATATGTATAAATAAATAAGTAAGTAAGTATAATAAGGCGGAGTTTTTATATATATATACATGAAATTTATATAAATTCCCCACCGGATAATATCCA
The DNA here is from genome assembly GCA_958336335.1 of Dilophus febrilis. NCBI lineage: Eukaryota > Metazoa > Arthropoda > Insecta > Diptera > Bibionidae > Dilophus > Dilophus febrilis. Next base: position 43,408,904 of record OY284471.1, on the reverse strand, counting down.
TTTATATTTTTATTTTTGTTGATATATCTCTCTGTACTGTATAAATACAAAATATTTTGTTATAAAATGGTTAAATATATAAGATGAAAAATATTTACTAGATGATTTTATATACGCGGGACCGCATATTCATATATATAAATAACATATATATATATTGTACAAATATAAATAATGATTGGAAAGGGCGTTCCGCCGTATAAATTTATTTATTTAATGTATATATATATATATAGGAGAAAATATGTTAATGTTATAGATATATAGATATTTTTATTAAAAATATGATTAAAATATGCGGTATAAAAATTTACAAAAGCGAATAAAATAACAATAATATAATAAAAAAATTCTAAAATAAGCGATATAAACGATTTGTGACTGATTTAAATTTATTTACTTTAATTTATCAATAAATAATAGTATTATTATATATATATATTCTGTACTGTAATCATTACAGCACAGCATCTTTTTGCATATATACATACATTCGAATATATATATATATATACGTTTGAGTATAAGCGACTGTGATATATAGATGTAAGATATAGATTTTTTTTTTGATACATCATAATTTATTTATTGTTATTTTATAATATTATATTTATGTATATAGAATAAATATAAATTATTGTGAACGTTTATATTGCAAATTTAATTTATATATAGATATATATACGAACGTGAACTCGCCGTCGAATACTGCGCGGGGATTTTAAGTTTATATTATTTATATAATCTCGCTAATTTTAAGAAAAACATTTATATAACGTGAATTGTGTCAAAGAATCTTTAAGACGTTTTGACAAAATTCAATATAATTGTTTGGTTTTATTGCATAGGAAATTTATCGAAAAAAAATATAATTTTCTTATAATGAAAATATATACAAATCATTTTTTGCAATAATTTTTAAGAGGAATTAATAAACTTTAACAATATCTTGTGTATATAAAAGTAAATCAATATTTATTTTATTTGCGGTATTTTATAATTTAATGTTTGGTTATTTTTTGGAATGTATTCCCATTGTATGTAGTCCAATTAAATCATTTGACCGGCCTTGGTATGATAATGAATTGAAAGTTATGCGTAAACTAATGAGACGTGCTTGGAGATCATATTGTTCAACATATGCTAACTCGGATTGGTATGCATATGATAACTTACGTGTGCCCAATTTAATGCCCTTGTTGCATCGAAATATGCATCGTATATTGTTGAGTGTTGAATCCGATTTAAAAAAAAATATCCTAAAGGTTTTTGGAAGTATATTAATGATAGAAGGGGGGGGGGGGGCTACATTGTCCCCCACACGTGTTTTTTATGAAAATGAAACTAGTATTGACACTTTATCTATGTGTATTTTGTTCGCTAAATATACTTCCAAACTTCATTTGAACTCCCGATTGATGTATCGTATTTTAATACTGACAATATTTTATCTTTTGATAATCTTAATGGAATCAATTTTGTTGTCACGCAAGATGAGGTTATTGGCGCCATTATGAAATGCAAAAAAAAAATTTACTCACGATCCGGATGGGATCCCATCGGTTGTTGTGATTAATTGTGTTCGAGAGCTTGCATGCATTGCCACTTACTATGCTATTTAACAAATCGTTAATTTTGGGGTCTTTTCCAAGTTTGTGGAACGATTCTTTTATTATACCTATTTACAAAAGCGGGGATGGGGATGACGTCCGTAATTATAGGCCTATTGCTAGGCTATCGTATATACCGAAATTGTTCGAGGCGTTGATTGCCAATAATGTTTTTTCTTTTAATATAAAATCGATAATTTGTCCTGAACAATACGGTTTTCTGGGCGGCAGGTCGACGCGTCCTCTAATCTACTTGAATTTGTGTCTTATTGTTTTGATGAATTTAATCGTGATTTAATCAAGTTGATTGTATATTTTCACAGATTTTAGCAAGACGTGTTTGATAAATTATCACATGATATATTGATTCTTAAGTTGTCCAAGATGGGGTTTAATGAAAATTTTTTAAGTCGTATTTAAGTCGTATTTGACGTCGCGTACTTGTAATGTATTTATTAACGGTGTGGTATCGGGTGTTATCAATGTTACCTCCGGTATCCCACAGGGTAGCCATTTGGGTCCTTTGCTGTTTATTTTATTCATTAATGATTTACCTCGGATTTTTAATTACTCACGGTGCTCTATATATGCTGATGATGTCAAGATTTTTTCCTCTGTTGGGACTGTGTGGGATGCAGGCCTATTGCAGTTGGATCTTGACGGCTTTCATAATTGGTGTGGCTTGAATAATCTAGTATTAAATATATTGACAAATGTAAGTGTTTATGCACTTCTCGCGCAAGAGGTGTTTGTCTGTGAACGTTAATTATATAATTTCGGTGGTTTAATGTTGAAATGTGTGAATAGGACTTTGAACCTTATTGGTGTCATATTGGACGATGAACTTAACTTCAGGGCCCATATGTTGATTATATTGTCAATAGGGCGAATTCCATTATGGGTTTCATTTTTCGTTCATCGCGTGAGCTATCTGACCCGCATATTGTTTGTGTGCTGTCTTTTATTCATTGGTTAGGTCCGTTTTGGAATATGCATGTCCTGCGTATGGTCGCCTTTTTATTTTACCTATAGATCCCGAATTGAGTCAGATTTGCTCTGCGATACCTTCCATGGTAAAATCCTTTAATGCTGCCCGATTACGGGGATAGGTTGGCACAATTGAACATGCCAACATTGGAGAGACTCCGTTTACTGTCCATCTTTATTGAATCGTTTGAATATTAAAATAAATTTTAGATGTCTTCGACACGTTGAATTCTTTTATTTGTGCAGTTATCGTACCAATTACGGTCGTTTTAATCCTCTTGACGTTTTATTAATGATTTACAATTCTTGTAATGATATTTTAATGGATAACAATGTAAAAAGGATATCTTTTAAATTTGGATTTTATGTTAAAAGCGTACCATAAATTAATTATAATATTATTATAATCTATATATTAATATGGTACTTATATAATTGTGTATGTATTAATAATTGTATATTACCAATGATATTAGTTTTTTCTCTCTTTTTCAATTTAAACATGTATTGGACTTACACATTAGTTTTAATGTTTTTTGAAAATAAATAAATAAATAAATAAATAAATAAATAAATATATAGACTTACACTAATTAAGTTTAAACCATATTATAAATATGCAAATTTATCTAAATTTAATTACCACAATAATTAATAACCATTATATTATGAAGAAATTATGAGACAAACTATAAAAAACCTAAGTATGGATTAAGTGGACCTGAATGCGGGAACAACAAATATAATATATACCATATTTCTTAAAAGTTGTTAAAAAACAACTTATATGTAATATGAATTTTTGTATATACGTGAATTTCCGTATATAATCGCATTGAAATTGCGTACCCGGAACTCCAAATTCTAATAAAATGCTGAGATATATCGTGCGTCTTCTAATCCTAATAATATATATGTTTATTTTCGTACATACTTTTCTATATAAATAATTTTCTCTAAATATATATATATATATTTTTGATGAAATATCAAATTTCATAATTTATATATTAATTCATTTATATATATAATGAATTATATTCTTTATATACCGACACCGTACAGACGATATATGTCTCAATTAAAAAAATCCTTTTCATAATTTTCTTTTATTATTATACTATAAATAAAAAAGAAAAGGTGAAATTAAATAAAATATTTTTAAATATTATGATATTTAATCCGTATATGTATATATGTTATGTTATATTTTCGGTTTATATAAAATCCAAATATAATAATAATAAATGATTGATATAATCACATATGATATATTTTTACCATATATATATATATATCTATTAAACAAAATGTGTGGGGGAGCTTGCCAAATATATATATATATATATATAAATTTTAAATTACCCAATAAATGCGAATGAATTTATATTTTAACCTTTTTATTTATTTATTTATTTATATATAGTTTAAAGTTTTATAATATTCATATCTATAGGTATTTTTTTTTTATTTTGCATTGTTAGTACAAAACTCTAAACGCATGGAAATGGAAAACAAACAGGAACAATAAAAAAAAAATAATATAATTATATATGTATATAGAAAAAAAGAGTTTATATTCAAAATATTGAATGAAAAAAGTGTCAAATTTACTAAAGATAAGCCGCCTTTTATTTTTGTATTGTATATGTATATAAATATATATAATAATATACGGGAATGGGATCACAATGAAAACATAAAAACATATAAATAAAATAAACCTTTAAAAAAAAAATTAACGTGCATACACGCACACAAATCTTCGTTGTTATTCTTTCTTTCGGTTTCTTTCATTTTTCATCATCTTTTAAAATACATATATATATGTTTGTATAAATATGAGAAAAGAATAAAACATATAATGACATGTTGATCAACTTTATATCAAACCAAATATATATTGATGAATTCTATATATACCTATACATATATAAATAAAGAATAAAAGGATCAAACATAACTCCTTTATTACTACATACGCATATACACCATATAATCATATTTATACATATGCAAGCATAAACAAATAATAAATATTTTCAAATGTTAGACTACAAAATAAAACCAAACAAAAAAAAAAAATGAAAAGGAAAAGGAAAAAATATTGTTATCCTTTAAGATGGTTAAAAATGGTCTACCCTTTTATATAAGATATATTTTTTATTTGATTGAGATCACCGATTTATTTGTTAAAAAGTACACATTATATTATATATACATTTCTCTAATAAAATGTGATATGTCTTTTTTTTCTATGATTTTATTTAATTCTTATACATATATTCGTATTATTATTATTATTATTATTATTATTGTATAATATATATAAATATAATAATAAAATATTAACCATATATATAAAGAAGAAAAAAAATTATTAGAAAATTACCCGCCTTAAAATTTATATAATAATAAAAAAAATTAATATAATTTCTACTTGATATTTTATTTCATTATAGTTATATATTTTCATTTTATCCGCCGCGCCGTCGATCCTTTTGTTTATTTTACTGAATTATTCTTCTTTTAGTTTTTTTTATTCCATCCTTCAATAAATCAATACCACAATTTTGGCAAATCGATTTTAATTGAATTTATATTAATAAATAAACATATACATATGGAATTAATTAAATAGAATATATAGGCATCAATAATTTAAATAAATTATATATTAATCGATATATAAATATTAATAATAATAATAAAGTTATAGATCGAATTTCCCGTTTTTTGGAAAATTGTATAAATAATTTTCTTTTAAAAAATCATATAAATTAATTGATTGTGAATTTCCTTCTAGAATAATTATAAAAAAGAATTTCTCTTTAGAAAATTTCTATAAAACGATTTTCCTTTTAGAAGATTATATTAAAACGAATAACGCGAACTTCCTTTTAAAAAACCAAAAGAGAGCATTTCCTTTAGAAAATTATGAACAAATAAAAAAATGAACAAAATTAGATACATTCTAATAGTAATAGATAATATTTTAATACTTTTTGATGAAGATAAATTTAATTTCTATAAATAATTTCTATAGATAAATAAAGAAAGGAGTTGATAAAACCTAATAATTTTCTGAAGAAAAAAAAACAACTAAATAAATATCATTTGTATTGTTTTTTTTGTGAAACGATAAGTTTTAATAATAATATATTCACCAATTGTATTTATGAATGAAAAAAAAAACATTTGGGTTTTTGTTTTCATTTTTTTCCAAAATTCATTTTACCGATTTCTCTTACCCTTCCGTCGCCAAATAGTCACATTTTACATTCGTCAAAAATCAACAAATTTTTTATTTTTGTTTTCTTTTTGCGGTTCCGCGTGTTGTTTTATTTTATTTTATTGGTTTTTTATTTTTTTTTTTTTGGTAAAGAATTAATTAAATATAATTGTAATTATTAGAATATTCTTTAATTTTAATCATAATAAATAAATTGATGGTTAAAAAGTATAAACGATAATTTAGTGATTGTATAGTTTTTTCTTTTTTTTTTTTTGGTTTTAAAGGAAATGTTATTGAAATAAATTTCTTGTTAAAAAAACCAAAAAAGTTCTACATTATTATAAAAAAGGATTATAAGAATCCAGATAAATTAGAAAGTTACAAATAAATAAAGTACTTTAAAAAAATGTGAAAGATGCCTTAATTTTTTTTTTTTTATAGTTTTCTTTTCCTTTCTAATGTGCCTTGCTTTAATCCATAAATTCATCCAGAATAATTTTTTCTTATTCTATATATATTTTATATATTAATATAAAAACGCAAACATCAACAAAGAAATTTTTGTGTTTGTGTTTTTTTTTTTTTTTTTATTTTTCATCAAAATACAACGTAAAATTTTTGGTGGGCAAATTTTTTTTATTTAATTTGAAGACAAACAAAAACAATTTATTTTGTGTAAAACATTAATTTTGAAATTTAAAAAGAAACAAATAGAAAATATTATAGTTAATAATAAAAAAAAATTATTTATAATTGGTGAGTATATATCAAATGTTTATTTAATTAAATGAAAAAAAAAAAAAAAAGAATTATCCGTTAAATAATTGAGGTTAAGTTATTTTTTTTTCAATTGTTATATATTTTATAAACTATAATTAATTATTTTTTGTTAATCTTGTGAATGATAATTTAAATTGCCGAATCATTTAAATATGTAAATACATTTATTTATAATTCGTATATATTTTCAAGTGTATTAATATCTTAAATATTAAAAAAAAAAAATAAATAAACTGATATAATGTATGCGATTGTTGTTGAAAAAATGTGATGATTATATGACAAAGAAACATTTTTTTTTCTATCTGTATACAACAACAAAACCATTGCTATTTTGACTATTTTTTTCACATTATTTTCTTCTTTTTATATTCTACCATTCATTATTTATAACCTTATTTATTATATATATATATCATCATCATATACTTTTTTTCTGATGCAGTTTTATTATATACATTTTGTACAGAAAATTCTTAACGTTTTTTTTTTTTTTCTGTTTACCCTCTATAAAATATGGGTAGATAGACCTGACCGCAGAGCATTAACATAATATGTAAAAAAAAAAAAAAACTACTAAAAACACATGAGACACAACTTTTTAACTTTATTTCCTATATAATAATTGGTTCAAGTTCAGAAGAAACTTGTTTTTTTTTACAGATATATTTATGTATGTACCAAAATTTAATAATTATATGTTTTTTTTTCTTCTTTTTTTTCATATAGAATTGGATAATATATATATTTGATACTATGATGATGAGATATATTTTGTTTTTTGAAAATTAAAAGTACGATAAGGAGTATACATATATAAACAAGTTCAAAGGTTTACCATTTATTAAAAAAAATTTAAAATTTCTTTGTAAATCATCGAGTGTTAATCCAGACTATTATTTACTTATGTGAATACACAAAAAAGAGATTAAATACATATAGGCATAGAGATAAGCGTGTTAAAATAAAAAAAAAGGTATGTGTGTTGTTTAATAGTAATAATAATAATAATAATATTTAAATCTTTTATTTTTCATTTAAACTGGATTGATGTAGTATTTTCAATATAAAAAATAATATCACTTACTGATATATGAGGAGAAATGATGTAAATTTTCATATAAGGAATTTTAATCTTATGTGATTATTGAATCATATTCATCTTCGTTAATTAAAGCTAATTCTCCTGACAGTATATTTGCTATATTACATACTTTTTAAATGATATTCTTAAACCTTTTCCATCCACTTTAAACGAGTGGTTATATTAAGGGGTCTAAATTATCCATATTCCTATCAAGCCAATGTTAGGATTGTACTTTACGCATATAACGTTTTTTTTGGACCCAAAGACTTTGTAACACGATTGATTGCACAATGATGCAAATGAAATAAATCTACAATAAATGATGATATGGATTTCACTAGAATGTGACAAAAAATAATAATTCAACAAGTAATTGACAAAGTTCCATTACAATTTGAATGGTAAAATTTGATATAATATTTATAATATGTTAATCTCCGGTTTAACAACGATTTTAACAACAGTTTTGCAAACTTTTATACATTCTATAGTTCAGTTGTTAATCGACGACTTTAAATCTTAAACAATAATCTACTATTTGACTTGAAACAAGACATAGCTAATCAATGTCATATTGTATTTAGATTGATTTTAATATGAAAAGTATAATAACAAAAACACTCCCCCCGTATTCAATTTAATCCCATCGCAAATTTACATTTTATATTTATTGTATACGACGAACGCAGTCCATTCTCAATTTGCATATACTTGATAATTTATATATTTTTTTTTTTATTTTTATTGCCTTTAAAATAGAAAATGTTTAAATTAAAAAATTTTCCATTTTCTTGTTTGTTTCTATATATATATAATAAAAAAAAATCATGTCGTTGCCCTACAAAATAAAAAAAAGAAAAATCATTATATTATTAGGTGAATTTTTTCATTGAATAATATAATAAATATTCATCAGTTTTTTTTTTTTGAAATGTAGTAAAAGTAAAAAATCAAATAGTCAGTTTATTTTGTGCATTTGTAAAGTACAGTATTGCTATTTATAGAAGTGTCTTGTGGTTTCTTTACGAAAGATATATCAAAGATTATTCTAAAATGTTTCTAATAGTGGAAAATAATTTTTAAATATGAATTTTCATTAAGAAATTTTCGCATTAACTACTAAAGTAATAATGACATTGACATAAAAACATAGATAATCGTAGATAGTTTTGTGTTGTGTCGTCGTCGAAAAGTGCGAAAGTGCTAAAATTGATACACATTATGGTATTTGTGTTTGAAATGTTTTTTTTTGTTTTTATTAAACAAGAGGAATGTAGTGACAACTAAAAAAAAAAATTAATTCTATTTTTAAATAATCAATCTTTTATTTTAGTTTATATATTATTACCACATTTATTATTAAAATTCAAACAACTGTTTTTTTTTTTTAAATATTGTTTGTATTACAAAGATATACTCTCGTTTGTTTTTTTTTTTTAATATATATTCCAAATTATGTGAATTTGATTCTTAAACTAGACAAATGATGATGATCATTTATGAGTGAGTATTTATATTTTGTATATTAAAAAAAAAGATGTTTCGTTATTTTTGAAATGATGATACATTTTTTTTTTTTTGCATTCACAAATTTTATTTGAGATTTTTAACTTAAATGTTGGAATGTTTTGCTATTTGGTTTTTTTATTGCTTTATTTTAATGAATCATTTTTTGTTTCTTTAATAATAAATATAATAATTCTCAACAGTGGCATGTTAACTAATTCGTAATAATAATTTAAATAATTTCTACTAAAGAATCTAAATATAATAATCTAAATGTAAGATAATTAAATTATAAATATCTTTTGGTGTAAATCAAAATATAAATAACTTTGTATAAAAAAAAATAAAATAAATAATTTTTTGTTTGTATTTACCTCCAAAAAATTAAACCACAAAAAACGAAACTTAACTTAACCACCCACACATTTATTCATTCATTTTTTGTTTTTTGTTACAGAAAAATTGTAATTTTTAATTTAAAATTATAAATAGATAAATATGTGTATTTATATATTAGGTTGTCTAAAAAGTATTGATAATTTTTTTTACAAAATTCAAACGATTTTTTTATATATTTCAAATGAACTTTATTAAACCAAATATGCGCCGTTTTGATCGATGACCCTTTGCCATTTTTCTGGTAAAGACATTATCCCATCACTGCGTAGAACTTCTGTGTGTTTTCTGGGCAAAAAACTGATCCAAGTGCATTTTGCAGTCCCAGTCTGCGGAATTTAATTTTAAACCATTAAAAGGGAGTTCTGCAGAGACCGGAACAAATGATAATCTGAAGGTGTAAGGTCCGGGCTATATGGTGGATGCATTAAAACTTCCCAGCCAAACTCTCTCTCTGTGTCTGCCGAGTCATCAAAGATGTGTGTGGTTTGGCGTTGTCATGATGGAACACAACACCCTTTCGATTGATTAATTCTGGACGTTTTTTTTTTAATCTCGTGCTTCAATCTTGTTAATTGTTGACAATAGCGATCGGAATGAATGGTTTGACCGGGTGCTAGTAATTCATAATGAACGATTCCTTTCCAATCCCACCAAACCGGCAGCATTACCTTTCTTGGTGTTAATCCAGGTTTTGCTACTGGTTTTTGGGAGCTTCACCCTTCTTTTATCCCACGATCTTTTTCGTACATTATTATCGTATGTGATCCATTTTTCATCATCTGTAATCATTCGCTTTAAAAATGACTCGATTTCGTTCATTTTAAACAGCGAATTTCATTCGGTTCATTAAATTGTTTTGTGTTAATTCATGTGGTACCCAAACATCGAGCTTTTTCTTGTATCCAGCCTTTGTCAAACGGTTTAAAACTGTTTGGTGATGGATGTTTAGTTCTTTAGCGATTGCATGACTGCTTACGTGTCGATTTTCTTCAATTTTGGATATGATTTCATCGACTTTTTCAGTGATTGGTCGACCAGAACGAGGTGCATCTTTGACATCAAAATTACCGGAACGAAATCGAGCAAACCATCTATATAGGCTGTTAATTTTGATAAAGTTCCTTCACCGTAAACTGCACAAATTTGTTCATGTGCCTGCGTTTCATTTTCACCTTTTTCATAATAAAATTGTAAAATGTATCGAATTTTTTCACTAATTTCGCTCATCTTTAATGCACTACAACTTTTAAATGACTAAACAAATTTTATTTTTTTTTTTTTGTTTATCTACGAAATGTCATCTTTCGAACCTTTTGTTAGTGTTACCTGATCAGATTAGTACTACTTGAAATATTCAATTATAATAACATCTATTTATAAAAATTATCAATACTTTTTCGACAACCTTACTATATCTATTTTATATGAATATGTATAAATAAATATATAGTAAGTATAGTGCGTTTAAAAAGTTTTTATTTATTTATTTTAATGGTGTTAAGAAATTAAATAAAATGTAAGATTAAACATCGATTGTTGATTTAAAAACAAAAACGGATCTGTCTCGTTGTTGTTAATTAGATTTGTAAACTTCATCCAGATATATTTTTTTTTTTTTTTGAGGAATTGAGGAATAGAGTTCTCTATTGTCTATTGTTCACGTAATATTTCATAAATAGTTGAAAGAAGTAATGAAATAAATCACACGAGAAATTATTGTAATGTTTCCCATAATAATTTTTTGATAAAATCTCTGACCGTAGTTGGGCACTGAAATTTGTATCAAAAAATATATTGTATACATGATTCATGAAGAATTATTTTTGTGAATCGTTTTTTTTTATTAGAAAAATAAGTCATCATCGCATCATATACTGTTTTTAATATCTATATATAATTCTACATTTTACTTCTAATATATATTTGGTTTTTTTTTTTTAATTTTAATTTTAATTTTATAATTAGGTTAATTTTATAAAGAAAATATTTCTAAAATATTATGAATGTGTCGCGTCGCATTTATTTCAAATTTTTCTTTACTAAAAAAAACTAATACATTTTCATTTTTATACAAAAATGTTTATAAAGTAGGTGGTTATTTAATAACTAAAAAAATATATCAAGACCAAGATCCAAATAGTTTTATTACTAAAAAATTATTAATATTTTGGTACAATTATAAGAATGCGTTTATTATGTAAACTTATTAATATGACCACTAACCTTTTCGTTAGCAAAAGCATTTTTAGATTATGATTTTATTTCATCAAACGTTTAAATTTCAAATACCTAGAACCAGGGTTGGGGAGTCGGCCCAATTTTCGATCGACTCCGACTCCAGCTTTATAGAATTTTATAATGTTTTAAGGGAAATAAGTTATGATTTTACATATATGAATTATAACTACATTTATAATTCTTATTAACTTCAGTTTAATTTTTATTTTCGGATTTCCATTTAATTTAATAATAAAAATAATAAATAATTTCATTTAAATAACGCATATATTCTTTATTCTCCCTTAAAAATTAATTCTTAAAAATAAAATGACACATCAATCAAATCGGCTTTCATATTTGCTCGCAAATCTGATTTTATTATGGGTAAAGCCGAAAATAAACGCTCCACACTGACTTGGGTTGGTGATTGTGCGGTGGCTAACAGTGCAGCAGCATGTTGTACAATTTCTGGATATTTGCTTATCGCACTACGCACATCTAAATTGCTGCTTCGATCGAATTTTTCCACCGTCTTTAGGCATTCATTAAATTCTAAACAGAATTTATCATTTTCTGCCATGCCATTCTTGATCAAAAATACGCATATACAAATATTGTTATTGGGATTTAATATATATGCACTGTGAAGTGTTTATACGTGAATATACGATATTCTACATTTTCCATTAACAAATGCCATACCATTTTTTACTCCTATATATTTATAAATTGGGTTTAGTATACTCAATTATTCAATAATTGTATTATAAAAGACAAAACCTTCTGATGTTTACTTTAATAATTAATAATATGAGGAAATCAATGAAATTTTAAAAAAAAAGTGAAAAATGTAATTGATTATTATTGTGTTGGAGTCGAGGAGTCGGTCCAAATATTTCGACTCCGACTCCACTCAAATATAACCGACTCCTCGACTCCGACTCCACACCCCTGCCTAGAACTACCATAAACGAGCAAAAATATTCCCATCCCATTTCCATACACGTCCAAACTGGCTATTCAAAAACACCATATTTGGCAGAAAAATATTATGAGAATATAAATTGAAACGCCCTATATCGCTCGCTCTTCCTTGTCATTGTTTTTGCGTGCTGCTAACCCCCCCATTTACGTGTTGGCCTAAAGTTTAATTTAAATAGAATAATGTTATTTTTCCAATGGAATAACGATTCTATGATTTATGTTAAATTATACAGATTGTATATATGCAAGAGGTGAATTGACAGGTGCCTTGTATTTATTTTCTACAATACTTGTAATATTAAAATAATAATAATAATAGATTGATTGATTGTGAATCTTTATCTATATAAATAAAAGTATGCAAAACCCGAACATAAAATCAATTTTATTTATTTATATTATTGTTTTGTAAAAATAATAATCGTATGGCAAAAATAAAAGGGGACCCCCGATCTTTTGATGATTTTTGCATGATTATATATATTTTTTTATTTTGAAATTATTCGGCTCTTATAGTCTTATATAAAAATATAAATATTATTATTTTATTTATTTACATGTTTGCGTACATATATACATTCTGAATTTGAGACATTTATTGTAAAATACAATCATGAATTTATATTCAAAATCATTTTGTTTATATTTTTGATTGTTATTATTATTAAACATTCAAAACGAAATCCATATATCATTATTTATAAATCAAAATTACATTATTACATGTGAACTCACAGCGTATATAATAAAATTGTTATTTGAAAATTTATGATTATGATTTAACGGAATCAAATAAATATTATTTTATCATTATTATTATTATTATAATAAATCTTAATAATAATCATAAATAATCATTTAAAGCATCAAATTTTTTTTTATTAAAACAGATAAATTAACAAAAATAACATTTTGAATTTGCATATTGTGTACAAAACAATGAATAGTAGTAATCAAAATAATCGTTATTATAAAAATCCATCATCAATATTACAATATACAACAACGATTACTCCTGCTACTACTGCTTCTACTGCTACTGCTGCTGTTGTTGTTGTTGGCGGCGGCGGCGGTGGTGGTGGTGGTGGTGGTCGTTCCTCCACACCATTATCATTAAAATCTGAAATAATGCCTACTGTAACAAAAATTCCGTCCCATCAAATGCCAATAGAATCATTAGCAACATCATCCCCATCATCCCCATCACCACCATCATCAGCATCACAGACCAATGATAAATACAACAAATACATTCCAAAGAGAATTATCGCAGAAAGAATCAGTCGAAGACGATGCCGTAGTGAATGTTTAAGTGAATGTTCAACAATTAATGGACATGAAAACCACCGTGATGATGAAATACCACAAACAATTTATAATTCAACGGCATTTACAAATTTTAAATATTTAAATGATTCTATAAAAAATAATATTCAAAATCAAATTTTTTCCTCATCACCACCAAAGACAAATAATAATTATACAAATACAAATACTACACCATTCCTTCTACCACCATTTGGTAATTCGGTAAAAGTTTTACAAAATTGTGATTCTAAATTAAATAATAATATTTATTATTCATCCGCATTCATCACATCACCGATACCAATAATGATCAATGATGGTGATTTATCATCAAATTTACAACAACAAAATGGACACAAGAATCATTTGAATAAACATGATGATGTTGATGGTGTTGTTGATGATGCTGATGATAATAATACAAATGATTTTTTATATTATATGAATAAAGGTGATCAAAATTTAACAAAAAAGAAATTCTATAAAGAAAAATTAAATTATCAAAATGGTAAAATACAAAATAATTATTTAAATAATAAAATAAATGGTTTGCAAATGCCCGGCGATTATTATTACCATGAATTATGTGATATTGATAAACATAATAAATTAAATAATTGTAATTATGCAATGAATAATAATGATAATAATACTAATGGTAGAATTTGTTATAATAATCAAAATAATCATAACAATCAATTAATTAATAATAACAATCATCATATTAATAATAATAATAATCATCATTTTTATACTAATAAACGAAAGGTGAGAACAAGAAGAGTATCTGAAACGGAAATTGATCCGAAAACTGATTATTATCATCATCATCAACGATATAATCATCGATATTGTTGTGATGATCAAAATGTAAGTTTTAATAATTGTTTTGTTTTCTGTTTTTTTATTTTGTATTCGTATATTTTGTCCACATTTGATTTTCTTTCCCATTATACTCCCAAAATAACAAATATTTTATATTTTATTTGTTGTGTATAAAAAAAAAATGATGTGTTAGAATCTCTAAAATGCATGTTAAAATAATTTTTCTTTTATATTATTTCTAAATGTTAATAATCATTTAGGTTTTGTATACATTTTCATATATATATTCATTATTACACTATTTATATATAGAATATTTTTTATGAGAAAATTTGAAGATTGAATGGTTTAGAAATATAGAAAAGGTATAAAAATTATGAATGAAACAAATTCTACTCTATTGTAATCATTTTTTTTTTTTGTACAAACCCAAAGATCTGTGATCTGTGCAACATCTAAATAGCTGGATCAGTATTAGAACATTTGTTTGCATGCTTCGTTTCTTTCGTTTATTAATGAATATGCTACTATACCAACATTACACAATATTAATCATATCGGAAACTAATTAAAAATGTTGTAATAATATTTTTCTTATAACCAACATAAAAATTTGTGTTATATTCACATTCAATTCACAAAAACCAAAAAAAAAAAAAAACAAAAAAACAGAACAGACACGAACAAAACGAAAAATCAGTTAATTTAATTTATAATTTACCAATAAATAATTTCATATAAAAACACTTTGATTCAAAATAAAAATTTATTTATAGTATTTTTTTTTTTTGAATGGTTAGAATATTATCTAAATAATATTTAGAATGTACATCTAAATCTTTAGTACACCCACTTAGAAAACTCTTTCACAAATCATTTTCGAATGGAATATTTCCATCATCTTGGAAAATTGCTAATAATTCCAATTTCCAATTATCGCCCAATAGCCATAACATCAATACTTTCTAAGGTAATGCAGAAGATAGTAAATCGTATGATTGTGCAATATTTCGATGATAAAGAACTTATTAGTGATTGCCATAATATGGCTTCAGGCACAAACGATCTATACAGACAGAGATTTACTAAATTATTTAACCGCAATAAAATAGGTAATAGTATTGCAAATTTTGGAGACAAACACAAGTGGTTTCACTATAGACATATTACTAAGGCTTTTGATAGAGTATGGCAATGGCATAAGGCATTAATATCCAAATGCCATATTCATTTGGATTAGGGGACGCACATTCTGTAAATGGGTTTGGGAACTTTTTAGCTAATAGGCATATTAAGGTTGTACTGTACTAGATGGAATTAGTGTTCCAAACTTTATCCGGTTTATTCTGGGGGGGGGGGTACCTCAGGGTTGTGCTCTATCGCCCACTTTCTTTTTTTTTTTTTAAATTTTTATTAATGATCTTTTATCGATAACAGAAAATCCAATGCACTGTTATGCAGACGATAGTACATTATTACATTCTTCGTATGAACTATACATCGTAATCATATAATGCGAATCAAATGATTCAGTCTCGCCATATAGAAGATGATTTCCTCAATTAACAAAGATTTAGATTTAATATCTAATATGGGGAAGGATAAACTTATAGTAGAATTTAATCCATCTAAAACAAAGGCATGCGTTTGTTTTCAAACAAAAGATCCATATAAATGTTGACCCAATACTTATGCATAATACGCAATTATTCCACAATCTAAGGACCTATTAAATTTGGACCTAATATCTTTGTCAAACAACTTTTCATGGAGTAATAATATAATAATGGCAGCTAAAAAGGCCATTGGAGTCGCATTGGATTTTTAAGAAGATCGAAAGAATTTCTCAATTCTGAAAATTTAGCATTAGTTTATAGGTCTTTTATAAGACCACTTCTTCTAGAGTACAATTCCTACATATATGGGCTGGTGCACCAATTACTACACCTTGCAGTTTAGTAACATGATCCAAAAACACACTATTTCGCTGATCAGAAATGAAACAATAACAAATTCCATTGAATCATTGGATCATAGACGATCATCAGTAGCTTCATTGTGCATATTTTATATAAGTATTATTACCATGAATGCTCTAATGAAATTTTAAAGCTAATTCCTGAGCCAATTATAGCTTCTCTTATAATTCGAGAAATTCACAAAAGGCTCATTCATATTCTTTATATCTATTATAGTTTTTTGCGAACAAACAGATTTCGAAATTCATTTTTCCCAAGAACAGCAAGATTATATGGAATAGTCTCCCTGAACTAGTATTTCCACCTACTTTTAATTATCAGTTATTTAAATTAAACATTTCATCTTATCTATAAAAACTAATCCACCTAAAGTGCAACTTGGACAATTGTTTGAAAAAACATATGAGTGATTTTTTCTTATTTTGTTTTAGTAAAAGTTTTTTTTTTATCTCATATGTTTGCTTTATTTTCAAAATTTCATATATTAATCC
The DNA here is from genome assembly GCA_958336335.1 of Dilophus febrilis. NCBI lineage: Eukaryota > Metazoa > Arthropoda > Insecta > Diptera > Bibionidae > Dilophus > Dilophus febrilis. Next base: position 43,391,493 of record OY284471.1, on the reverse strand, counting down.
ACATATTATAATGGATTTACCACCCAAAATCACTTAAGTGTATTCAATGCATCTATAAGGTTCATCTGATTAAGTGCGATTTCGTTACGGGCTCACGGCAATAGAATTCCAAGGTTTTACGGGCGCTAAACCGCTTTAATCTATATAATACTATAATATATATATTATTATTTCATCAATTTTGTTTGATTGTTATTTATAGAACAATTTTCAAATAGTATGCAATTGCAAATAGACAATACTATACAAATATATATTGATGTGTTTTATATAATTCTAATAACACAATCACGAGAGATTAAGAGTTTTTTTTTTTTTTTTGATTTTCAATCACATTCATTTATTGTTACAAATATAATAGTAGGTATCACAAACAAAAACGGTATATAAAATAAACAAATATATTCGTTCTTTTTTGTAATTGATTTGATGTTGGTTTTCCGATTCGCGTGTATGTTTATTACTTCTTCTTTACAATTTTTTTTTAGTTTTCTTAAGTGTACGATTTGATTTAAATTTAAAATCTATTATAGTTCATACGTTTTTTTTTCTTAAGTTGTGTCTTGTACAAATTTGATTTGATAGACAGAATATATGTCGTGTGTGTGTGGGATGATGTCGCGTGTGCGTTTTTTTTTTTTAAATTTATTCTATTGATAAAAAACAGATTATGAATGTTATTTATTTTTTTTTACATTACACAAAAAAAAAAACAAAAAAGAAAAATTAAAGAAAAGCTAAAACCATACAAAAATCATACCCTATCATTTTCAGTTAGTTTTTATAAAACGCGCCCGTGGTGATAAATATAATTCTTGTAATGGCCAACATAAATCATCAACATTATTAACTGATTTTATATATAAATCACAGTTTTCAACTACAACCACCACAACTAATACAAGAACAACAACAACAACAACCACAACAACCGCAACAACGACAACAACAACAACAACAACAAATTCAACAGTTACATCAATAACAACATCAACTGTAGCAACTACAACCACAATACCACAAAATTCAACAATACCTTCAATTGTTATACCAACAAATCATCATTTGCCAAACGGAATTTCATCGATATTATCACCGGGGTTGTCATCAAGAGAATCACCATCATCACAGCCACAACCATCAACATCCAAATCACCATTACCAAAATTAACCGATAATTTATCGACTGTACCTAATCATACAAATAATCCTCATCATACGAAAATTGTCGAAAAACATTTAAAAAAAAAGAATTTCAATACAACGACAACGACAACATTATTAAATCGTCCAAGTAGTACACCACGTTACCATTTAAAATTAGTTCAAGGAAATCGTTATATTAAAGCTAATTGGAAGTATTGTAATAATACAACATCAGCAGCAGCAGCAGCAGCATATCCAAAATCAACAATTGGATTACGAAATAGTTTTAAAATGGTTGTACCAATACATAATAATAGTTCAACGACGACAATGTTGGTAAAACCAACAATAAACATTGAAGATACATCACAACGGAATGGAGATGTTGATGGCACAGCCGTTCAAGTATCACCGTCCATCGTAGCCGGAGCATCACGAACATCAAATGCAACGGCAGCAGTAAAAAATGGTAAAAAAAATTATCTATTATCACCAAATTCAAGCAAAAACCGTATTGGTCATCATCATCATCATCAGCATCGTCACCACAACCACCACCAGGATCATCACAACCATCATCATCATCATCATCATCATCACCAAAATGGTATTAGTGATAAAAATAATGATAATGTTGATAACAAAGGCAAGCATGATGATGACGACTACGATGATGTTGATGATGATGACGAGGACGAGGACGACGATGATTCAGATATTGATAATGAATTATCAGATACAGATTATAGTAGTATTGAAGATGATGCAGATATTATAGGTAAATTAACCTTTCTAATCTAATCAATTGATCAAGTCATTTCGAATAAAGAGACAGAATATTATTAATTTCCCCAAAGTTATCAAACAAAATTTGATGAAATGAAATAGAAATTTTTAAAGCAACAATTTACCTTTGTATTTTTACAATCTATTATATTTACACATAAACATTTATATTGATTTTCAAAACAGGGAATCGAAATTATCATGATTCATTGTCGGACATTGAAGATATACAAAATCAATTAATAGGAAATGAAGATAAATCAACAACAACAGCCACAACAACAACAACTGCTGGTACAACATCAGACATAACAATTATAGATAATATTAAAGGTAAAACGACTATTGATGGTATGTTAACGGATTGTGTTGAAGGAAATTGTTCAAAAACCGGTCCATTATCACCAAGTTTATTTCCAAATGTATCACCGTACATAACATTTGCAACGCATACGGAAAAAGGACCGGAAATGCCAGCCGCCATACATAAAGTATTAAAATGGAAATTAACAACAATAACACCGATTGTTGTACGAAAAATTATATTACATACAGGATTTCGTTTATTAAGAAGTAAAGTTTTTTAATATATTCTTTCTAGTTAAGTTGTTTTAAATGGCTAATTTTTCTATTATTATTTACAATTGAAACATAACAGAAACAAATGATTGGATTAGCGTTTGGGGTAGACATTCAAAATCAAGTTACTATAATACAATACGATCATATCAAAAAATCAATCATTTTCCGGGTTCATTTCAAATTGGTCGCAAAGATAGTTTATGGCGTAATTTACAACAGCTGTCCGCAAAACATGGTAAAAAAGAATTTGGTTTTATGCCACGTACATATATATTTCCGCAAGATAAAAATCAATTACGTGATATGTGGCAAAAATATCGTCAACGTCGATTTAAATGGATTGTTAAACCACCGGCATCCGCACGTGGTATTGGTATTAAGGTAGTTGATCGTTGGTCACAAATACCAAAACAAAAACAAATTATTGTACAAAGGTTAGTCAAATAATAATATAATACAAATTGTTTATCAAATTAATACGTAATAATTATTTTTAAAAACATTCTCATAGATATATAGAACGTCCAATGTTAATAAATGGCAGTAAATTTGATTTACGTTTATATGTTTTAGTAACTTCAATCAATCCATTACGAATTTATTTGCATACAGATGGTTTAGCAAGATTTGCATCAGGTTAGTATATATATATCTATTTTAATTCTTATCTGAAAGTGAAACTGAAAGTTACCATCCATACAGAAGACTGTAGACAGAGTATTTATAAAAACTAGAGTATTTTTATAGTTTATATTTAAAGAAGAAACAAGAAAATTTTCCGTAGAAGATTGTGTCGAATGATATGACATTGACATCGATTAAGATAAAATTATACATAAATATATATATAGATAATAGATAGGTGTTTAAAATATTATCTATCGATATTTTCAAATTAAAATATTCTGTAATGGCACGAGTACTTGAAAACTTATGAAAAAAACAAACAAACAGCTGATAGATTTTTTTGCTATACACATAGATTAATCATATATATATACATATAAGTTTTTGTTGTCTCTCATTCAATCATATTTCTTTCTGATGTATGTGATGATGATGATGATGATGGTGATGATGATTTATCGATAATTGATTGGCATCGTTTCAAAGGAGGGGTGTTTTGTTCGTCGTCGTAAGGCGATTGACCTAATTTTTATAAATAACATTAAAATTATAAATTTTGCAATACCTTAATATATACAATATATTAAATTCTTGTCTATATTCCTTTTCTTTTGTATTTGGGTTGTGTAATTTAATTTATCTGTTTTTAATCAATAGATTTTGAATGTTTATGATTCATTAACGAAATGATTAAGAAATAAACAACCAAATAATTACACGTATTTGTTATAATAAGCCAAAAAAAAAAAGTTTTCATGCGATCTGATCTTCTTGTACACTCTTTATATGGGAGATTTACTTGATTTCCTTATATTTTTAATATGATATTGATTGACTATGCAATATTGAAAGATAACAAAACGAATATATCTATCGTTTATGTGACCCCTAGTCTCTGTCATCAAGGAAGTTTAAGTATCTATCACATAAAAATCTCCGGCAATTTGTTCGATACACATTAAATTAAAATTTAATGAATTATTATTATTTGTTTTTTTTTTTTCTGTTTTAGTTAAATATAGTGAAAAATCAAAAACGTTAAATGATCGTTATATGCATTTAACAAATTATAGTATAAATAAATTATCGGCAAATTATGCAAAAAATGAAGATGCAAATGCATGTGCCGGTCATAAATGGACAATTAAATCATTATGGACATATTTGGCTGGTAAGGATATAAATGTTAATGGACTATGGAGTACATTACGAAATTTAGTGCTACGTACAATATTGGCGGGTGAAAATGCAATGAATCAAATGACAAAATTACACGTATGGAGTAATTACAATTGTTTTGAGGTGTTTGGCATTGATGTTATATTAGATTCGGAATTAATACCATGGTTATTAGAAGTGAATATATCACCATCATTACATTCAGCATCACCATTAGATTTACATGTTAAAGGACCATTAGTTACGGCTATTTTAAATACAACATTATATCAAGTAATACCAAAAAAAAACACTTAATTTAATGAATATGAGAAATAATGATTATTATTATTATTATTATTATTATGATTATTATGAAAGGTACCACCAAAAATTCCACAAGATCAACAAGATGAAATTATGAAAGATTTACAATTAACTGGTAATTTATGTTATGACAAACGTTTTTTTAATACAACATTATCAAAATCTGAAATGATAAAACATAATATATTTGTTCATGAGAGTATAGTAAATCGAACTCGTGTAAGTTGTTTGACTATAACTTGTATTTTGGATTGGATTTTTTTTTAATGTAAATATGTTTTGTTTTTTTTTTTTAATCTGTAATCCATAATAGTACTTGGAAACAATATTACAAGTTTTAAATCCAGACGATGTACGATGTTTAATGATATCCGAAGATGAATTGGCACGATGTTCACCCTTAGAACGGATATTTCCAACACAAACAACACATAAATATTTACGTTTTACACAACATCCACGATATTATAATTTATTATTGGACGCCTGGGAACATCGTTATGGTGGTGGTGGTGGTGGTGATAAACGAAAAGATGGTATTGCCCTACTGCAATCACATGCTCAAAATAATTTTCATTTATCTGTACCACAAACATCGATACGAAAGGTAATTATATAATAATATTTTTTTGTTTTTATTTCATATTATAATTGAATTAACAAAACCTTGATTTTGATGTGCACATAATTTTTTCCACCACCACCCCCCCATAATGTTTGTAATAATAATTTAAAATAACCTATATTTTACTAATTACACTAATATAATCCAATTTCTCTGTATATATATATATACAATAATATAATTAAAAAAAATTGTAAATATAAACATCGATTGATTGATTGATGCGATCTCTTACTTGATATTTTATGTACAAATTGTATAATATATATATAAATATTATTTAAAACAAAACAAATATTATAATATAATTTTTAATTGAGGGCTTTTGGAAAGTATTTCGAAATATATACTGGCGATGTCGAGTTATTCACAGTCGTAAGTCGTCCAGATACAATTAATAACAAAAAACATAAATGTTTTTTTTTTTTTTTTTAATTTAGAATTTATTTATATTATAAACAGAAATTCATTTATAACAATTTTTTAGACAGAAAACCAAAAAAAAAAAAAAAGAAATTTTTACTATAGGCAAAGCAAAAAATTAATTTTTTTTTATCTATTGGGTTTTTTTTTTTTTTTGTTTTTAATTAATTACAAACCATAAAATTCAATACTATTTGGATTAGTTTTAATTAAATATTCAGATCTATATATAAATATGTATCTATAGATAGAGGCTAGTATAACATTTTAAGTGAAAATATATTCATTCGATTGTAGAATATCTCGTGAAAATTGTAAGAATAATTAATATTAATACAAAACAAAAATTAAATATATTAAAATTTATATAATACTTTACTTTAGATCATTATATATCAATTTAGAATTATAAAACAAAAAGTTTATAGTTTGCTAAAAAAAAAAAAAATAAGATAAATGAAAATTTAATAGAATCGAATTTAATTTAAATTATATAATATGTATATATAGTTTATAGATTTATATAACATCGTAAAATATATCTAAAAAGGTAACATAAAATTAATAATAATACAATAGAACGCAAACAGAGAAAACAATCAATTGGTTATTATCATAACAATTTAAGGAATGTTAATTTTATTTTCAGGATAATTCAATTGACTTCATCCATCATTCACCATCAATAAGACAAACAAAATAATTCAATTGAATGTTTTATATAAAAAAAAAAAAAGAAAAAAGACTTTTATAACACACACTATTTTTTATACGTGCTCTTTAAATATAATTATATTTATTGAAGAAAATTTTATCTAATCAATTATACAAGTAAAATATATTTTTATTTTCCTTTTATTTTTTACTAAAATACTAAAATGTTTTACCAATACGATGTATATTTCAAATTCCCATAACATCACACCAAACCGCACATCAATTTATTATATGACAAATATATAATTGTTAATAAAAAACTTGCACATTTTAACGTATACACAAAATGAAATGAAAATGATTTGTCTTGTCAGCACAAAGCACAAATTTATTAATTTCTCTAATTGATTGTGAATGTATAAAAAACGTTTTTTTTTTTTTTGTTTTGTTTTAAACAGAATACAAATCGAACTAATTGAATAGTAGTTTAAAGATTATTTGCCATTTAGAGCCATTTAATAAATAATATTATCGTTTTGATGAATGTAACAACTTCTTCTTCTTCTTCTTCTTCTGCGCGCCTACAACCTATACAATTGGTTTTGGCGTCCATTAACAGCCTCCTCCAACCGGACCTATTTCGGAGCCAACGTCCGCCAGCCGGGAAAGGCCGAGGGCCCGAAGGTCCACTTCTACTTCGTCTTTCCACCTACCCCGCGCGGTCTTCCTACACTCCTAGATCCGCCCGGCTTACTGTCCATGCTGGATTTTGACGGTATACGATCGCCATCCATTCGTACCACGTACCATGACCAAACCACATCAGGCGACCAATCTTAATGAACCGTATGATGTCGGGTTCGGTATATAATTTTAGATAGCTCGAAATCGAACCGCCTACGCCACCATCCCCTTTCCTTTGTCGTCGGTCCAAAGATAAGGCGTAGTATTTTCTTTTTGAACCCTCCAAGTCGCCGTCCAAGTCGGTGGCCTGTGTCATGCACCACGTTTCAGAACTGTAGGTCACAATTGGTCGAATCATAGTGTTTGATATAGCTTTAGTTTCAATGTTTTTACTCAATGTCTTCGAGAAGAAGTTCATCTTTCGCCGCAAACCGTAAAAGGCCTTGTTTCCCGAAGCAATCCGGGATTGAACTTCCTCGGCTATATCGTTTTCGCTGTTTATGCTGCTTCCAATGTAGCTAAACCTGTCCGCCGTTTCATATTTGTTCTGATCAATTGATATACGCTTTGATGTTGTGCTGTGATAAACCTACTACTGCGTTCGTTGGTGCGATCATATACTTGGTTTTCTCCTCGTTTACCCCATTTAATCCCATTTCCGAAGCTTCACGTTCCAACAGTAAGAACAGTAAGAACGCTTCTTTAACGGTACCCATATACTTCTACCCACCACGTCAATGTCATCGGCATAGCCGAGTAATTGAACAGATGATGTAAAAATAGTGCTGCTGGTGTTAATGGTCATCCTCCTTATACATTTTTATGAATATAACATTGAAAAAAAAACAATGTAGCCAAAGGGTCCCATTGCCTTACAAACCGTCTCAATGGTTTCAAATGCATCCGATTTGATCCCCCTTTGTTTTGTCCAACCTGAGATGTAACTCAGTGTTAGTGTTAGTTTTGAAATGGCGATCAATTTTTGTGGGAATCCAAATTTCTCCATCGTGCGCCATAATTTTTCCCTAATAACATACTGTCGTCGTATGCGGCCTTAAAATCAACTTAAAATAAATGGTGTGTTACTATACGTTGAACTCCCTACACTTTTCCATTATCTATGTCGTATGACGAACAGTTGATCAGTTGTTCCACATTCAGTATTCACCAATGACTTCCTCCGCATATGGTACACATATGCAACACATAAGCGAGTACCTTATATGTTGCATTCACCAAAGATATTCCCCGATAGATAGTTGGAACACTTCATCCTGTCTCCCTTCTTGTGTATTGGCACAATTACAGCAAGCTTCCACTCCTGTGGTATAACCTCATAGTTCCAAATGAATGAATGAATGATGAATGTAACTTACTTACTATTCTTAATATATTAGATTATTATGTAGATTGTTTTGTAATTAATGGAAAATCTCTATAGTGAAAGTTTAGAATAATAAAATTTAAATACCCGTTCGGTATATGAACTTGAACATGATCATCGCAAATGTAAAAAGATTAGTTCAATTAAATTAGATAAAATATATTGTGATTAGTCTGAAATGGCATGAGTTTTTTTTTTGTTTCAATAAAATTTATAATGAATATTTTTGTATGATAATTCCTTTTACCAATTATTGATGACCAATAAGTTTTAGGTTCTGATATGCCAAAAAAAAAAAAATAAATCCAGTGGGTGTTTTCAACCCCAAAAAAAAAATCAATTTAATGGTTAATATCCCTTTGATTTCCTTGATTCCTTTCCTTGAGTCCCTTTGATTTATTGTTTTTGGGCAGTATTAAGGCAATAAGAACGATTAACATTGAAAAAATTCAGTTTTTTTCCATTCCATCAATAGACTTTAATATTAGAGACATTACAGACAACATATAGACTTTATTAATATTAATATTTTAAAACAAAAATTGATAAAATAGAATATAATTTGAAAATATATATCACGTATTTTATAGTTAATTTTAGAATAAAACATTATTATGTATAAAATAATACACTAAACAAAACTAATAAAAATTATATTTTAGTAAAATATGTATAAATATATAAAATAGTAATTAATAATAATAATAATAAATAGTATTAAGATTGTTTATAACAAGTAAATGTATATATATAAATATGTAATTAATTGAAAAAAAAACCCCCCTTTTATTTGTTAACATCCCATGTATGTCCCTGTGTGTGAACATTTTTTTTTATTTATAATTATCCTATATTGTTTTGATGTCTAGAGACTCAATCAATTGTGTTAATGATAATTGTGTGATTAATTAAATAAAAAATTAGTAGCTATATAATATTAATTTTTAATAACTAATTGATAGTTGATATTTCGTATAATTTCGTTGTGTGTGTTGTTATTAACAAACCAAAAAATGATTAGAAATGTTTAGTATAATATTGTTTTTTTGTTTAAAATAAATTCTAATACATAATTTTTCTATTCTGTTTCTTCCATAAAAAAAAATGCTGTATAATTTTTCTTTAAACATATACACATATTATAATAGGGTTACAAGAGTAATGCAAAAATTGAATCAACAATTTCGGAAGATGAAGAAACTGACGATAATTCAATGAATGAAATTAAATTAAAACCTGAGGGAGGACATCAACAACAACAACACCATCATCAGGATACTCATCAACAAAAAGAATCATCAAATCATGTTAATGAAAAATGTGATTCCAAATCAGATGGTGAATTATTGATTAATGGAGATGATAACGTTTTATCGCCATCAACTCAATCATCACCACAATCAACTGTTAAGCAGAATAATTTAAATAATGCAGATAGTTTACCACAAGAAAAATCTGAAATTATATCATTAACAAATGGAGGTCATCATGGAGATCATCACTGCTGTAATAAAGAGAAAGAATATAATAATCTTATTCATCATTATAGTGATGGACAACAACAACAACAACAACAACAACAAAAGGAGGAACCTCATTCAAAAATCAATACAAATACTACAAATAGTACCAATACAAAAACCTCATTTTTATCACCTGCCACCACAAATCTTACATTACAAAATATAATTTTATCATCGTTAAATGGTCATCATCAACAACAACCACAACAACAACAACAATCCTCACCTGTCCCATATATATTGAAACGATCATGATAAGAATATAATGTATATTGTTGTTAATTCAAAAAAAAAACAAAAATAAAAGGAAACAACCCAATAAAATTCATCTCAAATTCACAGAATTCTCAGTAAAACACAATAATGAAAAAAAAAAAATTATGAAGACATAAAAATGAAGAAATAATTCAGTTTTTTTTTTTAATTGACAAAACCACGTTTTATTTTTATTCTTTATTCTCTAGGAAAACACAAAACTCCATTATAAATTGTGAATATTTTTATAATTTTTTTTTTTAGTTAATTAAAGATTTATAAATAAAATTATTTTACAAGCAAACAGAAAAGAGACTGAATGAAAACAATTCAAATCAAGTATGAAGATTTGGGTTTTTCGTTTTCGTTTGATTTGATTTTTTGGGGTTTTTTTTTTCATAATAATAATAAAAAACACTTTTGGATTTAATTAGGAAAAATTTATATATATATATATATAATTAGTTAACAAAAGCAAACAAAACATATACAATATTTTTTTTATATTATAACAAAAATTTTAAAATTCAATTTAGTAATACTCTTATTATTTAAAAAAAAAAAAAAACGAAATTAAATTGCTGCCAGTAGAAAAAGTCTATATATATTTTAATTAAGTTTTTCCTATTTTAAAAAGAGTATTTTTTTTTTCTTTTCTTTTGTATTCAGAGGAAGAAAAAAAAAAAGCAAATATTAATTTAAGTATATTAAAATATTTTTAGCAAAATCCTATTTTTTTTTTTTTTTTAATATAAATAATTTTCATTTTCATTTTCATTTTCATTTTTTAGTTAGTATTATAAAACAAATTCATTTGAAAATTATTGTAAAAAAAAAAAAAACAATCAAATCAAATAATTGTTAAATATTTAAATAAATGAAAAAAAAATAAAATAAAGGAAAAATAAAATTAATTAAATGGGTTTTAAAAATAATGGAAGAAATTCCTTTTTATTGCCAATGTTTTTTTTCTTTTAATATAAAATCGATAATTTGTCCTGAACAACACGGTTTATTTCTGGGCGGCAGGTCGACGCCGATCTCTAATCTACTTGAATTTGTGTCTTATTGTTTTGATGAATTTAATCGTGATTTAATCAAGTTGATTGTATATTTTCACAGATTTTAGCAAGACGTGTTTGATAAGTTATCACATGATATATTAATTCTTAAGTTGTCCAAGATGGGGTTTAATGAAAATTTTTTAAGTCGTATTTAAGTCGTATTTGACGGTCGCGTACTTGTAATGTATTGATTAACGGTGTGGTATCGGGTGTTATCAATGTTACCTCTGATGGTATCCCACAGGGTAGCCATTTGGGTCCTTTTTACTGTTTATTTTATACATTAACGATTTACCTCGGATTTTTAATTACTCACGGTGCTCTATATATGCGGATGATGTCAAGATTTTTTCCTCTGTTGGGACTGTGGGGGATGCAGGCCTATTGCAGTTGAATCTTGACAGTCGGCTTTCATAATTGGTGTGGCTTGAATAATCTAGTATTAAATATATTGACAAATGTAAGTATGTTTATGCACTTCTCGCGTAAAAGCGGTGTTTGTCTGTGAACGTTAATTATATAATTTCGGTGGTTTAATGTTGAAATGTGTGGATAGGACTTTGGACCTTATTGGTGTCATATTGGACGATGAACTTAACTTCAGGTTGATTAGCCCATATAACTTCAGGTTGATTAGCCCAGATGAGCCCATATGTTGATTACATTGTCAATAGGGCGAATTTCATTATGGGTTTCATTTTTCATTCATCGCGTGACGAGCTATCTGACCCGCATATTGTTTGCGTGCTGTCTTTTATTCATTGGTTAGGTCCGTTTTGGAATATGCATATGTCCTGCGTATGGTCGCCTTTTTATTTTACCTATAGATCCCGAATTGAGTTCGTCCAACGAAGATTTCTCAGATTTGCTCTGCGATACCTTCCTTGCGGTCAAATCCTTTAATGCTGCCCGATTACGGGGATAGGTTGGCAGTATTGAACATGCCAATATTGGAGAGACACAGGGAATTTATCGGTGTGTCTTTCATTTGTAAGCTGCTGCTACGATTCTCCGTTGACTGTCCCGCTTTATTGAATCGTTTGAATATCTTTTAAATTTGGATTTTATGGTAAAAGCGTTCCATAAATTAATTATAATATTATTTATTAATATATGTATTAATTTAATATGGTACTTATATAATTGTGTATGTATTAATAATTGTATATTACCAATGATATTAGTTTTTTCTCTCTTTTTCAATTTAAACATGTGCGTATTGGACTTACACATTAGTTTTAATGTTTTTTTGAAAATAAATAAATAAATAACAGAGGAGATGTCAGAAAAATTGTTGATGGATGGAAGAAGGTAAAAACAGCCCAATCCTAATATCAGATACTGGTAAGGTATATTATGATGTGGAGGTTCAATCCATATAGAAATGAACGCCGTATTGAAAATTTTGTATAATCTTTACGACGGGAATTCTTATATGAATTGTATTTGTCCGGTTTCTAAATAAAAAAACATCAATATTTGATAAATATCACATCATTAACATCACAAAAATCAACTATGAGGATATTTTGAACTTTTATAGAAGCTATACAATTACAAATCTATCCGAACTAACTTTCCTTCAGAATATTTAAGAGACATTCCCATAATATTTATGCAGGACAATATCAAAAACTATTAATTTTTTTTGGTAGTTTGGTTGCAATTTTTATTAAACAATTACTATAAACCATACACCGCAAACGATGTATCTCCTAATTCACAAATAAAACCTAAATATATTTCAAAATTCAATTATTCAACTACATCCCGGAAATGGTTCTGTACGATTTTTTCGTAAAATTAATTGAATTTTTCTATTCATATCTTCATTATAAATTGCTTTACATTTTTCAAAGTTAATACGACGACGTAACTATAAATAAAATGATAAAATTGGAACAAATTAGAATTAATATAACATGCGATATCAGATCAGAGAATCTTATTTGGACTACAAATATTTCATACCTGATAAGGTTTTTCATAAAATCTTGTACGACGATACTGATCGAATATTTCTTCTTTTCCCAAAATTCTATTTAAAACACGTGCGGCATCATCAACATTTTTATTTTGTACAATTACCGTACGGGCAATATATTTTATATGTTTTGACTTTAAAATTATAAATATAAATAAATTTAATTAATTAAATTAATTTTAAATTAAATATAAAAATATAAATACCATTTTTTTTACGGCCTTGGATCTGCAAAAGTGCAAAAACAAAATTGAAAATAAAAAAGTTATGTGAAAACCAAAACAAATAATTTTTTTTTGTTTTTCTTTGAATGAACAAAGAAAATTTGACATTTTGGTGAATAAGAAAATGAATAAAATTCATTAAATTGTGCAGAAACTAAAATGGAGATAATTCAAAATAGATAAAAAGATAAATTAAAACAATAACAAAAAAAAAATAATTCCAAATGTAACTAAAATAAAGTCAGATTTTTAGTTGTGATTTGCAATTATAATTAATTAAATTAAAAACTATGGAACAATTTCCAAATAATTTAATGGAAAGATATCAATTGGCAGTGAATAAATTAAAAAAATTCCAAAGAGTTGTTTTTAAGTACGTATAGTATATAGTATATATTTTTTCATTTTCTATTATAATTGAAACTATTTAAATTAACATAAACAATATAATTGTGTTTCAGGAGATTCGCCCCGAATGTATCCGATGTTTGTACAGAATTTAATCAAATTGCAATTGATTTTAATAATTCATATTTACCACAATATGCTGGACTCTCATGGATTGCCGCTTCAAAATGTGAAAAAGCATTGGGTAATACATTGGCCGAAGTTGATTATTTATTAAAAGCAGCTCGTGCATTTCTACAAGCAAATCAACAAAATGTAATACGATTAAAGTTAAAAAGTTATCCAAATGAGCATTTAGAGGGTGCCATTAAATGTTATAATAAAGCAATTGGTAAATTAGATGATGATTCGGTGATGAAAGCAGCAATTATACGTGAATTAAAAAAAATTAATCCAATGTGTGAAATAACAAGTAGTTTTGTGTCACCCGCACATCGTATCTATGATTTAGAACAATCCGCCAAAGATCATATTGAAAATTTTGATTATGTTTCGGCATTGGATAAATTAACCGAAATCTATGATGATATTATGGAAAGAAATCAACAACAATTATACGGGCACGTACTGATTAGGTAATTATATTTCATTTTTTTTGTTGTTTCGTTTCGCTATTTGGAAACGCATCATTATATTTTCAATATAGTCAGATTAAAGAATACCATTAAGTGGGTAATATATATGATGATGAGATCTGATTGATTGCGTCTGCTTAAAGTTGAAGATGAAGTTGAACAATAATTGAAGCCATGACGCTATGAGATCACTTGATCAGCATTTCTGTTCCTGATGTGATACAATACATTTTCTTTTTAGCATTTCTGTTCCTGATGTGATACAATACATTTTCTTAAAGACTATTGAGCAGTATATACCTGTTACTGTTACATGAACGTCGATTTTGTTATAATCTATGGATAGGAGTCTATACTATAGAAAATTTCATAAAGGTCTGATAGTTTTTTTTTGAAAATTGATATAATCCAATCTGGAAAACATTAAATTATAATTTTCCTTTTTCAAAACATGTTTTGCCCTCTTTTAACAAATTAATTTTTATAATTATTTTTATTTTTAAACAATATAGAAATGAAATAACTCGAATATTATTACTATTATTATTACAATTACCACCGTCACGTCAATCACCATCAAATATTAAATTAATGGAAAGATATTCATTATCAACATCAACATTAATAACATCACCGACGACACCAGTTAATGTATCTAAAATGCCATCAACTCAACCATCAAAAACATCAATATCGCCATCCCCATCATCATCATCAACAACACCCTTTAATACACGACAACATATTTCAATTTATGATAAAATCCCATCGGATTTAGATATTACAATAAAAGGATTAGTGAGTGCATGTCAAATAAATGATGATAAAAATAATATAATAGAAATGATAAATGAATTAAAACAATTTTTTAATAGCATCATAAATAATGATGAACAACAAATGCTTGTTAATGAATTAATTAATAAATATTATAATACATAATTATATTATATATATATACATATATTCTTTAAGATATAATTTTATATTTAAATATACATTTATCACCTGTTATATTTTTAATTTTTTGTTTACAGTTAATTAAATGCAAATAACATATACAAGAAAAAATAACAAACAAAAACCATTACATATGTTTTCAGTGTTTTTCTTTTATTATTTCTATTAATAGTATTATTTCTATTATTATTTCTATTATTATTATTATTATTATACATGCGAACAAATAAAATGAAAAAAAAAACAAAAAAATGCAATTATATTCCTCTACGGTATGGTTTCTGTGTACACGTACGTTTCAATATACAATATGATGAAGTGTGGTGGTGATATACTTTTTATTTTACGTACAGTATATTGCAAAATTCAAATATCAACTTAATAATTATGATTTTAATTGTTTGATTGTTAATTAATAATATTAAGATATTGTATAATTTTGATTATTAATAAGAATATAAATCATTTAATTGTAAAGATCCTCGTTATCATGCAATTATATATGTATATAGAAGGAATAAAACACTCTAAAAGATTTCTCTAATCCAAGCACATAAAATGATCTTTCAACGGTTATTCATATTCAGAGTTTCAGACAGCAAAATATACAGAGATTAAATTCATTACCATTGTAAAACCGGCTTTAAACGACTGCCCCAAACGGTCTTCCACCCATTTAAAAAGGCCACGTCACAATTTGACTCACAAAAAAGCAATATCGCAAATAAAGTGTGGATAAAAATTGCAGTCTGTTTCAGGTTTTTCCAATCGTTTGTCGTACAATTTGGATGTGAGCGACAACTTATTTTTCACAATCTTTTTCGATTGAAAAACTAAAAATGTTGTTTCAACTCAATTAAATTTTTTTTTCCACCCGGTTTTATATAAAGATAAGCAATATATAAATACCCATACATGCATTTAGAATTTTGTTGCGTAGTGTATATATTTTATAGTAGATTTACAACAACAAAAACAAAAAAAAAAATGAAATTTGTTATACAATTGAAAATGAATATTATTATTATTAAAAAAAAAACAACACAACTTTAATATATAAAACGATATATAGTAATAAACCAGTACAATTACGGCATTGCAAGTGTAAACAAACTCAACAGCAGTCCCTGCAGTAATTTTACGACGGTTGTGTTGTATGTTTTAATTTTATAAAAATTCAATTTAACTCGCAGCATAAAAAAAATAACATAACAATCACGTGTGTATATAATTGATAATGACGAATATTTTCTACGAATACAAAAGTAAAAAGTAATAAAAAATATCCTTGAAAAAAAGGATCCGCACGTTTTATCGAAAGAAAAAAAAGACACATCATTCATTGATTGATGAAGTGTGTAAGAATGCGAACATTAGGAAATATTTAATTTGATTTTGAATTAAAATTTAATATATATATAAAATATATACAGCAAAGGTATATAAAATTTAACAAATTATTAAACAATTAATATTTCGGAATATCATATATAATATATTTACACCTCTCTAATAGATAATATATATCTATTATCATATAAACAACGTGGAATTTTATAAATATAAACATTTATCGATAAAATATAAAAAATAAAAGTGTTGCTATATAAGAAAAATTTATTATTTTACATATAAAAACAATTTCAATTAAAATCATTTTGAATTGAAAGATAACAACGTGTTCGCGTATGTATAGTTCAATATATTTTTTGTATTGTTTTTCATTATATTAATACATCAACAAATATATAAAAGTGTGTATTGCGATAATAAATTTGATTTTAGTATTATATTGGAAATTAAAAAAAAAATCGAAGGATATATTTTAAATTGTGTTGTTAAACGTTATCTTTTTGTTTTTATCACAATTCGTTTAATTTTTGTTGATTTATAAATGAAGACGACAAACCAATAATATATATATGGTATATTATTGATAATAACATTTGAATTGAACATAATCAAAATTCAAAATTGTGTTTTTTTAATTCTTTTAAATTTCGTCATAAAGTGAAAATTTGTTTATTTGTTTTTAAGAGAAATCATTTGCTGTATAAATATAATTAACAATAGAAGTAAGTAAAAAAAAGAAAAAAAATCGGTATATATTTGAATGCAATCAAAATTTAGTATCTTTTATATTTTATATGTACTTAATTCAATAATAAAAATCGCATATATACCTATATATCTATCTAATATATACAAAATGAAAGAGCTCACTGAACGGAAAACATTCACCTGTATCTATATTTTCTATATATAGTTTTTTATTTATTATAAATCTATCTAATTTTTATATATTAGGTTGTCGAAAAAGTATTGATAGTTTTTATAAATAGATGTCATTATAATTGAATATTTCAAGTGGTACTAATCTGATCAGGTAACACTAACACTAATGTTTGAAAGATGACATTTCGTAGATAAAAAAAAAAAATTAGTCATTTAAAAGTTGTAGTGCATTAAAGATGAGCGAAATTAGTGAAAAAATTCGATATATTTTACAATTTTATTATGAAAAAGGTGAAAATGCAACGCAGGCAAATGAACAAATTTGTGCAGTTTACGGTGAAGGAACTTTATCAAAATTAACAGCCTATAGAGATGGTTTGCTCGATTTCGTTTCGGTAATTTTGATGTCAAAGATGCACCTCGTTCTGGTCGACCAATCACTGAAAAAGTCGATGAAATCATATCAAAAATTGAAGAAAATCGACACGTAAGCATTCATGATATCGCTAAAGAACTAAACATCCACCAAACAGTTTTAAACCATTTGACAAAGGCTGCGGATACAAGAAAAAGCTCGATGTTTGGGTACCACATAAATTAACACAAAACAATTTAATGAACCGAATTTCCATTTGCGAAACGCTGTTTAAAAGGAACGAAATCGAGTCATTTTTAAAGCGAATGATTACAGGTGATGAAAAATGGATCACATACGATAATAATGTACGAAAAAGATCGTGGTCCAAGAAGGGTGAAACTCCCAAAAACCAGTAGCAAAACTTGGATTAACACCAAGAAACGTAATGCTGTCTGTTTGGTGGGATTGGAAAGGAATCGTTCATTATGAATTACTAGCACCCGGTCAAACCATTGATTCTGATCTCTATTGTCAACAATTAACAAGATTGAAGCACGAGATTACAAAAAAAAACATCCAGAATTAATCAATCGAAATCCATCATGACAACGCCAGACCACACACATCTTTGATGACTCCGCAAAAAAAAAAAATTATCAATACTTTTTAGACAACCTAATATATTTCTTTTGGTTTTTCATAGTACATCACATCATATCATAGTATAATTTTGTATTATTTTGTAGCAAATTTTAATGTAAAGAAAAATACAAAAATGTATTTTATTTGTAATAATTTATAATTGAGGTTTTATGTTATTTTTTTTTCTGAACTAGTTGTTTTTTTTTTTACTGTTCATTTAATTGCACACAATTTTTATATTTTATGTATGTCGGCAGTTCCAAGTGGCATTATGGTGTGCATTCATAGAGTTCTCATATAATAAAAAAATATATATATTTAAATTAAAGAAAAAATAATGAAAAAAACCAGTCAAATCCATTTTTTTTTTGTCTCTAAATATATATATTGGTCATGTCATTTTACCGTACAATATCCGAATTAACAGAAAATATATATATATAATTAACAAAAAAAAATATATATATGTTATTAAAATACTATATATATATATTTTGTTTTGTTTTAAACTGCATTGTTAATTTTATGTGTGTTTTATGTTCCCATATATATATACAATTGAAAAAGAAATGTTTCACTTCATTTCTTTTATTTTTTATAAGGTAATTATGAATTATTGTGTTTATTTTTATATTTTTTTTAATAAATATTACATAATTTATTATCCGGAAATGTATATTCATAACATAACGCGTACTGCTGTTTCGCATTTATAATATAAAATGTAACTAAATTGCAATTCTATCCATAGTTATCTATATTAATAATAAACAAATAAACAAAATGGGAAATTATCAGAAATTTATGCATGATTTCACTGGAAAATCTTTAAAAATTTCCAGAAGAAAATATTACAAGAATTACCTTAGAAAATTATACAGAATTTGATAAAAAATAAAACTATAAAGGAATTCCCAAGAAAATCTTTCAGAATTTCCCTTAGAAAAACATTAAGAATTTCATCAGAAAATCTTTCAGAATCTCCTCTAGGAAACTATTCAGAATTTACTTTAGGAATGTACAATAAAGAATTTCCTTATAAAATAGTACAGATTTTACTAAGAAAACTATGAAGGATTTCCTCAGAAAATGGTACAGAATTTCCTCATAAAATAGTACAGTTTTTGCTAAGAAAACTATAAAGGATTTTTCCTCAAATAGTACAGAATTTCCCTTAGTAAATAGTAACAGAATTTCCCTTAGAAAATGATACAGATAATTTCATCAGAAAATTGTCAAGAATTTTCTAATAAAAACCTTCAGAACCTTCCTCTAGAAAATCTTTCCGAATTCCCCCTAGAAAATCATATACAAAATTTCCAATTGTGTTCTGGTGATTTTAATCAAACCCGTAGATCCATATATACATTCAATCAAAATCGATATATATAGAGATGAGTCAAATCAATTAATCAATTTTATTACACCATAAAACTTTAACTTAAAAATGCATTTATGTAAATAAATTGCGCCATATGTATTATTACTTCTCAATAATATATTATTTGTTATATGGACAAATTTTATATAAGATTCATTGGTTTTATTTGTGCAATAATAATAATATTATATATATTGTATATGAATATTAAGTCATGCACATCGCATAATCAAATAAATAAATAAAGTATTGTTTTTTTTTTGTTTCATAACAAAACATATAATATATACACACAGTGCGACAATTAATATTCCGGACTCACACCTCTCAATCTCAATAACCAGTGGGACGATCTATTTGATGCGTAACATGCGTTTTGAAGCTTGATATTTTCTCTATCGTCTGTAAAAATTTCATTGCATTTGGTTGACAAATTAAAAAGTTATTACATTTCTTGTGAAACAATATTTTACTTTGAAGTATTAGAAATTTTAACATGGAACAAAGAGCAGTGTCATTAAATTCAACACAAAGCTTGGTAAATCTGCAACAGAAACATTCAAATCGATGCAGCAAGTTAATGTGGCGATAATTATATGAGTAGAACACAAGTTTTTGAGTGGTATAAACGTTTCGTGGATGGCTAAAACACAGGCCAAAAAAAACAAGGAAAGTTCCATCGAAAATGAAGACAATGCTCGTAACATTTTTCAATAGCAAGGGAATTGTCCATAAAGAGTTCGTTCCAACTGGTCAAACAGTCAGTGGTGCATATTATATCGAAGTTTTGAGGCGTTTGATGTGCCGGATTCGTCGTATTAGACCTGAATATAGTGAATCAGATAGTTTTTGGTGTTTGTTACACGATAATTCACCAAGTCACACTTCACTTATTGTTCGTCAGTTTTTGGCTCGAAATCAAGTCTGTGTGTGTTAAATCATCCACCGTATTCACCTGATTTAGAACTATGAGACTTCTCCTTGTTCCCAAAACTTAAAAAGAAATTGAAAGGATGTTTTTTTGAGGATATTGAAACCATTCAAACAGCATCTATACACGCGCACTAGAGGCAATCAATACCACAAAATTAGCTGGAACACGCATTTGAATCATTATTAAATCGATGTAACGCAGTTGTATTGAATCAGGAGGAGAATATTTTGAATAAATAAAAAAAAATCGAATTTCAAAAATCGTGTTTTTAATGTATTTCCTAGGACCAGTCCGGAATATTAATTGTCGCACTGTGTATATATAAATTGAATTACAAAAAAATAACTTTGTTTCTTTAATTTTTTTTCCTAATATATCGCATTTCACCTTTCATTTTCATATATGAACAAAAAAAAAACGATTTACTGGATAAATTATATACTTAAATAAAATAGATCTATGCTATCTAAATATTACTGCCGTGAAATGACGATTATTATAAGTATATCAATATTGCGATAAGTTCAAAATCAAATTATAATTATCGTGTGTGTTTGTGTGTGTTACGTGCTAGTAACTTTAACTATATATAATTATAATTACTTTTCGATTTCATAATTATAAAAACTTACACAACATTCAAATTATTAGATTTTATTAAAAAAAAATATATATACATATATAATAAATAGTAAATACCAATATTATTAGATATTTTTTTTTTTAACTTATACCATGCGTGTAATTTTAATTTAATTTTTTAGCTTTTGTATCTATATAGAAATGAACTCTATACATATAAATAATCGTTTCTTTAACCTTGTTCAAAATATATAAAATATTCTTAAAAAAATTAATTTCATACAAGTTTTCTTATAGTAACTTTTAACTTCATAAAATTCTGACAACATTTTGAAATTGTATGGATATGCGATACAGAAAGAATAAGTCTGTTGACTCGCAATTTATAGAACCATAACATTCGATTATAAAGCACCAATTTCGTTTTTATTCATCTTTTTATGTATAGACAATAAACTAAAAATTTGTATATATAATTTCCATTTCTTTTAAAAGCTGAATTTCCTCATCGTCATCATAAATATATATAATCTAATCCATAATGTTTTTGTATAAAAATGGATTTTATTTATAAATTATTACGATAGGCGATAGTATATAAATTATCCGATTATATTCAGTACAAAAAAATCTATTATTATTAATATTTTTATACTATATATATATATATATAAATAAAATATAAATATAATAATTATTGACCCAAAACTGACCTCATTATTATTATTATTCTTATATTTACTTCTTATTATTATTTATTGAATCAATAAATACAAAAAAAAATGATCAATACATATACAGAGAAATAATATATATTGTTTGTGGTTTTTATTTGCTTATCGATTTTTAATGTTATTAACCGCAAAATATATATAGAAAGAAAATAAATGGTTTATTCTCAACATTAATAAAATTTATACAATCAAATCTTTTACTTTTTTTTTTTTGGATTCAATATACAATAATAAATTTAATATGAATCAAAAATATATATAGAAATAAAAGATTATTCGATGTAAATACAAAAGATTTTACAAAAAAGAAACATCATTTTATTAAAAAAATTATAAATACATATAAAATTAATCAATGTATATATAATTAAAATAATATATGCGAATTGCATCAATTTAAATTTTATTATATATATGGAAGGAAATGACAATGAGAGATTAATTTACATATATATATATATATATATATATATATATATAAATGTTCACTTATTATTTCTATTGCAATTATTTCAATTTAAATAATAGAAATTGTTACAGAGTGTGCATCTTTTAAAATGATACTATATATAGAATTTACTATGATAAATATTTTTTACATTATATACGTTTACAATTTCGCTTTATATAACCGCATATTATTTAGGTCCTCAATTTTTTTTTTTGGATTTATCTTCCATATATGCTCTATATATACTGCGATTATATATACATTTGTATATTTGCTATATTTATAATCGTACAGGTGAAATGTATACCATCATATATATAGATAACATTTTGTTTAAATAAAACTGCATTGCAGTTTTTGGTGATGGTATATATGGTGATGGTTGTACTACAAAAATGTATTTAAAAACAAATATATTGCAATTTTACGTGAGAATAATTTTCCTGTGGGAGTAGATTTCGATATACAAACCAATTTTTTCCCTTAATAGAAAATGTATATAAGGAAAAAATCAAATGTGTATTAAACATATTAAAAATATTAAGTTCAGGACGAAATAAATTCAGTGAATTAGAAAACTTTATCCCAACCATCAACCTTTTAATAGATTAGAATTATATTGATTAAAAAAAACCCCTATATCATTGGAAAACTTTGGCAAACTTTGGTCCTGCTGTATTAGTCCTATTATGACACATGAAATAAGTCCTGAAATTAAAAAATCCCCGCAGAAAAGGGAGCAAAAAAGAGCGATTAGTTTTTCAAAACCGCATATATTGATCCATTCTGTATAATCTATATCTTTATAGTTTATATATAGAATTACATTTAACATATTTTACATATATTTTACTGTTTTGTCCTAAATATCCCTATATATATAAGTAGGTATAAAATATAAAAATATTTATTTATATGTAATTTTGTTTGCAAATTATTATATTTGCACCAACTGAAAATGTAACAAGGACATATACTCTTATATATATATTTTTTTTATTTATATATATACATCTGTTTTCAAAATATAGGTTTATTTTATCAATATTATACATTTATTATTTAGTTCATTTTATTTATTCAGTATGCACATTTGAAAATGCATGTACAATTATTTTATGCGCTGTTTGTTTAATTCAAAATTTTATTATTGTTTTATTTGAAATGTATTCTTTTAAATAATATCTTTTAAAGTGTGTATTGTTTCGGATAATAAAAGGATAAGAAATTAAAGGCATATAAAAGATTGTATAAATATATATAGGATTATATTGTATTGTATATGAAGAATAATGTGATAATATATTAAAGATGAAAGCAAATAAATAAAAAAATGTATTGTCTTTTTCAAATTTTCTTTCCCGGTGTATGATACAAAATTTTTAAAATCAAATTATGTATTTATTGTGTTTTAAATTTAAAAATTAAAAATATGATAGTAATTTATTGTAATCGGTGAGTAAAAATATATTTATTAACGTGATCCAAGATTAATTAGTTAGATTAATTAAATGTAATTGTATCAAAATTAGAACTGCACTGCATTATAGAGATATAGAATAATATCGCTATGTATGAATTTGGTTGCGAAATAGTATCAATAACACAAACGGATATCATAAACAAATAAACACCTGATAAGAAATTATATAAACTTCCATATAACTACCTCAGATCATATATAGTTTTATAAGTACATATTGTCTTTATATAATACATACCCTGACTGGAATGTAATTTAACTATATACTTTATATGTAATCACATCCATTAGCTTAATAAGATATAGACATATTTTATTAAATTATTTATTTTTTATATATCAATTATACAGATACAATATATATATATATACATTTAAAATAAAATGACATCATCGAATTCATCATCACCGACATCCATATCCACATCAACATCATCGCCTTCGGATTCATTACCATCAACCGGATCAATAACACCAAATGCCAATGTAATACCTCTCAATAATATAATGGCATCATCATCATCAACACAATTGGAAACATCGTCACAACCATCAAAATTATCACCATCACAATCACCAACAACTTTATTACCAATTTTACAACGTGATAAAAATAATACAATAAATTATTCTGAACAACAAACAAAAATACCCCAACCATCCCCTAAATTATTACAAAGATCTCTCTCTTTACGTTTGCGCAATACAACAATATCAGAAAATCCTGACCAACTACAAAATGTAATATCCTCGGAAAAATCAATTGTACAACATCTACATTGCAGCAATCGTGTGAATAATAACACAAATAATTGTAATAATAATAATAATAATAATAACACTAATAAATTAAATAGTACAAATAAGATATTTGCGAATCATAATTTATTAACATCAACACCAATATCCTGCAAACGTAATACAATAAACGGATCTACAATTGATAATTTTAATTTAAACAGTGTGGCGACCACCAATACCAAATCACCAACATCGAATAATGTTGATGAACCAGATTGTAGTAGCGGCAGCAGCTGTACCAATAATATTACAAAAAAAACGGAAAAAATAATTCATGGTAATTTATGTAGTGCAGGTCATCAACATCATCATCACCCTCCTATGGTAAGTAATTATATTTGATATATTTGCATTTACAGTTTTGTATATAAATATAACAATACAAACACGTAAACAACAACCTCTGCTACCACAGCCACGTAATATAGCAGGATGTTTTTATTGATTTTTCCTACTGCATGTGTTCATTTTTCTTTTTGGCAACATTTATTATGTATAAATAATCTAGGTATAGTTATACAAAAACAAATATTATATAGATAAAGAACAATAAATATAAGGATATATATGAATTTAGTTTAGTAGTGTATTTGATTTAATTTTTATAAATTTGTTTGTTTTTACATTTTTATATTCATTTATGATAGTGTCGTCGTGATGTTAGATAGTGTGTTGTGTTAAATAAAAAGTGTATTGAGTTTTGAAAATATTCACATCATATAAAGGAAAAGTGTATTGAGGGTTAAATAAAAAAGTGTGTCTCTATATACAGTAGTATATAAATTTATTCACATAACTATAACCGCAATATAAATATTTTATTGTATATATATATATTAACTATATATTATCTGTAAATTATATATCCTTTTCTATATATAATAGTATATAGTTATGTAAGTGAAAAAATTAATTGTGTTTTTTATTCTTTTCATATATATATAGCAATTAAATCTTTCGAATGGTGGTACAAGTATACGAAAACAATCACCGTGTAAATTGTCGCCGTCACCAGTGAAAACACCAGGCAGCTGTCCCAGTTTTCATCATCATCAACAACATCATCATCAACATCAATCGGATGGTTTATTACGTGTTGTACCGAAAACTCCACCGGTAACACCAGATACCCCCGATCATGATGATTATAATTTAGCGGATGATGATTTAGATTCTGTGTATAGTTTTGCATCGGTTGCATCGGGTCGATCAACAATGTCATCTTGTGATCATCCATTTGTGGCCCGTAATGGTACAACATTTAGTGGACGCCAAATGAAATATGTTGTGCATTGTTCCACGTACGCTGGTCAAAGTGGTGATGAATATTTAACGCCAACGCAACGAGCACAACGACACATTCGCAAATTAAAAGTACTTTTGGCCAGAGCACGATGTGATTTGGAACAACGTGATAGTGAGATTTTAAGACTAACAAAAGAGGTGGTAGAATTACGTTTATTTAAGGCATCATTAAGTTCACCCGATGAACGATCGAATTCCAGTGATATTGTAACGGTACGTGAAAATAATGATTTAAAAACATCACAAGATGTTTCACCAATCGTTGATATGACCGATGGAGCAACATCAATGTCATCAAGTGGAATGACACCAACAACACCATTAAGTGGAATACAATCACAATCACAAGCATCATCATCTCACCACCACCACCACGAACAACAAGCATCAACATCATCAGCAAAATCTAGTCCACGTCATATACTATTACAAAATGCATTAAATCATCATCAATATTTGGATAAAATGAATACATCATCAACGTTATCCACATCGGAAATGCAAAGTTCATGTGCAGATTCGGGTAATTTTGAAGATATGACCACGTCATCGATGCATTCAAAGGATTCATTTGTTCATGCAAATGATGATGAAGAGGAGGTATTTGATAGTTCCTCGGCGACTGATCCCAGTGATGGTGATGGTCAATCGAAAATTTTACCAAATGATAATGGTTGTGATGATAATGAACGTAATAGTAATAATAAAAATAAAAATATTGATATTGATATTGAAGAACAACGACAGAAGCTCATAAAATTATATGAACATCGTATTGAAGAATTAATACGAAAATATGATGCTGAAACATGTGATTTAAAAGTTACGCATAACGATCGTGTTGAAAAACTATTACAAAAACTGGCTGAATGTAATACACGTTATGCTGATCTTGTACCAGATTATGAACAGGTTAAACGATATATTCATTTATTATAAATTTTTATTACTTATATATTAACATTATTTATTTATGTTCTATGAAACAGGCCAAAGAAAGAATTCGTGAATTGGAAAAACAATTAGAAGATTTACAACAAAAATTACAAGAACAAGAATCAAAACAAAATAAAATGTATTTACATATGTATACAAAGGGTCAAGAAGCTGAACGTATTTCAAATTTAGACAAGGTATATTATTCTATTAAGATTATATCTTTATAGAGACCTAATTCACATATTTTATATAAAATCATTTAATAATTTTTGTTTTCCATTTGATATATTAATATATATTATTATCATATAGGTAATGGATTTCGCTCAACAGACACCCGATCGTGTATCTGTACCGGAGCTTATTCAACAATTACAAATAACACAAAATGAATTAGAAAATATTCGGGTAAGTGTATTTGGTTATTTATTGTTTTATTTTTACGAATATTTACACGTTTTTGTTTTTTTTTTGTATCTTTTAATCCGATAATAATCAATATATATGCGTTTATTGTAAAATTGTAAAAAAAAAACTATAATTAAATTTGCTAACGTGTGTATTGTGTTCAAATTTTTGTTTTTCTAAATATTTATACATAATCATATAATAATAATACAAATACAAATAAAAAAAAACTTCAATATGAAATTTTCTTATGCATATATGGTTTTGTTTTTATATGTTTTTTTTAATTATATATTTTATAAATTAAAAAATAAACAATACTACTGATTTCTTATTTTCACAACAACTAGAAGAGAATTAGAAAAAAATTTATTAAATATAATATTAAAATTATAAGCACTAAAATGGGATTTTAACAAAGTGATTTTGTTAATTATAAAGCATAAAGTTTGATTTTATATAAACATTTAAAATTACTTTTCCTTTCTATATATACCTATCACGACGATAGAGAAAACGATTTGGTAATATGACAAATTTCATCTATAAAATATTTTGTGAATGGCTTGATAAAGATATAAGTTCTATGCTTCGATAATCTAATTTATTTAATAAATTTTTTTCAATTACACACGGTGTTTGTGTATACGTTCTAATATAATAATAAAGGCTTCACTTTAAAAGTGCCTATATATATATTTTCTTTCTGAAAAATACTAGCATTCACTACTAATTTTCATTAATTAAAAAAAAAAGAAAATCTTTACTGGCAATGAATAACGCGATTTAATAATCATATAATTTAATCTAATTAAGTTTTATTTATTATTTTAATATGATATAGTATTAAGTTGTCGAAAAAGTATTGATAATTTTTATCAAATAGATGTCATTATAATTGAATATTTCAAGTAGTACTAATCTGATCAGGTAACACTAACATATGTTCGAAAGATGACATTTCGTAGATAAAAAAAAAAAAATTAAATTTGTTTAGTCATTTAAAAGTTGTAGTGCATTAAAGATGAGCGAAATTAGTGAAAAAATTCGATACATTTTACAATTTTATTATGAAAAAGGTGAAAATGCAACGCAGGCACATGAATAAATTTGTGCAGTTTACGGTGAAGGAACTTTATCAAAACTAACAGCCTATATAGATGGTTTGCTCGATTTCGTTCCGGTAATTTTGATGTCAAAGATGCACCTCGTTCTGGTCGACCAATCACTGAAAAAGTCGATGAAATCATATCAAAAATTGAAGAAAATCGACACGTAAGCAGTCATGATATCGCTAAAGAACTAAACATCCATCACCAAACAGTTTTAAACCATTTGACAAAGGCTGCGGATACAAGAAAAAGCTCGATGTTTGGGTACCACATGAATTTACACAAAACAATTTAATGAACCGAATTTCCATTTGCGAAACGCTGTTTAAAAGGAACGAAATCGAGTCATTTTTAAAGCGAATGATTACAGGTGATGAAAAATGGATCACATACGATAATAATGTACGAAAAAGATCGTGGTCCAAGAAGGGTGAAGCTCCCAAAAAACAGTAGCAAAACCTGGATTAACACCAAGAAAGGTAATGCTGCCGGTTTGGTGGGATTGGAAAGGAATCGTTCATTATGAATTACTAGCACCCGGTCAAACCATTAATTCCGATCTCTATTGTCAACAATTAACAAGATTGAAGCACTAGATTAAAAAAAAAACGTCCAGAATTAATCAATCGAAAGGGTGTTGTGTTCCATTATGACAACGCCAGACCACACACATCTTTGATGACTCGGCATAGAAACTGAGAGAGTTTGGCTGGGAAGTTTTAATGCATCCACCATATAGCCCGGACCTTGCACCTTCAGATTATCATTTGTTCCGGTCTCTGCAGAACTCCCTTAATGGTTTAAAATTAAATTCCGCAGACTGGGACTGCAAAATGCACTTGGATCAGTTTTTTTGCCCAGAAAACACAGAAGTTCTACAGTGATGGGATAATGTTAATGTACCAGAAAAATGGCAAAGGGTCATCGATCAAAACGGCGAATATTTGGTTTAATAAAGTTCATTTGAAATATATAAAAAAATCGTTTGAATTTTGTAAAAAAAAATTATCAATACTTTTTAGACAACCCAATATATATACATTTAATTTTGTTAAAAATGAATATTTTATTTATAATTATAATAATAAATATAATACTAACACAACAATCAAATATAAAAACACGAAATATACAACATGAGTTTTATATATAAAAGTTTATAATTTCCTTTTTCGAATACAATTCAAATCAATCAGGACACAAATTATCGACCAGAACAGAAAGGAAATTCACAAGCTCTTCTTAGCGCGAAAGAAGCAATTTCGTTATGGTTACTTGGCGCGAGAAAGGTTTGTAAAATATCTAAATAAAAATACAAATTAACAATTTTCTTGATGTGTTTTTTTTTTTTTTTGGTTTTTACGATTATTTTATTTATTATTATTATACTGCGGATAAATACTAATCCTTTTCTTTTAATTATACCATTAAATTTAGATTGTAAATGAGCTTTTATAATTATAATTAATTTTTTTTCCTATAGTATATTACCATAAGAATAACATTTTAGATAATAAAACATTTAGTAATATATTTAACAAAAAAATAAATAAATAAATAATCGCAGCTATTGAGTAATTAATAACTAACATTAATTCTTTAATTTTTTTATAACATTTAATTATATACAATTATAGTTATAAGATCTCCTAATAATAGAATTTATTATTTAATTTTAATTAGCTACATTTTTATTTACATAATTAACTATATAAGCATATTTCTATTTTCATTTTAAATTATAATAATATAGCTTTAAAACATAAACACAAAAAACAGCATGCGAAATTGCTTTACATTTCTATAAATTATAAATTTATTTTATATTTTAAGTTATATTTAAAGTTAATCCAAGTTTTTTTTTATCAAAAATGTTTACCGAATACCAAATTAATTATTAATTTATTTCTTCTATTCTTTTCTATGAAAAAAAAAACAGACAATGTACCGTCGATTAATTGAAGCCCAACAAACTAAAAATAAAGTTGATCCTGAGGTGACATTGCAATTCTTAAAAAGTGCAATATATTATTTTTTAACGGATAAAGAAAATACACAAGGTCATTTGAATGCCATTGAAAGTATTTTAGGATTTTCAGACATTGAACGTTATAATATACAAAAGGCACGATCATCAAAATAATTTTGTTATTTATATAATATTATAATAATAATACTATATTTTATTAATTTACTATTTTTAAATTTTTAATTATATATAGAAGAGACTATAATAATAACAAAACTTTTAATAATTCATCTAAAATTTGAATCTCAGTTTTTTTTTTTTTTGTAATTTGTTTATTTCGTTAATTGATTTCTTTTTTCTTTTTTTTTCATTTTATTATTATCATTTTTAATATTTGTGTGTGTTATTGTTTGTTACAAATAAAATTTCTTTTCTTTTCAAGTTTTCTATTATTTTTCTTAATAACTAACAAACCAAAAAAAAAAATAACTTAAAATAAAATATTACACAGTTATAAAAATTAATAATAATTACAATAAAAAAACCAAAAGAAGCTTATTTAATTATTAAAAACAAATTATGAGAAACTTTTAAAATGCACACGTCCATATTAAAAAAAAAAAAAAAAACATTGATTAATAAATAAATAAATAAACTATATAGTATAAAGAATTTCTTTAAAAAAAAATAAATAATTTTTAGATAAAGTTAACAAAAAAAAATATCTATATATATATAGAAACGAAAGAGAAATATATTTATTAATTAATAATTGTTAAATTTAATCAAAATGTTTATTATATAATTATAATTACCGCAGACATTTTATGAACAGTAAAAAATAAAATAATAGAAAACTGAAAAATTATAATATGTGTGTTATTATATCACAATAAAATAATTATTTGAATTTTTTCTAAAAAAAAAGTGAATTGGAATTGTTTTTTTTTTTTAATAATTCTTAAATTGAAATTTGAATTTAAAATTTTTACAAAAACAAAACGAATAACGATATGGTTTATAAAACAAATTTATTTATTTATAAAATATTTTATTGAATTTTTCTTTCTTTTTTTTATTGTTTATTAATTCAAAAATTCTTTGACAACGCATTTTAAGTGAAAATAAAATTATATGTTAAATAATCGATGCTTAAAACCAAAAAAAGAATGTTTTATTTTTTCTATAAAATATATATTAAATAATCTTCTTTTGTATATGTGTACACGTCACCAACAAAATAGTTTAACAATTATTAGCAGTAACATTCCATTAAAAAGCGCCCCTCGGAAAACCTCGGAATTCTATAGCCGTGAGCCCGTAACGAAATCACTTAATCAGGTGATGAACCTTATAGATGCATTGAATATACACTTAAGTGATTTTGGGTGGTAAATCTATTATAATATGTGGATTAATTTATGAAATTTTGAAAATAAACCAAACATATGAGATAAAAAAAAAACTTTTACTAAAACATAATAAGAAAAAATCACTCATATGTTTTTTCAAACAATTGTCCAAGTTGCACTTTAGGTGGATTAGTTTTTATAGATAAGATGAAATGTTTAATTTAAATAACTATGATAATCAAAAGTAGGGGGAAATACTAGTTCAGGGAGACTATTCCATATAATCTTGCTGTTCTTGGGAAAAATGAATTTCGAAATCTGTTTGTTCGCAAAAAACTATAATAGATATACAGAATATGAATGAGCCTTTTGTGAATTTCTCGAAAGTTAATAAGAGAAGTTAATTGGTTCAGGAATTAGCTTTAAAATTTCATTAGAGCATTCATGGTAATAATACCTATAAAATGTGCACAATGAAGCTACTGATGATCGTCTATGATCCAATGGAATTTGTTATTGTTTCATTTCTGATCAACGAAATAGCGTGTTTTTGGATCATGTTACTAAACTGAAGGGTAGTAATTGGTACACCAGACGATATGTAGGAATTGTACTCTAGAAGAAGTGGTCTTATAAAAAACCCATAAACTAATGCTAAATTTTCAGAATTCTTGAGAAATTCTTTTGATCTTCTTAAAAATCCAATGCGACTCCAATGGCCTTTTTAGCTGCCATTATTATATTATTACTCCATGAAAAGTTGTTTGACAAAGATATTAGGTCCAAATTTAATAGGTCCTTAGATTGTGGAATAATTGCGTATTATGCATAAGTATTGGGTCAACATTTATATGGATCGTTTGTTTGAGAACAAACGCATGCCTTATTTGTTTTAGATGGATTAAATTCTACTATAAGTTTATCCTTCCCCGCAATTAGATATTAAATCTAAATCTTTGTTAATTGAGGAAATCATCTTCTATGGCAAGACTGAATCATTTGATTCGCATTATATGATTACGATGTAGTTCATACGAAGAATGTAATGTACTGCAGATATTTTAAATAAATAAAAAGATATACCATATATAAATATAAATATAATTAAATTTAATATATTTAAATTTATTTCAATAAAATAAAATGAATGGTAAAAATGTTCATTATATAAATATTAATTAAATTTTGTGATGGGGTGTTATAGTGATTTTTTTTTTGTGTATTGTTGGTTAAAAAATAAAATATGCGTGTGGTTTTTTTTATTTTTTAACAAATTTAAATAACAATTTTACCCTTTTTTATATTTAAACTAATTATGATGACTATGACTGACTGGTTGAAAATAAAATAATTAATATTATATATATCACTTTATAAATTTGCATATACAATATAGAAGAGAAGCGTTCTGTAAATATATATAATAATGACTTAGGTAAATCTTTGTTGGCACATATTGCCACATATACAAAGGTAATTAAATTGAAAAAAATACCAGAAATAATGTTTTGTCGACATATATAACAATTAAAGTTTTTTTTTAATATATGCTTTTTGTATTTAAAAGAAAAATATCATTTAATCTGTTTTTTTTTACTTTTATTTTTTATTTATATAGGGGGTAATAATGAACGAGAGGGTTAGAATTTTCTATTTTCACTTGGATTTTCAGGGAATTCCCATAAAACAGGATAAAATGGACAATATACTACCTAACCACTGAACGAATGATAGTAGTTTCAGGCTTATTACAATGATATTTTTGTGTTGATTACCATTAAAACAGAATTGTACATTTTAGTGGATTCTAAACACATTTACGATTTACTTTTGTTCTTAAATATACAATAAAAATCTATCTATACACATCTTAAGAAATAGTCTAGTTTAAAGACTTTCAAATTACAGAATAAATAAATGTATTCATCATTTACCAGATTCAGTTAGCTTATCAGATACAAACGTTGAAATTTGTCTAAAAGTTAAACTTTTTGCGGTCAAAACAACAAATGGAATAAATTCATGATTTTTATTGAACCTAAAAAGGTATTGATATTGTTTTGATAAAGTTAATATTAATTGGTAAAATAAACTATTCAAAAAAGTTTAATAATCCTGTAGTATCATGGTATAATTTAAACCCTATAGTATATAATGTTTTATTTAATTATCTCTCTTCGATATGTCTTAATTTACTTTATTATATATTTGTATGCACAAATGAATAAATTATTATACATGAGTTATAATTTACAATTATCTATCTATATATAGATACTATGATACTATAGATAGATATTATAATAATATGCATATACGTATATATAATTATCCTGGTATCATATCATAGGTATATATTTGTGCTTTTGAATATTTAATTAGAAATTTAGGTTCATCTCTTGCATTATATTATATACGTGTTTAAATTCTATGTATATAATTAATATGTAAAATTGGTTAATTAAATACTATATATATATACATATAGAGAAATAAAGTTCATATATATGTGGAATTTATTAAACTCAGGATTTTATTTAAGTAAAGTTACAACTTACAATATATAAATAAATGTAGGTTCATCATCATATCTATATAAAATAATAATATATTTGTTTACATACTTACCTGTCTATATATATATAAATATTAATAAGTACACGACGAATATATCAAAAGTTTAAAACAAAAACTAAATAAAATGAACATTAAACTTTGGTTTTATAATAGATCATATTGTAAATCTGATAAAACAATTTTTACATTTAGTAAAAATGGTTTAGTCACATAATACAATACTATACATTTCCGTTTCCAAATAATACGTTTCCTTAAAATATACCGCATATATTAGGTTGTCTAAAAAGTATTGATAATTTTTTTTACAAAATTCAAACGATTATTTTATATATTTCAAATGAACTTTATTAAACCAAATATGCGCCGTTTTGATCGATGACCCTTTGCCATTTTTCTGGTAAAGACATTATCCCATCACTGTAGAACTTCTGTGTTTTCTGGGCAAAAAACTGATCCAAGTGCATTTTGCAGTCCTCTGCGGAATTTAATTTTAAATCATTAAGGGAGTTCTGCAGAGACCGGAACAAATGATAATCTGAAGGTGCAAGGTCCGGGCTATATGGTGGATGCATTAAAACTTCCCAGCCAAACTCTCTCAGTTTTTGCCGAGTCATCAAAGATGTGTGTGGTCTGGCGTTGTCATGATGGAACACAACACCCTTTCGATTGATTAATTCTGGACGTTTTTTTTTAATCTCGTGCTTCAATCTTGTTAACGATTCCTTTCCAATCCCACCAAACAGACAGCATTACCTCTCTTGGTGTTAATCCAAGTTTTGCTACTGTTTTAGGAGCTTCACCCTTCTTGGACCACGATCTTTTTCGTACATTATTATCGTATGTGATCCATTTTTCATCACCTGTAATCATTCGCTTTAAAAATGACTCGATTTCGTTTCTTTTAAACAGCGTTTCGCAAATGGAAATTCGGTTCATTAAATTGTTTTGTGTTAATTCATGTGGTACCCAAACATCGAGCTTTTTCTTGTATCCAGCTATTTATAAAAATTATCAATACTTTTTCGACAATCTAATATACCATATATATAAGATTAAGAAAAACAAATATGAAGATTAAATTTTAAATGTATAATATGGTGTGTGTGTATGTATGCATTATCATTTATTGTCAACTTAAATATGGATGTAAGAATATATTCAAAATTCATCACACAAAGTTTATATTATCTATATATATATTCACATTCATTATACCGATAAGATGTGCATTTTCAATTATATATATTTAAATTATCTAAATATGCATGCATTCTTTGTTCAATTCTATATATGAAATATTTCGTATAACTATAACACACAAATGTATGCGATATATAAATGCATTTCTTATGAGTTATTTTCTATAATATACGTATGATATGCATTTTCACATTTATGATTATGATGGTTATATATGGAAGTTATATATAAAAAAAATATATTATTCAATTTGACATTCATATAATTGAATATTGATATACTTTGTATGATTGTATTTCCGTTTGTTATATCGTATATTAAATGATAAAAAGATTTGTTTTTTTTTTGTAATCCATTTATAAGGTATTTAAGTTTAGAAAGTTTTCCTGAAATCCAAGTCCTTTTTCAGGTCTAGGGAATCTATACGGAGTGTATTGAAAATGACAATTATTTCTGTAATTTTTCTTATTTACAGAACATTTAGAAAAGGTTGATAATTTTTTCCGGTATATTATAAATGTAATGTAATAATAATAAAAAAAAAAAAAAATAAAATAACATTTATTAGTTATTAAAATGCATTGCGAGATAAAATATTTTACGAGATTATTTTTTATTGTATATATTGAATTGAAATGATGTGATATTAAAATATTTTTTAACAATAAGATCTCTGCCAGAGTGCTAGCCCATCTAAAAAATCAAAAATAGGATTTTACTATTGCTATATATCCAATTTTTATACGTAAAATTTTCCCACACACGTACGTACGTATATTTATTATTATTATTATTGCTATAATATTAAATTTTATTATGTTTTATTTGCAAAAATGACAATTTTTTATAAATATATCATCAGATGATAGATATAATTTCTCGTAGTTATTGGCGGTCGTTTATTAAATTTTATATAGTTGTTTTTTATTTTTCTACTTTCATTTTCATGTTATACAATATATATAGGTATATACATTTATTAAGTGCATTATATTTTTATTTTTATTGATATATGGTTACATAAAAAACAAGAAACTTGGTATATTATATATAAAAATATTGTTAATTTTTGTTGCAAAAAAGCACAGATATTTATATTGCAACGTTAAAAGTTTATGTTGTATAAAAATGTTTTAATTTAATTATCATTTTATCTAATATAAAAAAAAATGGTTGATAGTTACATAAACATAACTTTGTGATTGTGAGAACTTAAATC
Source organism: Dilophus febrilis (assembly GCA_958336335.1). Classification (NCBI taxonomy): domain Eukaryota; kingdom Metazoa; phylum Arthropoda; class Insecta; order Diptera; family Bibionidae; genus Dilophus; species Dilophus febrilis. Next base: position 43,354,416 of record OY284471.1, on the reverse strand, counting down.
TTATTGAATATATAATCAAATTTACTATTATTTTATTGTATATAGTTAGTAAAAAATAAATGTATATTCCTTCAAATATACATACAATATTTCTCTATATACCAATTAAGTTAATTAAGTGTGTTGAGAATAAATTATTTTCACACGCATTGTTTTAACCATATTACATTTTCTTCAAAGTCAAACGCCCACCCTCTTTATACATTTCTATAAATATCCATAAATTTCTACTATATAGATAGATATATTATATAACATTAGTAATATGTATAAAAAAATAACATAATTTACAAGCTGTTGTTTAACTAATTTGTGAAAACTAAACAGATTTGTTTTATGGAAATTAAAGTATAAAACATGTTTGTGGATTAACATTACATATACGCATAAACAACATATATATATTTTTAAATAAATAAGAACATGTTCTGTAATTAAAATAATTCTATATATCTTCTCTATATTTCTATTTCATTACATTCTATGTGTGTATTGCTGCATACCAAAGTATTACCATATATAGACAATATTATAAATGCTCATATATATGTTTTGTTATGTTTATATAACTATATACATATTTATGCATATATAAAGATAGTATATTTTATCTTGTTAACCGCATATATATAATAAATCAATTGGGAATTAAATTACCTTAAATTAAAAGCAAACACTTTATGGTGTATATATTTATATATGTATAAATAGTAAATAAGGATATATGAATGTAATTTATATATATATATACAAGGATATATTATATATATATATATTATTAGATAATATAACAAACAATATGAAAAAGTATTCTTTTTTTCATATGAATACATTCAATAAAGGATTTTTTAGTTCACCCAAAAGGTTTTGGTAAATAATTTTCCATTGGTAAATTTTCCACATTCAAATAACATAATCTTTTACATAATCTTTATCAAAAAATAAAGTCAAAATGAAATTCTATTTAAATTTAAATATAATGAAAAGAGGATAAAAATTGATTTTATTCGGACGGAAAAAAACAATATGATTTTATAAGGGATAATTTTTCCATTACTTTATATTTATAGCTTATTTATATAGAGATTATATTAAAACAATAAAAAAACAATTTGAAATTTGTAATATATATAAATACAGTACAAATTATTGAACAAATAAAAATCAATCATTTATCATTAATTAATCATCAATCATTTAATTACATGAGCTGAGATGAGGCTATAAACAAAAAAAATTATATATATATATTTAAATACATTTTCATATATATTTATTCCATTTTATTTCCATATATAACAATAGCTATATATCTATTTCAATTCAAAATGAAAAGAATATATACAATGTAAATATATATATATATTATAATTTTAATTAATATTCCATAGAGATCATAAACAAGTTTGTTGATTATCTTTTATATAATATTGCACAGCTTGTAAATATGCAAATTGTTTCATATATTCGCTTATATTTTGTTTACTAAACAATCGCATTTCTCTATATTTATATACATAAAAATATTATATGTATATATATATCTTTTTCTATATACCATATATAAAACAATAGAAAATTTATATTACTCATTAATTATCCGCATGTTTATTTAGATACCTTCTTATAAATTATATACATATATATATATATCTATTATGTATGTACGTACATAGACAAGTCTGTCAAACAAATTTTATCGCAGAGAGAAGTGAAAAGTATAATAACTATGAATAAAAAAAAAAAAAAAGTTATATTTATAATAATTATATAGTATAACATTTTGTTTGTTGTTATATTAACTATATATCTATTATAAACAATAGCAAATTATTATATAGTAAAATTTATTTATATTAAGTAAATATATATATATATATATAGATACAATTACAAGTTTAGATAGCGTAAATATCCCATTTGTATTGTATTTAATATATATTGTATATATATATATATATATAGTATAAGGATAAATTGTGAATATAAATTATCAAAAATAAGCAGCATATTTTATATAAGAAATATATAGTTAGTTAGATATATATATATATATAGAAGATACATTTTAAATATTCCCTTCGTTGAACAAAAAAAAAATGTATATCTTTATTTAATGTACAGTATATATAATATACAATACAATTACTTAAATTTATGAGATCACGCGCCCATCATTTCTTATATCTTTCATCCGCATATATATACACATTTGTTCAATATTTAAAATTTTATATATATTGTATAATATGAACTCTTTTATATCGTTTGTTAGATGTATATAGATGGTAATATTTTATTATATTATATACTAATAAATATTAATTCATATAGTAAATTTGTCTTACCATTTAACATTAAAAGTTACCTATAATTTTTTCCTATAGATGTTGGGAAAATCACTGCTATATAAAAGAATTACAATTAGTATGTTAAATTAAATAGGATAAAATTATAAAATCAAAATCTAAAGAAGGCAAAAATGTGACAGATTTCTTCGATGTGACGAAATTCTTGTGATTCTATGATGTATATAGTTGATAAAAAGCAAACCTAAAATTCTTAAAAAAAATGTGTAATGGGTTGAGGCGGGTACGAATCCTATACTATATAAAGACATAAAATCGGTTTTGTGTGTTTTCGAATCTGAATTTTCACACATAGAGTTGAATATATTTCCTCATCCTCATACGGTTCAGTATACCGACAATCGCAATATAATCAAAATAGAATTTATTTAAATTTCTTGGCAGTATAATTTATCAGAAAAAAGTTACAACAAGTTTTTCATATATGTACAACAAACGCAACTGTACGCAACTTCCCCATATAAAAACTTTTTTTTTACAACAATTTTTACCTCATTGATAAAAGCAATAAATATATTTATGGAAGATAGAATATTTTACAATCAAATATTTTATTAAAAAAAAAAATTCTTTTTGATTTATAATGATATATATATATATATATATGTCACTTTAACCATTTCAATAATAATAATAATAATCTTTAAATTTTATTTCAAACAATCAAAATAAATAAATAAAAAATAAACTTTATTATAAACATACAATTTTTTTTTTTTGGCTATTCCAAATAAATATATATATTGATATATAAAGTAATAGAGTTGTGCTAACTTTCTTCTTTTATTGAGAGTATATCACATTTCAAATATAAATATCATATATCAATAACCTTATATTATCCAGCATTTATGTAGTAGTCGTACTATACACATGTAAACTGACAAAACACGATATGTATACGTCCGTTATAAGGATATATATATGAATATCTATATATATGAACTTGTTCAAATAAATAAATGGATAAGATACTGTATTCGATTTTCGATAACTCTGTGGATATATATACATGGGATGATATGATGGGATTATACATACATTCAACCAACCATACATATGTGTATATGTATATATAAAAAAAATATAAGTTGAATGAAATATATAAACTATTTGAAAATATTTTGCTCAAGGGATCGATTTTCAAAATATTGTTAAATTGTGAATATTTTGATAAATATATATAGTAAGATAGCAACAAATAATAAGATAGCAAAACAAAAAATAAATAAATGTTTTTCTTTACTTTTTTTTTTTAGTTTTGAAGATGATAAGAAAATATATATAAGAAAAATATTATATTATATTTATACAAAGAAAAAATTACATTTATTTTTTTTTTTTATTGATAATTTTCACTACTATATATACATATTATTATTATGGATGCTGTTTCGCATTGCATATAAAGAAAATTCACGTGTTTTATTATAATTTTTTAAATAAATTTTTTTTAGTAATAGTTATTTGTATAATTTATTACATTTTCTTTTTTTTTTTATATTTTATACATGATGATATACTACTATCAATATATTATCACTCAAATGATATAGTTGAAAGAAAAAAATATGATAAAGAAACAGCATAGTAAATCATTACTATAAATTCATATAGAGAATATATATTGACGATTCAAAGGATTACATTTTAGATGTATTTATATTAGTAAATTTTTAATAAATTTCGGTATACAAACAAGGTGAGTTTACTATATAAACATTTTAATATATGCTTATTAGGATTGAACATAACAAATGATTGGTGGACGCCCCTATATATAAAAAACTGGATTTTCTTTTTGTTTAAATTACAAATTATAAGTTTTTTTAACTTAAACAATAAACGAGATTCAGACAATCAGGTAACGAATTTATTATAAAAAAAACATCCATAAATATAGTAAGTTTAGCATTCTTGTATCCATCAAAATCGGGCGTTTTATTTCAATTAACAGAAAAAGGATTAACAGAAACAGGATATTTCCCTTTTATATCCATCCTTTGGATTATTTACCAAAAATCCAGTATTATAATACACAAATAATTTTTACTATATATGAAATTTTTGATTTTATTATATCATATTGCATTAAAAATAAAAAATTGAATATTTTTGTATTATACATTTTCATTATTTGATATAGTTTGATTTGGTACCACCCCGCATATAAAACGCATATAAACTCTTGCACAGATGATTGTTATGTATTCAACAATGATGAGCTAGCTGTGCTCTATATATATGTAAGTATATATATATATATATATATATATATATTCAATAATATTATGCATATGCAATATAAAAGCTATCAATTTAAATTTATATTCTATTTCTTTATACATATATATATATATATATGAATAGTTATATATTAACATAACGTAATATATATTTTTTAGGGATTATATACATTATTTTCTCTATATATTTATTATATATATCTGTTCATATACCATATACACATAATATTTTAAAATATAAAAGTATATATTGTTATTATATATATATATATATACAGTTGAAAATGCAATGTTAAGCATCTCACAATATATAAGTACACACTTAAATATATATTACAATATATTGTGAAGCTTTTATAAAATACGTTTTCCTTTTGAAACTATGGTATATGTATATCGCAATCAACTGTTATATACAAATGCACACAAGCAGTGAAACAAACAAAAAAATTTATATATTTATATGTATAAAATTATTATTAGTTATTTTACTATAACCGCATTTATTATAGTTCATGCCGTGTATAATTAATTTTGATCCTATTTAAAATGTTGGTTTGTTAAAAATAATTATATTATGTACATTTATGGTAGATCCCAGAAGCAATATAAGCTATTTCTTTCTTTCGATTTTCGAGTAGATTCATGTCTCACGGTTAGGTAAGTTCATATAAAAAAAAACATAGAATGTTAAAATTCTTTTATGTATATAGAAAGAATAAGAAAGAATATTGTATATAGAAAGAATAGTGGAATTACAAAAAGTATAGATATAAATTGAAAATTTTCCACAATTTGTAGATTTTTACTATAAAATTTGTTCTAAAACCTCATATTTACTTGGTAAGCGAAGAGAATTTAGAGAATTTAATTATCTATCGAATGAATCAGTGAACGTTATTTTAACTCAACAAGTTATGATGTTTTTACGAAACCATTACATTTTTTTTTATGAATAAAGAAAAACAAATTTAATATAAAAAGTATTTTTTTTTAAAACACTTTGTTTTCAATTTATATATACATTGTTACTTTTATGATGTATTTCAAATCAAAGTGTTACAATTTAAAAAAAAAAAAAGCACTTTTATTAAAGGTCAACAATTTATTGAAATAATTTCTATATTTATAAATATTTCTTTTTGTTTAATAAACGTCTATATGTATAATATATATTCAGTGTATTATTATATTGTATTGCATATGGGTTGGTAAATTGAAAAGTTTTTTGGGTTTTCCGGAAAATTATAAAATAAAATGAAAATAATAAATATGTATATATATACTATAGTATAGACAGTCCCGTTTTAGCCCATGTATATAGGCGTCTAAGTGAATGTGAGTCAATTTTTGGCAAATGGATTGTAATTATAGGCTTACCGCAGAGAGGTCCGTGCAATTTTTCTATATACAAGTCCCACAAAAACCGAATTTGATGTGGTAATTTAGGAAAAATCTGGTGAGTCTTAGTTTAATCTATCTGTCTGTATGTTTTTGTTTCAATAATTTTCTTTAGAACAAAAATTTTATATATTAAAAATATCTAATCGTTTTCGGAGCCCATGAGAACGGCGCCTGGTTCATTATTCGCACCAATATCTTGTATATGTATAGTGGCGGCCCTGAGTATAGAATAGTTTACAAAAATATAAAGTGCTATAATAATATAGAAATATATATACATTTTAAACAAATATTTTCTCTCATAAGTAGATTTGTAAATTATATAGTATTTTTATTTTTTGTATATATACAATTTATAAAAAGTATTTCAATTTATAATATATATTATTAAATTTATATGTAAACTTTTAAGTTTTCTCGGTATATAATAATTTTGCTATATATAACTTTATTTATATATATATACAGTTGTTGGTTATACATTTCAAATTTTATATATATAATTGTGATGTATATATGTTTATACGTTCTACTACGAATTCATATAAATGTTATCAAAAATTAAAATTATAAATATTGAGAAAAAAACAAAACAAAATACATACATTTATAAATTAATATATGTTTATATTTTAAAAACAAGAAGTTTTTAATATATCATATTCATATACTATAATGTCTATAATATAATATTAAATATTCATGTGGTTATTTGCATAATTCTGAATATACAGCTGTTAGGACGAATTACAGACCAGTCAACCAGCTATAGTTCTTGTTCTTATATAGGAAAAAATTCAAATTATTTATTCACATTTCACAAAAACTATGCAATTTTCATTGCTACAATCGATCATCTATAATAATCCATAATAATGTAAAAAACTATTTCTTGACCTCTTGAAGTCTTGACCAGATATAAAAGTATATAGGAAAGCATGCGGAATTATATATCCCCAATTGTATATCATTTTGGACGATAATGTCATTTATACAGAAATATACGTAAATAATATTATAGCTATATATTGAATGGTATGTTAACTATATAATTATATAAATTTCTAATATAAAATATTAAAATTTAACACTAGATTGCCCCAGCAGTCATTTTGACTGCTTTTGAATTTCAATTAGAAATACAATTATGTATATACCGGAAATTAAGGAGGTGGAGGTAATTACAATTATTAATAAAAGCATTTATATGTTGTACAAAAAGTCACAAATTTCTAAGAAATTCTATCACTATATATACATATAATTGTTTTTCTAATTGAAATTCAAAAGCAGTCAAAATGACTGCCTTGGGCAATCTAGTGTTAAATAAAATATTTTATATATAAAATTTCTACCTTTATGTCCAATTTCACAAAAAATAAAGAACTGTGTGCATCTATGTATAGAAAAAACTATATGTATTTTGAAAAATTTAAGTTTTCATATAATTTTTTAAATATATAAAAAATAAATAATATTAGTTTTTTTCTAGTATCATAATAAATTTTCTATATGCATACATATTTTGTACACAAACTTTTCTTATAATTTAGAGTATATATCCTATATGTATGTAGTTTGTTAATACTATTCAGTATAATATATATATATATATATATATGAAAATATAGTTACAGCAAAAAAAAAATAGTTAATTTAAAAACTTTCGACAGATTTACGTCAAAATGTTTTCTGTTTACATTTATATACGATTATCAATCTCCCAAACATGCATCGCATATATTGGTTTGGTATATACATATACAATTGAAATTTATTTTGTTTAACCAATTTATAATATAAATAAACATCTATTCAATATATACCATATAAAATAAACACTATATACTTGGCTTCAAATCGATTATATAGTTTTTATTTTTTTCGTTCTGAATATATGTCATCGAATACCCAAATAAAAACCCAAATAAATGGATTTAAAATTAAGATATATCTCGCATTATATATATATAAATAAATACAAAACACATATGGTTTTAGAAAAGTTAAAAACTTATTTAAAATATTGTGTGTGTTTTGTTGTGTGTTAAGTTGTCCAATATGAATTGATAAAAAATGATCAAGCAAATATATTCTATATACTACATAATAAATTTATTTATATCAATATTATAAAATGGATGTGAAAATGAATTTTAAATCTTATGTGTGTGTTTTGTTGAAAAACATATTTATTATATATACAATATTATTATTAATCCATATATGTATAAAAGGATTATAGATAGAGATAGATAAAATGCTTATTTAATTTATAAAGTTTTTTTTTTATATTTTACATAACAAAGTGATAAAAAAATATACTTTTAACATATTGTAAATATATTATTTTTGTATTATGTTTGTATAAAACTAAATTTTTTATTATTCATATTACATTGAAATTTAAGTAGAACAAACTATATAACTCCCTATATGATGAGTGTGTTAAAAATGAATGGTATTTATGAAGGGTTTTCCATATGATTATTTTTTGCTTAACTTCCTTCCCTCCTTCCTTCCTTGACTATTTCAAATGTTTTCTTTCTGTTTGTCGCATAATTCAAATATAATCCCTCACAATTACCTAATCTCAAAAAGGACATTACCGATTCAATTACCCATCTGTGTAGTTAATGAATAAATGAAAAGAATAACAAATTCACATTTCAAAAATTATCTTAATTCTATATAACATATGTATATAAATATCCTGGAAAACTGTTTAAATATTCCATAAATAGTTTTTGCAAAGAATCATATAATTCTTTTATTCGTATAAGATAAGAGAGCTATATATGTACATATTTATATGTTTGAAGACTTTATATACTTTAGAATTGTATCTTTTATAGTAGTAATTTGTTTCTATTTGAGTGTTTCTGTTTTTAATTTTTAACCAAAATATATATTAATTTATAAAATTATATTATTTTCAAAGGATACTACAAAAATATATTATGTTTAATTAGTTCACCTCTTATTTTATAAATACATAAACACAGATCTATATATATAAGACTGTATGAAACAAAATAATAAGTAATTCTTATATAATAAATGTTATGAATAAAAAAAAAAACCGTGATAAAGTATTATAATGGTTTATAATATTATATATATACTTTTATAATTTATCTAAGAGATATATAATAATATACCCTTACCTTTTATTATAGTATATATATATATTCTTCCTGAATACCAGCAGCATGATAAATACATCAATTATAAAGTTAATCTTAAATTATACAGATTATTATATATATATATATATATATGTTTATGTTATGTATATATATTCACACAGAAAACAGATAGAAAGGTATAAATAAAAAAAATAAATAAATATACAAATATTATTTATAATTATACAAATTAAAATCTATATATAACTATTTATATGCATACCCTACATTAATTATATTGCTTATGAACACAACTTACGTGGTTTTTATATTATAAAAAAATTATAATTTTTATATTCTTATATATTTATTATATTTATTCAAGTATATATATCAAATTAATATCAACATCATCATCATCGTATTCGTTTAAATATAACTACTGTTTTAATTATTTAAAATATATGAGAATTTGATAACGCAAAAGCTTTTTAAAATACCTGTGAATTAATACTTTTAAATGGAAATAATTTACATATACTTTTTCCAGTCAGTGAAAATTGATGTATACTTCTTTAAAGAATGTGTTATTTACTTCTTACTTCAGCGCGCCTACAACCTACAATTGGTTTCGTTGGCGTCCATCAACAGCCTCCTCCAACCGGACTTATTTACCGCCAACGTCCGCCAGCGCCGAATGAATGATGATGAATGATTTATTTGTATATATAATGAATAATAAATATAAGAATAAACTGATTCTGAATGTACACAGTGCGACAATTAATATTCCGGACTGGTCCAAGGAAATACATTAAAAACACGATTTTTGAAATTCGATTTTTTTTTATTTATTCAAAATATTCTCCTCCTGATTCAATACAACTGTTACATCGATTTAATAATGATTCAAATGCGTGTTCCAGCTCATTTTGTGTGGTATTGCCTCTAGTGCGTGTGCGTGGATGCTGTTTGAATGGTTTCAATATCCTCAAAAAAACATCCTTTCAATTTCATTTTAAGTTTTGGGAATAAGGAGAAGTCACATGGTGCTAAATCCGGTGAATACGATGGATGATTTAACAAACAGGCTTGATTTCGAGCCCAAAACTGACGAACAATAAGTGAAGTGTGACTTGGTGCATTATCGTGTAACAAACACCAACTATTTGGATCACGATATTCAGATCGAATACGACGAATCCTGCCCATCAAACGCTTCAAAACTTCGATATAATATGTGCCACTAACTGTTTGACCAGTTGGAACGAATTCTTTATGGATAACTGCCTTGCTACCGAAGAATGTTACATGAGCATTGTCTTGATTTTCGATGGAAGTTTTCTTGTTTTTTTTTGGCCTGTGTTTTAGCCATCCACGAAACATTTATACCACTCAAAAACTTGTGTTCTACCCATACAATTATCGTCATTAACTTGCTGCATCGATTTAAACGTTTCTGTTGCGGCTTTACCAAGTTTTGCGTTGAATTTAATAACTGCTCTTTGTTCCATGTTAAAATTTCTACTTCAACTAAAATATTGTTTCACAAGAAATGTCATAACTTTTTTAATTGTCAATCAAATGCAATTGCAGACGATAGAGAAAACATCAAGCTTCACAACGCTTGTTCGATCAAATAGATCGTCCCACTGGCTATTTAGATATGGTTTGAGTCCGGAATATTAATTGTCGCACTGTGTATTCTAATAATAAAATCTGTTTTCCGTTGATTCATTATTAATCGTTAATATACGCATCACTTTTTTTCAACTTTTTGTTTTGTTGAATTCCAAATACTATTGTTAGAATTGTAACTGATGAGGATTTGATGCGGTTGGGAGAGAATAAATATTTATATCATTAATATTCAATTTTATGAAAGAAAAAAAAATTAAATAATTGTTGAAATTTTGATTTGTATAGTTACATTTCGCATTCATTACATTTTTTTTTGTATTCTATATATACAATAAAAATAATGGGTTAAATGTTTTTTTAATTTAAATTTATTATACAAAATATAATGCATTAATTATATAAAAAAACGTTATATATACGCATCAACAAAATACATAAAAATATATATGATAAAAATTTGTATTCATTAAATTATTTTACACCCATATTTATATAATATTTTTTTGGGGTAGGTATATTATACTATATATATGTTAAAAATATTGTATAGAAAGAAAATGTTTATAAATAAAAAAAAAAAAAAGCGTATAAAAGTTATTGACGTAAACATATTTTATTTATAACAATATATATGCATAATATATATGGGTATAATAGCCGACAAATTAATTAATCGAACCGCGTTTTTACATTTTATATTTATAGAGATATATACGCATAATGCATGCAATTAACAATATATAAAAATTTGCCAATGGTTAAATTACAATAAATACTTTTTGTTGTTTCTTTTTTTTTTTCGTCTGCGTGCTATTAAATATATTTTTAAGCTATTTTATTTTTTATACAAATATATTTTGTTATTATATTAAAAAGTAAAAAAAAAATAGATTTTCTATTTTCATGCAAATGATTAATTTATTTTTTAGTATAACAATGGAGAATATATAATAATAATAATTTTATCACACAAACAAAAAAAAAAAACAATATGTTTTCATTTCATATATATAGATGAGATGAGATGAGATGAGATGATGCGGGTGTTATAATTTATTAATTTTTTTGTTTTTTTATTTATCCATTAAGCTTTTTAATGATAATTAATTTTAAAGGCAATCAATCATGTGTATTACAATAAAATTTTATATATATATATGAATATAATAACAAACATCTCATTTATGTGTATATAGTTTATTGAATATATACTGAACATGATCATCGAAAAATATATATATACATTTTCTGCTATATATAATACATTTATAATTTCTTGTTTATTCATCATCGTGTATATATTATATTTTTTTTTTGTTAATTTTCAATATCTAAACCTGCCTAATTTATTCATGTGTATGTATACTACAAACATTTTATTGATTTTTTAATACCTAAAATATTTATAAGACAATATTTAGAAATATTCAATTTTATATATTTTTTTCTTATAGACTATAAAAAAAACAAAATACTATACAGAAAAGTTAATTTCGTTTTATACCATTATAATTTTTTTTATGCATTTCTCCAATTAATTTTAAAATGTAAAATAGAAAAAAAAAACTGTGGAATATCATCATAATAAAATATTTATAAAAATTTTCCTCCTTATTTTTTTTTGTTTTGGTTCTTATTTTAACATAAAACATAATAATATAACATTGGAAATTTTGTTTTGTTTTGTTTTGTTTTATTATATTTTTGGTATAAAAGGACGATGTGTAATCTTTCTGTTTTTATGTATAAAATATTGTCCTTATTTTTCTTTTTTTTTTGTTTATACCATTAATTAATTAGTGTTTTGTAATATATAAAAAATATATACATTAAAATTTTTCTTTTTGGGTATAAGGATTAATGTAAAACAGAATCCTTGGAATCTATAAATCTTATAAGGTATTTTTTTACAATAAAAGTGCTATATATCGATTATATATTTATTACTTATTGTTATTCGATATTTATTATAGAATTTTAATTAATACGTTTTTTTTTCTTTAAATTTAAATACACATAGGATCGATATTATACAAAACATAATCCGTATATTTATTAATATATATATATATAATTAATTAGCGAAAATTAATTTGGTAAAGGTATACAATAAAAAAAAGGATTAAAAAATGTATATAAGTAACGTATATACTAGAGATTTTCTTTCTTATCTTTCACAGATTAAATTAAGGACTTATAACAAAAGTATATTAAAGTAAATCAAAGGAATAAGAAAATATAAGAGTGATTTTTATTAATGTGATAATAATAATAATAATAATATTAAATTATATATGGTCATTATCCATTTTTATTTATAAACTATAAAATTGTATTACATATTAAATACATACCCAGCACCGACAATCCACAACATACTAAAATGTTTTGTATATAAGAATTATTTCACATTATATCTCATCATCATATATATTGTTTATATTTTATGTCATTGTATATCTATGGAGCAAAACAGAAAGATAAATAATTGGAATGATTAATTGCTATATATATATATGTTTTGTGATTTACTTTATCAAATGCATATATCAAATAATATGCGCCGAGATATATCACATATATAAGGTATATTTATCTATCTATCTGTTATATAAGAATAAAATCTTTTAGTTGTTATATATAGGAAAAGTTTTTCCTCCTTTGCTATATATAATATATTGAAACAAATGTGGCCCGTAATTAGTATAGTGCAAAAAAAAAAAAAAAATACCAACACTTATCTATATATAGTTTTTATATAGATTTACATATTATATGGTATATATAAGAAAAAGGATATCAAATAAATCATATAAAAAAAAATGTCAGTTTGTCATATGGATATATCCAAAAAAAAATTGCAAAATTATAAAGGATTTTATGATTTTAAAAATAAAAATCTTTTCTTTTTTTTTTTTACTATTTTATATACAGAATAATAATATTTTATAGATGATAAATTCTTTTATATTTTTACAAATTTGATAACAAATCATTTATATTTTATTTAGTAATAAAAGTTAAACTTACTCTTCCAAACTAATAAACATTTTTTTTTTGTTAGAAAATTCAGTTTAAGTTTGCAGTTTAATGGAATATTTTATTTAACCTATTATTTTATATTGAATTAGCATATAGAAAGAACCCCCAAAACTTCAATCGATGATCTATAAAATCGTAACAATCAAATTCCCTTTCCTTTGCTTTCCAATTTTTTTTCTATATAAGGACATTCGACAATTTGTGTATACGCTTCTTTAACTTTACTATACGTGAATGTTTAAATAAACCCTATTTTTTTTTTTTTTGTTATTTTGAATGACATGAAGTATTTATTTTTACATTTAAAAAAATTATAAACATAAACATTTGCTGACATATACACATATATATATATAGAAAAGAAAAGACAAATAAAAAAAAAAACCTACAATCACGTATAAGAAATCATTTATAAAAGAAAAACTATTATTATTATTATTATTTTTATCATTATTATAAAAGAATATATAAATATAAATAAATTTTCCTTGTTTTTCATTTTATTTATATTTATAAATCCCACAATTACAATGGATTTAAAAGGATTTAGAAGAACGATAGCAGAGAGCATGCATATAAAAATACAAATCTATTATACTACCATATATATATATATTCTTATACAATCCTTCGTTTTACTTGCTTGATGCAATATCTAAATATAAGTACATATAAATATATATATATATATATATAGATATCTTTTAAATATATAAAAAACCTTTTTTTTTCTTCTTTTTTTATATGAATGAATACACACAAACCGGCGGGTTATTTATAAGAAATAATTTCAGAGAAAGTTTTAAATATGAATAACATTTTATCACAGTCCATTCGGAAAATAAAAAATATAAATAAAAGGAATATAATGTTTGTGTGTGCGCGAGTGTGTTGTATATCCAAATATACAACAAACAAATCCATCAGATGTTATCTATCTATATATATATTCTTTAGTAGAGTAAATTTAAATATATACAATTGAAAAATAAAATATATAAATTTAAATTTTTAATGTATTTTACTATATATATATATATATATATATACGAAATCAAATGAAAAAAATATATTTGATAAATTCAAAACAATCACTTGATTTGCCTTTTTTTTTTTTTATTCCATTTAGATAACATAAAAGTAAGTAAGTTTTTTTGATTTGTATGGTATATATAAGCATTGATAAAGTTTATATATATATATATATATATATATAAGGAAAGGATAAATTAAGGATCTAAAATCTATATATATATAATATAAGAATATTGTGATAAAGGAAATATATATTTTGAATAAATTCTGAATGTATGAGATAAATGTATATTTAAAAAGAGTTGTTCATTTAACATTTACAAATTTTGTCTAGTGCAGAAAAAAATGTAATTAACAACAGAAATCGCACGGTCTATGAGTAAATTTATATATATGAATCGGTCTATGGGTAAATTTACATATATGTATAAATAATGCCATTAAATTACATCCCATTTGTTGCTATTATATCATTGCTGAATTATTTCCACTATATATATATATACAATAATACGAATTTTATTTTTCATTTTCATAAATAAATTGATTTTGTATTCGCATTTTCCAGTTATAATATATATACTCATTTTTACAGTCCTCTGATATGTAAATAAAGGAGAAACATATATATTGTGGAATATAAATTTCGTTCATTTTCCTCCCCTGAATAATATACAATTTCGAAATGAGAAAATTTATATGTGCGTATATATAGTCTGATCCTTGTATATACCCTTATGTTAAATTAAATAAGAGCTATATATAAATACGATTCATATCCTTTTTTAGATAGATATACATTTTTTAGTAAAATAAATACACTTTTATTATATAAATTAAAAGAATTAAGATTATATCAGGAAATGAAAATAAAATAAATAAATGTATATTCAAACAAATTGAAATCTTATCATTTTCACTGTATATACACAATTTAATATTTTGTAACTATTTATATATTAAACGATATACCTCTGTAAAAGGAAAATTCAATCTATTCTGTATCTTTATTTACATATATAAATGTATTACTTTTATCAAATCAAATAGATACTCTGTTTATAAGATCGATTTCAATTTAAATATTATGATTATTGCAAAGGTATAAGTATATTGCAAAGGATTACAAAGGTATATATTTGCTATATGTCGGCATTTATAAGACATAGGAAGGATATAATTATGTATAATTATATTATTATATATACATATAATTTTACATTTAATTAAACATAATCGCATTGTAAGTTGTCAGTGCGTTCACATATATATATTTAAATTATATGCATTATTACATTATTCAAATATATCTATCTAATAATATATATGTATATATAATCAAAAATTAGTGAAAAGTCATTGAACCATACATTTATAATCTTAACTATTTATATAGTTATATATGCATGAACGGTATAGTCAGATAATATATATTAGAAGTAATAGATAAACAAACAGAAATATATATAGATACGATTCATTTGACTTAATCTGTATAAATAATTGTGCAGAATATGCATAATTTGTGTATGTATTATTTTATAATTATGTAAATATAAATAAAATTAATTTTCTACAAACGAATGAAATGCGAATTTAAACCAGTGATATTCTACCTTTCTGGTATTCTTTGCAGCTGAATAACTTGTCATGATCCACGAAACGATTCAGTATTGTTTTAAAAATCGCGTATATTAATATCACATTATAATAGGAAATGAATCATCTTTACAGGTTTTAATTATATAGATTTTATATAACAACTGTCATAAAGAAAATCCCATTTTAATACGCCACATTATATAGTCAAACATTATTATTGTTTCATATATATATATTTAATAATTTTTCCATTTTTCCACATACACGGAAATTTGAAAAACTTTTATACATTATTATTAAAGAGAAAAAATTCTGTATATAAATCTTTATATAAATACAATTATAATATATACATGTACAAGTTCAAGTATATATATGTATATGTATATGAATAAGGATATAAAAAGGATAAACTCTCTGTGAAAAACAAAAAAAATATCACTGTATATTTATTTTATTATATACATTTTGATGTGTAAGGTAAAAACAAAATGAATATATAGAAAAAAAAACTTAAAAAATCTCTTAGACATCATAGACAATTTTGTTAAGTGTCACATAGGTAATTAAAAAAACCATTTAAATATAATTGAAAGCAAAAAAAAAAAAAAAATGAAATGAAATCTCTTAAGTTTTAAAAACATTAAACGATTATGTGTTTTAAAAGTTGTTTTTATTTATAATTATTTATGCTTCATATATAAACCTATATATATAAATATTTATAAACGGGGAATCAAATATGAGGATTATCTTAA
Organism: Dilophus febrilis; assembly: GCA_958336335.1. Classification (NCBI taxonomy): domain Eukaryota; kingdom Metazoa; phylum Arthropoda; class Insecta; order Diptera; family Bibionidae; genus Dilophus; species Dilophus febrilis. Next base: position 43,337,191 of record OY284471.1, on the reverse strand, counting down.
AAGATTATTTTGAAAATTGATTCATGACATTTTTATTTATTAATAAAGCGATTTTATTGATGGATTTTTGTTTTGTTTGAAAAAATGGCTTATTCATTTCAAATCCCGCAGGTAAATTAGCAAATTCTATCCATAACCTTTTTCAAGATATTCCTAAATTATCCATTTTCTAATTAAATAAACATGTCTTCATGTTGTTTTTCATAGATAATCACCGTATAAAACATCATTTTATTGCCAACCTATATGATATATTGATTGATTACCTGAACATTCTCGGGAATCATCTGAATCCTTTGAAATTAATACTATAGTCCTTATTTTGTGATCCTCCTTTAATTCTGTTAAATGTATCTAACTAATCTAATGAAATTTACATAATAATTATCTTGTACCTATTTACGCATAGATTGTTATTTACTATATATAAGGCGAAGTGTAAGACAAATTTTTAATCTACCCTATATATTGATTTGATTCAATAACAAAAACTTTGTATTTGTTTTTCTTTTTGCCCACTTTTCTTTTGTTATATATAGCATGTGAAAATTTTACACATTTTTTTTACACATATATATATACATTATTTTTATGTTATAGAGTGGCAATCAACAAATGTAAATTTTATTGCGTTGGTGTATATCTATACCATATAATAAAATGTGTTAAATTGTAAATTGTAATATATATATATATATATATATATAAGAGGGTTTTTTGAGCTTCAATATTTATATATATAATATTTTACCTGCAGGTATATTTTATATAAGATACAATTTATATAATGATTTTTTTTTTTTAGTAGTCGCATTTATAATATTTTAATAATGTAATATAAATGTTTATATTTGGGAAAATTAAATTCCAATTTATAACTTAATTTTCTAAATACACATTTATTTATGTATATTTATCTCACATATTTATAGAAAGCGATCATCAATCGATATATTCATTCTAATTCAAAAACTGGTTTTTATATTGAATTATTATTTTAAATCCTTTTTCATTTTTGAATATATACTGCAAAAATTGTGGTAGATTATATATTTATTTATATTATTATTATATATGGGGAGGATAGGATTAAAGGTAAATATATAATATGTATATATCTCGTATAAATGTTTTCATTATATATGGAAAAGGTAAATTTATCCATTGTGTATATAGCCTAAAGGGTGGTTTTTTTTTTTTGTAAATATTTATACGAAATACACAAAATATCATTAACAAGTATTTTATAATATATACCGGTCTATTAGTTAAAATATATATACATTTATACTTCTATACTTTATGCATAAATTACTGTTTGGATATTTGAGCTGTGGATATATCTGCAAATGAAAATATATCTGCATATATATCACAAACATTGTAAATGATTTTGTCGCATAACAAAAAAAAAAGAAGATATGATATGTAAATTTTTTTATGGGATTTTATTGAAATAAAAACATTTTTTTAAAACTATATATAGTTAATATATGCAATTGGTATAAATTCCTTTTGTGATTTAGCTTATATATAATAATAATAATATATATATCTATCTCGATATAGTCAGGAATTTATTTAAATGATAAAGCTTACGTTATTGGTTATTCATTTACATTTTCGATTTCCAATTTGACTGGTCTATTTCAGCAAATCAACAGCATGTATAAATGTATAAAATAACAAAAAAAAAATCGAGAAATTTAATAAATATTTAATAATTTTATAAAATTCAATAGTTAATTACCCATAATTTAATTATAATCGATTAAAATCCATTGAAATCCATTGCTTACGTTCAAAAAAATTCAAAATTATTTAAAATTTATTAAAAAAAAAATACCTTAAAAATTGCCCATTTTCATAAATTTCTATTAGGATCGCAGAAATGAGGTTAGTATATTTTTTAAATTTTTATTTATGTGATTTTTATTTATTCTGAAAAACGATATACCTAACAAATGTAATAATTTAATTAACATTTGTATTTTGTAAAAAAACGATAAACCTCACAAATGAAAACTTTAACATTTGTATATTCTTTTATTTGTTTTATACGGTTTTATATATACAGAAAAATTTTATATAAAAATATTTTTAATATTCACTGATTATGAATTATGTGATCCTAATCAAAATATTCCAAAACTGACTGAAAAGTGGCTGAAAAACGGCTATAGAAATAAAAATATTTATCAATTTCCAACAAATACTTGATGAATTTATAAATCTTCATATCAGGATCACATAAATTTAATACATATGAAATTAAAATTTTTATTTTTATTTAATAATTTAAAACCTTAACAAATGTATATTTTTGATTTCAAATAAAGTTTTAAAATACATTTCAGTTTTTTTTTTCTTTAAACATTTTATTTGTAAATAAAATTAAAAAATTTATTTCTGATATTGAACTTTTTTATTTATGATCGCCTGGTATTTTTTGGTATAAAATGGTATGAAAAATGTGAAAAATTTCTGATATATTTTGTTTTTTTTTTTGCCGATATGGTTGGTTAACATCAAGAATTATTGAATATTGATTTGACAAAGGATTTTTGTTTATTTTAAAAGGATTTTATAAATTTTTTAATAAATTATTTATTTATTATGGTAATTTTAAATCATTTATTTTTACTGATAATGGATGATAATTTTCATGGATTTTCCAATGTTAAAGTCAGTTTAAAAAGGGAAAATTTTTTCATATATTTATGATCCTTTATTAAGGCTTCTATGTCCTTTTGGTGGTTTTTTGTTATATTCACAATGTTCCTTCAGGATGTCTGCAACCGATTTTTTCAAGATCAAAACCAAAAGAATATAGGATATAAAGGATGGATTAAAGGGATTTTTGAAATAAATAAACAAAATTTATCTTTGTTTTTACAAAATTCTTATATTTTTATTTAATTTATTTTCTATTCTTTTTTTTCATATAATTATTTTAATTTTTCTTTTCCTTATTTTTTATATTTATCGTTTTGTAATGAAAATCTTGAAAAATTGCCCATTTTGAGTGGAAGGAATCCTAGACCAATATTTTACAAAGATCCACGGCAGTCAATTACAAACATTTTTTGCTGGTTTTGACAAAACGATGGTTTCATGATTTCCGAAGAATTCCCAATCCAATTTCTGTCAACTTTGCCTGTCTAATTCCATAAAGAACATTTCGAAAATTCTATAAATAAAGAAAAAAAAAAGAAAAAAAATCGCATTCATTAATTAATTTTCTATATTATATAAACATTCATAAAAAAAAATTCTAATTTTAAATCGCTTGCATATATTGAATTAGATAACATATATAAGGAATTTAAATTGAGTTGTTGTTATATTATTTATATTTATTGTTTATCATGAAAATGTTTACAAAATAATCACACAAACAAAAAAAAAATTGGAATTTTTCTTATATTACATTTGCATATATATGAAAATGGTTGAATTTTGTTTCATTTAGTTTGATATAGTGGAATATTGTTAGAAAAGCATTTATGGGATAAATATATAGCAGTTTTTTTTTCAAATAATATATATAAAATTATGGATGTTGAATGTTGTCAGAAAGAATTTTTAATATTAGTTTGTATATATGCATAATATAATACTATACAATTTTGAGTTGTTATATTTAATATATACTCTACAAAAAATTTCATAAACATTTTCTTTATCATATTTATGTTTAAATGCAATTTTAATCATTATATATGCATTTCCATTTAGATATTCGATTGATGTCTTTATATCTAATAATATTTTAAAATAAATATATATAGATTTTTACTACTATTTAGATTCTATAAACCTAACAAGTATAAATTGTATAAAACTAACTATTGGCTGACCAATTTTTTTTTTATTTCATGTGGTTAAATCTATATATAAAACTGTATTGATAAGTTACAATAATTTATCGATATCTATTCTATTGAAATAAAAACTATAAATTTAAAGGCAAATGAGATATATATATATAAAATACTATATTTATTTATATGTCTGATTGTAAAATGTATATGTGAATTGGTTGGTGAAAATGAAAATGTAGAAATAAACGAATAGAGTTATAAATATATAATAAATGTTATTTTTTTCTTTGTATATTATATACATATATCGTTAGGATATCATCGGTATATGTTTCGAGGTTTTCGACACTACATATAAAATTTGCTATAATGAAATGTACCATCGTTCCATACATAAAATATAAATGTATTTTTTTATATATATTATATATACAGAACCAGACTGATATAAGATTTCTGGTAAATATATACTATAAGGATTTTTCCTCTCTCTCTGCAAACAAAACGAAAATTAATTTATTGTTAATTTATATCGATAAATTTAAGGAAAAATAAAAATTATGTGTAAATGGTTTTTATGTGGGATTTCAAAATATTATAATACATTTAAAAAATGAAAGAAATTGAAAAGAAAACAAATTCACATTACCATATCAAATACATATATATATACTAAATCAAAATCTATATAAATTATCCTTTTATACGTAAAATGAAATTTGTTCACGATTTCTCTTCTATACATATATAATAGATTAAAAATCTAACACAAATAGTATAAAGAAATAAAATATATAAATGATATATATCCGGACCATATTTATTTTAAATATACGTAACTCGTCCATTCTGTTACTTTGTGTATATATTCATGAAATCTATAAAACTGATTCTGATTCAGTATATACTATATACATAAAAATGTAATATGTATTTACGATTTCTGTAAAACCAAATATAGTATTATATATTTTTACAACTGAATGCATAAAGTTTAAGGTATAATTTTTTGTGTTTATTACAAATAGTGCATTTTGTTATAAATAGTAAATAGTAAATAAAACAGATTTTATTTTTCAATTTTCCATCATTTATTTATATAATATATACTACTATAGTCAATTTTTTGTTATATTCGAAGTGTATTCTTAATATAGAATTTTTAATTCATTATGATTAAAATAGTTTTAATTATGGATTTGTTTTTCTATTTCACTTTTCAAAAACTATGTGGTGTTATATAAATATTTTTACCAATGTCTGTTTACGGCCAAATTTTTTTTAAATTTATTTATTGATTTTATCCTTTTTGATGTCGCACCTAAATACGATGATATATAAAAATTAATTCACACAAAGATCTGAACATAGAATGGTAAAACCACAAAAATAAAAATTCAAAGTAAATAAATAAAATAAAACTTAATTTAAAAAAAAAACAAAACCCCCATTATGTTTTAAATTTTAATTCAGTATAATAAGGAACTTAAAATAAAATATATATATATATTTAACAAAGGAAAATCGTTTTTTGTTTTGTCTTTTAGTTTTTTTTTTTTTTTTTTTGTGGAAGGGTTTTTCTGTAAAAGAACACAAAGTTATAAATTGACTTCTAATACAATATTCTATATACAAACATAAATGTAATGTGTGTATGTATATAGTAACTAAAGTAAAGTAAAAAAAAAGAAAAAAAGTTTTCATTTTCAAAATGGATTTGGCGTGAATTTCAAAATTCGATAAAATATTTTATAAAAAGTTTTTTTTTTATATTGCATTTATATGAATGTCTATGAAACTCTATGTTTTAACTTATACATATATATATTTATATATCCGGATCTAAAGATATGTATATAGAGGTGATTTATCTTATTATTTTATATTTATATATATGCTGTAATAAATATACAGTAATAAAGTAAAACATTTTCCATTTTATCATATATAAATGAGCTTAACACGTTTTAGTCATTTTTTTTTTTACTTTTTTACAGAATTATAAAATAAATTTCATTTTGTAAATGTATGGTTGGTATATAAAATAATAAAATATCAATAATGTAATTAATATAAATATTAATATAATAATGGCAGCTAAAAAGGCAGCTAGTCGCATTGGATTTTTAAGAAGATCGAAAGAATTTCTCAATTCTGAAAATTTAGCATTAGTTTACAGGTCTTTTATAAGACCACTTCTAGAGTACAATTCCTACATATGGGCTTTTGCACCAATTACTACCTTGCAGTTTAGTGACAGGATCCAAAAACACGCTATTTCGCTGATCAGAAATGAAACAATAACAAATTCCATTGAATCATTGGATCATAGACGATCAGTAGCTTCATTGTGCACATTTTATAGGTATTATTACCATGAATGCTCTAATGAAATTTTAAAGCTAATTCCTGAGCCCATTAGCTTCGCTTATAATTCGAGAAATTCACAAAAGGCTCATTCATATTCTGTATCTATTAGTTTTTTGCGAACAAACAGATTTGGAAATTCATTTTTCCCAAGAACAGCAAGATTATGGAATAGTCTCCCTGAACTAGTATTTCCCCCTACTTTTGATTATCAGTTATTTAAATTAAACATTTCATCTTATCTAAAAACTAATCCACCTAAAGTGCAACTTGGACAATTGTTTGAAAACATATGAGTGATTTTTTCTTATTATGTTTTAGTAAAAGTTTTTTTTATTTCATATGTTTGCTTTATTTTCAAAATTTCATAAATTAATCCACATATTATAATAGATTTACCACCCAAAATCACTTAAGTGTATTCAATGCATCTAAGGCTCATCACCTGATTAAGTGATTTCGTTACGGGCTCACGGCAATAGAATTCCGAGGTTTTACGGGCGCTAAACCGATTCTGCCGTAGTAACGAACAAAAAAAAAAATACCAAACTCTTAATTTTTATAATTTTACAATTTAAATGAATTTAATAGAAGAAAATCTTTTTTTTTTTATATAAAATTTATTGTGGGAATAATATAAAAGATTTTTCTTGAAAAGAATAAGTAAAAAATCTGTGTTTTAATTACACATAAATGTGTTATTATTATATATAAAAATAAATACATATTTACTATTATATATCCGTTTTGTGTATTTTTGTATTATAAATATTTTAGATATGGTTGAGTTGAAAAGCATAAAAAAATTACATTCATTTGTTATATTTACCATTTAGAATTATATATACAAAAAAAAAGGATATATTCGAGATATAAATCCTAAACATTGGGCATATATATAGTTCATTTGTGTGTTACAGCGCAAATGATTGATTAAACAATTATTTATAAAAGTTCTTATTAATTTTCTTATTGTATATATAAGAATATAATAAATATAGATATATGTATACGTTGGTGGATCCGACCCTATAATATATTATTTATAAGTTCTTTAAATAAACTCATATATATACAGAGGATTTATATATGAAAATAATTAATTGATATATTTCTATATAAACTGTGTGTATTGTGTATTGTACCAATAAAAGTAATAACAGATGCGTTTAAATCAAATTTTTGTATACCGAATCAAACCATATATAAATATAATTAAATTATTTTATTTGCAGTTATATTTAAAACAAAAAATTCTGATATTCTGGTATTCTGGTATTCTTTTATATATGGTGCTGTGGTGATCCATAATATCCTTTAATTTTGTATTTTAAATTTAATGAAAATAAAAGTAAATCAACCTTATGTTATAGAATAATCAATAAATGAGGAAGGTAATCATTAAAAAAATTGATTTGAATGGGCCAATTAACAACTATATACAAGTATTGATAATAACTTTTGACTTTCCAATAGATATTTATGTTTTTTTATATATAACATTAAACACGTATAGTATGAATATATATTTAAAGATAATAATTCAAAAATAATCAATTATTTGTGTATATAGTTTCCGTTGAGTATGTGAATGTTCTCGCAAGTTATATAAAGTTCAATAATAATTTATATGTATAGTATATGATATTTTAAAACTTTAATTTTTGTATATAAAAATATAACTAACTTTAACGAAAATTATGCCATTTCTATCTATAGACAGTTCAATAATTTATATTTTATATATAAGACTATGTAACACATTATTCAGAAATATTAACAAATATATATATTTAATTATAGATACACTCTATATAAATCACACACACACACAATATATTAATAATAATAATATTTTCTATATAATAAAATTAAACTCGCGTATAAATACCATATATATAATATATACGATACGTCTTATTTATTATATGTGCTGTATATATATATCGAAATATATAAAGTTTTATAAATAAGTTTGAAAAGTTTAATAAGCTTATAATATCGTATATGTCGATATATATAACATCCTTAAACACATCATCTATCTACCATATTCAATTTCTATCTATATATGTTCAACCAATAACCAATAATATAAATATTCTTTTGTTATATACCCACACAATACCTCATCATATATGTATACATACATTGTTTATTTAAAAAGTTTAATAATAATGTTATCAATTAAATAATCAAAAATAAAAAAAAACAAAAAACAACCCCGAAACAAAATAATATACATACAACTACAATATATATAAAAATAACTATAGAAAGTTTTTAAATGAAAAAAAAAAAAAAATAGAAGAAGTTTTATTTCCTTTATATATATAACAACATATTATATAACTTATAGAATATATAGACTATATATTCTAAATAATTTTTCCATTGGAATTAAAGTGTTCGTTCGATCATCATCAACTATATATAGATAGTCAATATACCAATAAGATCATGAAAATGATAATCTGCGCAAAAGTTCCAATGTGATAACTATAAGATAAAACCACACAACAAATATTCAAAGAATTATTTTATATATATTTTGCAATACACAAATATATAGAAATGAATTAAAATTTAAATTTAAATATATATATTTAATCCCTGTAGGATTTAATTTGCAAAAATATATTTAAATATATATATAAAGGATAATAATAACTTTAACAAAAAGAAAAAAAAATTAAAATGTTAACAACTTGCTTCAAATTGCATATTTGAGCATTTCTATATATGATATTTTTTTTCTTTTTAATTTTCTTCTAAAATATATAAATAGAAATTTTATCTAAATACATATATTTTATAGAAAATTGAATGTTTTATTCTAATAATAATTTGGCAAATGTATAAAATAAAGTTGTTTATATATATATATATATAGATATATATATGTATATAAAACCAAGCTGTTGGAAATGTTTTGTATTTTACCAAAAACAAAAAAAAACAAAAATTGTTAGTTTCCTTTTTTATGTAACATCGCATTTAAATGCATAAATGTAATACGGAAAATTTAGTGTAAATCTACATGTAAATATAAGTAAAAATGTATATATATGCAAATATATCACACATATGGATGCATATATATACGATTGAGAATGCTTTTCAAATTCTTTCTCCATATATATATCTATAGATATGCGTTTATAATCTATATGAAAGAAAATTATCATAGATGTATTTGCAAGAATATATATATATATATATATATATAGTTTAAGTGGTAAGGATGGTTATACAGATATAAAATAAAATATATCATCTATATATAGAGAAACCTTAAACATGCATGAAAACATGCATATATATATGAACGAGTATTTTCTATTTATATATAGCTATATATAAATATAAAAAGAGAAATGGAAAATGGATATAGAAATAATAAATTGTTTTTCTTTTGTTGTTGTATATTTTCTTTTCTTTCTTTTTTTTTTATTTTAACAATAATATGCAACATGTTTATATACATATGTACATATTGTACATTTGTTTACTACATATTATATTACACCTATATATATACCATATATAGAGTTAAACATATGTTTATGGTTTAAATATTATCATGATATAAATACAACAGCAAAAAAGGCATTTGCATTTGATTATCTAAATATATACGGATGTAACTTATATACATATGTATATTTATAAATATAGTGTATAATATCGTTTAAATATTTGTAAACTGCTCATTAAGCATATGTGATTTAAATTGTTTTATTAGACTAAAAAGTAAATTGTTTTTAAATAATATATACAAGTTTATATATACCTATATATATGCATTCATTTATGCAAATGCAAATGCATTTTGTATTGTGTGCGGTGCGGTGTATTTGCATAACTATATATATATATATATAAATAATTGTATTATATACATAAATGCAAATGATTTTATATGTATATACGATATATATTCCATATATACAATTTACACAATAATATGCAAAATTGTTGTTTTGTTGTGCGGGGATAAATAAATGATCAGATAAATAGAATTTAAATATTGTCATGACATATAAACTATATATATATATATATATATATATTTAAATGAGCAATGCTTCAGTAAACAATTTAAAAAGCATAGCATATATATATAAATTGGAAATAAATAGTAGAAAAAAAAAAAACTTTCTATTCCAAACTTTTTTTTTTTTTTATAGAATTTAAATACATGGAAATATATGACTTTATATATATAAATTATCTGTATAAACATTTACGCAGATAATCGTAGTCTTATTATATACATATATCTATTCATATATGAGAAGATAAATTTTAAGTGTGCTTATAAATTAAATTAAATTGTACAAGTTTTTGCACTATAATTTGTAAAATCTATAATATATATACAGATAACTTTTAGAAAAAAACTTTTCCTTATTTGGAAAACATGCGAAAAACTCAAATCGAAATAAATAGTAAAATTCAATATATATACAAATAATAAAAAAAAAAAATCTTTAATATATATATTAATAGAATTTAAATTAAAATTGATTATTCATTTTATTTTATTTTTTTTTTTGCACGCACACAACATTCAATATTTGATCTATCTACTATATATGTTATATATACATATAAAAACATGATCTTAAGTCAATATATGTATTATATAAAGTAGATTAAATTAAATAAAATTGTTGATATTTACCATATATCATATCACATTTAAATTAACATTTTCAAATAATATATATTACAATTGACAATAAAATAAAAAGTATCTTTTCAATTATACGCATGTTATACTAAACGTCGTGCGTTCGTTCATATCATACCAACAAAATATATATATATGCAAATTTATATAATATCAATCTAAATTGATTTAATTCAAATTAGATTTTCCATTATATTAATAAAACGCTTAAATCAATATATATAGGTATAATGTTATATTATATAAAGGTACACATTATTGAGTGTTGAACAAAAAATTTATATATATATTTAATTTTAAATTTTCAATTTGAATGCATTTACACGAATTTTTTCTTTATATACACACGGTATATATATATATATATACAAAATAAGATTTAAAAGTCTACAACAAAAAAAAAATCCTGTTGAAATAAGTTTTTTTTTATACTCTTATATATACACAATAAATTTCTACATCCGCACCTTCCGTGTCACATCACCACACCGAGACGAGAATATTTATATAATACATATATATATATATATATATATAGATAAATATTCGTAGACATAACTTGAGAAAAATTTATGGTTTCACGAATGTTTTCTCTATATATATATATTTATTCGTATAGTATATTCGTATGAAATGAAAAATAATGAAAAAAAATCAACTAGAAAATATTTAGTATAAAAGAAAAATTGAAAGAAAAAAACATTTTCAAATGAAAAAAAAAAAAAAAATAAAGAAGAAAAATCGGAACGTGATCATTCATCACATAAGTTTTTATATTTGTCTAACAATAAGTCTATTTCAAAATTTTTTTTTTTGTTTTATTATTGGATTCATGCCTTTTAGCTTTACTTTACATCATCCATCCATATATAGAATATTTATTTATATATAGAATACATTGGTATATACATATATATAATTGGTATACCAGTCACGTACCAGTTGTTTTATACGATTTTGACATATCATTTAAAACCGCACATTATTTTTTTTTGTACCCGCAGAGATATATACTAACTATAACTATATAGAGATTTTTGTGTGTACGGTAAAAAAAAAATTGATAAATCTGGAAAATTGAATTTTTCACAAATATAGAAAATTGCCTTTGTATACTTAATACTATATATTTACATATCGTGTCTTTTGCAGTTAATACAGGAATAAAAAATATGGAAAATTTATATAATATAACAAATGATGGATATTATTTTAAACTATAAAATAATATATCTTTGGATAAAATGGAATTTTTCAGACAGTTTTTTTTCTTCAAAAATAAGCATTTTTCTAAAAATATATTGTACTTTATAAGAGTGATGGTTAATTTAAATGGAAAGGTCGAATACGACGAATCCTGCCCATCAAACGCTTCAAAACTTCGATATAATATGCGCCACTGACTGTTTGACGAGTTGGAACGAATTCTTTCTGGATAACTCCCTTGCTATACCGAAGAATGTTACGATCATTGTCTTGATTTTCGATGGAACTTTTCTTGGTTTTTAGCCTGTGTTTTAGCCATCCACGAAACGTTTATTCCACTCAAAAACTTGTGTTCTATACCCATACAATTATCGTCATTAACTTGCTGAATTGATTTGAACGTTTCTGTTGCAGATTTACCAAGCTTTGCGTTGAATTTAATGACTGCTCTTTGTTCCAGGTTAAAATTTCTACTTCAACTAAAATATTGTTTCACAAGAAATGTTATAACTTTTTTATTTGTCAACCAAATGCAAGGAATTTTTTACAGGCGATCAAGCTCAGATCAAGCAAAACATCAAGCTTCAAAACGCATGTTCCATCACATAGATCGTCCCACTGATTATTGAGAAATGGTTTGAGTCCGGAATATTAATTGTCGCACTGTGTATACTGATTTTTTTAATTTTGAAACAAATTGAGAGATATTTTAATTCTGTAATCTCCTATATGTTATATAACTTTATATATAGGTTATAATAATTAACTAAACCCCTGATTTTAAATAAATATCATATATATATAATGAATTCATTTATTGATTGCGGAAATATTTTTGGAATTTTTTTTGGTGTTGTTTTTTTTTTTTTATAGGATTAAATTACAAAACAGTATATTGCATATAGACATATGCATAATGTAATTATAATGTTAATTATATAAATTATATTATATATATATATATATCATGTGTTTAAATAATTAAAATAAAATCTATATATTATATATTAAATTTATTATTTCATATAAATGGTAGATTTTAATTTTTTATTCGTTTTTGTTGCGCGTATATGTTGTAATTTCCATTTTCCATATAAAAATACATTTAATTTACAATTGATAGTTATATAATATATGAATATTATATAATTTAAGAGATTATGTAACAAAAAAATTATAATGTACGTTAATTTTAAAATAAATTATTTTATGTAAAAATGTATTTAAATAATGACGGATTTTTATATGTAGTTTGAAATAGTTTAAAAAAGTTTATCATATTTTGAATTCATATATTTTATTTATATAGTTTCCATATAATTAATTTGCGGGTAAATTAAATTGAAATTTATTTATATAAAATATTAATTTATATAGTTTTTTAATTGTGAGTAATTTTGTTTTGAAAATGCATTAAATGGATGACTAATGCATAATAATATTGATTTATATGTTACAATAATGCGGAATCAATGAAATTCTTCTTTTAACTAGAAATTTATGATTGGTTTTTTCTTTTACATTTTAATCCGTAATATTATATAAAATAATTATATCTAAATAAAGATCAATTCTTTTTTAGTCTATTTCAATAATCTTACATTCATCAATTTACATATAAATCTATATATATTTTTTAATATCATCTATCAAATACTCGGTTAAAAAAGTATTGCTATTATAAAAATAAATAAACAAATAAATAAACATTTTAATTCAAAATATAAATAGCAATAAGTTTTTCATTTTATTCACCCACATTTTATATAAAGTTTTGAAATTATTTCATCAAAATGATTTATCATATATAGATATATAGTTTATCTATCAATATTTATATGTTTTAATATATATAAATAAATAGAAAGAAAAAAATCTATTGGTAAAATAAAGTAAATTTTAATATTTGATTGGTTATATAGTTTTGTATATATAATATTTTATTGTTGATTTTGTACAAATAAGAACAAAATATTATTTATTAAAAATTCGCTCATGGGTTTATTTATTCATATATGTATATAATATATATAGAATTTAAAATCACTACCCAAAAAAAATACACATATATAAATAAATAATATATATATAAAGGATATAAGCAAAAATAAAATTTTTATTTATAAAAAATATATATACAAACACAACATATATACATTTGTCTATTTATTTTCATATCGCATATATATAATATTAAATTCACAAAAATATAAAAAAATAACATAAAAATGTAATGAATAAATGTATAAATAATAACTACGGGTTTTTGTTATGATTTCAACCTAGAAAAACAAGCGAAATTATGTGCGGTGTCCGCATATATATAAAAAAAAAATATATGGATATTTTATGTATATTCATAAATGGAATATATATATTCTATATATTATTCAACTACTCCCTTATCTATATATATATATATAAAATATATATATATTTATATAGGATAAGAAAATTTTTTATTTCATAAATATTTTAATATTTGTAATACCTGGGTTATTATTTTTTTTCACTATATATTATGATATGTTTTTTGTTATCAAAAATATACTATATGTTTTAGTTTTCTTTTCGCACAAATATACACATTGTGATGGAAAACATAATAAGAAGTAGGTATGCTATAATATTAATAAATATTAAAGAAAAAAAATCCTGTCAAAATAAATGAGCCTTCCGTTTTGTTTTTTTTTTTTATATATGTATGTATATAAATAATTTTAATATTTAATATAAAATATGGTAAATATTTTGAAAATTTTACATTATTATTGAAATGAGCATATTTTTTTCAAAAAAAAAAATACAAAATAATGTTGTGTGGATTGATTTTCCTGGTAAATCTTATAAACCATCAACATTAAACAATATAATTTTTATATTATACATAGTAATAAATACTATTTAGATTTAATTTTAGCAATTCTATCTCTGTATAGTTCTCTTTTTGTATTTTTATATATATATTCATATAAAATCAAATTTACTAGTAAATTTATAATTGAATTGTGTAAAATTTTCCGAAATTTTCCAGTATGTCTGATATAGATTTTTGGGAAATATTTCAAAATAATTGTTATTATTATTGTTATAGTATAGTTATATACAAAAATTGAATAAATGATTATGAATTTATTACTTATTATTACTATTATTAGTTTGTGTATTGATAAATATTATGTAAATAAACATCCATATACGCGAATCATATATAATAGGGTATTTTTAATCAAAATTATGATATTTATAGTATATATAATATTTTAATACATAGTACATACATGATATTTGTAATTTTGAAAATAAATCAAATCAAGTATTATTGTAAAATTTTGCATATAAATGATAATTGAATGAGAATTTATTATACATATTTTATTAATATATATATTATGTATATTATATATTGATTTTAATTTATATATCTTTATATATATATATAATTCTATTTTAATTTAATTAAATGGCATAATATACGATGACTATGGAAATATGGGATTTATATACGACTAATGAAAGGGATCAATAATTTAAAGAATATATATATCATTTAAATATATATGCTTTTGTGATAAATAATTCTACAAATGGTTTAAATTTTATTAAAATATAATGTACTCACTGCTTTTTTGAATATAGAATCATTCACTTACCTGAAAATAAATAAAAAATTATATAAAATTAAAATTTAGTTATATAAAATATAAATAAAAAAATAAATATATAAAAGATTTTTGGTTAATAAACATAACATTATTTATGAATGTTGTAATTCATTAGCCATTATATATGTTATATAAAATATATAATAGAATATCTTATAGAATAAATCCCGTATTTAAAAACGTAATCTAAAGGTAAAATCTATGTATATAGAAATAATTTATATAAACGATAAATTCAAATATATAAATAGAAAAGTCAAAGGACACACAAAAGTTAATATTATTGAAAATAGTAAATAAGTCATTAATATTAAACTTTATATATGTATTTAATGTATGTACCTTTGAATCTTTTAATTTTATACATTTATACAATTTCCAAATAATCTCTTTATATTCAATTCTACATATACTATATATATATATAAATGATTTTGCATATGTCAATATTATCGGTATGATATACTGACTATGTTGTATCAGTTGTATATATTTATTTTATTTATATATGTTCTTATTCATCAATTGATGATAGAAATCACATATATTATAGTAAACAAAATTTACATTTGTTTTGATTTATTTGGTATATCTCTATAAATTGAAATTAGTTTATAAATACTTTTATATATATATAGGGTTTAAACCTATCTTTCAGTTGAAATGCAACAGTTTAAGAATTATTTATACACATGTAAAATTGTTTTACATATATCCTCATCATGTATATATACATCTATACATTATTTATATATTGATATTATGTATAAATCTAGGATAGATCAAGAACATCAACCGCACACGGATGTTGTAATGTAAACAAAATATAAATGTTTAATTATCTTGTATATGTATGTATATAGAATATAGACTATAGAGAGGTATAAATATTTTTTGATAAAACCAAATTTATCAAAGTTCTAAGTATGTATATATATAAATAGTATATTTTATATCACAAATCGAATTTGGTATAATAGAATATTTAAGGATTTTATATATTCGTATTGTAACACAAAATAAACATGTGAATAAATCCCACACCACATCAATAGGATTAAATTATTGTTATAAATCGAGTAAAAAAGATCAGCTCATTATTATATTTGAAATAACATTTGAAACATTTTCTCATCAATTTATTGTATAACAATCATAAAATTATAGTGTTTAATGGCGTAGCATATAGGCTATCGCGAAATAATAAAATTGTTTAATTTAATTAAATTAAGTATAGCTATATAAATGTTTTATATAATTAATCCATATTGGATAAATTAAAAAGTTTATTAAGTAACATTTTTCTATTTCATTAAACAAATTAAACTTTCTGCAAACACAAACACACACACACACTTTATTAAATAAAATTTATATATACTGTATATATATTTATTTCAAAACATATATATATATTATTATTGTTTATTCGAATACTATTCAATATATATTTCCATTCTTTGCTCTGTGCGGTGTGTGATGGTGATGTATATATAACTTATATATATATATCAACAAAAATTATATATTATTAGTTATCATATCACGTAATCTTAAACTGACACACATGTGTTTAATATTTGAAGTACTTAAGTGATTTTATATATTCTTTTCTTTATACTCATCTCACTATATATTTATATATATATATATGAATGATATTCATTCAAACATATCGTCAAATTATATATATTATCTGTATATATATAAAGTTATTATATTGTTATAATATAGTTATGTTTATATATAACACACAAAAAAAAATAAAAACAAACAATATTTACGCACATATACATTACAAAACAATATATATATATATTGTTTTGACAAAAAGAAAGGATCATATTTATATGTATGATATATATAAAAATAAACGTACAACTTAAAAAAAAAGGACAAAAATATCATATTCGTGCATAGAATACATTTTGTTTTCTTATTTTTATATTGTATATACAAATTACCACTTTATATATATAATTCTTGAACTTATATAACGTTGATATAGAATATACATTTATATATATAGGAAAATTTTCTGTATTCTGTAAATTTATAAACAAACTCATTTCGATATAATTTCCATTATAGTATTTATATTTACATCAATACATTTTTGATATATATAAAGTCTATATGCATATAAGAAATTAAAATAAACGATATCTATATAAATATATAGTAAAAACGTCATTATATCGTTTGCATTTTATTTTTTCATTATAAAAACGTTTTTCAATTATTATTATCTTAATCGCTTTTCAATAGTAATATATAAAATCATAATATTATATAATAACTATATATGTATGTATATATGGTATGAACGAACGAAGCAAAGTTTTTAAAGCAAAAAAAAAAGAAAAATTAATTATGAAATATACATATTTTCTTAAGACTTTTACATAATATAGTTCTGCGTATATATGTTGAGTAATATACAAAATATATTCCGTAACATTATACGTACGTAAATACATTGAATTAAATTTTAGAAATGTTCTAAAACAAAATCTCACACAGAAATATTAGACAATGCAATCTCAATTTGGCGACGAGACTATAATTTTTTCCATTGTGAAATGATTATTTAAACTAAATGTAATTCCATAATTCAATTGGCGCAGTTCAATAGAAGTAGAATTAAATAGTATGCTTTAAAGTATGGATTTAATTGATGACTTATTTCTTGTATATATGACTATATAGAAGATTTATATCAAATAAATCGAATATCGGTTAAATGAAACTCACCATTTTTCTGGTTATGGCTAAACAAGTTTCTATATTGAAAAATGTACTCTATATAAAACCAATATTCTTTTTTATATTTTTATTTTCAAGTTATTTCTTTTTTTCTGATTGAAAAACTATAGGCACTATATTATGCATATCGCGTTGATATTATAATTTATTTATTTATTTAATTTTATGTATATGATCCCATCGATATATGATTATTATATATTCAAAATGCTTGATGATATATAATTTACACGAACGTTTATACTTTATTTATAACCGACATATATATTAATAGATTATTATATATATATATATATGTTTATGATGTACAAAAAACATAAATATGATTTCATTGCAATTACACAATATTTAAATGCAAATATATGAAAACTATATACAGATATATATATATAAGAATTATAAATATAACAAAAGAAGAAAAACATATATAGTGAGTGCTATAATCGTTATAAATTCTATATATTTATATTTTTGTATATTATTAATTATTTTTTGCAAAATTAAATGCATCCAATTGAAAACACAATCAATTTATTGGCATATCGCATTCATACATATACCACACACAATATATACAAATATTTCTTTACAAAATGTTTCGAAAGAGTTCGGTCAAATATATGGTTACGTTTGCCGGGTGTATATTCATTTCATATACAGATATGGTAAAGGTTATTCAATTTTAAACTATATAGACATTTTTAATAGATGATCAAATTGAAACTGAAATCTTTATCGCATATTATGACCACTGCCGTTGAAACCATTTGAGTGTTTACGATAAATAAATCAATAATTATGTTAAAAACCCAATAATTCTGAAATTAGCAATCAATTCTATAATGAAAAAATTCAGTTAAAGGTGAATAAGAATTTTTCAAGTAACTTTTTTTTTTTTTTAAAATTATTTTCTATATAATTCTTTTAGGAAACTTTACCACATAATTTCCGTTTATTTTTTATATAGTTTTTATTGCCATTGCATAGATATAGCTTTGCTTTGTTAATATTATATATACACGGAATAAATCTTAAATTTTCTTCTCTTGTGTATAGAAATCATTTCTATTTATAATACGATGTATGTGAATATAAAATATTTTTTTATGAAAACGAAAGAAAAATCTAAATCAAAATCTATTATATTTTTCTATATCAATAATATAAATATACATAAGACTTAATTAACAACATTCCTGAATATCCTTTAAAACACATATTGTATATAGAGAAGATTAAAGTTTTAACTATATATAAATCTATATAATAGATGTTGAATACATAATAAATAACGATATACATAGCTATATATGTATATCGTTATTTACTCTATATATACACCTGATTTGTTACGAAAAAATAATTTCAACAAATATCTGCTAATTTTCTTCAATTCACCAATTTAATATAAAAACTATTCTTATATACATTCCATACTATCAAAAAAATAATTCAGATATACATTGTAGATAAATTGATTCATTTTTTTTTTATTTACACCTAACGAATTTTTATATTCATACATACCACAAATTTTTTACCAAACATATATAAATTTTTTTTTTTATTCTTTAAATATAAATCGGTATATATAAGTATAAATATAGTATATAGAATCAATGTGTGTATATTGCTTTCAATTCATTGATTATTCATATCTATATACACAGATATACATATGCATATATTATGTACATCCAAAACAAAAATCGTTATTTATACGTGTTTTACGTGTGAATTTTTTTTTTCATTCCATAAAATGAAATTACATATTATACAGGCTATATCACATATACATTCATTCAATATAGATATAATATTAAATTATTGCTTCAAGTTATATATATATACAGAGTAACTATATAAAGATCGATGATATAAACATTGATTGTATGATAAATTCAAATAACATTATATCATATATACGTGAAATGCACATAGTATATATCTATCCTATAATCGTATAATTATATTGTCTATATACTGCAGATATATAATCTAAAAATGTTCGTTCATCAAATCATTCTATTTCGATTGAATCGCTATCATACTCACTTATAGCTTAAGGACTATATTCAACACATTAATGTTTTCTCTTGAAATACGCCATAAATAATACATGTTTTTTAATATACCTTCCACATTTTTACAAGGATTATAAGAAGAAAAATTTAGATATATCCCTTATGATAATCGCTATAAAATATGTTATTATTGATGCGTTCATTTATAAAAAGGATTGTTAATGTCATAACATACATGTTACTATTACTCCTATATATATGGTATTTAAATTTTTGAATAATGTCAATTCATTTTATATAATATATTGAATATTTTCCACTTAAAAACATTGATTTTTCTTTTATATATTTATATATATTTCGATATTGATCTTTTTTTTTATATATGTAATGTATATATAAATCAAATAATATTTAATAGTTAAAAAAAGAGGACATTTTTTTTAAAATAAAAATTATACAAAAAGGATGAATGTAAAAATTATTATTGTAAAATATATATCTATTTGAAATCTAAAGCAAAAATAGCATGAAATATTGTTGAAACTTTTTATGTAGAAAAAAATGTTGAAAGAAAAAACCCCAATAATTTATTTTCTTGATTTATAATATATAATATAAATTACTATATATAAATATGGATTATTATCTTTAAAACTAAATGTCTGCTAATAAATATATTTATATCATATATATGTGATGTATTATATTAATTATTTTTGCAAAAAATAAATGAAATATATATATTTAACATTATATTGTAAAGTCAAATTTGACAAATAAAATGTATATATGAAAAAGGACATTCACACTTTTATTAAAAAAAAAAAAACAAAAAAAAAACTTTAAATGACATATTGCATCCTTTTTTTATTTTCATTCTCTTTTTATATATCCGTATAATTTAAAAAACATAAAGCATTTTATATTCATAAACAAATGATATTGTTGTTATACATATATATATATAATATGTTTATTTAAACTTTATGATATTTATATAATCTTTTTCTTTTCCTTTATTTTTCGTTTAAAGTTTTACAACAAGTTTTGTGTTTTGTGGGTTTTGTGAGCAGCGACAATAACAAAAGGAATTTTCCAATGTTGTTGTCGGCAAAAAGAAAATAATAACTTTGTATAAATATTAAATATATCTCGGAAATATTATTTATTTTTTATTTTTTTTTTTCTTCATCTTCTTTATTTTTCAACTTCATATTTTGACATATGCACTATATGTATTTTATGTATAATATATAGATGCGATATACTCGAGGAGTATATATATGGCAGTTTTGTATCTTTATATCACAATATGATGATATATATAGTATATAGTTTATATCCAACAGTGTATATATCACACAATCGTTTGTTGTATAAACATTATTTTATTATTCTCAAATATGTAGGTTTATGTAATATATGTATGTATATATAAAATAAATGTATGAAAGAAGAAATTTTCAGTTTATAAACTATGCAATATATATTCAATGTTTGCTTAAAGAAATTAAAGTTTTTATATATTTATAATCTCTATATATATACATACAATGTATGATACGGAATGCGGAATATATTGTAAAGGATATATATATATATAAGCATATAAGTGATTCGAAAATTTGATGATATAAATGTGCATTCAATTTTATTGCATATATCAATGTATATAGAGAAAAAAAAACATATATCCTTAATGTTAATAATATATTCTGTATATATAGTATGTATGTATGGATATGGAAAAAAAAGTAATTACATACCTCAAAGCAATAATAATAGAATGGAGAAAAAGCTTTTAATTTCACAGTACATTTATTAAATACATATCTTTTATGTAAATTTTTTTAAATCACAAGGTTGTTTGTGTACATAAAATATATGTAGGTTTTTTTAATGGTGGTTTTCTTTTTTTTTTATATATTTATTATGAAACATGTACTTCATTTCAGATATTCTATATATATTTATTATAGTTTTTGTTATATAAAAATAAAAATATAAGAATATTTGTTTGTTTTAAAACATTACAATGGGGTGGATTTTTTGCACTATATATATATATATACCGTGCAGGTGAGGGAGTAATTCTTTCTCTTTTTTTTATTTATGGAATGAATCATTGGGATTTTTGATTTATTGGTTGGTTTGGTTTTAAGGTTAAAACAATTTTGAATTGATACTTTTAAAGATTCATCGGGATAAATGGAAAATCAATTAACAAAAAAGAAAACAAAATATTAATTGTTTGATGTTCTAGATATTTAATTACATATTTTATAACATTTACTATTTCTGCATCGATCGATATATAGTAACCAAATAAAAAGCATTTCATTTCCCATTGCATCGCAAAACATCTATGTATTTATTGATATGGTATATTTTGTAAAATTTAATGTAATTTGTAAGATAAAATATAAAAAAATGATGGATCTTTCTCACTTTCATGTATCTAATGAATATATATGATTGATATTATAATTTATGTTAATATCAGGAATGAAATTTTGAATAGATATTATGTAAAAGTATATATTTAAAGATTATTTACATATATAGAAAAGATAAAATTTAAGTTAAATATTGCATATTTATATACAAAATAATAAAACAGTTTTACAATTATGGTCAAAATTATCATGATATTTAGTTCATTGCATATATTCTTACAATTATAAACTTCAGACATTCAATTATAAAAACAAATTAACGCAAATCGCCTAAATCATAAAACTATTCAAAATCTCATTTAATAATGAATGAATGTTATATACTAAAAAAATTCATTTAATAATTTGGCCACTACTGTTTATATCATCAATCAAAAATTTAAAATTTAATTTTGTCAACATTTAATATAATAATTTATTTATACCATTATTATAAAATTTAATATATGGCATATATGCACAGGAACAATATTAAATATTATATATCATGGATATATTATATATAGAAATTTAAATTTAATATATGTAAAATTTAATTTAAATTAAATATGCTTCCGCATACATGATTGTGTGTATCTGAATATGTATTATTGTAAATATATGCTGATATATATGTGAAAAACTTTTTCCCATGTGATGTTTATACAAACATTTTCTGTTGATAAAACATTTTGTTATTCATTCGTATATATTTAATTTTACTATGCGTATGGATATCTAGTTAAAAATTCATTATTCATCGTTAACATTTCGGATATGACTTAACACCGTCTTGAGACGCGATATATTATATGATTCAATTATTATATTATATTTCTGCTGTCGTATGCTTATTGCGTATATGCAATTCTGTTTTTGTTATAATCATAAAATTGTGAGAGGTTTTCTTAATGATTTTGTTCTAAAAACAATATCCAAATTAAGCTTTCAAGCTCACCTCTCGATTCATTAACAGAAGATTGGACATTTTTTTATTAAATTTACAAAAAGAGGTAATAAAATTATAAAAGGATCATAAAAATATGACACGTTTTAATAGAATTTTTATTTTTCGTTAATATAAATACCCTCTATAATGTAACTTATTATATATGGCATTATATATATAGAATATATTGTATATGTAGATAGCAAAAAAAAGAAAATTAAAAAATATAAATAATAACATATATTATACATTACATTAACCAGAAAAATAAATGTATTAAGAAATATCGCATGTTTACAATTTCATTTTTAATTTCATACGAAACATATAGCGTATATTACAATCTATATACATATACGTTTATTTTGTATTTTCATTCACACTATATATACATTATAATAACATCTTATATAATAATGATCATCTTTGTAAAATAATGTACATTCTCATTTATTTCTGAATAACATTGTGAAGATTTTAAGTATATATAATAATACTTTTTATACATATAACATTGCAATATAATTTTTAAATGTAATACGCTTTTCTTTTTTTTTTTTTTTTTTGCTTTTACATATTATGAACACATAATATCATAAAATATATGCATTAAAAACATTTACTATATGGATGAAAAAATATTTTTAAATTCATTTTTCATCCTTATACATCTATACATTTATATATACCAACAGTGTTGTGCTTATATATATATATATGATATTTTATGCATTTTAATATTAGATGTATATATGTACATAAACGAACGATGTGATATTAATGAAAATATACGGTATTGTTTATTATTGTCATCTTTTGTGAACCTCCTCCTCCTCCTCCTCCTCCTCATCATTCTCAAATATATATACACATTTTTGTAACATTTAATGTTAATAAGAAATTCTATTTGAAATGCAATTGTATATATAATGGGATGTATTATAAAGGTAAATATTCAGATATTCTTAAATTATATATTTATTCTTAAATTAATTACTTTTTTTCTCTAACACTGTATGTGTATATGGAATTGTTAAATTGATTTAAGAAATTGCATATGTAGTAAAGTAAGTAATCGGATATGAATTTTGTATATTCATTTAATTTTTTTTTTGTTTGTTAATTTCAATCCTTTTATACATAACCTAATTAGATTTTTTGTTTAAATAAGCATTTAAAATATCATGCATGATAATATAGTAAATTAAAAAGTTACAATATTTAGATCCTTACGAAAAACTAAGGTAAACGTTTTTAATATATCAAATGCTATTTCGGGTTTAAGGAATGTGAGGTCAGGGATTTCGGGAAAAAGTGAACTCAATGGGTAAAAACCATGAAGAGATTAAGAAGTTATAGTAACAGAATTGAATACCCGTTCAAGGGTTGATCATGAGAAGATGAATGAATTGCATATTTTATGTCTGTATATATATAGGCTTTGGAACATTCGCATACGGAACATTTGTGTAAAGTACATCGTTTCGTTTGTTAGTTTTCTATATATATATAGAGTTTTAAATAAAATTAAATAATCCGAAAATTGCAGCAGCGGTTTATATATCCTCTTTTTTCGGATAATAAAATTTTATAATATATAATCTTTTTTTTTTTTTTTTTTGCATTTGTTTTATGAATAAAATTAATATTTTTACATTATCAAACTCATGCTTTTATCACTTTTATGCATGTCCATATATAAATGTATTTATAGTTACAAATATTATTATATGCAGTATAGTATCTATATATATGTGCGGTATTTATAATTAATCTAATTATTTATGTTGTATACATATATATAAAAACCATTTTCTCCTTCCTTATTATTATTATTATTATTATGGTAATTATAATAATTATATAGTGGTATAATACTATATTAGTATAAAAAACGTATATAACAATTTAATAATTTACCCTTTGATCTTAAATTAATATGATATACATTTTTAGTTTTAATGTACATCCGAAATATATATTATTGAGCATTAACTTTTTTAAACTATATAATGCAGCTAACAATAATTGAATAATTATTTTAAACTTTCATGAAACCTCATTTTTTATTATGTTCGCATTTGAATTAGATGTAACTCCATATAAAAAATTTTCCCATATTGTTGTCATACAGAGGCAATAATCGATACGTTATAAAGCAACTATATTTTTATGAAACAAACAACAAAAGGATGTTGACGGACGTTAAGCCCAATCATCGGTTTTAAAACTCTAGTTTTTAACTCTCTAAAACTTTAAGTATTTATTTTGAAATGATAAAAAGAATGTATTGAAAAAATTAGAAGAAAAACCAAAACATATCAATCAATTCTAAATATCGTTAAAATATCTAAAATTACTTATTTATGCATTATAAAACAATAATTTTGATTATTATTATATAAAAAAAAATATAAAAGAAGAAGAGAAAAAAAAACATATAAACAATTTCCATCATTTTTCAACAGTCACCGCAGTTAATATACTGACAAAAAATAATAAATATGTAATATAAAAAATTGAATATGTTAAAAAATGTTGATCGACTAAAATTGTTGTGTGTTGCGTATATTACAAGACTAACGGAAAAAATTTTTTGTAAATAACATAAACATATATGAAAATGAATATATATATATATATATATATAATATTTGCATGCATATAATATATATATAGAATAGAGTTAAATCCAAAGAGTATATAGAGAAACCTTCCTTAAAATTCATGCACTGCTAAGCATTCCACTTATAAATCCTTCAGTAAACATATGTTTATGTCGGTCTTAACATAATAATAAATGACCTCATAAATCTATGTTGTTTTATACAATATATATATATAATATATATATGTGTTGTCGTCAGGCAGCATATCAGACTTTACTATATGTATATATGGTATATATAAATACCATTCGCATATTCATTTTTATATTCATACAAGTAATCATGTGCTTCATGTATAATACGATATAAAGATCTATAGATATTTATATATACGAGACAAATTTAAGGTAACATTTGAACAATATACGTAAATAATATTTTGTTTGTTCAGGAGGAGGTTTTTCAATTTCTATATAATATATTTAGGTTTCGGTTAAGAGAAGGCTTTCAAATGTAAATATTATACATCATATATATAAATGTAGAAATATGTATATACCAAAACAAATATTATATATATTTTTCTTATTTGGTTTTTCTCATGAAATATATATACTTATACAATATAAATTCACTTGCCTTTATAAATGATAGCAATGAATGATAGAGCTAAACGAGTAAAATATTTGCAGTTCTTTTTTTTTTATGTTGATGATAATTTTATACAGTATTCTATATTTTTTTTTTTTTTAATATACAAAAAAACAACGATGTAAGAATATCTATCTATTTCTATACATATTATATTTTACATATTTTTTACAAGTATTACATATGTTATATATAGAAAATATGATATTCACATATTTATTATAATGTTCGGTATGGTTATGTAGCTATAAAAAAATTCTACAAGTATATAATAGACATATAATATAATAACAATATATTATATGCGATAATAAGATGATGATGATGATGACATATAAAATATGGTATATTTAAAAAAATTATAAGTACATTTTCTTTATATATTAAATTCTTGTTCAAAAAAAAAAAAATAACAAAATTAATTTAATATAATTTTCCATATATATACTATAGTCATATATAAAACATAACAATATATTCAATTTACAATCATATATATATATATATATATAATGATTATAAGTAGTTTATAAAAGATAATTGACCTTTCTTCTATCTATCTATATATAAAAGCAATAATAGCAAATGTAATTATCTTTTTATGCGAAATTTTAAACGTTATATCGTCATTATATTATATTTATATTATCATTAAATTCCTCTTAATGGATATATGCTATATACAATATATTTTATATGCGTTATATATATCCATCGTAATGGATAATTACATACATTTATAATCTAAACGTTATATTTAGTGTGTGTGTGTGTATATATATATAATAATCATTAAAAAAATTGTTTGGTATAATAATAATATAATACGATTTAAAGAATGTTTAGATCACTAAACCAATAAAGCATAACGAATATGCGTATAGGACATATTCGGATAGTCTATACATCATCATGACATGAAATGAGGAACTTGAAACAATTAACTTATGATTTGAATCCTTTTGCATTCACACAAAAATCGGTGATAAATGGATTTAATCAAATATAATATTATATTATAACTTCTATATATAGATTAATTCCAACGAATATAGTTTAACTTAATATTTAAGATTTTTTTTTCTTTAAAATTTCACTGCACATTTTTCATCAAATATTGTAAATAAATTTCCATTACCTTTACGCATATATATATAGAAAAAGAAAATAAAAATATAAAAAAAAAAACAAAAAAAGAAAAGTTTCCCAAAAGAGCAATATAAAAATTTGTCAAATAAAAATGTTTCTAATGCACTCAAATATGTTATAAAAAAAAAAAAAAACAAATAAAAGTTATAATATAACGTATTTTGTATATACAATATTAAATTTGTTCTAAAGTACGCGACACAAAAGAAACCCACCCACCCCCCACATATACATATAGTTCATTACATTGGATATTGTATGTGCTGTGCTTATACATATATATAGAGAGTTATAATGAAAAATCATATTATACATATTTATGCTTCTAAAATACAATATATTTAGAGTGACATATAACTCAAAAAGTTAATTTGAATTAATTTAAAGAATGATTATTATTTTTATTTCATATATATATATATATATACATATAATTTTCATCGTTTTGTCATCTTCGCGCGTAAATAAAACAAAATTTAATATGTATAAATAAATTTTCTATATACAATGTAAAACATTTTTTAATGAAAAGTACAAAACACAAAATCCTGAAAAGTTGAAGAATTATATATATCAAAAAAATGTCGAAAAAAAAACAAACAAACTTTATTATTATTTATTTATGTAATTTTTTTATTTGAATAACTTTTTTTTTTTTTGTATTTATTAAAATTTCTTTTTTTTTTTTTTTTTGTATTATTGAAATTTAGATTTATATACTCACTCATTCGTCGTACACACATACCGAAAAATCAGAAATAGAATTGAGGACGCGACATATATAATTTTGTAAATGGTTGGGTGATTTACATATTTTTTTTTTACACATAATCTTATATAGGATAGATAAAGGACATGAAAATACCATTATTATTTTATACCATTTTGTTGCATAAATTTTTCATTAAAAAATAAATCTTTTTTTTTTTAAAGTTTTTTAAAGTCAATTGTAAGCGTTGAATTTATGGAAGGGCACGCATAAAAAATATATTTTAATTTTATATCAAATTTAAATTAATTTGATATTTTTTTTTGCATTGTTTTTTTTTTTTTTTTGTTAAATATCCCTTTCATTTTATATAATTGGTGAAATTATTATACAAAAACTTTTATAAATATAAACTCAATTGAATATTTGAATAAATGTATTTTTTTTTTGTTTTTATTAAATACAAATTGAAATTAGTATTTTATATTAAATTTTTTGGCAGTATATATATAAATAATTAAAACACTTAACATAAAAACCAGAATATATATATGGTCTATATAGAAAAAAGAAAATCTTCTAAGGGTATATTTTATATATATATTCAAAATTAATTGAATAATATTATATAATTTATGAAATCATTATGCAATTTTACTGCGTTGTCTATTAATACATATTTCATTTTATTTATTTTTTTTTTTTTTTTTTTGGTTGTTGGTTGATATTCATCTTATAAATACTATATTATATATATGATTGGTAGATCTTACCAACATAAAACGATTAATTTTCTAGGATTTATACGTAAACATATTTTTGTATATACAAAAAATTGTAAAAGAACTCTTATGAATACGCAATAAATTCAAAAATATTTCATTTATCATGAAGATATATTCAAAAAAAAAAATAAAAAAAATGAAAAAAATAACAACACAACAATATAATATAAAAAAATAAACAACCAAATATTATATACAGTACTAATACAAAGTATTGACTATATGAAAAGTTTATATTCAGTTGGAAAAAATTAACAGAGAAAATAGTAAGATGTTTTCTGTAGAGAAATTTTTATTTGTTATGAAAGAAATTAAAATAATTCCATGCGTATATAAGAAAATAAATCCCGAGAAGAAACGAATCAACAATCACAATCGAATCTTCATCATTTATCCACTCATATAAAATGACACAAAAACACAGTCCCTGAATGATTGCCAATATTTATGCATAAATATGACAATACTTAATAATACAACTGTTTGTGTATTACGTATACGACAAGCATATATATATATGTATATTAAGCTTATAATAAAATAACAATAAATTTATTATGCTTATCTTAATTTTTGAATAAATGTATACTTATATATAACGAGAAGTTCAATTTCGAACATGTATATAGGGATATTTAGGTATTATAAATGAATACATAAACATATTTATTCTGTTTTTTTTATTTTGTATATCTACATATTATATTTTTTATATAAATAAGTAATAACAACTGTATATATAGTATAAAGGATATTTATGTGCTGCGTTCTTTTGGCAACTATATATATAAAATTGATTTCCTTCGTCTGCATATATATCTATAAAAATATATCCTTCATTTATTTAATATACTATAATATGAAAAAAGAAATAATAATATACCTTTCTATATTAACATTTATATATGAATAATAAAAGCACATATAAAAAAAGAGTATATATAATTTGTAACTTTATCGGTATAACAAACATATATAGAATTTTCAATTCATGTTGTATAGTATATATATGAAAAAGATATATCCGCATATATATATATATATTTTGTAAGCATATTGTATATTTAAATAAATTATGCATATATGTATTTATATGTATATAATATAAAAAAAAAATCAAATGAAAATATTCAATGATCTGGAAATATTGAAAAAAAAATAAATAACAAACAAAACAAAAAATATTGCTTAAACTAAAAGTATAACAGCTAAAGCTAAAGTTATATTATTAAGTTTATTTTTTATTTTTATTTACCGATTTTAGTTGTTTTTGTAATGCAAAATAAAATAGTGAATAAGACAAATTTCTAAAGCATCAGGATATGCAAACCAAAAAAAATAACAACAAAATAATATTATCTATTATAAATTATATCAAAATACATATATGTATATAGATATTTTAGAATTTTAGAACTCTGTGGTGTAAATGTTAAAAATGCCAACCTAAAAATTCTAACGAAATTTTGGG
Source organism: Dilophus febrilis (assembly GCA_958336335.1). Classification (NCBI taxonomy): domain Eukaryota; kingdom Metazoa; phylum Arthropoda; class Insecta; order Diptera; family Bibionidae; genus Dilophus; species Dilophus febrilis. Next base: position 43,305,882 of record OY284471.1, on the reverse strand, counting down.
GTCGTGGGTTCGAATCCTACTGAATGCATAAAATATGTTTTGTGTTTTCGGTTATTTTTCGAATCCGAATTTTAACACAGAGTTGTATATTCCGCTTGCGGTTGGTCGTACGGCTAATTACCGACACCGTAAAAGCCACAAATTAAGTAACTAATAACAGAAGGCTGTTGTTGTTGTTGTTGGACGCTAAAACCAGATTGTTGGTTGTATAGCGAAAAATTTATTTATTTATTTATATAGATATTTTATGAGAAGAATGTATATAACCATCGTTATATATAGATGAACCTCGATATCTATTTTGATATAACTATATATATATTTTATAACTACATATATATTTATAATAGACTATCATGAATTTATCAAGAATTTATATATATGTATATTTAGCTTCATTATTAATTTAGATTCTTCTCCATCCATCCATAAATTTGATGATCGACCAAATGAATTTTATAAAGTATTTTACCTGAGGTATTACACAAAATATATATTTATATATACATAAAATATATGTTTAACTATATATATATATATAGATATAAACCAAATCTAAATAAGCAAACATCCTTTTTCCTATTTTAAATTCTATATGAACATTATATATAAATGTATACATTATTGTTGTATATACAACGCCATAAGCAGGTATTATACATATAAATATAAATACATAACAACATTTATATATATATATAAAGAATAATTCTTGGTTTTGTTTTGTTGTGTTGTGTGTTGTGTCGAATGCAACCGGATTTTATGTAATCTATAAATATTTTTTTATACAATAAAATTATGCACAATACAATAGAAAAATAAGGAAAATTTCATCCTTCCGTTTTTAACTATATATGTATATGTCATATAATTTATATATAGAATTGGAAATAAACATTCTATATATTCAGTGTAATTTCCTTAAATTCCGCATACATTCAACACAATATATTCAGTCACACATCATATTTATATAAATATTATTATATGCATACATGCATCTAATCCAAATCCTTACATCTCTGTATGTATTTCTATATATATATATATATATGTTATTTATGAAAGGACAAAAATGATACTGATGAAGTCAATTTACTATATATATGCTGTTATAAGCACTTTGAAAATGTGTTCATTTTTTACCTGGAAATTTTTCTTTTTCATGTAATAAATGTATGTTTTCCTTCATGTATATAATGTAAAAACTCATCGCATTACATAAAATATAAATTTTCCTTTTTTTTTTTTCTTTACAACAAACGATATATATGTATATACATTTTGCCATTCATATAAATTTATTTATTTTTTTCTATTTCAGTATAATGTTGAAAGATGTGAATGTGAATTCAAATAGAAAAACATATATACATATAAAAAAAAAAGAAAAAGAACTCCTTTGTGTATTAAAAGATAAAGTATTATTAATATATATATATACATATGTATTATATAATTTGTCGCATTTATTTTACAAGTTTTCATATACATTTACTTCACACCGGAACGAAAACAAGAAAAAAAAACACCGGAAAATGTACATATAGATAAATTAAGTTACATTGACTTATGTGTTGGATCGTTGGATGTATTTATGTATATATAAATATATATATAAATGTGGAATATATAATCTTGAAAACTAAATAATTTAAATGAATGAAGAGTTAACTCGTTGATAATTTTGCTATATATAATTTTTGGTTGTATTATATTATATATATATATATATGAATACTTTTATGTATATAATGGAAATAATTACAAATGAAATATTAATTTTTCATTTATATATGCGTCTTTTATACAATTTATATATAATATGCGAATATTATACAATAGCATAGATATATTTTAATAATATACTCTATATTTGTGTGCAGTGTAGACTAATTATTATTTATAATCTAGTGGAATGTGTATATATATACTTTATTATTATTACTATATACATATATATAAGAAATGAAAATATATAAGAATTGAATATAATAACTTACACTAAATTAAAATCGGAATAAATTAAATAATATAAAGGAACATAGGGTTGAATATTATGAAGATTCTCTATATAATAATATTTTATAGACCAGCTTTGGTTTTTTGTGAAATGTGCTATACAGTTTTAATGAATTGCATAAAAATAATATTGTTGTGAAAATTGTCAAAAGAATAAATAATTACATTTATTCTAGAAAATATAGGTATATATAATTACATTGAACAGCATAGATTTCAGAATGTCTGTGTAGACTATTTTTGTTATACACCTTTTTAAAATCAAAACAATAATATATGAGAGTTTAAATGAATAATTTTTTAAAAATCGATTGCAGTTTTTTTTTCTGATTTAAAAACGTATACAATTATAATCAGTAGTGTTATACATATACACGTTATATACAATTAGTAATTTAATATTCAAATTTTATTGATACCACAAAAAAAAAACAAAATATAATCATTCAACATAAAGTTATACAGAATTTTATATATAGTTAACACATATATAGTTCCCGATTATGCATTTATAGTAATTTTACATAGATAAATATTTTGTAAAACACATATTATTATTATATACATATTTATGGATGTGAAATTATGAATGAAAGAACATGTGTTTTAAATTATATAAAATTGTGTAATAGATAAACCAACTATAAATTGTATATAGATGTGATGGGGAATGGGAATAATATTATTATTATTATTAATATGTTTTGTTCATTCTATTTAATTATACAAATTAACACAATAATTTGAGGTATAATTTTAATATAATATAACATTTCACAAAATTTAATTATTTTAATTATTTATAATATTTATATCATTAAAATAATGAATTGACCGCACAGCACTACCGCACCACAAATTATTATTCATTTCTATATATATATATATGAAATAAATTAATGATTATATATATATATACATATATATATATATAAGAATATTATAAATATCTGCGGTTTTAGAATATATATAATCCATACATTGAATTATAGGACTTATTTTTATATATCGTATATAATATATTGAATACCAATAATTTTACGATTTATAAAAATTCTATTTTATGTATATAGTATATACAAAATATGCTTGACGATAAAAACACTTAATGAACATTTAATATAATATAATGTTATAAGCTCTTAAAACACAAAACGTTTATGTAATAATAAAAACTCAATAAAAAGATGTATTATATACAACCAATGTGAATATACAATAGGTTAAGCGTCAATCAAATTCACATGTTTTCAATGTCTTATTGTCAATATATCATATAAGATTATAAGTTAAATATTGTTATATTTATCTTCCTTGTAACATTTCAATTTAAAAACATTCACCTGTATAAGAACTATACTTTTTTTTTTTATTTACATTTTTATGATGAAAAATATACAAAATGTTAAATCTGATCAAGAAATTATTTGTATTTGTTTTCACGTATATCATACAAAGTAAATAGTCCGTTTTTGTTTTGTTTTCAGATATTGTTTTTACCAAAAAAAAAAGGTATGTTTACTCGTGTAAGTATAAAGTATTCCATATACGCACAAATATTTTTCCATAGTTCAAAATGAAAAATAGTCAAATTTTCAATTCTATATATATAAATGAAAAGAATACACCCATATACCCTCTTGAGATATCTTGAGCACATATATAGATAAAAGATGTTATATATGAAATGTATTATTCCAAAACTAACAAATATATGTACATATATACACAATTGACAATGCCATAAAGAAAATTATTTATATAAAATATCATGCTGATATATGTATATCCAAAAAGATTGTGAAAAATTGAAAAAGAAAAAAATAAATAAACTTTTGATATTTGTATATTTTTCCTTAAGCATTTCATTGTCTATTTTTTTATTCCAAAAAAAAAAAAAAAATAAACTAAATTTTATTTATTTTATTTTTCAATAGTTCAAATATATATATTTATATAACAGCAGGTATATCTATTGCATATTTGAAAGTAATTTTATGTTATTTTCATTTAACCCTGATTGCCCCCCATATATACAGTAATATTATTGACTTATAACTTTTATTTATTGAATGTTTTGTTTACATATATGAACAACAGGGTAAATCATACAATATTGAAGTGATGGTGGGGAAGGCAAGTAAGAAAATAATCCTTAAATGATATTATTTTTTTTTATTTAGCAATTCATTTATTTGACCTCTTGTTCTGGTAAACCTATAATCATAAAATACTGATGTTACTTTAAAACTAAGGAAACCCAATTGAATAATATATAGAAAACAATTCTTCTAACATTCCATTTAATATATTACGGTACACCCTTCATATACCTATAAACAGTTCTTAAAATATTGCTATATAAAATGTAAAGAAGCTACATATATATATATGAAAGTATATTATTTAACAATAGCTTACATTTATAAACAACAATCAAAGTATATATATAGTATAGTATATATCAAAGTGGAAAACAGATATAACACACATTTTACCTAAAATCGTTTCATATACATATATGATTGCGGAAATTGATAATGGAAATAAAATCTAATTTTCTGAAAACTAAAAAACAAAATTCCACCTGCGCGTTTATTATACAAAATTTTCAATTCAAACTCTTTATAAGGAATATATATATATATACATACATAAATTTTGCTGTTAATGGTAAACTAATATCCTAAAATACTTACGAAAAAAAAACAAATAAGTGGAAACATTTTAAAATTTGTTTTATTATATTATATCTACATAAAAAAATGTAACATCGTATAATATTAAAATATTGAATAGCAAAATGATTTATTTAATATACGTCTGCATATATCATATATGATTTTGGTGAATTTATTTCATCATCTCAAATTTTTAATATGTGGATGATGGTTGCGGTTGGTTGAATTTATACTAAAATCGCCTCGTTTTGTGAATTTTCCCAAGTAAAACTAATTGAAAGACGCATATACATAGAAGACAATAACAAGTATATTTTTATGATGTATTTACAAAAAATGCACAAAAATATATTACGTTTATTATCGTTATTATTATATATGAAATGAACGTATATCTTGAAAGATTAATGATTGAAGTTTTTATATTTTATATAATCCATTACCTTTAAAATATATATACATATGTATATATGCGATGATGTGCCGATATCATTTATTTTACTATTTTACAGTAACAAGAATAAGAATATGATTATATATGCAAAATCATATGTATCTGATATTTATATGAAGATTCTCTTTAAACAATTTTAAAGGAACTTTGGTTCTCCACATTGGATCCCCATTTTATCGAATAACATTTGGGTTCATCCTTAAGAATTTTCCTTCGATGCCACATCAAAATTGTTTGTCAAACTTTTGTTTAACATATTTCCTTTTATTCCATACGCAGCTGTTTTATGAAATATAAATATAATATTAAAAATATATTGTTTTGCTAATAGGTCTCGTTATTTATTTTTTTATTACCATATATGAATAATGTTTTGTTTTTTTTTTTTAAATATGTAATACTACGACAAAATAACGACAACGATTATTTTTTTTTACATAAACAAAATGAAAAACAGTTGTTAATAATAATAAATGATAAAAAGTATTCAAGGAAAATGTTTATCAATTTTTCAATATAATAAATATTATAAAATAGATATGTATTTATATATGTCATTTCAATTATATACGATAGTAGTTATATAATAACATATAACAATTATTTGATAAATTTGATAAATTTGAACAAAATCATATATGTATATAGATGGTAAAATATTCATTTTTGTAGAATTGAAAATTTGTAAATCAATAATATAATATTTTCTGTTAAAAAGATAATCAAATCATTGAAACATGAACATTACAATGAAAATTATTAAACGTATTATGAAGTATTAAACTAAAATACTATGAATCATTATTGCATTGGCTTCCGTAAGTAATATGTTCAATTATTTATATATACATATTTATACATTACATCCGATTAAAAATATCTTTCAAATGTTTTTTGCAAATAAATGAATGAATTTCCTGTTAACAAGCTAACGAATTTTGATACCTTTTGAATGGCATATAATACATTTTTCCTATAATTACTACATAAATAAATTGCTTAAATGACCTAACCGTATATATACTGTCTATATATAGGCATAGAATCCCAGTAAATTATACAGAATTTCGTTTAGAAAATTAAGCAAAATTTAATTTAGTATAGTTTATGTATTATATATACATATAAATATATTTTCATATGTAAATACCAATTTATAATCAAATCGTGATTAGGTACATATATAACATTCAATATACTGACTATATATAAATCTAAAATCGAAAACCAATCAAAAACGTAACACATCAATTGTATAGTATATATATTTCATTTATTTATATAATACAATAAATTAAATTACAAAATATATATATATAGAATATTTTAATAAATATTTGTTTTATTTATTGGGGCAACAAACGCGCGATATTCATGCGATATTGTATATATAAAATATTATTATCGTATATATAAATAATAAACTTTATATTACGAATATCGTTTTTTTTATTTATATAAATAAATATTTTCCATATATTGATAAAATAAAAACAAATTTCCAATTAAAACTTGTTAGATGCATAACAATTTATAACATTTTTATTATTATAACAAATAAATATGTGAAATAAGCACAAAGTTTATTTTTTATATTTACATTTTTATATTATTCCTATAAACATTTAATCGGTCGGGGAAATTTAACACAAAACATATATATATGGAATAAAATTAAAGTACTTGAATATATTCATATATAGATAAAAATAATCATCATTATAAAAGAGTAAAGATGATTTTAGCAATAAAATGTTATTTTAAATATTACGTTATAAATGCGGAGGAGTTAAGTAGAATATTATCATTTAATTATTTGATTATATGAAATTCATTTTTATGATACAAAAAATGTATCCATTCTATAGAATATATAATTATAATTAAATACAAGTGTTGAATGTTCAAAATATTTTTTGAATAAAAAATTTCAATTACATCTATTTTTTTATTTGTATTATTTTATTACACATTCGTTTATTTTTATATAAATATATGTATGCTGTAAATTGAATATTATATAATTTTTGAAATAATTATGGTAAATTTGCGGAAAGAAAAAATACGAATCTGAAAAATGTATTTTTTATATTTTCATTAAATATAGCATATATAATGTTGATCACCATACCAATATTTGCGAGCATTTAAATGTTATTATTTTGATTGAATTAAAATTCAGATTATTTCATAAAAACATTTTGGATAAATTCTTTTGTTTGATTATAAAGCATATAAAACATATATCACTATATATATAAAAAAGTATCTGTATAATATGAACATTTTGTTACATGTTTGCATTCAATTAATATTATTTTTATTCATATCATAAATTATCATCATTTATATAATTATTCTACTTATATAAATATATATATAAAATTTAGTATATGTATATAGTACAATAAATTAATTTCCTATATAGCCAAAAGGTTTAAAATGTATATTTACTTAAATATTATACACTTGAATACGATAGAAAATCGTGACATGATTTTAAATGTTGATATAAGAAAAGTTTATTGCTATATTCATGTGTTGGATAAAATATATTATATATATATATATATATAATATATGTTAAAAGTGTTAAAGGGTGATGATGATCATTCTTAAAAATATATATATATATAGAAGAAATAAAATTAATTTTCCATTCTTAATACTATATTTATATAAATGTCTAATTTGATTATACGCATCAAGACCGTTGCTTATACAATTAATTATGAAACAAAATACAATGTGCGATTCAATGGCTTATATAATTTAGAAACAACAAACACTCTGTACATATATACAACGTTTTTTTTTTAGAATTAATATATCAGTTCAATAAAATTATTGTATGTATGATTATTTTATCAATTTGACATTTATTATATTATTATATAAAGAATGTTATTTGACAAAATTAATATAATATGAAAATTTAAATTAATTATATTTTCTTATCATCGAATTTCTATATGCATAATACATTAATTGAAATTGTTATAGTTTATAATAATTTCATCAATATATTTATATACATAAAATAAAATAAACGATTTCCAAATAATACATTAAATATAAAGTACAATCAACTTTGATAATCTATACATACTTTTTAAATAAGGCAAGATCGTGGGTAAACAAAAAAAAACGAAAAGAAAAGAAAAATAATAAAAGAAGAAATAAAAGGCAGATAAAAAAAAAAGAAAGAAAATCCTTTAAATAAAGTTTTATTTATATTTTTTTTATGGTGCTGTTATAAAATTGGTTAAAAGAATGTGTTTGGTACCTACAAACTCAAAAAAAAAAATAAGAACATATATAGATAAGAAAACGATTATTTTAACTTTATACTTGTATAATGCTATAAATATATTATATTGTTTTTTTTTTAGTAAACGAAATGTATATGGTACCGCCAATTGTTTTATTATTATTTTATATATCAATTTGATAAAAAAATAAAAAGTAATAAAAATAATTTAATGTGCAGTGTGTTGCTGTTATATATTTATTTCCAATAAAATAATTGCCTATATATACTACATGAAGAATTGAGAGATTTTTTAGTTCTTGATTATGCATGGGATAAACGGATAAACTTAAATGAAGGGATTTATTGAATAAAGGGATTGATATTTTCTATTAACGATACATTCAATCATATGCGATAAAGCTTTAATTTCTTCCAATCTATCATTCACAATATTAAATCCGTTTATGGGTTATTCATTCAAATATTTGCGTATACGCATAACACATTTTATTAATTCAAATAAAAAAATGGATAAGAAAAGCGATAAGATAAGATAAGTCAATGAATGAAGCCATATTATATGGATATTAATATTTTATTATTGCCTATATATTTTATTGGTTTTATATATAACTAAAATAAATGTAAGATAACATATCAAAACAATATTATATATGTTTATACGATTGTATATGTCTTCAATCGGATATCCACAAATCTATATAAATATTATGATGTTATGATGATAGATCTATATAGTATATACCATATATATAGAATTATTAATAAACATATGATTTTAAATATCAAGTTCAAAATATACACATGTATATATAAGAAAGATGCCATATACTATATTTATAACTCATAACATTTTCAGTAGTTCAATAACATAATCTGAATTTTATTTATATAATGAAGCCATATACAATAATAAAAAGGATTTATATATAAATAATAATATGTTCTATACAACATATAAGTTAAGTACCCGGTTTTTTTTCAAAGAGTTTTTATTATTAGTTTTTGTGGAAATTTTTCTATATTATCTAGTATTAAAATGAAAATATGTTATATTAATATATAGGTAGATGTTATATGCAAAGGTAATTTATTAAAAATATATCATTTCTTTCATTTTATGATCTTAAAATTTGTTTTCGAACGATTTTTAGGTGTGATAAACAAATTTTATTGTCCTTTGTCTTTTTAAAATCCTTAAAGATATTTAAAAAACAAACCCATATTTTCCATTTTATCATATTCTTCGATTAGGAGACGTTAATTAAAATGTTTGATTGAATTTTTTATATTAGTTTTCGTGTTTAATTTTTATATTCTTAAATGATATTTATTTAAAGATATTATTCTAAAGAAAAAACAAATTTTTGATACATTGCTGACATGAAAATATTAAATAACTAAAAAACAGAAGTTCTTTCAGATGAAATTTTGGTTATTATACGAAAGACACACTCATATATAATGGAATACTTCTGTATATGTATACTAACAAAACGTATATATATATATATATTTTAAAATGAATATAATATTAGAAATGTTTATATATCAATATTATATTTATTATTCACTGAAATTTTCTTAACATTACATAAATATATATATATATATACTATACTATATATATATATATAATACACATTTATATTTATACAATTTCTTTATATATATAATATTGAAAAATGTGTTCATTCAATATGTATACGTATATAAAGACTACAGAAAATTACAAAAAGATATATATAATATAAAAAAATACTACAACATTTCACAGAATAGTTCAATGGGAAAAATATATGTTGTATTACACATTTATATATATATATATATATATAAAGAAGTATATATTTATATTTACATGGAAATATATATATATATGAAATAGATCAATCATTTCAATCATATTTCTTCTTTTTGCTTACAGATGAATAGATAAAAAACGAAGAAGATTACTTTCTATATACATTTCATATATAATATGTACGTACACAAAACATATATATATATTGTATATATAATATCACTTAAATATATAATGAAATTTTATTAATTTTGCAATCATAATTTATTATTAAATTTTACTGAAATATTATTTAATTTTGAGTGATATTTGATTGATGAAAATACATTATCATTTTGAATGATTTTTTATATATATACAAATAGTATCAAAAATATAATCAAATATTTCCCATCATAACTATTTTATATACCGGATTGTAAACTGTAACAATAGTTTTATATCAAGAATTATTTTTAAAAGTGTTTTGTTGGTTTAATGGGAAATTTCAAGAAAAATTAGAATAGTTTTTTATATTGAAAGCATTAAAATTGTATTATGTAAATTGTCATATACGCAACAAAATGTTAAAATATATAGTTACGGTGATAGTTGTGTTATTGTCAAAGTTAAAGATATATATATATGGAGATATTTTATGATGAATGAAAGACAATATTTTTATATGATTTATATATATATAATACACTCAATATATATATAACTGCTGTATATAATATACTCACTCACTGATATATTATTTATTTTCTTAAAAATAAAATGAATATAAAATAAAATATATAAATAAATAGTATATAGTACAGGATGAACAAAGGATATGATAAATTACGATTATTTCTATAAATGTATAAATGTTTTTTTTAAGATCACACTTACATTTCCATTGAAAATAAATAAATTGTGTTTGAATTGAAACACGATTTGTAGGAAAAACGATTTTTACCACAATAAATCCTTCGTTAACCAAATTTCTTGAAATACAATCAAAATAAAAGAAAAATAATTTAATATTGTATTTCATTCACACTGTTTTACTATTGATATTAAGTGTATAATAAATATTATTCGCACTCGATGTTTTTTTTTTTTATTATATATAGTGTTATTTTATAACATCCAATAAAAATTCTTTATATATACTATAATATAATATATAAGATATTCAAGTTGTAATATGTGCGGTTACATTGTAAAAAGGATATTATATATTGTTATAAGCACACAGAATATATATATGGTATAGATAAATATTATGAAATATTGCATTGAATAAATGAGAACTTTATTTCATTCATATATATATAATGTTTACATTTTAATAAACCCATCTTCGCTTGTTATGTGTATATACGAACACCAAATAATAATAATAATAATACATATATATCTTTATTAAAAAATAATATCGTTTATTATTTTTCTTTTATTATATACATAGATATAGATACATAACGTTACTAGAAGTATATATAGTGATTTATATATACAAAGTGTATAACAATAATACATATTTCTATTTGAAGGAAAAACTTTAATAAATATAATATAATAAAACTTATATATATTCACTTCAATATTGACGCATTAAATACACGCGATAGCTGTTTGCGGAAACAAAGAATAATATTTGATATCATTTGGTGGTTATATATCATATATATATATATATATAGATTTCTGTTCATTTTAATGGAATAACTTTTATACAAAATATATGCTATATATATATATAGAAACCACATCAACATTTTATTCATTATTACATACAGCAATGATGATCCGGTTGTGGTTAAAATTCAGGTAAAATTGGGTTCAATGTTTTCAATTGAGATTGGGGATTAAACAATCAGATTTTGATATGTTAGAAATATAAACATGAGATCTGTTCGCAAAAAAAAAATCAAAATATATTATAAATTCACCTAAATATAATTGGTTATTACTTATAAAATAGCTTTTAATAGTATATTTGATATTTTCTCTAAGGGTTTTTTTTTGGTTGGAATTAGCTTAAGTAACATATAAAATTGATAATAAAGTGCATCGTTTTATTTTTTGATAAAATTTTCTATATGTAAAAGATAAAATATAATTTTGATTTTAATAAATAATTATATTATATGTTAAAATATGGAATTTTAAATTTTATTTATAACCTTATAACCTTATTATTACATAAAAATATTATATATATATATATAATAAAGCGATATTGTACGACGAACGTACGTATAGTAATATTATGATAGGAGGATAATAGTTAGAAGGATAAATAAAATGATAGAATAATATAATTAATAATTTTATATAAAATGTTACCTCATTTTATATAGAAAATATATAGAAAAAAAAAGCTTTTATCTTGATTTTTATAAAAATATCACAGCATTTTCGATTTTTTTGTTATCACATAACATTTATTTTAAACATTGTAAATCTATATACCAAGAATCACATATACATAAAATAGCAAGATACGTATATTAAAGACTTGTATATATAGATAGATATAAAAAAAAAAAAAGACTAGGAAAAAAGTTTTATATAAAATGAATGAAGTGAATAAAATGAAAAACCACACACACAAAAATCAACTAAATTTATATACATTTTTACGATATGTGCTGATGTAATAAAAAGTATATATATAGTATGGCAGTGAATAAAATGATTTACATTTATATACACCGATAATTGATTTCATTTTACAACTACATATATATATATATATATAAAATATATATGTATTTTAATTCCATTTTATATACGTCGAAATGTATATAACAGACAATTTCTATAACAATTTTCAATCGATTACATAGACAATTTAAATATCGCACCATAAAAATATATTACTTTTATATGTACATATATATATAGATAGAATAGATAGAATATGGTAAGGATCACATTTAAATAATTGTAATACTCATACACTGTAGAAATGAATTATACTCTATATCTATCTATATATAACTATACAAGTTATTCCATAGAGCATTTGTCACTTATATTATATCTCTATATATATAGATGCATATATATAAATTCAATTGGGATTAATTGTAAGTTTATCAGAAATGTAAGTATATGTATATAACAAATATATATATATATATATATATATATGTTAGAATAATTCAATTTATTTCGATTTTAAAAATGACATTATAACTTTTTTATTTTATTTTTGTTACTTTAGGGCAATAAAATGTAAAGGGAAAAAAAATTGAAATATGTTATATATATGCTCTAAGGATTTTTCATTTAAAATCTCAATTTATATTATGTTTAATATATGAGGGGTTTATTTAAAAAAAAAAAAAAATAATACGTTAATATATAGAGAAAATTCTATTTATATATAGAAATATAGTTATGTGAATTTAAAAAATTATAGTTCTATAGTTAAAGGTTTTATCTGTTTATTGACATTAAAATAATTAAATAAAACCATTAATTTAATTGTTTTTAAAGATGAACCAAACAGAAATTTTTTGTGACTCCTTTTTAAACAACCTATATATAAGATAAAAATTAAATTGTACTGTATCGAATTAATTTTGTATTGAATTAATCCGTAAATTTTCAGCAACATTTTAATAATTATATTATTAACGAAAGGAAAAGTATATTCTGTAGATGTTATAGGAAAGTCTAACATTTTCACAAAAGCACATTCCCATTCATGATGCATTTTCCTATATAGTTATACAATACAAAATATAAGGAATGTTATACAATTTCATTATACAATTAAATTATACAATTTGAATTTTATATCAACATTTTTGTCATTTCATCAAAATACGAAAAGAAAAAAAAAAATATAAATAATTTTAACACATTTTATCCATTAAAATTCATTTACCGCACATACGCAGGAAAAACAAATTGTATAGAAATAATTATATACATATATAATTAAATCAAAAATGAATGTTTTTATTTTATTATAATTACGTACCTACAACTTTTTGATAAGTTGTAAAATATTATTATATATATATAGTATATGCGAGGAAGCGGTATATAATTTATTATATATTCTTATAAATTTTGTTAAATTAAGAATATGTAACTTTATCCATATTCATAGAGGAAATGTACAGAAATTCAACAAATGAATTTTTCTATATATTGTATAATATTACCAACATTTAAAATAACTATATAAGAAATCGCAGACATTCAGTCAGTTATTATATTGTTCCAATGCTATATTAATTTTATATTTACAATGGGGACATTATTTGAAGACAAAATAAACTTATAAAATCTTTATAATTCTATAGCAAATATACATTGTACAAAACTGAACATATATTATCTTTAATTCACTATATATATATATATATATACTATTTGTGTTTTATAATGTGTATTAAAGTTATTCTATATAGAACTTTTCTTTTCTATGTAATTCAATTATCTTTCCTTATATATATATATATATATATGATAAAATTTATGCACTTCCATTTATAATTATATATATATATATATATATATATGATGAATGTTATGTTGTATTTTAGAGGTAATGAATCTAAATAATTTTTGACATGTAACACACATAAACTGTTATCATCTTAAATATATGTGCTTCATATAAAAGTGTAAAATATCTTGTCTTGTACATAAATATATTTGGGAAATTGGGAAATGAAAGTTACCGTTGTTATATGTATTGTATATATGATAAACAAATTACAAAATAAGAAGTTGATATATGCAATCACTTTTGATGTATGATGTATATATATATATATATATATATATAATATAAAACATCTCGAAATGTATGTAGTATAAATTTATATACAAATAGGATCATATATGCCTGTTCATATACACGGTGTGATAGATAATTTGTGTAAGCACTTCATTTCCTCTTAACATTAATTTATATATAATATTATTATATATAGATAGATAGATATATGTATATATAATAAATACGGGGTTAAACTTATTATACAGTTTAATAGCGCAACATTAATTTTTAAGGATCAAATAATATATCTTTATATAATATATTTATTTATATAGGGATTGATATTTATATATATGCGTATATATATGCGTATGAAAACAATGGGGTTATTTATAACTTTTTTTTTTATCTATATAATTCTTTTAATAAAATATTCAAAGTAAAATCAGAATTTTTTTTATACATTTTCTATAATATCAATATATTATTTGTATATACAATATAATATTTTAAATAAGTATATTTATAGAAATATCGCAACACTGCGAAAACAAAATGTTTAAACAATTCAAATTTACTTGTTATTTACACTTGATATGTATTAAAATATATCTATATATAATAATATATAAATAAGATATGACGCTTCAGCAAACACCCTTATCAAGCTTTTAACGTAACCCATGGTGCGAATAAAATGTTTTCGAGGATGTATGTATCTATATATCTATAGAGTTTACACATATATATATGATAACACAAAAGCAATAAAGAAGTGACGAATGGGAATTTGATAGCTTTTTCTCTTCGCTATGCTATATTTAACAATATTGACAAGTTATATGGATGTATATAGATAGTATCATCGCGTGTATATAGATTTAGATATATTGAGGAAAAACCATATCCACAATATAAGTAACAGAAAATTATAAATAAGGATATGTTGTGTATGAATATATATTGATAAAACAAAATAAAATAAAAATAAATTTAGAGGGTTTTTGCCGCATATATAGTTATATTTTTTTATACGGTAAAGATCTATATAGCGACATATGAATTTTTGGTGTAATATTTCTATACAGATATTTATACAGACGATTTTGGTTAAATGCTCATATTATATATAAAGTATCCTTTTTTTTGGTTTCACATTGTAAATAAGATAAAAGTATTTATTTACAAAAAGAAAAAAACACATTTAAATTCTATATACCAACCACATTTATATATGTAATTATTTGTGGTTTTGTCTATTAGAAAATTAGATATAGTCTATAATAAAAAATTAGAACTAGAATTTTCCTTCTTATAAAAAAACTGTTATATTTATACAAGATGTAATATTGACTCAAATATCTATAATATATGTAATCGGTATATGGAATTGATTATATTATATATACTGATGATATTATATATGATGAATTTATGTATATAAGAGGTTAATGGGGGTGTATGTATATTTGTTGGAATGGCGATAACATCTAAATCATTTAGGATATATAATGTCGAAAATTGTAATATAAACAATTTCGTTTCATTACACATCACTTTATTTATATTTTCATGTTATATACATCATGAGAATTATATATCGAGAATGATATGTATATAGAAATAAAATCAATGTTTGTTTTTGTTGGGTACGAAAAAAATTGAGCAATATAACAATTGAACTGTTAGTATACAAAAAATTATATGCATATATGCGAGGAAATACACAAAATATATACATATAACAAACAAAAAAATATTACATATATACGCAATTTGATATTGCAACAAAACATTGAATGTTTCAACTGTGTATATATTATATTCATTCAATGATTCCTAATATGTATAGTATATCTACATATATATACATCTATACAAGGTATGTCAATATCTAAATATATAAAAAGTGTTTCATTTCATTTAACTCCATTTTAATCGAATATGTATTTTGGAAAAGATTTATGCCATTCTGTTTATATATTTATTAACAATTATTGTAAATTCCATAATTTTCAATTATTTTATGAGGAATGCATCAAAATAGGAAGAAAATAGACAGAAAAAAGGATTGTATAAATCTAATTGACTTGAAACACACATTTTATGTTCAGTACAAATAAATATATATTCGTATATAGAATGTTATATATTCAACATTTTGCATTATATTCTTTTTTTTATTTTGCCATTTTTTCAATGGTCCTTGAAAACGTGATCTCTGTTAAACAATATTTTTTTATATATGTATGTATAAATTATCATGGCGTTTATATGTCTCGCTTGACGGAATATCCTAATGTATATCTATAACAAATATAACATACTATATTGGTCTAAAATACATTTGATGTATATTATAGAAATAAATATACATGTATGGTATATGGTCGGTGACGATCTTTGAAGTAACAATAATATTTCCAACGTAATCATTTTTATCAGCTTAATCACAGTTTTTAGGTTAAAGGTTAAGTAGATTCTAATACAATATCGCACCGTTTTCGATACGATAGGTAATGACTTACTACAATAGAAAATTAAACTTGTTATTAAAACCCAAACTTCTTTCTTAAGCAAGTTTACAAAAGTTTAATCCACATATTAATTATGACATCCTAATAAAAATCGCATTTTTCATAAGCATATATATCCTTAAACGATATCCCTGTCGTACATTATTTTTACTATATTATTACACGCAACATTTTCCATATATTATTAAATATACATAACTTTTGTTTTATATAATTTTGTTAAAATGTATTTTTAATCGATTCTGTTTATATATCCGTACATATAGAAAACTATGTACACGCCGTATATTCATATATAAATCCCTATATGTGTATATATTTTAAAAATAAAACAAAAAATTGAAAAATTACATTTTTCTATATAGGTATATAGAACTTATATACTCGATAAAATTATAAAAATAAAATCTATGACTACATAATATATCAAGATTAATTATAGGATTATATATGATTACATAAAAAGGTTAAATGTTAAAGGTAAATTAGTAAATGCCAGAACTCAATGAAAGTTTATAAATATTTAAATAAATCAATAAATAAAAGGATTATATGAAATAAATGACTATATATACCTATATATTATATATGTATTTTAAACAATATGTGTTATATAAACAGGGTGCGAGCGCATATTAAATAGTAATTGTTGATTCAATTTGTACATATATATTTTTTCAGATCAGAGATGCGAATTGATTATTTCTTTGAAATGATCTCAAAAAATAGATAAATAATTAATACTTTGTTATTTATTTAATCTTTGTTTTTATATTCAAAATTCGTTATATATAACAATTAATTACATATAGGCGGTTTGGAAACGCAAAAAACCAAAATATTATCATTGCATTTATATCGAATTCGTTATAACAATAATACGTTTTGCAAATTGCAAATCAATATATATATATATATATATACAATCAAATATTAATTCTGAAAAAGACTGTAAAATGAAATCTCTATAATATATATATTTATTAATAATATACCAACATAACTAAATCAATTAAAATTAATTCATTATTGCAGTTGAAATCCAGAGGAAAAATTCGGTTTGTGTTATAAAATTTTATAATATATATATAGGGATATTTTTATTATTTGATATGAAAAATCTATAATCATTATTGTGATTGAAAAAAAACCAAAAGTTTTCAATATACAATTGAAAATATATTATAAATATATAATTTAAATTAATTTTAATGGTTTGTTATTTATTTTTAATAAAATTTTATTCACATTTTTGTGACTGAAATATAATTTTTTTTTTTGTTTTTATTGTTGTTGAAATAAATGAATTTAACATTTTTATATATATATTTTATAATATTTCAATTGTTTTTATATATTTATTTATATCGTCACATTCATGATATAATCGCAATTACCCGCCCCCGCCAACATTCATTGAGTAATGACACAAAATGTATCTAAATAAAAAAACACGATTTTTTTTTTTTATTAAAGTTATATATATGCGGTTTTATTTTTATTTCGTTAATTGTATTAAATATAATTATAAAATGACTTAAATACTATAATGAATGATATATGAATGATTCGGCTAGGCAAACACTTATAGAACAGAAAACCATTACAGAGTGATGAAGGGGGAGAATTTCCTCCAAACTTCTAGCAAATGTTTTTCCGAAAATATAAAATTGAGAAACAACCGATCAAGATAGCGACAGCCACTTTTCAATTATTCTGAATATTATTCTGAATATTTCCTGACAATCGAATGTTTCATGTTTCATGGGAGAAAAACTAATGAAACATAGATTAAATTCCAATATACTAAACTAATAAATCACTTACATTGTGATGAATGTACATTAATAAATGGTTTATATAATAAATGAAATTGCCATATTGTGGTAATTTAACATTTATTTTAAATGCGTATATTCATACATTCATATATTATTATATAACTTGCATATTAAAAATTAATTACAAATATTTTATGGATATAATTTATTTGAAAAATTTAATGTTAAACAATATATATACGAGCAGTTGAGTAAATTCGTTCATTATATATATGAAATAAAACTATAAAAAAACATGTAATAATTTGTTGTATAGGTTGTGTAGGTTGCATTCAACGTTATAATATCGTTTTTATTTTTTGTAAATCTCATTAATTATTACATAATAGTCACAAAAAAAATTTGTTAAATTAAATGTAAAGTCATATATAGGAAATAAAATGTGCGACCATGAAATATGATTTTATGGTTTTTTTTATGTGACAAAATTTCAGGTAAAATCCATTTTTACATAGGTTATATGTTAGTGTAAGGAACTATATAATTGATTATAGTAATTATGATCAAGTACTTATTGTATAATTTCTAAATGAAAGTGACGAATTTTGAAATAAACAAAATCGATAAAATATGGGTGTTTTTTTTATTTACATTTTGACATTGAATATATTTTATGGTATAGATAATATAAGTAATAAATTTTTTATAAGATAAAATGCTGTTTTTTAAGATAAAATAACCAAAATATCTCATTATATTTCAGAATAAAATATTATTTTATATTAATATAATATATTTTAAATTATGTATTCAATATATACGAATATGTATAATAAAATAATTTATTATAGAATTTCGGTAAGTGATTAATGGGAAAAAAATATTTATACATACATACATAACATATATGGAATATATCCTTTTAGATTTATTTAATATACCGATTTCATTTCATTCAATTTTCATTCAATGTCAGAATCAATATATATATATATATATATATATATATATATATATATAAATAAATATGAATATATAAATATCAAATATATAAAAATAATATATATAATATATAAAAAGCAAAATATAAAGCATATATATATAAATTTAACAACATAATAACAATCATTCTCGTCAATGACCATTTACCATCATAACCGACCATACCATATATCCGATTTAGAAAATTCTATTGAAAGTGATTTGAATATTGCATTAGTATATATATGGATATTCATATATGGATGTATCAATATACATATGTATAAAATATTTTTTAAAATGAACATTATTATTGACATTGCGTTGGAGTCTATATTCATTGATATAAAGCAAAAAGCATATATATAAATATATAGAATAAAATTTGTAGTACATCACGTTTTTGAAAATATATACACATGAATAACATTACACGTATATATGTACATTCAAAAAATATACATATATATGACATGCAATAGTTTATCAATAGCATATAAATCGAGAACTTAACATAAACTACATATATTTATATACACATTTTTATGTTGTATAAATGCAATGTTTATATATAGTCAATGTGCATATCATATCACTTTATGTATATATGCATATATTATTTATAACATATCGTTTAAAATGTATATTATACATTTATATGAATGTTATGTTGAGATTGATACATGATACGTGTATCTCGTATAAAATAAACATAAAACATTTGTATAAATTCAATATGCATATAATCACAAATATGTATATATATATACATATATAGATAAAATAAATACAATTTTCTTATAATTTTGTTTATATATACCATATACAAAAATATCTATACTATTTGTAACTTTATATGGTCCATCAAATGAATATATATATATATAGTCATTTCTAATATGGATGTATAATATACATATTTATGCGGATATAATACTTGTATATGGATATCAGAAACGGCTTGTTAACAACTAACCAAAATTCAATTCTATATTATCTATATATATATATAATTATCTGTTAGATAGTTTAACATTACAAATAATATTATTGTACATATATATATATACATAATAAATGGAATAAACAAGTATATGTATATTTACTATATATATGACTATGTATATAACTAAATTCAAATGCTTGTAATTGGAAATCTGCAACTCATATTTAGTTAATTCTATTTCGATTAATTTTATTATAATATACGTGGATGGAATTAGTAAAATAGATATGTGTATTATTTATATATATATATATGAATAAACAAATTTTGTATATACACATCCGTATAAATGTACGTATGTGTACGGGAATTGTGTTTACGATATATGAAAATTAGTTTTAGATATATCGACTTATATAGATATGCAATATAAACCGTATAAATATCATTTTATTTGAGGATACAATGAAACGGATATACTTTATCTAGACCTATAATACCTATATATATATTTATATAATTTTGACATAAATCTATTCGCATATGGATTGGTATATATATATATATATACAATTAATTCCATCAATATATGTTTATAACTTCTAAGTATATATCGCAGAAGAGAACAACATATATAAATAATCAATCTTAATTTATATGTTGAATAATTCCCTTTGTCAATTACGTACCGATATATATTACATCCAACGGGCATTTTGCAATACTCATGAAATGCTTTAATTCTAATGTTTAATTCGCATTGTTTTAATTTTAATATTATCCATATTTAATTGATTGACAAATATAATTAAAAATTTATAAAATAATTTTCCTAATACCTCAATGTTTTGCATTGTATAAAGAGTCCATAAAATCGATTGTATATGGATTATTGTAATATTTATTATGATATTAAATTTCACTGACTGTTCTTGCTGTAATGCATTTATTACTTATATATACATATCGCATCCAGACTGAATGGAGTATGATAATGAAAAGAATATTTAATATATATTCCCCCATTTATATATATATGAGAAAATTCATTTTGTGGAACATATTCGAACATGTTATACTCTGAGTGAAAAATTCATTTTTCCTTATATATACATTTAAAATGAAATTATATATATCAACAAAAATTCTCCTCCTCATTTATAAAATCCATTCACCATCCTATATATTTAGATATAGAATTTTTGGTGATAAAAACAAATCAGTGTATTTGAAATGTTTAACGGGAATGGTTGTAATGATTGACGACAATTATTATTAATATAAATTTTCATTTTTATCAAAAACGGGTCTCATAATTCAAACAAAATAAAAAATAAATTGTTTATCGTGAAAATTAGTGATTTTGCTGCGGTGAATGTGAAATTATATAGTTTAAATAAATAATATAAAATAAAAATGTAATTATTATAGGATTTTTCTTTTAGTTTTTTTTTTCTTTCTTTTTTTATAAATGCATTGTGACTCAAGTGTTTTATATACGCATTTAATATATTGGATTAAGTGGTGATAATTAAGAAATAATTTTCAGAATAAAAGAGAATTTTAAGTGTAAATGAAAATATATATATAATTATGTGATTATTGTGATATATTTGATTAATAATATTTATATATCATTTATAAAAAAGTAATCAAGTGTGTAATAAAAAAAATATTTTTCAAAGCATACGAATAAATATGCAATCTAATAATTATTTGTGGTATAATGTAACGAATATTTTTATAAATTATATTATATTTGGTATATAAATAATATATTTATTTTTTTTTTGTTATAATATAAAATGTGTATAGAAATGTGGATTAATAATTTAATGAAAAGGATTACATTGCATATATTTATTATGTATATGTATATACATTTTCTTTTTATACATATTTAATTATCTATTCTATATATCTATATATATATATATTTCAACATTTAATATAATATAATACAATTTTTGTCTTCTTTAATTTTCCTAAGCTTATAATAAGCTTATTTGTGTATGCTTCATGTTTTTTTTTATATTTTGGTTTGCTAAATCACAGTATATATAACATATATAAAAAAATACAACAAATCTATTTACAAACAAAAGAAAAATAATTGAAGATTCATTTTCTTTTTTCGGTTTTTTTTTCCTGTGTTGAATATTCTATATAAATGAAATTCAATATATAATAAATCAGTATAAAATATATAGAACATTTACGATTTTCCATATAATTTATGTTGACAGAATGGAAAATGTTTTTTCGATTCTCAAATTATTATAAGGGTATATATATTTGTAACATATATCTCTGAATGTGAATTGAATGATATATATGGTATATAAGAATTCTTGTATCATATAGATAAAGATTTGCGTTCTGCTTCTGATAAATAAATATATTTTTAACATATATGATAAACGAAATTCAAAGATGATATATGTTCACGAATTGTTACATATATATGGATTTATATAAATATATATATATAGTTGAAAATATTCGTTTAGTAAAGTCACATTTAAATGTGCAATTTGAATACTATATATAATACATA
The DNA here is from genome assembly GCA_958336335.1 of Dilophus febrilis. Taxonomy (NCBI): domain Eukaryota; kingdom Metazoa; phylum Arthropoda; class Insecta; order Diptera; family Bibionidae; genus Dilophus; species Dilophus febrilis. The sequence continues at coordinate 43,282,128 of OY284471.1, read as the reverse complement.
TATATTCAGCAAAAATACTCGATATGCAATTTAAAAACATATATATATATATATATAGATGTGCATATATTGGAATATTTTGAAATGCAGTCAATTTATATTCACATATGTATATATATTCATTGCAATAATACTTTAAAATTCTTTCTTTTTTTTTTAGATTAAATTCTTAGAGCAATTATTTTAAAATGTTTCTATACAATATGTAGAATTGAAATTAAATCCGATCAATTGTATATATATAATGACATTCAGCAGGATATGGAAAAATAAAATAAAGGATATTAGAAGTTTTGTATGTCAAATATTGCATTTTAATCAGTCGTACCCATAGAGTGTATAATAAGAATATTTCGGAAATGCTATATTACTTCTTAAGGAGCAATTTGATGAAAAGTATTTAAAGTGTATAATAAAGAACGAAATTTAATTTATACAAATACAGACTTTGATTGTCTGAACTCTATAGAAAATCATTTCTTATCCTCATAATCTTATATCAATAAAGAAATGTTTGAACAATATTTATAATTTGACAAACTTAAAATTATATATCAACAATTGTAACCTTCCTCTGTGTTATTTATTTACGCATGTATATAGTATAAAATTCATGATGTATTTATTCGATTATAATCCGTCTACATTATATACAAAAAAATCAATATAAACTGTTTTTTTAATTAATTTTGACTAATGACATATAATACAGATAAACATAAATAAATCTTATTATATTTGGAAATTTTAATTAATATAGATAAATGAATGAACGAATGAATGAATGAATGAATGAATGAATGAATAATTGTGAATGGGGAGTTCCAATTAAAAATTATTTCAATTTAAAACATTTTATCGCAAATCATCTATTTAAATTTTCACTTTATTGTATAAGTTATATATATATATATATATATATATATATATATATTTATTGTATACTTATGTTATTGTCATTTTTAAACCATTCAATTGTACACTTGTATAAGTTCAATAATAATAATAATAATAATATCCTGTAAAAAAATATATAGGACAACAAAAAATGTAATTATAATATAATATATATCTTATATATGGTATATAATAAAAAATCCATATACAAAAGGGAGTAAAAAAAAATAAAATAAAAATAATTATAATACTTTGCTTTCGATTATTTTGGCATTTATAAAAAGTGTGTGCATGCATTTACAAGCTTGTAAATATACCATATACATACATATAGTTAAAGTATATTCAAAATCATTGAGTTAATGTTATTTTCGTTGATTCGTCGACATAATGATGTGAACATTTAAGCTACCATATAGGCAGTGATATATAGGCCATAACATCATTTCATGTTTTATTACATATACATTTTGTTGAATATATATACGATGATAGTGAATATGTATTTTTGTCCGTATAAACAATTTTCATTCATTTGCTATATATATAAATATATATTAATATTATAATAATTGCACATACTATATATAATAAAAAAGGAAAAGCGTAAAGAATAATGTTGAGTCATTTCCCAAATAACATATAAATATATATATTTATATATATAGAAGAACAAAGTAATTGGCTCATTTATAAAATGTTAAATATGTACACAGAAATGTGTATATATTTATTATAGATACATGCATATATAAAGAAATTGTGTATAAACGCGAATATTTCTCCGTATTTCATCCATTATATTTTCATGCATATGTATATATATTCATATATTAGTCGAAATAGTTCTGCTTCAAATGTATAAATCTCGCAATATATATATGCTTGGTAAAAGGAAAAGGTATGTATCATAAAATGAATGAGTATATATATATATATATAGAAATTCTAAATAATTTTGTTATACCGTACAAATATTTTTGCCTATATATGCATATACATTTATGAAATACTTCGGAAGAAAATAATATGGAAAATACATATTCATTCTGGTAACAAAATAATAACAATAACAATAATTATTAAAATTACATATATATATATACTATATATAGAATATGTATAATAAATGTTTATTATGAAACTGCGGAAACATTAAGTAACTATAAATATGACTATATAACTATATATTTATTTATAGCTATCTATATACATATATGCTAAAATATGAATGTATAATTTTCTATATATACGTTGATTGCTATTTTAATAATTGTATATATGTATATATATGTATATTCATGCTGAACATGATTATTATATTATTTGTGCTATTATACAATGTATATAGATAGTTATTTATAGATGAATTGATAAAAATCAATATATATATATATATATATATATAGTTTAATTTTCTTTCGCAATGACAATTATACATGAGTATTGAGTATAATAATGCTGATATACAATTCTTATAAAGGCAATTCATCCAAGTATAGTATATATATATATAGTTAAATATGGTTGAATAATTTTCTATTTCTTCATCGCATATTGTATATTTAATCATTCACTTTTTCAAATATGTCTACTATAAATATACATAAGAAGTTATAATAATATAATAGAACTAAAGAGTATATATATATATGTAGTTTATAACAATAAGCTGATGTAACATATATTTATATATAGAAATCGATATAAAATTGTATATTATTATTTAGAATAGAATTAATCAATAAAATATATAGTAGAAAAAAATTGGAATGGTAAAAAAACAATAATGAATTACGTAAGGTGAAAATAATTTACTTTACCAAATCGGGATTTGAGCGAATTTGTATATCAAAATATGAGGTTTTTATTCATCTATTATGCATCCTATCCGTATGGATATCACTGCGAATTCATTAAATTCTGACAATTTATATACTTTTTCGGAATAAACGTTATGATGTTTCTGTGAACGATTTAATCATTGTTTAAATTCATGTAAAAAAAAAGGTAAAATAAAAGAGTATATGTTGATTTTTAATTTGATTTATTTATATATAGTATACTATAAAAATAATATTTAAATTACATTATAAAAGTTGAATGATATATATAGTATATAAAAAAATCATGATACAAGTATAATAATACAAAAAGTTTAATATATATATAACATATATATGAATATTTTAATTAATTTACACTATGTATATATAAAAAAATATATAAAATTTATAATGAAATAATAAAACCGTTTAAAATTGAATTATATGTATATATATTGAATGCAATTAAATGACATCGTAATATATTTGGTTTAATAATAATAATATATCATAATATCGATGTTATATTCCATAAAAATAATATTATTATAATAAAAAAAAGCAAATTGTTTTCCCAGTATTGATGAGTTTTTCTTATAAATGCAATAAATTTTGTGAATCGTTTAGCATATACACAATTTTTTATATGGAAAATTCATGATGGATATTAAATGTTTTTAAATGTATATATTGCATATAGCGGGTATATACTTAAAATAAAATTGCAATTACTGTTTTTGCCATTTGTCTTTATATGTACTCGTATATAGTCCTTAAACATATATACTTAAAACTGTACAGTAATGGCAATCTTAATCTTTATATAACAATATATACTGCGTGTATATAGTAAAAGAATAAAAAATAAATATGATTATATTGGAAAACTGATAAAACTAAAAAATAAAAATAAAACATATGAAAATTGTGTACATGATCCAAGATTCGACAAGTATAGTATATTTTTCACAAGTTTAGATAATGTATATGCATGCATGTATATTGAAGAAGAAGAATATATATATATATAAGAAAAGAGCTTTTGATAACTTTTCACATTTTATTAAAGTTTGATTATTTTTCTATTCGTTTATTTTTTTTTTTTTGTTAAATCATCATCAACTATATAGAAAATTTTACAAACAATTTTAGAATAACGATGCAAAAATCATTTCTTTTTTTTTTTTATAATAATATATTCTGATCGAGTAAAAATACTTCTATATATAGAAATATATAAACGTACAACAGTAAGAAGTTCATATATAAGTAATTTTTTTTTTTTTTATATTTCTTTAGAAAATTTTTGTAAGTACCCTTTCTATATATATATATATAATAGATAGTACATAAACTCGTTGATTATATATATATATATATATATGTAAAGTTTAACAACTCTTATCACATATAATATATGAGGTATATATATATATATATTTGAAAATCAACACCGCGTACACATAATGTCATTGTCTGAGCGTATATTTATATCACGTATAGATAAATTTTATTTCTGGTTTGTTTGTCCCACTTCTTGACTAATGGCTTAGAATAATTATATACATATATATACTATTTTTTTTTAAATTCTGTTAATTTTACCATAAATTGTTACCAAAAATATCCATAGGTAAATATTTCATTTATGAATAAAAGAAAAAGGGATTTTATTTTTTGCTTCGTATAAATTATATATTAATTTAATGTAAACTGATATATATTAGAAAAAATAAGGTGAATTGTTTGGTTTTTATATTATAATAATAAAAAACATTTGGATTTCTCTCCCCGCGATTTTATCAACTGGAAATATAAATACTAATACTGTGTGTATATATAGAAACGATTTAAGGAAAATATTGTATAAACAAAAAAAGCATGAATATTTTTTTTTTTATTACAGGGTGTGATGTTTATTTTAAGGTTGAAAGATGTTTTCCCAATTGAATATTTTCCCAAATTGATGTAATAAATACGATGGATGGAAAAAATAGTTATGGAAAATTCCTTAATGAACTGTTAAATTTTAATAAGGAAGGATATACAAGAATTCCAAATACAGAAGATGTGTGTCTATCTAAAACACACAACCATACACTCTGTTTGCGTAAACACAATATTTATATAAATACTTGCTTATTATATACTGTATGCAATGAATAAAAACCGTCATCACATATTTTTAGCTTGTTATTTTTTCGTATTATTCTTTATCATACCTACATTTATTTATTTATTTATTATTTTTTTTGTTCCTTAATTTTAGCATTTTATGATTTCATTATTTTCTTTTATAAATTACGATAATATATACCTAAGTATATACGATTCCCATATTATATGAAATACAATAATACGAAGCAAACGTAACGATAACAACAAAAACAACAACAAGTCATAATAATAATAATAATAATAAGGAAGTGTGTTTGTTATATATAAGTATATGAAAAATATTTTCTATACAATAATAATAATAATAATAATAAGAATGTATACACGTTCATATAAACGAGATGGGTTCATAAACAATATTTCATTATTAAAATAATACAAAACAATATAAGAAAGGGTAGTATTTTTTATTATATATACTTTATATATATATAGGAAGTTAAAAAAAAATTGTCTAATAATATAAGTAAAAAATAATTGACAATATAAATAAATGCATATTATAATATACTTTTCATTTTTCTGTTGTTCGCATAATAACAATTTTTATTGTCTTAAGAAATAATATACCAACAAAAAAAAAAACCATAAATATAATTTTCTCAAATTACAATTATATGCAATAAACAAATTATTAATATATATATAAATTGAATTGTTAATTGATACAAGAATTGAATGTAAAATAAAAAAAAAGGTAAAAATTATTATGTTTAATTGTGGTAAGAGAGAAATTATTGATTTTGAAGAATTGTGAATAAATTAAAAATATTGATTATAATGAAATCGAATATATCTTATTTAGCACAAGAGATTTATATAAAACAATGATAGATTTGAAAACAAACAAAAAGCTGTTTTAAAGTTGCCCTTTCATTCATTCATTTTAAATTTAAAATAATACCAATTAAATTATTTATATATAATGAAAAAAAGGTATAACATTTTAAAGATAATATTAAATGATGATGAAATATTAAATCATTAACTTATAAATTATTAATTATATTCGTAACTTTTATGTACATTGTATATATATATGATTGTGCAATATATTGTAATTTTAAATTTATTTGCAATTGAATTATTTATTATATGGAATATATAAAGTTTCAAATTGCTTTCAACGTATTATAAAATATTCAAGAATATTTTGGATGATTTTATTATTATAATATATATATATTGAAAACCTACGCTTAACAATTCACAAAACAATCACTCACCTATCAAATTCAATTAAATATTAAGTATATATATATATATATTGTCTAATCAAATAGATAGTTTGAAGAAAGATTTTCATTTAACCATTGAACTATACATATAGATATTGAATGCTGTCACTAATAATGCGAATAACTATTGTAAATGTAAGCTATATATAACCTCATGTTTAAAAAGACATATAGCATTTTATTTCTTTAAATTATCTAAATGTATATAAATATTATTTATATATCAGATAATGCGAATCTTCTTTCGTATTTATGTATAATATTATACAATTTTCCTCTGTCTTTTCCATATCTCTAAATATATTCTATAATATATACTATTTAATTTAAACCTTTTTTAAACTATACTAGTATATATATATAAAAAGACAAGGAAATTTTATTTAAATAACAGATATATTATATATTTTGTATATCAAAAAGATATTTTTGAATATTTCTATACAATATAAAATATTATTAAAAGCAAACTGATGGTTAATTATATTTTTAAACATATATTATATTCTATTACATAATATAATATATATATATATATATTATATAAATAAATACATTTATAAATATATAATAAAATAAATATAATATAAATTTATCTAAATTCAAATCTGAATTGTATATATATGGTACATGAAATGAAAACAAATTTGACATGGGGTTTTCTACTTTTCTATATATATGAATATACTGACATTGAGATAGATATTTGTTATATTTCTTATTATATATTAGTAAATGTAAAATATAAATTAAATATGTATATACAGATGTATATTTATATAGGGAAATATAAATTTTACAAAATATTGTTATAGAAAGGAAAATTAATTATTCTACATAGAAAAAAATGAATGAAAATATAATCAAATGGTATTTATAAGCTGTATAAATACATTTTTTGTTTTTAAATTTATTTATCCCTATAAATATTTCTTAAAAAAAATCTTAATCTTCAGAAACTATACGAACGTGTCAATAAAAGACAATATAAGTCGCTTTGACGAAATCATATTTAAAAATATGTTACATTAAACCGAAAAAGTTAATAGTAATTATTAGAAAATTCAAAATTGTAATGTAATCCTTAAAAACGCAATTAGATTATTAATTTATGATTTTTAAAACACATATAATAATTTGAATTTTTAACAATATATAGTGAATTAAAATGTGAAATTAATTATTAAATTTGTTCTGTTATTTTGTTTAATAAATATGTGAAAAATTGTATAACAAAATTAACAAAAGTGGTAAAACAACAACGTATATATATGCAAAATAATAATAATAATAAAAATACCTTCTGTATAGTAGTATATATAGAAAATGTATAATAATATTTTAAAATATTATTATTATAATAAAAATAAAAGTATTTCTAGTAAAAGATTATTTAATCTAAAATCACCAACATTAAATAGATGAGCTTTACTAAATTTACACGGCGTGTATGGCTATGTACTATTACGCTAGCAGGCTATCTTCAATAGCGTGTGGTAATCGTTGTAGGCATTCCAAATCAATGCAAAAAAATCGTTGTGGTGGCAATAATGTAACGGGACAACAACGAGAACAAAAATCAGGACATAAATCAAAAAGTACATCAAATCGACATGATAATGATGAAGAGGATGATGATAATACTAATGATAACGATGAAGATAATGATATTAAATTAGTAAATCAAATGGTAAGTTTAGACCACTATATACTAATTTTTCATTTCGAAATATTATATGTTTTTAATATTCATATATATAGGTAGATTATTAAATTTTTAATATATTGCATTTTTGTTGTTATTTTAAATGAAATATTTTCTGATAATCACTTTAAAATTTTAATTAAATAATTTTAATTGCATTGTAAATATTTGGTGTTTATCTTTATATAACTATATATCTGGCTGGATATATAAAGTTTCAAAAATTGTATAAATATAAATCTCTATATGGTATATAAATGCATTTAAATATATTTAATTATTCGTCTATGTTGAAATTATATAATATTTATGGCTTTACATTTTCTATATGTAAATGTATAGTATTGCATTACATTGAGGTTAATGCATTTCTATATATCAGACATCGTCGTATCAGTGCTGAATCAAATCAAATCAGACTAATAATAATGCATATACAGCATATATATTTTGCAATCTTATATTCATATATATATATAAAATTTAGTACTCACGGTGAATAATTTTTCTTAATTCCACAATATTTCAAAGTTGAATTCCAGAAATGTTAGAATCCAAAATTCTATAACCAAAAAAAAAATAACTTTAATTAGTGATTTCTGCATTAATAGATTTAATCATCGTATAAATAAATATAAATATTTTGTATATATGCAAAACTTTTTCCACTATATCAATAATTTCAAATTGAAAAACTATACAACCGTAATAACATATACACACTCATATATAATATGCATATAGGTATATATTTATATTATATGTAATTTTAAAATTATTTACCATATAATTTATTTAATTAATATAATGAATATATATTTATATGTATATATACTTAAATTTAATAAACCATTTTTTTTTTTTTTTGGTTGGGTTTTACAATATTTTTATTTTATAAAATATAAAACCGCAGATATTTTATTATTTAACAAGATATAGGAGCTGGTTTCACACTCAAAAAAATATCAAATTTAACCAATCTCAATTTGATTTATACAGACACATTTTCAACAATAATATTTTTTATAAAATTATATAAAATAAATGTGGATTCTATAAAATAAAAAACAGTTTTATGTTTTATTTATAGCATGTAAAATTGATAACAAGATGAATGTTTTAAAGTGGAATAAAGTTTCAAATAATTGTTATTATATTGATTAAAATAAAATATGGAATAAATTTCGTTAAGTGAATCATTAAGGGGTTTAATTTAAAATCATAATTTGACAATTTATCACCACCGATAGATAGTTAAAGTGATTATTTATGATTAAATGTTTTTTTTTTTGGATAAAGAGATTAAAAATGCTATCAAAGGAGAATTAATTAAATTGTTAAAAAACTAAAAATAAAAAAATAAAATATATTAAACAATAATATAAAAAGTTGACTTGACTTATTTATATTAAAATAAATTGATAAATTCATATACATATATATATATATATATATATATTTGGGAAAGCAAATAGATTTTATAACTCCCAATGGCATATTTAACATAATATAATGCAATCACATAACATATAAACTTGAAATACAAATATATATGGTATATAGGTATACGTCTAAAAAGTTATATGAGTAAATTTAATATTATATATATTTGGAAAATGTTTATGTGCACCAGTTTACAGCAATATACAATATTTCTATATATATTAACAAGATATACAATATATATATATATATATATAGCATATGCAAATATGTGAAAATATGTGAAAATATATGTTATATATACATACACTTTACTTTTCGAATATCATATTGAACAGAGTTTTCAGTATATGATATACGAATATTGTATGTGTGTGTATAATATTATATCTATACGTACTTCTATTTATATATATATATATATATATAGTTAAGTTATTCACAAAGCAGACATAAATCAAATTTTAAAGAAATTTTTGTGGAGTAATTTTCTATAATTTTCTTAATATTTTGACGCTGTATATATAATTATTTATATATAACCTAAGCTTATAGAAGAAGACGGTGAATAATCGATTATTACATTATATAGAAAAATTCATAAAAAAATAAACTAGGTCAAAATTAACTTTACACACTATAATATATATATAAATAAGCAATAAGGAAATGTATTTTCAATAATTTTTTTTAACTTAATCATACAAAAGAAATTTCCGAAAAAAATTGATTGCATCTGCGATATTATCTTTAAATGCGTATCCTATAAAAACGTAAGTAAACTTTCGAAATTAAAAACTAATCCTCATTATAATATTTTGCATTATATTAATTTCATAAATAATATTTCCAAAAAAGAACATTTTAAAATCTTTCATGGAATTGTCATAGGAAATAAATAAAATATAAACGAATTTAAAATATATTATATAACTTTGATTTTAATTAAATGTGCACATGACTATGAAGGGAAATAAATTATATATAACATATATATATTATATATTATAAGAAATTAAATAACAAATTAAATTAAATGTATAGTATATATATAAATAAATATTTATATATAGAATTTTCCTTTTACACTTATTATATTATATTCATATATTATTATTATTACATATACATCATATATATATTTATAAAAAAACTTCCAAACAAACAATATATTTACATATTTGAATATTCAAAAAATTGTTCACGATTTAATACATAAATATTCATAAATGTACGCGTTGTTATATGTACAATTGTACATATATGAAAATAAAATATTTATTATAATGTATAAAATATGATACAAAAATTTATATATTATAAATGTTTTCTATATATAGATATAACACTTATACAGAGGTGTTTCAATTTGTTTGTATAATAAAAAATTATGAGGTATAAATATGATAAAGAATTATTGCAATTGAAACTTCTTTTTTTTTAAATAATTCTAAAGAAATTCTAATATAGAAAATATTATATTTGATTTCATATATAAATAACGGAGGTATTTTTTTTTTGAATTATTGATACCCTGTTTTTATATTACTTCAAATCATTGACACCTCTGCCTGGCTGCTGTTTCATATCTTTACTTTTATATTTTTTTTTTTACATAATTCATTTTAACATAGATTTTTCATATATTAAGATTTCTTCATTGATAATTCAATATAATATATGGAAAAATATAAGAAAATTCCTGATAAAATTTTTGAAACAATATCCTTTTTCATCGTTATCGTACATAACCAAATGAATTTTATATATCATAAACAATTGTAGATATAAAAAAATTTTTGATAAAATTTATATAGAGTTCAATTGAACAAAATTTAATTTCATCATAAAAATTGTTTCTTTTACTTTGGTTTCTTTTATACAATAATATAACCGCAATATATTCATTTATTTTATATACATCCATTATTTATATTTGATTTAATATCAAAATAAACAAAAGAAATATATAGCTTAGAAAGTTTTTAAATTGCATTTTGCATATATTTATTGTGTGTTCTATTATATACATATACTTAAATAATTTATTTAAAAAACATAAGACATTTATTTTGTAAGTTACAAATTGAATGTTATAAAAGAAAATTCGCAAGGATTTGAGAAGGAAATCCCGTCCTTCGCTGCGATGACTCTTTTATATGCGAATCAGAAAGAATATGTTTGTATATATATATGAATGTGCATATATATGTATATATAAAAGGAAAATATATATATATATTTATATATGTTTTGTAGTATATAGTGAAATTCATAAAATATTATATTTTAATATTATTAATGGAAAAAGTCTTATCAGATTGTGTTTATATATTCAATTTATAACATATATATAATATATTATGAAAATAAATATATATGTGTATTGAATAATAATTTATATATAAATATTTATCTTAGAAGAATATATTATATATTATATAATATTTTATGTGTGTTTTCTTACATATAATATTTATATTATACATCCTTATTTATACTATTTTTTATATATAAGTTATAATGATTATACAAAAATATTAAATTTCATTTTACAGATATTATACTAAATGTTCATGTATATTATATACTTTGTTTACATTAATAAATATACCATATATAGTATAATTTAATCGTATTATAATTTATTTTCTACATATGATAAGGTTTTTCATGTATGAGAAATGAAAAAAAAAAAAATAAAGCGCATTTTCTCAGTAACCAAAATGTAAACCGTATACAATTATCACATGAATGCGGATAGAGTTTCATATTTAAATCATATATAATAAATAATTAATAAAATGTATTCAAAATAGTATATGATAAATTGTTGTATATATGCGAAAGAAAAAAAACAGAATTTATTTTTTAAATATATTTTCTGTATATTTAGCTTTAAATTTATAAAAATAACTATATTGCTGTACCTATATACATATTTATAATATATTTTAGTATATTTTTCATAGAATATTTGTTTTCCAATTTTACCAATAATTTGTCTCAATATATATATGGGATTTAAATTCAACTGACATCTATCACAATAAAAAAATAACAAAAAATTAAAATATCTGTACCCATATATATATTTTATATAAGGGAAATTTTATATATATAAATTTCCATTTAATTCATTTATACGAAATGCAACACCCATCAGGGAGGTTATAAATTGCGGAATTATAACAAAAATATTCATATTTTTTTCATAATAACGAATAAATTTATTGTATTTTTTTTTTTTTTTGGATTCATTCATTTCTTTATATAACCATATCGCACGAATTGAAAATCCATACACAGATTCATATGAAATCATATTACTGGATTTATTTTTATTTTTTTTATTGTTATATTGATACCATTTTAATTTGTTCTATTGCAGTTGCATTTTAATATATATCTAGAAGCGTTCTATTTGTATATATGTATATAATTGAATGCATATACAATTTAAAAATTGATAACAATAATATAATTCCATATAGAAATTCTGTTCGATGCGGATATTTCAACAAATAAATATGCGTATTAATTTAATGCAATATATGAAAAAATTTCATAACTATATATTATTCATTAAGGTCAAATCAAATCATATATCAAGAACTCAAGAATAAAAAAAAAAAACGATTAAATATTTTCAATAAATTGAAATGAAAGATTTTCCTTTATATAAAATTGATTGTCATTCATTATATTATTTGTATATTAAAATACATTTGTTTTTTTTTTTTTTAAATGTAACTAATTTTATATCTACCGAAAAAAGAAAAAAAAAAACACTCAAAAATGATTATTCAATTTACAATATAACGAAAAAATTTAATTCAATTTCAATTTCTATTCTATATATTCTTTATATCCCGCTTTCTTTATCCGCATGATTTGGAAAAGAAAATTATTTTCTATTTTGTTCAAAATTACATATATATATAGTTAAATCCATCTTTATAAATGAAATTTGAACTTGAATTGAATTAATATATTATTATATATACCTTTGAATTCAAGTATGGTACTTTGAAAAAAAAATTGTCAGATGTATTCTATATATATATATATATATATGGGGAAATTTTAATATACGTTAAAGAAAGATATAATCACTTGACCAACAAAAAAAAAAAAAATTAAATATACTATATACTAAAATATATTTATATAATTATATATAAAATTTGAATATTTTCAAAAAAACTTATATTTTCATTTTATATCCACCATATTCCACATAAAATCAATGATGCGCGTATAGAAATCATTGAAAAAGTTATTGAATATTTCAATAATAATCTACTATATATATAAAATATGTTATAGTTAAAAAAATAAAATAAATTTTAGATGAAAGAATTTTATAATGAAAATTTATTTATTATTTTTTTTTTCAATTTTATAATTCAATAAGTCACTTATATATTATGAATAATAATAATAATAATAATAATGACCCTAAAATAGATTTGGGAGCTTATTATAGAATAAAAAATCTATTATAACAAAATATATAATATTATATAAATAAAATGTCATCCCATTTTTATTTTTTTTTTTTTGGTATATATGATGATTATATGGTATATGGTATGGCACACGTCATACAAAGAATGTAACATTTTTATAAAAAAAAAAATAAATTTTTCGCTATACAACCAACAATCTGGTTTTAGCGTCCAACAACAGCCTTCTGTTGTTAGTTTCTTAATTTGTGGCTTTTACGGTGTCGGTAATTAGCCGTACGACCAACCGCAAGAGGAATATACAACTCTGTGTTAAAATTCAGATTCGAAAAATAACCGAAAACACAAAACATATTTTATGCATTCCGTAGGATTCGAACCCGCACGACCCCAAAATTTCGTTAGAATTTTAGGTTGGCATTTTTAACATTTACACCACAGAGTTATCATATTTTTATATCGAAACAAAAATTTACAGAGTATTGAACAGATTATATGATAATGATTTAAGAGGGATAAGTAAAATTTAATTAACAATAAAATTTAAATCTATATATTTTGCAGACAGTAAATATTTATATATATATAATAATTCCTTTTTCATTGATTTCTATAATTATAATCATCAAAATCTATATACTATAATCCAATAAAATTTCTCAAAATTGGTCGATGACTCTCTACATGACGTCTTTATATATATATATATAAGTATAACTTAAAAGCTTCTTTCGTTCATATAAAATACAAATTATTATCGTATATATATATAAAAATGTCTAATGTATGCTGTCTATACTATATGGATAAATTCCATAAATGTATATGTATATGACACTTGATTTAGAAAATCCTAAATTTATATATACACATGTCGTATAATATGAATATAATATTATATGCATTAAATACGATATAAATAAATCTATACAATAAAATATAAAAAATACATACCATTGTGGCATTTTATATCTAGATATATATATATATATGATTGGTCATATAAATAATATAGGAGAAAGATGACATGTAAAAATAAATGTCAAGATATTCTTTATTAAAAAAAAAAAAAAAAAACATATTCATATTTTTATTTTTTTATGTAAAGTATATAAAATATGGAATTAAATATACATATATATATATATATATACAGAACAATTTGACACAGAGTTAGTAAAATACGAACGAAAGTTGTTTTATACCTGAAAGATTATATAGATATATATATATATAAATATATATACTTTTTCTTGATATAACTATACATAGAATTACATAGTTATTAAAATATCTATATATAACAATTGAACAGGGATTCTTCAAACAATATAATCCCTTGAAATATACAAATTTTCCAACTAAACTATTATTATCCCTTCCAACCTTCAACCAAAACATATCTTGATAATTTTTTTGCGACATTCTGTAAGAGAAAAATGTATTTAAATGGGAAAAATATATATATATATAATAACAAGATAACGACCTTCTATACATATATATATAATCGTATATTTTTCATTTATTCACTTTAAATAAAAATATTTTTTTATTTTTTTCAAGATGATGTTGTTATTATACTATATATATATATTATTGCATAAATGAATGAATATATAAGTAGTGCTATTTTTTTTTTCTTTTATTCATTTACATTTTAGGTTTTACAAAGGTACATGAAAAAAAAAAACTTATATATATATACAATACACAATAGATGAATGCGAGAATATACTTTTAGGAAATTTGTTGTTAGTCTGTTCTTGTGTAAAGGTTCTTTTTATAATAGATTTATATATATAGATATTAATAATGTCATGAATGTTTTATCTATACATATAGTATATAATTTATATACAAAACCCCTATTTTATATAACGTCAACCGACCGAAAAGGATTGACTATATAGTATATATTATATAATTTTCTTTCCTGTGTTACAATTCATATCTATCATAATATATAAATAATATTTATGTATATTCTCATATGATTACAAAATATGTATATATAGGATTTATAAATAAAGGATATATTATGAATAAATGGGATAAGATTTACATTTTTCACTCTTTTTTTTTTTTGTCTTTTCTATCAAAAACTTTACATATTTACATACTTTTATAATATAATATATATTTGAATAACTATTTCTTTATATAGATATGTTTATATACATATTAAATGATTATACCTTTATATATTAAAATATAAATAATTCAAAGTTATATTAGTTTTATACAAGCAACATTTTTTCACTTCCATTTCATAGGAATTCGCATCTATAAAATATATATACATATATATATGCTATATTATATAGTTACAATTTAGTTATATATATATATATATATAGTTAGCATATAATTTCAAAATACACATTATACATTTAAAAGTTATCCTATGCATACATAAAAACTAACATATACAGATTTTTTTTTTGCTGTTAACCTACATAATGATATATTACCTACATACGTTTTTTTTTTTTCATTGAAAATCAATTTCGTAGAAAAAAAAATGAAATCACTAGAATGAAAAATTTGCATTTACAAAATATAAAAAAAGAAAAAAATAAACACACAAAAAAGGATGAAAAATTTGTATGTATATATGTATATATGTTTCAAAATAATAAAAAAAAAAAAAGTCAATTTGTATACAAACAAATATATTATATGTATGGGATATATAGAAAATTCTTATGGGAATACAAAAGAATATATTCTTGAAAATATAGAAAAATGTTTCATTTATCGGAATTACATTACACATATATATTCAACTATTATTGTATAAAATATAAAAACACTTTGAATATAAGATTAAATAATATTGATTTTTCTTTTCAATTACATATTACAAATACAATATATATATAGATCTTTATATATAGTATATAGATACTCAGTGATAACTATAATAGAGATGGTTGAACTGTATATTATATATATACCTTATATATGATAAATTATTCATAAAGATGTGAATGTTATATATATATACGTTTAAAATAAGAGTTCCAAGAAAAATGATAAGAAATAAATTTTCTTTTATAGTTTTTTATATATAGTAATACATATATATGTAGATAAAATATCCGCAGATATATATACATTTTTTTTAATATGGGTTTTTATATTTTTTAAATATCATTGTTTAAAATTTTAATAAAATCCATTGATAAAATATAGGAATATTTATAATAATATACGTGTTTTTTATTTTGTTATATTTATATACAATTTAAAATTAAAAAAAAAAAAATTAAATTAAATTAAATTACTTTTATGTTAGTTTATTTTTTCTTCGTTTTCTTCGTCTTTTTTTTATTTATTTGCTCCTTTTTCATTTAATTAGATTGAACTTTTTTTTTTTATTTTGTTTCTTTAGCATTATTATTTCGTATCCATTAGTATATATGTATATTTAATTCAATATGTATCTAAAAAAAATTTTACATAATTATTCTGTTTTATTTAAATTGTTTTTTGTTACTGTTTTATTTTTTCTGAGAAATTGTAAATCTTTCGTATATCCAGGCAAAAAAAAAAAAATCTATTATTTAGTAAACTTTTTTTTTATTTTGTAATAATTGTTTTTTTTTTCTACTTCTTCTTTAGAATAAACGAAGGAAAGAATTCTTCAGAATAAACCATAAGTAAAGAGTTAATAAAATATAAATAGATACTATATAAGAAATTGTTAATTTTAATTAAGTATATATAAATAAATACTGTATACAGAAACCATTTTTTATACTTAAATATATATATAACATATCAACTCAAAAAACAATCTATATATATTTTGTATATACATAAGAACTAAGAAGTTTTATATATATATTTTAATGATTTTCATTTGAAATTTATATAATATTGGAAAAGTTTTCAATTTTAAGATAATCGTTTTGGAGTATTTTTCATTAAATTTATATTCTTCTTGTCTCAATTATTTATTTATTATTTGTTGAAAATACTTGTAGAAAAAAGTACTATGAAATAATCTCGTATATATGTGATTTTCACTATAAATATACATTTGCATTTGACACCATCACGTTTACGTAAAACATATATGGTAAAGCACTGTTTAAACCCACATAAATATAGATAACGATTTTTAATTACATACGATTTTTCAGGTCTTTTTGCTTAACTATCGATTGTTTTATTTTTAAAAAAATCATCACAAAAAACGTACATAAATCATACCATCACTTTATTATATAAATATATGAATATGATTTTTTTTTTAAATAATAAAAAATTTATATATAATATAGTAAACGGATTTTGGAAAATTATATTTTGCCATCATATGCAGTCGCATTCATTGATTGCTATTATCCTTTAATTCTAACAAAATGTTGAGGTCATTGAAATTTTTTTTCTATATTTTATATATATGTTATTTTGGATATTACAAACATTTTCCCATGCAATTGATCGAACGCGTCTATAATTACTAACCCCATAAAAACAAATAAAATTCAAATCCCATTAAATTTTGTTTACGCGGATTTGAATATATGAATAACATAATTTATTGAACCTTATTTATATATATATACATATACAATATCATTACATTATTATTTCTTTTCACAGATTTTATTATTAAATTTCTAAAAATGTATAAATTCGCGGCATATGCAAAAAAAAAGAACTTTAATTCCAAATATACATATATATAAAGCATTGATGTCTGATAAGGTACAAAAAAACGCATATGTATATTGGCAAAATTTTTTAATTTACTATAAATTTTGTATTTTTAAACATTCATTGAAATATTATATATAAATATATTGGGATCAAAAATAATGTATATAGAAAGAAAACAAGTCGTGAACAATTTTAATGGTATAAATATTTTTAAAAGTAGGACAACCATACGATAATAAATCTTATATGTAATGTATATATACATATATCGATATGGCATTTGCGGAAAACTTACATATTTCATTTTGAATATATATATATATATATATATATATATATATATATACCATTAACATGTGTATATATTTTCACGAATAGATGAATGCACAATGCACATTATGTATATATATATATATATAAATATGCATCACATATATAAAATATGTTTGTTTGTGAACTTTGTTCGAATGGAAAGTTATATAAGAGAGAGTATAAATGGGAATATAAAATACTTAAATTTTCAATTTTAAAGGATATATAATCGTATACATATGTGTATGTAACCAAAAAGGATATATGTATGGATATATATATATAGTAACATCTATAATAAGAAACATAAATATAAATGTATATGAGCAATGTCTCTAGAGGAAAAAGCATAAGTTATTCTGTGAACGGTAAAATTTGAATTGCATTAATCTTTTGTCTATCTAATATATATATACTCAATATATAAAATTTCCATTTCCTATATATAAATAAATGTATGGTAAATATCCGTATATATGTATGTATGTATGTATATATAATTATATGCTACTGATGCAATTTCATATACATACATAGTGTATATTTTGAGTAAAATGTTTTATGACACCATATTGTAAACAAATTCGTATATATATGCATTAGTATATAGTTAAATTATTCTTGTGTACCTACAATATTATTATAGATTATCACACCATTTATAGAATATACCACAAAATGTGTGCATTTATGTATATATAACATTGTAATAAACTATACTGTATCTTTGGATGATATTATATACATATATAGAATTATATCATTATAATAAAGTTGTTCTAAAATACAGAGGTATAATTCTTGTCTTATATTTCATATCTATATAGGTAAGAAATTTGTATATATATAAATATAACATTTAATAATAATATATGGATATGTAACTATATATATATTATAACTCCGGTAATGTATATATTTTGATATGAATGCATATATAAATTACATAACATATATAAATGATTAATTATGTCATATATCTAAATATTGTTATAATTTAAATTAATTTATTGTTTTTTTTTGTATCTGTCTATGTATTATGAATAGATAATTATATAGAGATTTCTATATTTATAAATTAAGTATTATTGTATTTATATAATATACATCCCATTCTACCTATACATATAAATATAAGAGTTAAAGGGTTATAGATTATATATACGTATATATGAATGGGGTGTAATAAAATTCAATAAACCTTATTGTTTTATATATATTCGCATGTAAGTTATGGATATAAATAATCCTATCAACTTTATATATATATATATATATATATATATATATATATATATATATATATAAATTCAATAATATATACAAAATAATATAATACTATTTGTACACAATTTAATGGTTGTATATATATTCAAAATTCTATAACATTATTGTTGTGTTTTTATAATAGATTTATGTAAATATTATATAATGAAGATACATTTCATATACATATTTTTAAATTAATGACAATTTATAATTCTATATTCGTTAACGTGGCGTGAGAAACTTGAACCCATAATGCGGGGATATTCTGACATAGTTATAAACAAATTAATTTTAATATAAAAAAATATTTTTTCTCGAACAAAATTCCGCCGTCAAAATTCAATTTTCCAGAATTTGAAACTTTTCTCATCTCATCAATAGCTCAAATATCCACTTGAAAACTAAATAAATGATTAGTTTTTTTGTTTTAATATTCAATTTTCTTCACAAAACAAAATGTAATAATAAATAAAATATATGGCAGACAAATTCATAACAAATTTCAATATATGATAATAAAAACAAACATAAATAATTTTTAATATACAAATAGATCCATTAAAATATAATATTTATATAAATGATATACATATAGTGAAAATTATCATTTATTATATATGACTATATATTATTATAATCCAAATAATAATATCCATTTGAGTTGTATATAAACAATTCCCAAGGTATAATAAAAAGACTAAAACCATCGGAAGTCGTACATATATATACATATATAATTACTTAACAATCTATTTTAGTCAATATCTATTTCTGTGAAAATCTATATATCGCCACTATATATTTATTGAATTTTCATTTCGGCACATTTATATATATATATATATAGAAAACATATAATAGAATTTCTATATATATACATATAAATGTACACAAACTATAGACATATATAAACATTCTGGTGACATTAATAATGATTGATTTCATTTTCTTATTATATTATATGCTTATATATATTTTTGTATATATATTATTATTGATGTAGTATATATATGCGAACACAGTTAAAGTTTTGTTATGTTCTTGTGTATTTTTTTGGTTTGTTTTTCTGTAGAAATATTGTCCAAAAAAAAAAATTATACAATTGTGTGTTCATCATCAAATGAAAATTAATAAGAAAATTGAAGAAATAAGAAAATTCCCTATATATACATATACAGCAGTTAACATTTTATATATCAATAATAAATATAGCATTAACAACAACGCAAAAAAAAAAAAAAAAAAAAACTCCTACTTTTTTTTTTTTTTTATTACATTCGCACATTATTGATGATAATGATTTTGACATAAAAATAAATTTCATATAAATTTTGATAATTACATAATAACATTGATATAAATCTTCTTTTTATTTGATTTGAACCTAC
The DNA here is from genome assembly GCA_958336335.1 of Dilophus febrilis. Classification (NCBI taxonomy): domain Eukaryota; kingdom Metazoa; phylum Arthropoda; class Insecta; order Diptera; family Bibionidae; genus Dilophus; species Dilophus febrilis. Next base: position 43,260,729 of record OY284471.1, on the reverse strand, counting down.
ATTATAAATGTATGTATATTATGGATTGGATTATATTATGGACTATTCCCATATATTATTATATAAATAAATATCTATTTATATCCACTGGGATATATTTTTTTTTTTTGTATAATATAATATAAATTAGCCATTCATATATATAATAAAAGCGGTATAATATGGAAATGTGAAAATCCCGCATATATATATACAATGAAATAAAACAAATTGATAGACATTAATTTTTTTTTTCATCTTCCTCTCATTGAATTAAATTACAATTTTTTTTTTTTTCTTTTTAAATTCAAACATAATATTAAAAAGACTTTTCTTTTTGGTTTTCATATTATGCGTTTTTTTTTTTAATATTCATATTAAATTTCAACAGGATTATATCTAAAGAAAAAATTAAAAAAAAAAAGAATCGTAATATGAATATATTTTCAAATGAAAATTTAAAGCGTGTAATTTTGAATTTATTTAACATTCTGTTTTTTTTTTCGTAATAATTTTTTATTTAATTGCAACTTTTAATATTCCCATATTAATAATAATAATTATGTATAAAAATTCTATAAAATTAGTATAATTTGACAGATTGAGATAAATCTATATTATCATGTCTTTAAGAACATATATTATATAGTTATTTATGAATCGATTTTAAATGAATATTTTATATGTTTTTTTTCCATCCATATTAAACAAAAAAAAAACAAATTACATTAAGTAATAATGAATTTTAAAATTAAATTATAATATTAAAAAAAAGACCTATATATAAAAATAAAGTAATTTCTTATAAAACTATACCGAAATTCGTATAGTATAGTCTCCAACATATACTTTATGCCGGATGATATACATATCTATTGCATGTTATCTGTGTAATGGAAAAACTGTCAATAAATAGTTTTATATTTATTTATTTATTTTTTGTGATGACCACACAAGTCATGACTATTGCTATATATACCATATATGGGGATAGTAGAAATTATATACAACTTCTTATATAGACATTTTCAATTACATCGGTTGTTATATGTATATATAAATACAATATTTTTTGCGAAGATATGAAGATGCGAACAAAAACTAAAGTTAAAATAACGACATGAAAACTTTATTTATGCAAAAAATAAAAAAACTATATTATTATATACATTTACTATGTATATAACTTGAATCATGTTGAGGGTATTTTTTTTTTGTTTGGTTTTACCATTTCCTCTTCATTTTCCTCCGAATGAAAAAAACCAAATAGAAAAAAAAAATTTAAGAACAAATTTACTTATTCATGTCTACAATAAGATTAATATAAACAAAAAATAATTTGTATAACAATTTTTATTTAGATTTTTCTTGTATAAGGGAAAAAAATCCATTTACAAAGAATCATTTTTTTATAATTAAAATTAAACTCTTTTCTATTTGAAAGGTTTTTTTTTTTGTTCTGACATGTAATGTCGTTCTTCTTTTATCTTGATATTAAATGATATTATAATATACTATATAATATATAATATTAAATGATATTATAATATACGTACGTTCAACATGTTTTTAAACATAATCCAAAAGGTTTTTGTAAACGTTAAAAAAAAGCATGTTCGTTTTTGAACACATATTTAATTGCCGTTGATACAGTAGAATTTTCATTAAAATTAATGGAAATAATCTATAATTACATTAACGAAAATCTACGCTAATAAATTGGTTAAAAAATAATCAATAAATACATATAATTTCACCGTATATCTTATTCAGAACAATTTCTCAAAACATTTCTGACTGGTGCGTATATACAAAATAATTTCGAATTATAAAATCCATAATTTATTCAAAAAAAAAAAAATCTTAAATTTTAAACAAATGTGACGGCAATTAAATATTCAACATATTAAATTATAAAAATTCATATTACTTATATACAGGGTGTCCCAGTACAGGGTGCCAACCCGAAACAGGCAGGTTCTACACCTCATTTTCAATCAAAAAATGTATTGCGACCCCATGTCTATCTGCCTTGGTTTTCGAGCTAGCCCGAAAAAACGATTTCGGTGAAGTTCAAGGTAGTACGTAGATGTTATTTACCATATCTCAGCAACCACTTATCGGAATGCAATAATAATAACCTTGTTGGAAAGGTATTTTAACTATCTATAACTGTTTCTAATAACACAAACATCGGCGACAACCCGTTTTCATGCTATAGCTGGTCAAACACAAGAAATTTCAACGGCCTCAAATATTTTTGTTATTTTGCAAGCCGAGAACTATAGTACTTTTATGTGTATCAGCTGTCGGTTTTTAGAAAAACTTCTTTGATCTTTTAGCTTTAATTTGATGTACAAACTTTTAAAATATGTCAACTCGTCTTAGAGATATGACGAAAATAATATTGAAATATGACGAAAATAATGCAAATTTTTCAAAAATTTAAAACATATTTATTAAATTAAATTTAAATTTTTACTACAAAAATTGTTCAAAATGGGTTCCATTATGTGATCGACATATTCGACACCGTTTTAATACTACCCTAGTAGCCGATCGAATTTGATTCGGATTATTTTTAAAACTTCAAACGCATTATTAATGCCATTCATTAAATCTTCCTGGTAAGAACTGGTGTTTTATAAACCATGTCTTTACAAACCCCCCATAGATAAAAATCTAATGGTGTGAGGTCTGGCGACCGTGGTGGCAATTTAATGGGCCATTTCTTCCAATCCATGTTTGACCGAATGTGTCATTTAAGTGTTCTCTTACACTTCGTGCAAAATGTGGGGGTGCACCGTCATGTTGAAAATGAATGAATCGCAAATCAGTTAAATTAACATCATCGAGTAAATCGAATAACCTATTTCGCAAAAAAACTAAATATGATTCTGAATCCAGTCGCCCAGGTAGAAACTATGGACCAATTATTTGATTTTCAATCTTTCCTGCCCATACATTGATTGCTATTCGTTCCTGAAATGCGTGTTGCCGAACTGAATGCCGGTTTTCCTTTAACCAATGATGATTATTTTTAGTATTAAATATCACTTCACGTGTGAACATTGCTTCATCCGTATATAAAATTTGATTTAATATCCTGGGATCTTGTTCATAACAACGAATCACCCAATCACAAAAAGTTATTCGGGGGACGTAGTTTATTTCTTTAAGTTGAATTTCTTTAAATTGAATTTTTTGCAAATGATAAGGATGTAAACCAGCAGCCTTCATTGCACGCCAAGCATAGTTTTTACTTACACCAATTTGGATGGCTGCTTTTGAAATTTATTTTTTACTGTTTTTTACCGTTTCAAACTTCCGAATTATTCTTTATAAAACAAACTTAATTTTCTAATGAATATTAAACGTAAAACAATGTAACATACAAATGCCGAAGAGATGTAGCACAAAAAACAAAAGAATTGAATGAATTTATGACGGTAATAGATTTAACTGTTTTGATTTCTAAGTAACCATTAAATTAATTGCAATCCCTTGAAGTTATGTTACCTAGATAACGCGATAACAACAGAACATTGAACTTTGCAATGTAATAAATATGTTTTAAATTTTTGAAAAATTTGCATTATTTTCGTCATATTTCAATATTATTTTCGTCATATCTCTAAGACGAGTTGACATATTTTAAAAGTTTGTACATCAAATTAAAGCTAAAAGATCAAAGTAGTTTTTCTAAAAACCGACAGCTGATACACATAAAAGTACTATAGTTCTCGGCGTGCAAAATAACAAAAATATTTGAGGCCGTTGAAATTTCTTGTGTTTGACCAGCTATAGCATGAAAACGGGTTGTCGCCGATATTTGTGTTATTAGAAACAGTTATAGATAGTTAAAATACCTTTCAAACAAGGTTATAATTATTGGATTCCGATAAGTGGTTGCTGAGATATGGTAAATAACATCTACCTACTACCTTGAACTTCAACGAAATCGTTTTTTCGGGCTAGCTCGAAAACCAAGGCAGATAGACATGGGGTCGCAATACATTTTTTGATTAAAAATGAGGTGCAGAACCTGCCTGTTTCGGGTTGGCACCCTGTACTGGGACACCCTGTATAATAGACTGCATAGCTAGCTATTGGGAATCAAATTTGTCTATATAAGCGAAGTAGAATAAAAAAATTGGTTTCTTTTTTACATATTTTTTTGGTTTTTAATTTATATCAATCTTCTTCTTCTTCATCTTATTATTATTCTTGCAATAAATTTGTAAAGATAAATAAATTTATATACAAAATATAATCATATTTATATAGTTAGTTTTTTAACCTTTTACTTATATAATATACTATTCTGAATGAATTGAACACTTTTAATATCTCATTTATATTATAATTTACTATTATGTGTATATGAGACGATAATATGCTAATATTATCTTCAGTGAAATATGTTGTAATAAAAAAAAAAACGTTTATATTCTACCGTTTACGTATATGGAAATTTTGCTAAACACAGATAAGTATAATTAAAAATAATAATATACTATACATAAAGAAGATGACGATCGCATTCGCTCGTGTTATAATATAAATATATATTTTATTTTTTATGATAAGCTCTTTAATATATGTAATATTTTTACAAATTTAAATTGTTAAAGGTGTCTGGCTGGATATAGTAAATTCTACATTATAGAATAAAACATTTTTGTAAATTATACATTTTTATATAAAATGATTCATTAATTTACATTTGAATATTTATATTTTATACTGCATATATAAATATAATATAAGAAAAACATAAATCTAAATAAAAATATATATAAATATACTTGAATAAATGAAACTAAACTTATTATATTATATTAAACATTTTCAATTAGCTTACGGTGATAATTTGAAAAACATATTAAAACATAAAAAAAAAAATTATAATATGGATAAAAAAATTTGAGTATTCAAGCGTTTATACCGCACCCCCGAAGGGAATTAAAATTCGGTTTGTCTATATATATTATAATTTGAATATCTCTACATTTGAAGAATTCATTAGTAAAATTATAAATGGTCTGCATGTTGTGCTTATCAAAGTTGAATAAAAATGCATGGGAAAACTATATATATGAATACCGAAAAGCAAAGTTTCTTATATAATTACAAATAAATATTGCCATAACAAGAACTTAAGGATAATTTGAATACGTATATATTTCGCAAATAAAAAAACAAATCAAATCTACTATCCAAATCTGAATTTTTGGCGTCCCCATTCTTTTCACATTATTTTTCATCCTGAATTCTGTACAATAAACTCTATGTTGAGGGTTTTGATTTCAACGCAAAATAAGGGCAAAATTGTTTCGCATTATAGAATCATATAATATTAATGTAAATCCTATAATGAAAAATATTATGCTTTCATCATAATATACATATAACGGCGAATTTATTAAAATGAAAATTAATTTTTTTTTTGTATTTTTAATGAAATGTGAATAATTTCATTTACTTACATCACTATATATAGATTTGTATATTTATACCAAAGATAAAGTACTTTTTTGAAAACGAAATTTTTTTATATATACCAATATATATGATGAAAAAAATATATGTTTATATTAAAAAAAATAAAATACTTCAAGTTGATTATATCTATCTATATTATAGCATATTATATTTCCGTATCTTATTTTTATACCATCATCAAGTGTGTACAGTATATAAAATTCAATATTTATGCTAAGGATAAAAAATATATATACACCTCTATAAACACGAAATATTATTTGTATTATATATATATGAGAAAAATAGATACTTTTTCCCACAATTGCCTCAGGAATATTATTTATTTTTTGTGTTTATAGTCAAATATATTTTATTTGTATACTATATGAATCAGAATAAGGAGAGATATTTTTGGTAAAAAACAAAGACATTTCATTTAAGAAAAACAAAATTTTCTCGAAAGAAAAAATCACAGACATAAGTAATTATAAAACCATTTTTGTAAATGGTAATGAAAACTTTACGAAATATATAAAGGAATCGAAACATATTAAGTGATTAATATCAAGATATAGAAAAAGTTTCCATTATACACAAAAAGAATTTGTTTCACACACAGAATTTTGTACTCTCTATACAGACAAAATTTACTGATTTTTTGAATAACATATATATTTTTTGTTATACAAAAAAATACTTTATAGATCATACCGGCGTAAAAAAGTCCTTATATATGATATAGAGTTTTATAAACCTCTATTGTCTATATAATAGACATCAACACATAAGAGATCACATAATATAAATATTAATATATATAATGTTTATATTATGTGTGTTTTTCCAATGAAGGCAAAAAAAAAACATAATATATATATATTATAGGAACAAACGAATGAAGGAAAAATGCACAATATTTTCCACATTATGATTTTCACTATAATCTCGTTTTTTTTTTATTATTCTTCTTTTAACTTTTTTTATAAAAAATATTTTTTCTCTATAAAATTCATATGTTTTATATATATATAAAAGACTATACCTACTTATTATATATATAGAAATATCTATCATCATAAAAAGCGATTTTGTAAACAAATAAACAAATTTAATTTGATGTAAGAAAATTTGAATAATCACAGATAAGGATTATGTTATATAAGTACTATATGTATATATATGAATGAAAATCAATCGCTATATTATACTGCTTATAGATTTTATCATATATAGGAAGATTGTATATTAATATAAATATTTAAAGATGTAAAGATGCTCGAATAGTTTATATAATAATTCTATAAATATCCTATAGTCTTTAATACAAAAATGAATTCATTAACGTTTTTTCATAATTTTTTTATATTTTTTAAACAATACAAAAATGATACACAAAAAAAAACAGCAATATTTACATAACATTTTATTCATCAAAATGAGATACTGATATCATTGTATTATATAATTGCGATTATGATACGAAATATATGAAAACATTTTGATGGCATCATATAATTTTCCTATATTAATTTGGTTTTTTTTTTTTTGTTAATTATGATGTAACATTTTTTTACATAAAAAAATATAAACACATCATACAGATTTTATATTTATAGGATATTAAAATCGTTGAATAATTTTTTCTGTTTATTTTTAATTATATATAAATGAATATACTGCGTGCGTATATATTAAATTAACTATATATATATCATTTATCTCTGTTGATTAAAATAAATTAATTATCATAAAAAAAAAAAATACTTATATAAAATTCTTTAATTATTTATATACGCGCAGGCACAAACATCCATAAAATCGGCAAAAATGGTAACGTATGGTGATAATCAAATAATATTAGGAACTTCAACTGAATTACCTGAATTTAGTTGTGAAAATGCGGCGCCTCCAAGTATTGCTAGTATGGTAAGTGTATATATATTTTAATCAATAATTTTTCTATTTTGTATATATGCCTTGATTATATGGGAGGGTGAAAACCAATTTCTATACATTGCTTTTTGACTATATATAACTTTGATTTTGTATATCATATATATAAATGTGGTTTATAGACAAAAACAAAAAAATTAATTTTCTTTTTATATATACCATATATATATTGATCAAATTATTGTATAAAAGGTATAGATTTTATATAGATGAATTTTTATTTAATAATATAATGTAGTGTAGATTGAATCAATTGATCAACTATATACAAATGAATATTTCCTCCTTTCAATTATATTATATACATTGTATAATGCAGAAAAAAGAAGATATGTGACTATATAATTATTTACATTTAATGATTCTAATAATATATAAAGTACTTTACAAGAAGATGTACAAGATGTTTTATGCTTTTTTTCAAGATATTATACGTTTTTCTCTTAAACATTTTCAATTCATATACACATTTTATTACATATATATATATATAGAAAATATCCTTCAAAGTGTTCTTTTTATATGAGTTTTATCGTTTTATACACCATGATATAATAAGCTAAAATCAAACCCGCATTCAAACATTTCAAATTAGTTGCGATTTTAAATAATAAAATATATATTTATATAGGTATATATATGATAAGGAAGAGGTACTTATTTAACTTTATACTTGGCTTATATACGTTTATGTATAAATTTTCTATACGATTTTATATAACTATTTAGATAATTCTACAGTATAGTACAGCATATACATGAAGTGATATATTTTTAAACACGATTCTTGAATAACATTTAATTTCATATGTATATGTATATATACAATATACGTTTAAATATGTCTAAAAGTAAATGGCATACGACGGCAAAACTGTTAAAATATAGTTAATGACAATACACAGAATAAAATGAGATGAAATACAATAAAATATATAATATTCTATAACACTTATATATATAAATAAACATATAGTGAAAATAGTAGAATGGCACAATTGAGGTTATTCATTCGGTATAGTATAGTATAGTATATGTATATATAATATATTATAACAACCATATATAAAAACCATCGAAATTATGTATATATTCTATATTCGGGAAAATTTTCATATATACATTTTATTTTACCCTTATCACAAAGGTATTCAACAATAGTGTGATATTGTATATATATACAATTGTTCAACATTGCACAACGTACTTATATATAACCAAACGGCAAAAATAAAATGGGAAAATGTTAAGGTTGAATTACATTTAATGGTTAACTAACTATATCTAAAGGATTTATATATTTATATATATATATTTTCATAAGATATATATTCAAGGAATAAATACTTAAAACATCGGTACAAAAAAAAAAATATACATATTTAAATGTAAAATGTACAACAACTCAATGCGTATATATATATGTATATAAAATGTGGTATAAGGTGGTATAATTAATATATGTATATAGTAGATACATATAAAGGAAAATGTATAATGAATGCAGTATATATATATATAGAATTTTCAACTCTACCGTTTTGATTAAATCAACGCTCTTGAATATATTACACGTATTTAGAATAAAAGTATAATATATATAGAAATAGACGCACACCATCACGTATACAAAACATTTTTTACGTGTATATACAAAGAATAAAAAATAATAAAATCAAGAAGTGACAAATGAGAAATAAATTGCGTTTACATGCATATATAAAGAAAAAAAAACTTTCTATACATATTTGAATTGAAAATAAATATGTATATAGGGTTAATTTATATATTTATATACGATGGTGGTTTTATTGATATTATTATTAATTATGTGTAAAATATTGTTAAATCGGAGAATATATTTCCCTCAGTTTATGGAACTATATGATTTTTAATCCATCATTTACTAGCTCTATAATACCAAAAAATAAATTATACATTTAATTCCCAGTTAAGTATATAATTTTCTCATGTCATTTATTATATAACCTTATCTCTGCTACTGCAAAATATAGATTCAAGTATTTTGATTATTAAAATTAAAAATGTTAATGTACAAATATTTTAATAGATACAAATTACTTTATAATAATATATATATATGTTCTATAAATACCTCAACAAATACCATATATATATACATCTGAACATCATCAAAAAGAGGATACAATCTCATTGTACAAAACCGCACACAATTTTTAATTACACACATATATACAATATATAATTATATATAGGGTTTTATTTAATGAATATATATATACAACAAAATAATTATATCAGGGAAAAAAAAAATTAATTACTGCTTTTACAATATAATAATATTTTTTTTTTATATAGATAAAATCCTATGGCAAACATGTAAAAATAATATAATTATTAAACATCGTTTTTAACCTTTTTTGTTTTTTTTTTTGCCGTTTATATATGAAAACGTTGTAAAGTAAAGGATCTATAGAAATATTTCAAAAAAATAACGAAACACGGTACGGTTTTATATATGATTTGTATATATCTCTATAGGAAATTCATTTGAAATTAAGGGAAAATGAAAAAAGTGTTTTAATGGTTTTAAACAAAAAAGAAAAATTATGGGGGAATGTTTTTTTGTTTTTTAATGTACAAAATGACAACTCTTATATGATTTAGGAAAATCTCTATAATCTAATAAAAAATATTGATGGAATTCAAATTCGATAAATATATATAAATACTTATAAAACATGTTAAAAAAAAATACCCCAGACTGTTTTTTACTCTATCAATCTATATATATATATTCATTCATACCGAGCTATATATTTAACACCCTCGTATTATATTGAAAAAAAAAAACCAGATGAAAATAGGTAAAAAAAAAGAACAACACATTTTTTTATCCAATTTTTTTTTCCTTATATATTTATGTATGTATATAAAAATAAATGTTAGCTGTATAAATTATAAACTTTACTAATTAAATAAAATATATATATTTAACAAAAAAAAAAAAAAGGATGAGATAAACCTTTTTTGTCACACATTATTACAAAATATAATGTTAATATATATTGTTTAGGACTTTTAAAAAGAGAGAGAAAAAAAAATCATGTAAATATAATTATTTAAAAAAAAGAAAAAAAGAAAAGTTTTTACACATAACAATATTTTAAATTCA